>JAIOJX010000029.1:51859940-52459940 GCA_022376925.1 Tragulus kanchil | reverse complement strand
ATAGGGGAGGATCAGAAACGTCTAAACTTCGTCTTTCATCTGCCCTCCGTTGCCGCCTTTTAAAACAGTGAAAAGAAACAGGGAAACATATAATTTGCCACCATTCTAGCCTCCAGATGCAAAGAACAAAGGGAACACTCCGTTCAAAAATCCTTGCCCTCGTCCCCAAATCCATCCCTCCTTGATCGACTGTTACTTTGGCCTCGACGTGACAAGGATGGCGAGTCAGAAGGTGGAGCGCTGGGCTTCATGATTAGAATGAGCTGTAAGCCCCCGGCACAAGTCCTCAAACAAAAGGCTTGGGAGCTGCGCCCCCGACGGTGGGGAGCAGGCAGGCTACACCAGCCCTAGCGCGGAGCGGGGAGGACTCGGGCGCGCCTTCTGCCAGACATTTGGAACTTGTTCCCGCAACGCGGACTCCGCAGGCGCTCAACGACCCTCACCCCGGGGGCCTCCAACCCACCAGCCGCCCAACCCCTCAAGGGAGGCTTTTTTTTTTTTTTTTTCTTTTTTATTGCCGGGAGAGCAGAGGAGGAAATGGAACAGGCGATTCTGAAAGTCTTCGGGGTTTACTGGTGGAGGGGGCCCCGGCTCTTAACGCAAATCTAAGTTCTGCAAGCGGTGTCGCCTTTCCACCTACCCTCGGAGCACGTCCTGTTGTCCTCGCCTGCGGACACGGCTGGCCGCCGCGACGCCTTCCTCCCGGTACTCGGGCACCGCGAACCCACCTTCAGAGCCGGCCGCCGCGGGTCGGACCGGTTGCGGTGGCGGCTGGGGCCGAGGCGGCTTCGGCGGCGGGGGCTGAGGCTGGCCGGCCGTGCACTGTGCCCAAAGCGCCACGCAGCCCAGCCACACGAAGTAGGGCTGGAGACACAGGCGCCGCAGTCTCCCCATCGCGCGCGCTAAGGGCGCGCGGACCTTGGTTCGCGGAGAGGGAGCGCTCAAAGGCAAAATCTGCGCGGCCCGAAAAACAAGTTAGGTCTAACACGCTTTTGGTCGGCTCCGGAGACTCTCGTGTGTTCGGGCTCCCTGCTATGGTGGGAGCCCGGGACCCAGCGCCGGCCCCCTGGCTACCAGCGAGGTGCGGACTCTAGCTCAGCGGGCGGCGAGGCGCGGCGACAGAGCGGCCGGCAGCCCCGCACGGTCCACGTTGCATCCCCCGGGCCGCTGCCCCGAGCGACTCCAGGACCGCCAGCGGGCGGGGGCGGGAAATTACAAAAGTAACCCGAGCAGCCGCGGCGTAAAGTTACAAAGAAAGCGGACCTCAAAAGAAAAGGGGGGGAAAAAGGTCCCGAACGCAGCGACTCCGCGGGTTCCCGTGCGCTCTGGGCACAGATCCTGAAAAGCTGCAGAAGTCACCAGAAAGAAGCCAGAAGGCAAACAAAAGTCAGCCCCTAAAGAAGAGGAGGGTCTTCTCCCGGCTTGGGAGCTGCGCCCCCGACGGTGGGGAGCAGGCAGGCTACACCAGCCCTAGCGCGGAGCGGGGAGGACTCGGGCGCGCCTTCTGCCAGACATTTGGAACTTGTTCCCGCAACGCGGACTCCGCAGGCGCTCAACGACCCTCACCCCGGGGGCCTCCAACCCACCAGCCGCCCAACCCCTCAAGGGAGGCTTTTTTTTTTTTTTTTTCTTTTTTATTGCCGGGAGAGCAGAGGAGGAAATGGAACAGGCGATTCTGAAAGTCTTCGGGGTTTACTGGTGGAGGGGGCCCCGGCTCTTAACGCAAATCTAAGTTCTGCAAGCGGTGTCGCCTTTCCACCTACCCTCGGAGCACGTCCTGTTGTCCTCGCCTGCGGACACGGCTGGCCGCCGCGACGCCTTCCTCCCGGTACTCGGGCACCGCGAACCCACCTTCAGAGCCGGCCGCCGCGGGTCGGACCGGTTGCGGTGGCGGCTGGGGCCGAGGCGGCTTCGGCGGCGGGGGCTGAGGCTGGCCGGCCGTGCACTGTGCCCAAAGCGCCACGCAGCCCAGCCACACGAAGTAGGGCTGGAGACACAGGCGCCGCAGTCTCCCCATCGCGCGCGCTAAGGGCGCGCGGACCTTGGTTCGCGGAGAGGGAGCGCTCAAAGGCAAAATCTGCGCGGCCCGAAAAACAAGTTAGGTCTAACACGCTTTTCGTCGGCTCCGGAGACTCTCGTGTGTTCGGGCTCCCTGCTATGGTGGGAGCCCGGGACCCAGCGCCGGCCCCCTGGCTACCAGCGAGGTGCGGACTCTAGCTCAGCGGGCGGCGAGGCGCGGCGACAGAGCGGCCGGCAGCCCCGCACGGTCCACGTTGCATCCCCCGGGCCGCTGCCCCGAGCGACTCCAGGACCGCCAGCGGGCGGGGGCGGGAAATTACAAAAGTAACCCGAGCAGCCGCGGCGTAAAGTTACAAAGAAAGCGGACCTCAAAAGAAAAGGGGGGGAAAAAGGTCCCGAACGCAGCGACTCCGCGGGTTCCCGTGCGCTCTGGGCACAGATCCTGAAAAGCTGCAGAAGTCACCAGAAAGAAGCCAGAAGGCAAACAAAAGTCAGCCCCTAAAGAAGAGGAGGGTCTTCTCCCGGCTCGCCCGGAGTTCGTCCCCCGGGGCAGCGACGCGCCGGCGGAGGCTGCAGAGCCGGGCGGAGGTGCGCGGGGCCGGGGCGAGCCGCCGGTGAGAGGGCGGGCGGGCGGGCGGGAGGTTGGACGCCGGCGAAGATGCGGCGGGCGAGGGCGCGGCGCGGGGGTTTTGAGGCCCGGCGGGGCGCTGGGCGGGCCGGCGGGCGGCGGCTGTCAGTGGGGGCTGGAGCGCAGCCGTCCACACGTGGGGCACAGCCCGGACCGAGGGGCCGGCGCAGAGTGGGCGGAGACTGAGTAAGGGGGCGACCGGGTGCGGAGGAACAAGGGGAGCCAGGGGCTGGGGGAGGGGAAAGGAAGGAAGGAGGGAGGGAGGGGAAAGGACTGAGATTGGGGAGAAGGGGGGCGAGCCGGAGAGGAAGGCCAGGGTTTGGAAAGGGGGCTTGGAAAGAGGGATTGGCGAGCTTGGGTGCGAGAGGAAATGAGCGGGGGATGGGATCGAGGTTAGGGCGAGGAGAGAAGTGGGAAAAGGGAGGGAGGGGCAGGGGGCCGGGAGGAGGGGGCGAGGCGCTAGTCGGCTCTGCTTCCCGTCCCCCTCAATTGGCCGCTAGCTCTGTTTTGACTGCCTGTACAAAGCGAGCAGACGACGGGGGAGGGGGCAGTTAGGGACCGGATTTGGGAGAGAAGGCAGCAGCCCCTTCCCCTCCTCCTTCGTCCTCGCCAGGCCACCGACCCAGGGACAAGGGTCTCTAAACGCGCCTGACTGGGCTAGACCCTCTGCTGCACTGCCCCGCCGGGCGGAGGCCACAAGGTTGAGGAGGAGAACGGGTCGTCCTGCAGGGACCTGGACCCAGACCTGGGGTGGAAGGATTCTCAGTCAAGCAGGAATAGACTCGCGCGGGAGTTGGCCGCAACCTCGATCCAAGGAGGAGGCCGAGCTCTCTCTCCCCAGCCTTCCCACCGGGAGCGGCGTCAGTGTGCGGAACCCACGGAGGGGTTGGGCGTTTCCGGATTGAAAGGCGCCCTCCGCCTCCAGGAGGGAGCTCACGCAGCCGCGGGGGGCCTCGGCAGCTCGCAGGCGCCACGGTCCTGGGGAGTCCGTGCAGGGGGTGTGCTCCGGGTGGAGCCCTGCCAGGAACAAGTTAGAGCCCCAGAAATGTGTTTAGGGGAACGCATATGGTGGGTAAATGGATCATGGGGCAAAGCCCTGGTTCCTGGCTAGGACTCTTGATTAATGATTAAACCCTAACAACTGATGCATCCAGGTTAGCTGGCCACTTGCCCTCTGGGCCGGTAGAGCCGCCTCTGGGCTCTCCCGACTTTGGGGTCTTTCTTTGTGGCTCTGCTTTCAGGAGATTTATGTGAAGCCCTAGTCATCTGTCAGTATTTCATAATTAAAAATCAAACGCCCCTGAAAACTGGGACTGGCCATCCAAGCATGGCTTAAGAAACAGTAGGAGAGCGAGCAATGTCTGGATTATTCAGGCCTACAGAAACTTACTTTAAAGATTACCTAAAAAAATTTTTTTTCCTGGCCCAAATTGCCCAGATGTGCTTTTGGGCAGCCAAAATTCTCTGAGAGTTGGCATAAGTCCCCCCCTTTTCCCCCAGTATAGTCAGGCAGAGTTTTAAGGTAGTTTCTCTTCTTACAGTATTCTCATAAGGCTTGAGAAAAAGTAGAACCAACAATTTCCTGTAGGACACCAGTTGGTTCAAATACAAACAGATTAAAGATAGTAGAGGTATTCATCATGCACTGCCCTTCAAACAAAGTCATTTCAACTAAAACAGACTAAATAATCTATCTTCTGGGTTCCCTTTTTCCCCCCGCCAGGCCACCGACCCAGGGACAAGGGTCTCTAAACGCGCCTGACTGGGCTAGACCCTCTGCTGCACTGCCCCGCCGGGCGGAGGCCACAAGGTTGAGGAGGAGAACGGGTCGTCCTGCAGGGACCTGGACCCAGACCTGGGGTGGAAGGATTCTCAGTCAAGCAGGAATAGACTCGCGCGGGAGTTGGCCGCAACCTCGATCCAAGGAGGAGGCCGAGCTCTCTCTCCCCAGCCTTCCCACCGGGAGCGGCGTCAGTGTGCGGAACCCACGGAGGGGTTGGGCGTTTCCGGATTGAAAGGCGCCCTCCGCCTCCAGGAGGGAGCTCACGCAGCCGCGGGGGGCCTCGGCAGCTCGCAGGCGCCACGGTCCTGGGGAGTCCGTGCAGGGGGTGTGCTCCGGGTGGAGCCCTGCCAGGAACAAGTTAGAGCCCCAGAAATGTGTTTAGGGGAACGCATATGGTGGGTAAATGGATCATGGGGCAAAGCCCTGGTTCCTGGCTAGGACTCTTGATTAATGATTAAACCCTAACAACTGATGCATCCAGGTTAGCTGGCCACTTGCCCTCTGGGCCGGTAGAGCCGCCTCTGGGCTCTCCCGACTTTGGGGTCTTTCTTTGTGGCTCTGCTTTCAGGAGATTTATGTGAAGCCCTAGTCATCTGTCAGTATTTCATAATTAAAAATCAAACGCCCCTGAAAACTGGGACTGGCCATCCAAGCATGGCTTAAGAAACAGTAGGAGAGCGAGCAATGTCTGGATTATTCAGGCCTACAGAAACTTACTTTAAAGATTACCTAAAAAAATTTTTTTTCCTGGCCCAAATTGCCCAGATGTGCTTTTGGGCAGCCAAAATTCTCTGAGAGTTGGCATAAGTCCCCCCCTTTTCCCCCAGTATAGTCAGGCAGAGTTTTAAGGTAGTTTCTCTTCTTACAGTATTCTCATAAGGCTTGAGAAAAAGTAGAACCAACAATTTCCTGTAGGACACCAGTTGGTTCAAATACAAACAGATTAAAGATAGTAGAGGTATTCATCATGCACTGCCCTTCAAACAAAGTCATTTCAACTAAAACAGACTAAATAATCTATCTTCTGGGTTAAAGCAGTGTTTTAATCATACTTTTTAAACATTTAACACTGTCAAATGGGTTTTTACTTATTACTTAGTTCTGTGGTGCATTTGTGTCTATCATATCAAATCCAAATGTTTTAAAATTGCAAATGCATTTATCTTAGACTTGCCAATTCCACATTTATAAATGTATTGAAAAGATAAGCAGGCAGAAAATGACATAATGAATGATGCAGTCTGCTCACTGAAGCACTATTTATAATGACAAAAGATTAGAAATACAAAGTTCCCATCCACAAGGAACTGGTTGAATATAGTTTAATCCATTCAGTAGAGTACTATGCAGCTGTAAAAAATGAATGACTATCACTCTGTACTCCTATGAGTGATCCCTAAAGTATACAATCCAATAAAGAACAAACAAAAGAAGTGCAGATAACCTAGGCAGATCTATTGAGTCAGAGAGAATAAAGGTTATCAAGGACTGAGGTGGGAGAAGGGAATGAGGAATTATTTAAAAGGTATAGACTTTCCATTTAAGATGATAAAAATGTTCTGAAAATAATGTGATAATGATTGCACAACACTGTGAATGTACTTAATGCCACTGAATTGTATACTTAAATATGGCTAAAATAGTTCCACATGTATGTGCTAAGTCACTTCAGTTGTATTATCTGACTCTTTGTGACACCATGGACTGTAACCCACCGGGTTCCTGTGTCCATGATATTCTCCAGGCAAGAATACTGAAGTGGGTTGCCATTTCCTTCTCCATTCATGTGTGTATTTTACAAGAATTTTAATGTGAGGTGCAGGGTATTGCATACTGCTGGTTACCTTTTGGGGGTGCACAGGTGCATGTATGTGTGTGCATTTTTTTAAAAAAATAGAAGTATACACCAAGCCTAATAAAATTAGTTATCTTAGAGAAGGAAGAGGATATGAAGGATTAGATAGTGATGGAACCTGGAGCTTTCCAGTATGCCTTGTTTTATAGTTCAAACTTCAGAGCCATGTATATATTTTATATAGTTAAAAACAAAATTAACTTTTAAAAGAGCTATGCCTAAAAACTGAAAAAGAAACTAAAATGAATGAACCCATTTATCACATTCGTGGCACAATGTGATTCTCCACATAAATGGGGAGAATAATTATTTAAAGTTACATTTAAGCACAATATTTGAACTTTACATCTTTATTTTTTGTTGTTGGTTTGAACTGTACATCTTTAGTGCCATATAACCTAAGAATGAAATGAGCACAAAAAAGTCTGAAATTCCATTCCACAATGATAATGTGAGAGATATGAGAGGGGGAAAGAGAGAGAGAGAGATAGAGAGATTAGAGATCATGATTTCAACAGAAGAGAAGAGATTAAATATTAGTTAAATTGAGGTAAAATGCCAATATATAATCAGAATTTACCTTTGCCATTCAAAAAAAATGCATTTCCTGGTCCCAAGCATTGAGAAGACCTGAAAGTAGTGACAACCCAATAGTAGTAAACACCTACTGTGCCCAGATAGTGGTCCCTAAGTACCATTTCCCAGGAAAAGTAATGACGGCTCCTTGGGTAGGTAGTTCATTTCAGGTCTGCGGCAAGAACCGTGTAAAATGAATCTGGACTGTCTATTTCATCAAATTTGAAAGCAAGGAAATTACAAACAATTTAGCCTCATGCTGAAAACAAACTGGACCTAACTTGAAAAAGAGTCCAGTGACCCAAGATGGGAAAGCATCAAAAAGGAAAATGACTACTAAGGACTGAAACATGAGATGTATAAACACTGAAGGATTACAAATGATACTCCAAACAAAATTAAATGATCACTTTGGAGATTGTTAGGGCACAGCTTATTCTAGAAACATTGATAAATAAAATAACCAAGCACTTATTCTGCCTTTGCAGGATAGTCTAAAAGAGAATTTCCTTTAGAAAAGTATAGTTGTGGGGCTTCCCTGGTGGTCCAGTGGATAGAGAGTCCTCCTTGTAATGCAAGAGGCACCAGTTTGATCCCTGACCCGGGAAAATCCCTCGTGCCAAGAAGCAGCTGGACCAGTTTGTCCAATTACAAGCTGGCGCTGGTAATGGGCTCAGAGGTGGTGCTCTGCAACATGAGAGGCCACTGAAATGGGAGGCTTACACAAGCCAAAAGAATAAAAGATGGATGAAAATAAATATAAAAATTTAAAAAAGAGGCATGATGGGGATAAAATGCTTAAAATAAAAAAATTATAGGGCTTCCCCTGGTGGTCCAGTGGGTAAGGACACTGCCTTGCAGTGCAAGGGGCGCCGGTTCGATCCCTGGCCTGGGAAGATCCCACATGCCGCGGAGCGTCTGGACCGATGTGTCCAATTACCGAGCCGGAGCTCTGGCGCACATGCGCCCAGAGCCGATGCTCTGCAGTAACAGAGGCCACTGTGATGGGAGGCCGAGGAGCCAAGGAACAAAGGTGATGGGAAGGCCCGTGAGAAGAGAAGAGATTAAATATTAGTTAAATTGAGGTAAAATGCCAATATATAATCAGAATTTACCTTTGCCATTCAAAAAAAATGCATTTCCTGGTCCCAAGCATTGAGAAGACCTGAAAGTAGTGACAACCCAATAGTAGTAAACACCTACTGTGCCCAGATAGTGGTCCCTAAGTACCATTTCCCAGGAAAAGTAATGACGGCTCCTTGGGTAGGTAGTTCATTTCAGGTCTGCGGCAAGAACCGTGTAAAATGAATCTGGACTGTCTATTTCATCAAATTTGAAAGCAAGGAAATTACAAACAATTTAGCCTCATGCTGAAAACAAACTGGACCTAACTTGAAAAAGAGTCCAGTGACCCAAGATGGGAAAGCATCAAAAAGGAAAATGACTACTAAGGACTGAAACATGAGATGTATAAACACTGAAGGATTACAAATGATACTCCAAACAAAATTAAATGATCACTTTGGAGATTGTTAGGGCACAGCTTATTCTAGAAACATTGATAAATAAAATAACCAAGCACTTATTCTGCCTTTGCAGGATAGTCTAAAAGAGAATTTCCTTTAGAAAAGTATAGTTGTGGGGCTTCCCTGGTGGTCCAGTGGATAGAGAGTCCTCCTTGTAATGCAAGAGGCACCAGTTTGATCCCTGACCCGGGAAAATCCCTCGTGCCAAGAAGCAGCTGGACCAGTTTGTCCAATTACAAGCTGGCGCTGGTAATGGGCTCAGAGGTGGTGCTCTGCAACATGAGAGGCCACTGAAATGGGAGGCTTACACAAGCCAAAAGAATAAAAGATGGATGAAAATAAATATAAAAATTTAAAAAAGAGGCATGATGGGGATAAAATGCTTAAAATAAAAAAATTATAGGGCTTCCCCTGGTGGTCCAGTGGGTAAGGACACTGCCTTGCAGTGCAAGGGGCGCCGGTTCGATCCCTGGCCTGGGAAGATCCCACATGCCGCGGAGCGTCTGGACCGATGTGTCCAATTACCGAGCCGGAGCTCTGGCGCACATGCGCCCAGAGCCGATGCTCTGCAGTAACAGAGGCCACTGTGATGGGAGGCCCGCAGGAGCCAAGGAACAAAGACGGATGAAAAATAGAGAAAGACCAATAGAAGTGGCCCGCCTGCTCCCCTCCCTCCCCAACCCGACCCCGCCCAAAATAAATAAATCTTTAAAAAAAAAATTATAGTTGTAAACATAGGAATGATAGAATTTTTTTAAAAATCACAACTTTACAAACTTTTCTGAAATAATAATCCAGGCTACAATGATTAATTGTTGCTGCTAAAACTGTTAAGTCAAACTTCTCCATTGGGGCCCATTTTCTCCCTGGGGTACATTTGGCAATATCTATTGTCTCATCTACCAATCAGATGGTGTGTATGGGGCAAGAGTGCTGAGGGTACTAGGAATCCTATTAAACATCCTTACAATGCGTAGGACAGTCCTTCATAACAGAGTATTATTTGGTCCAAATAACAATTTATTTGGGAACTCTCACATTAGGTGAACAGTCAATGGGGAACGTTTTTTTTTTTTTTTAATTGTAGGATAATAGCTTTACAGAGTTGTGGTGTTTACTGTCAAAGATCAACTTGAATCGGCCACAGGTATACACATGTTCAATGAGGAACTTTTTAATATATGATTCAAGCTATTATCCGCCAGAACCTACTGATTATTGCCAACTTCCAAAAAGTAGGATAGTCAGACATTATGTATCTGCTTAAGTGATACAATTAGAGGCATGCAGAACTGCCTATGGTATATCTTTGTGAAAAAAAAAGAAAAATCAAACCTGAATGTAATCATAGCTTTAACTACCAGCTTCTAGGAGCTATGGAGGAGAGTAAAACACATTAGATGATGTCTCAAGAGTACAGTCAACCAGGTCTAGAATGTTCTGAATATCACAGGCCCAATTTTTTTCTTTTAAATAAATGACATGAATAGAGAAAACGGAGGGGAACTCTTTTGATCCAACAGTTGTACCTCATCTGGGTTAGTTATTTGAACACAGGTGTAAAATGAGATTTTAGGCAATATGCTGGGTTGTGGGTGAAAGCTGATTATTACCTAGTATATTTTCAGTTTTAGGAAGTGTGAAAGTGGTATCATGGCTATATTTTTAATAATATTTTCCAACACTGACTAAATTCTTTATGGGAGAAATAATATGATGCCTTGGATTTGACTTAAATACTATAGGAAAAACACAGGCAGGTGTCTCAGAGATGAAGTAGATGTACTTTCTTCTATTGCTCTTGCTAAGAATACTTAGCTGAGGACTTCCCTGGTGGTCCAGTGGGTAAAGAGTCCGCCTTGCAGTGCAAGGGGCACTGGTTCATTCCCTGGCCTGGGAAGATCCCACGTTGCTGTGCAGCGGCTGGACCATTGTGTCCAATTACAAGCCAGCGTTCTGGAGTGCATATGCTCAGAGCCGGTACTCTGCAATGAGAGAGGCCGCTGCAATGAGAGGCCCACACAGGCCAAAAGATAAAGATGGATGAAAATAAACAAATAAACAACCAATAAAAGAGGCCAAAATTTAAAAAAAAAAAGAATACTTAGCTGAACATACTAGGCATTATGTATAGAAAAACGAGTAAGAGAATGCTGAATGGTGGAGAGAAAATGCCAGACTGACTGGACCTGAATCACAACATGGAAGTGAGTTGCTTGAGGTTTTTTTGTTTTGTTCTGTTTGATTTTTTTTCTTTACTTAATACATTGTGGACAGGTTCCCAGAATAGATGGCAGCCTAGAAATACCAACTGGATATACTTTGGTTTAATATATGATTCAAGCTATTATCCAGAACCTACTGATTATTGCCAACTTCCAAAAGTAGGATAGTCAGACATTATGTATCTGCTTAAGTGATACAATTAGAGGCATGCAGAACTGCCTATGGTATATCTTTGTGAAAAAAAAAGAAAAATCAAACCTGAATGTAATCATAGCTTTAACTACCAGCTTCTAGGAGCTATGGAGGAGAGTAAAACACATTAGATGATGTCTCAAGAGTACAGTCAACCAGGTCTAGAATGTTCTGAATATCACAGGCCCAATTTTTTTCTTTTAAATAAATGACATGAATAGAGAAAACGGAGGGGAACTCTTTTGATCCAACAGTTGTACCTCATCTGGGTTAGTTATTTGAACACAGGTGTAAAATGAGATTTTAGGCAATATGCTGGGTTGTGGGTGAAAGCTGATTATTACCTAGTATATTTTCAGTTTTAGGAAGTGTGAAAGTGGTATCATGGCTATATTTTTAATAATATTTTCCAACACTGACTAAATTCTTTATGGGAGAAATAATATGATGCCTTGGATTTGACTTAAATACTATAGGAAAAACACAGGCAGGTGTCTCAGAGATGAAGTAGATGTACTTTCTTCTATTGCTCTTGCTAAGAATACTTAGCTGAGGACTTCCCTGGTGGTCCAGTGGGTAAAGAGTCCGCCTTGCAGTGCAAGGGGCACTGGTTCATTCCCTGGCCTGGGAAGATCCCACGTTGCTGTGCAGCGGCTGGACCATTGTGTCCAATTACAAGCCAGCGTTCTGGAGTGCATATGCTCAGAGCCGGTACTCTGCAATGAGAGAGGCCGCTGCAATGAGAGGCCCACACAGGCCAAAAGATAAAGATGGATGAAAATAAACAAATAAACAACCAATAAAAGAGGCCAAAATTTAAAAAAAAAAAGAATACTTAGCTGAACATACTAGGCATTATGTATAGAAAAACGAGTAAGAGAATGCTGAATGGTGGAGAGAAAATGCCAGACTGACTGGACCTGAATCACAACATGGAAGTGAGTTGCTTGAGGTTTTTTTGTTTTGTTCTGTTTGATTTTTTTTCTTTACTTAATACATTGTGGACAGGTTCCCAGAATAGATGGCAGCCTAGAAATACCAACTGGCACAGACCCTCAAGAAAACCCTGTATTCTCTAACCTAAGGACAGGAAGGGAGCATACTAGCTAACAGAAAACTTGTAGATGATAACTGCTCTATAACCAGCCAAATATCCCGGAAAACATTGTAGTCAACCCCAACCGGCAAAGACCAAGTGAAGGCATTAAACTTCCATCCTTGCTAGGCTGTAACAAGGTGTCCCTCCTCAGCGTCAGAGAGAAGGTGTCAGAGAAGTGTCAGAGAAGGCCAGGTAATGAGTTACACCATCCACTATGGAACCACCCCCACCCCAAAGACAGGGAACATGGTCTTCCACTGCCACTTAACAGTAATGAAGTGCCCCTTCTGCTGGGATGGGGTGAGAGGAGTCCTAGTAGAGAGTCAGGACTCCTATTGTTGCGCATCCCCAGGGGAAACCAAGGGAAGCTACATGAGGAACAATAATGAAGCAAGTCTCTCCCTCCCAGCCAGGTGGTATAGCACAAGTTTAGTACTCCATCCCTGCTCAACAATAACAAAGTAGTCCTCACATCTCAGTTGTGTAACAGAATATGAACTTCTACCGTCATCTCGCAGTAAGGTAGCAACACTTTTCTCTCTTCACCTCCAATCCCACGCAGTATCAGAAGAGGCTGCAAAATTGATGACATAAATGGGATCCAAAGTCTCAACATGCAGAACATCTAGGATTCATGTGAAAATTACTCCTCATACCAAGAACCAGGAAAATCTCAATATAAATGAAAAAAAATGAATACTTTTCAACACAGAGATGCAAGTGTGAGAACAATTTGACCATGCATTTAAAGCAGACGTGATAAAAAGTATTTCAACGAGTTATCTGTGAACATGCTTGAAAGAAAAGAAAAAGAAAGCCTCAATAAAGAAACAAAAGATATAATGAAGAACTAAATAGAAATTTAGGAAATGAAAAATACGGTAATTAAAATTTAAAAGCTTAATAAATGGATTTCACAGCAGAATGGAGAGGACAGAGGTAAGAATCAATGAACTTGAAGGTGGAATAATAGAAATCATGCAAACTGAATAAAAAAGCTAAGCTATATTGAAAAAACAACGAACCAGAGTTTCAGGGACCTGTGAGAGTATTACAAAAATATTTAACATTTGGTCATAAGAATCTCAACAAGAAGAAGTGCTGCTTAAAAAAACTACTTGAAGAAATAATGACTGAATATTTGCCAAATAAACATACAGATTTAAGAGGTTGAGGAAATTACAAACAGTATAAACATCCACACAGAAATCCCTCATAGTCAAACTTGTGAAAATTAAAGACAAAGAAAACAGCGAGGGAAATGACACCTTACTCATAGAAGAAAACAATTCAGCTGAAAGCAGATTTCTCATCAGACACCATGGAGGCAAGAAGAAAGGGACACACGTTACTCAAATGCTGCAAGTAAAAGAGCTGTCAGGGCATTTTTATATCCCCAGTGACAATATTTTTCAGAAATGAAAGGGGAATCAAGATGCCAGATGAAGAAAACAAAAACGAGTTGTCTCTAGCAGAGAGAGAATGTCCTGCCATTTGTACTGGCACACCATAAGAGAAGAAAATGAAAGCGATACAAATCAAGAAGGAGTAAATAAAACTGTCCTTATTTGCAGATGACATGTGTCTATTTAGAACATTCCAGGGCTTCCCAGGTGGTCCAGTGGGTGGAAAGTCCGCCTTGCAGTGCAAGGGGCACCGGTTTGATCTGTGGCCTGGGAAGATCCCACGTGCCGCGAAGTGGCTGGACAGGTGTGTCCAATTGCAAGCCAGTGGTCTGGAGTGCATGCGCCCAGAGCCAGCGCTCTGCAATGAGAGAGGCCACTGCAATGGGAGGCCGACACATGCCAAAGAATAGACAGATGGATGGAAAAAAAAAAAGTAAATAAAAGCGGCATGACTGGGAAAAAGAAAAAGAACATTCCAAAGAACCAACCAAAAATTCCTGGAACTAATACGTAGCTGTAGTAAGTTTGCAGGATACAAAAAGGTCAGTATAGACAAAGTAATTGCTTCTTTATATATCAATGGACTATTGGCAAAAAAAATTAGGTATAGCTCTAGCAAAATATGTACACGATCTATATATGTGAGAGAAACTACACAATTCTGAAGAAAGAAAACAAGGTCTAAATAAATGGAGATATATTATGATTATGGATAAAAAGTATTTTTAAAATGTAAGTTCTTCTCAATTTGATTTACAGATTCAACACAATACCAATTAAAATACCATCAAGTTATTTTGTAGATATTGACAAACTGATTCTAAAGATTATATGAAGAAGGAAAAGACTCAGAATATTCTACATAATATTGAATAGTCAGAGGATTCATACTATCCAACGTCAAGACTTAAGTACTGTAATCAAGGGTACATGGGTGTTTATTGTATTTCTCTCTCTAATTTTGTGTGTTTGAAGGTTTCTATAGTGAAAAAAATATTTTTAAAACTACAGACTTGTTACGTAGAGCCTTTTCAACTGCCCTTGTCTCCGTATTTTCACCCTTCCCTTAATAACCAAAACTTTAGCTACACTCTAGATTTTATCACTTTTCCTCATTTTCTGTTTCTTAAACACTGAGATTTTTGCTTAAATCATTATTACCTTGTTCTGTATGTTGCCCTTAAAAAAAAACATGATTTAATTCTGTAATCCTTACTCAGATGTTTTTTAACCCAATGTTCAAGCTACTTGTTTACATTCCTTTTTAATTGCTTAAATGTGTAAAACTATGAGTGTTCAACCTCAGGTAATCCTAAATTTTTTGATATAGGATGTATTCTTTATCTGTATTTTATAGATTTCTTCATTTTTCATTCTGAATTTGAATTATTTAAAATAAAGACATACAACTTTCTGTGGCTAGAGTTTTATATTTATGATTATTAATTTCTAGTTTTATTATAGTACATTCATGGATGGTGGTTTCTTCATGTATTTGTGTATGTATTTGGATGTATGATCTGCATTCTTTGTACAGCTTTGGTTTTGTAAATTTTTCTTGAAAAGAAATGTTAAATTCTCCATGAAAAGAATATATATAATCTTTCATGTCGTAGAGTTTGAGGCATATCTGTTAACTGGAGCATAATTATATTATTAAAATTCTCTGTGTGCTTATTTTGATGTATAGTTGGGCAGTCATAAGCCTACAGAAACAAGTTAAAATCTACTGCAAACACTGTGTTTCTATCCATTTCTTACTTCCTTCAGCTTGTGTTTTCATCTCTTACTATGAATGTATTTAATTATGGCAGGTCTATTCTCCTTGTAAATTGTATACCTCATATTTGTAAAATGGGCCTTTACCTTATCTGAACTTTGTCTGGACTTAGTCTTTGTAATATTGATATTTTCATGTGAGATCTCTTTTTGTTACGACCACATATTTGCCTCTTATGTGTTCTTTTTCCGTATACTCTGTATCTTTTTTTTTTTTTAAAGTTGGCCTCTTTTATTGTTTTTTAATTTATTTTCATCCATCTTTACTTTTTGGCCTGTGTGGGCCTCCCATTGCAGTGGCCTCTCCCCTTGCAGAGCACCAACTCTGGGAGCATGAGTTCCACAGCACTGGCTTGTAATTGGACACACCGGTCCAGCCGCTTGGCGGCATGTGGGATCTTCCAGAACCAGGGATCAAACTGGTGCCCCTTACACCACAAGTTGGACTGCTTACCCACTAGACCACAAGGTCTTTTAGCTCTGGATGCTTCCGGTGTATTTAACAGATTGTTTGGTATGATTAAATATCATATCCGATCATCTTTGTGAATATATCTCTTTTATATTTGATGTCCAGATAAATATATGCTTGTAATTTTTGTCTACTTTTATGTTTTATTTTTGTGCCAAGTGCTTCTTTTGTCTTTTGCCTTCCTGTACATGGACTTTCTTACTGCTACTTGGGTTAAATGTCTGCATTGTATGCTTTCCTTGTTATCATTTGTAGGACTTATGTCTTCTTTTTCGATATTACCTTATAAGTTAATATATTTTATAATGTCTAACCACTGCCTCTTGATATAGCAACTATAGACAGTATTTGTTGATGTTCTCTGTGAAATTTTATATAGTGCACTGCACTTTCTTCTACCACTTCTTTTTCTTGCTTTCTGCTTTTATCTACTGTTATTTTAGTTCTGGTAATTTCTATTTTAACATACAAATAATATATTTACACTACTGCTTGTCAGTTTGTTCACTTTGACATTTTTATTGATTTATCATCAAGAAAGATGATAAATGAATACATTTTTTTCACTTGGTCTTATATTATTTTTACAACATACACCAGTTCAACATTTCTCTCCTTTGATTATGCATTCTATAATAGTTTTGTTATTTCTTTCTTTCTTTATTTTTTTGCCCACATCACACAGCTTATGGGAATCTTAGTTCTCTGACCAAGGATCCAACTTGGGCTACCAAAGTGAACATGCCTAGTCCCAACCACTGGACTACCAGGGAACTCCCAAGTCATTGTTATCCATTTAAATAAACCAATATTTGTTATGATTTCTCCTATTATTTCTTAAATGAGTAAAATATTTTGATGTCATTTTTAAAGATTTTAAAATATATATTTTATGATTTGTTTATTTTTAAAACTATCTGCCTACTGTCTGAAAATATATTTATATTTAACTTTTTATTTGGATAAGTACTGTTTGGCACAAGGCATAACATTTTGGAGTCATGTATCCCTATCATTAACTCTTTGAGGATAATTGATGCATTTTTTTTTTTAACAGTTTTTTTTTTTTTTTTTTAGTTTATTTATCTTTTTGGAGGATGGGGTGGGGAGGGAGGGGGATGGGCAGGCCACTTCTATTGGTCTTTCATTTCTTTATTTTCATCCGTCTTTGTTCTTTGGCCCCTGTGGGCCTCCCATCGCGGTGGCCTCTGTTGTCGCAGAGCACCGGCTCTGGGCACACATGCGCCAGAGCTCCGGCTCGGTAGTTGGACACATCGGTTCAGCAGCTCCGCGGCACGTGGGATCTTCCCAGGCCAGGGATCAAACTGGCGCCCCTTGCACTGCAAGGCGGTGTCTTTACCCACTGGACCACCAGGGGAAGCCCTGATGCATTTTTTAATGACATTGAATGTGGTTTTGGATCAATATGTGGTCAGCCTGATTCTCCCCTTTCACTTCCACTTCACATTCAGCCTGATTTTTCTTCCTGGAAAATGCTTTCATTATTTTTGGAGTTTTATGAACTTACTTGTTTGAGAATATATCATCATTCATGATTTTTTCTTGGAACAGAATATAGTATTTTTCTACAGATTCCATTCTTACTACTTTCTGGGAATTTGTCTATCGCTGTATCTTTGATCATCTTTTCCATTCCAAATGTTAGTTTACTGAATTCAGTGACAAATGGTATTTTTCTTTTGGTCCTTTGTCCAAACAGTATTATTATTATTATTGAAACACAATTGGTGGATATATTATGTTAGTTTCAGTTTTACTACATAGTGACTTGACATTTGCATACATAGTGAAATTTTCACTATGATAAGTCTAGTAACCATCCATCTCTATACTAAGCTATCACAATAGTACTGACCATATTTCTTATGCTGTGTATTACATCTCCATGGCTTATCTATTTTATAACTGGAGGTTTGTGGTTCTTAATCTCCTTCACCTGTATTTTCTACCCTGCCACCCCTACCTCTCTGGCAGCTACACATTCATTCCATGTATTTATGAGTCTGTTCTTGTTTTATTTTTTTAGATGACACTGTAAGTGATATCATATGGTGTTTGTCTTTCTGTGTCTCACTATTTCACTTAGTGTAATACCTTTTAGGTCCATCGATGTTGCAGCAAGTGACAACAATTTATTTTTTAATGACTGAGTAATAATCCATTATACATGTATATATACGTGTGTGTGTGTGTGTGTGTGTACCACATCTTTATCCATTTTTTTCACTGATGGACACTTAGGTTCCTTCCATGTCTTGGCTGTTGTAAAAAAAAAAAAAATGCTGCATTGAACATTGAAGTGCATATATTTTTTTGAATTAATATTTTTGTTTTCTTTGGGTAATTACCCAGGAGTGAAATTGCTGGATGATACGACAGTTCTAGTTTTAATGTTCTGAGGAGCCTCTGTGCTGTTTTCCATGGTGGTTGCACTAGTTTGCAATCCCACTGACAATGTACAAGTGTTGCTTTTTCCACATCCTTGACAGCACTTGTTGTTTGATGTCTTTTTGATGATAGCTGTTCTGACAGTGTAAGGTGGCATCTCATTGTGGTTTCACTTGCATTTTCCTGATGACTAGTGGTACTGAGCTTCTTTTCATGTGTTTGTTGATCCACAGTGTGTGGTTTTGTTTTTTTTGTTTGTTTTTTGGAAAAGTGTGTATTCAGGTCTTCTGCCCTGCTATCCACTTGCTTTAATCTTCTTCTTTTTCTCTATATTCATCTTGGTTATCTCAATATTTTTTTCTTTGTTGGTAATAAGCCAAGTCTATATTTGCTAAATATAGTCATTTCTTTGGTTTGGTTTTGCTTCTGTATTTATTTCTTAGGACTTCAGCCTTCCTTTTCATTCAGCTCTTGTTTGTCATCCCTAAGATTCTTTGCTTCTGTCAGGTTCATATGTTTATTATTTTCTTCCTCAACACAAAACCTTTCTAAAGACATTTCTCCTATATATTCAATTTTGGTTTTTTTCTAGGTAAGATTGTCATCAGTGGCATGTATTAGTAATAGCCTACTCAGTATCCATCCTTCCCTGTTTTCTTACTTCCAGAGCATTCAATTTACTCAAGACAAGTAATGTTACTCAGCTTTTTTAGACCCAACATCTTCCTTGTTCTTAGATCATTATGTTTATCTTTTTTTTATGGTGTTTTTTTCTTTCTGTGTCTCACTATTTCACTTAGTGTAATACCTTTTAGGTCCATCGATGTTGCAGCAAGTGACAACAATTTATTTTTTAATGACTGAGTAATAATCCATTATACATGTATATATACGTGTGTGTGTGTGTGTGTGTGTACCACATCTTTATCCATTTTTTTCACTGATGGACACTTAGGTTCCTTCCATGTCTTGGCTGTTGTAAAAAAAAAAAAAATGCTGCATTGAACATTGAAGTGCATATATTTTTTTGAATTAATATTTTTGTTTTCTTTGGGTAATTACCCAGGAGTGAAATTGCTGGATGATACGACAGTTCTAGTTTTAATGTTCTGAGGAGCCTCTGTGCTGTTTTCCATGGTGGTTGCACTAGTTTGCAATCCCACTGACAATGTACAAGTGTTGCTTTTTCCACATCCTTGACAGCACTTGTTGTTTGATGTCTTTTTGATGATAGCTGTTCTGACAGTGTAAGGTGGCATCTCATTGTGGTTTCACTTGCATTTTCCTGATGACTAGTGGTACTGAGCTTCTTTTCATGTGTTTGTTGATCCACAGTGTGTGGTTTTGTTTTTTTTGTTTGTTTTTTGGAAAAGTGTGTATTCAGGTCTTCTGCCCTGCTATCCACTTGCTTTAATCTTCTTCTTTTTCTCTATATTCATCTTGGTTATCTCAATATTTTTTTCTTTGTTGGTAATAAGCCAAGTCTATATTTGCTAAATATAGTCATTTCTTTGGTTTGGTTTTGCTTCTGTATTTATTTCTTAGGACTTCAGCCTTCCTTTTCATTCAGCTCTTGTTTGTCATCCCTAAGATTCTTTGCTTCTGTCAGGTTCATATGTTTATTATTTTCTTCCTCAACACAAAACCTTTCTAAAGACATTTCTCCTATATATTCAATTTTGGTTTTTTTCTAGGTAAGATTGTCATCAGTGGCATGTATTAGTAATAGCCTACTCAGTATCCATCCTTCCCTGTTTTCTTACTTCCAGAGCATTCATTTTACTCAAGACAGTAATGTACTCAGCTATAAGACAACATTTCCAGGACTCAGAGCTGCTGTTGGTTGATGATTTATTCTTAGTTTCCTACCCCAAAAAGGACAAAAATGAAATCTTCTTCAACTTGTATAAGTATAGCTTTTGTATTCTGATTCACCTTTCTCTGTGTATGAGGATCTTAGTATAATTTTTTAAAAAAACACCTTTTTATTGACATTTCTTTCCTCCTGAGTATGTTAATGAATGTGTTGGGCAATTCATACTGGTTAATTTGTTTTTACTGCAATGAACCAAATAGATTCAAGCAAACTTCTTTCTTTTCTCTCTCTTTCTTCCCCCCACCCAATATTTTGGGTTTCTCATTTTGAATTGTACGGCCTGAAGCTCAGTGCTTTCCTTTGGTTGATTTTGAGGTATTTTGGCCACTTTGTTCCTATTTGTTATTCTGTCACTAGTTTTGGGGAAAAGGAGAGTTTTGGACATTTTCATTCTACCATCTTTCTACCATCCATTCTACCATCCATTCTACCATCTAGGAAGTCTGTGCAGGTACTTTAAGTAAATTTTAATCAAAGTAATACAAACAAATAGTCACAACTTAAATCATGCATAAATCATGTGATAAGAAACAACTGAGCCCAACGTCACTGCAACTTTACACAAACCTTAGTCTCCAGAGGCACTTTTTTCTTTTTTTTGTAAATGAGGAAAAATTTACATCATATGAAACGCATACATTTTAAGTGTGAAGCCTGATGAGCTGTGACAATTGCACATACCATGTGTTCCCCTCTAGTAAAAAGTTTTTATCAATCAAGAAAGACCCTTTGTGCAACTTTGCAGTTAATCCCAATATTTTTTCTTTGTTGGTAATAAGCCAAGTCTATATTTGCTAAATATAGTCATTTCTTTGGGGTTTTCTTAGGACTTCAGCCTTCCTTTTCATTCAGCTCTTGTTTGTCATCCCTAAGATTCTTTGCTTCTGTCAGGTTCATATGTTTATTATTTTCTTCCTCAACACAAAACCTTTCTAAAGACATTTCTCCTATATATTCAATTTTGGTTTTTTTCTAGGTAAGATTGTCATCAGTGGCATGTATTAGTAATAGCCTACTCAGTATCCATCCTTCCCTGTTTTCTTACTTCCAGAGCATTCATTTTACTCAAGACAGTAATGTACTCAGCTATAAGACAACATTTCCAGGACTCAGAGCTGCTGTTGGTTGATGATTTATTCTTAGTTTCCTACCCCAAAAAGGACAAAAATGAAATCTTCTTCAACTTGTATAAGTATAGCTTTTGTATTCTGATTCACCTTTCTCTGTGTATGAGGATCTTAGTATAATTTTTTAAAAAAACACCTTTTTATTGACATTTCTTTCCTCCTGAGTATGTTAATGAATGTGTTGGGCAATTCATACTGGTTAATTTGTTTTTACTGCAATGAACCAAATAGATTCAAGCAAACTTCTTTCTTTTCTCTCTCTTTCTTCCCCCCACCCAATATTTTGGGTTTCTCATTTTGAATTGTACGGCCTGAAGCTCAGTGCTTTCCTTTGGTTGATTTTGAGGTATTTTGGCCACTTTGTTCCTATTTGTTATTCTGTCACTAGTTTTGGGGAAAAGGAGAGTTTTGGACATTTTCATTCTACCATCTTTCTACCATCCATTCTACCATCCATTCTACCATCTAGGAAGTCTGTGCAGGTACTTTAAGTAAATTTTAATCAAAGTAATACAAACAAATAGTCACAACTTAAATCATGCATAAATCATGTGATAAGAAACAACTGAGCCCAACGTCACTGCAACTTTACACAAACCTTAGTCTCCAGAGGCACTTTTTTCTTTTTTTTTTGTAAATGAGGAAAAATTTACATCATATGAAACGCATACATTTTAAGTGTGAAGCCTGATGAGCTGTGACAATTGCACATACCATGTGTTCCCCCTCTAGTAAAAAAAGTTTTTTTATCAATCAAGAAAGACCCTTTGTGCAACTTTGCAGTTAATCCCAACCTCATGCTTCCATCAGAGAGGCAGTCTTGTATGGGTTTTTCTTTTTTAACCATACGTTAGTCTGCCTACTATAGAACTTCATATATATTGAATCATACTGTAGATATTCATTTATATCCTGTTTCTTTCACTCAGCATAAAATTTTTGAAGTTTTTATGTGTTGTAACATGTTTCAGTGGGTTGTTCATTACTGGCATATTCTATTGTCTGTTTATATTCCAATTTGAGTATCCATTCTGCTGACAATAGGCACTTAGGTTGTTTCCAATTTGGAGCTACTATGAAGAAAACTGCCATGGACATTATTGTACACATCTTTCTATGTACACATGCTTTCATTTCTCTTGAGTAGAAGACTAAATTGGAGTTTCTGGGTCTCAGAGTAGGTGTGCGCTTAATTCTATGGTAAACTATGAGAACAGTTTCTAAATGGGTTATACCATTCTACACTGCCTCCAGCAGTATGTGAAAGTTTTGACTGCTCCATATGCTCAGGAATATTGGTGCTGTTGATCTTTTCACCTTTGCCATTGAATGATTTTGTGGTATATACCTCTGTGATTTTGTTATACTTCACATTTCCCAGGTGACTAATGATCGATGTTAACCACTTTACCACCCACTTATTAACCATTTTTTTATTTCTTCCTCTGTAAAATGACTGTTCAGGTATTTTTGTTGTTGTTGACCTTTTGTTGGTGGTTTTTCTTTTTATTATTGAGTTATAGGAATTGGTTGTGTATTCTAGATATATATGTTTTACCAGATACATTTATTGCAAATATTTTCTCCCAGACTGAGGCTTGGATATGCTTTATTAACAGTGTCAGTGAGCATTTGATGAGCAGAATAATGAAATATATCTATCTTTTCTTTTTATTTCATGGAGACTAAGTACTAGCTAAGAAATCATTACCTAACCTAAGTCAGTTTGTCAAATTCTCTAGGAAGTTCTGCTTGGCTTTTGATTGAGATTGCACTGAATTTGTAGATCAAATTTAGGAGAATAGAATTTCATCAGTATTGACTTTTTATTGAATCTAACAGTACATGACCATGATCATATATTTATTTTGGTCTTCATTAATTTCTCATAGTAATATAATTTTCTGGTTTTATGTGTCAATTTAGCTAGGGTATAGGACTGAGTTGTTCAATCAAACATTAATCTAGATATTGCTCTGAAGGTATTTTATAAACTTAATTAACATCTATAATCAGTTCACTTTAAGTAAAAGTTATCTTTAATAATCCAGATTAGTCTGATCCAATCAATTGAAAAAGGCTGAAGAGCAGAATTGAGGTTTCCCTGAAGAGGAATGAATTCCACTTGTGGGTTGCATCTTCAGCTTCTGCCCAGAAATTTCCTCCTTATCCTTCCTAACAGCTTCTTCTAAGAGTGTCAGACTTCACTCACCAACCTGCACAATCACGTAAGATCATGATCTTATTCCTTAAGATAAATTTTTATCCTACTTATTGTGTTTCTCTGGTGAAACCCTTACCCTGAGACACTTAACATATAGCCATAAAGATGATATTTGAATACTGACTCAAATATTCTTCATTTCTTTATTCCTTAGGTGGTGGTATTCTTCTCACCCTAACAGGACACAAACCTTTGGTAAAGGGAGTACTTTCTGGAGTCTTTCAGGAAGCAACATAGTGTGGGGTAGGCAGTACACTCTTGATAAATACAGTTTAGCTCTCCCACATCTTCAAATCTAAATTCTTTCCTCTTTATTATACCAAGGAATTTCTGGCATCTCAATTATATTTAGCAAGGGCCACAGTTGAGAGCCCATAAATTTGTTTACAAGCACAACAAGCAATTAGGACCATATCCATTCCCACAAAATTGAAGACTGAATTCAGTGTCTATAGAACATCTTTTTCAAGATCTTTATCAACACATAGCTAGGTGGTGAATTTAATTGACATTGTGTATCAGCAGTCTTCATGGTCCAGTCTCAAATTTGGCCATTGGATGTGATAGTTCTTTGACTTTAAGAAATAAGAGATTGCTCTAGAAAAAATTATAGACACTCCTTAAGTTTCACTTTTGGTTTTATTGAGAACTTAGGAATTTCATCAGTACTGACTTTTTATTGAATCTAACAGTACATGACCATGATCATATATTTATTTTGGTCTTCATTAATTTCTCATAGTAATATAATTTTCTGGTTTTATGTGTCAATTTAGCTAGGGTATAGGACTGAGTTGTTCAATCAAACATTAATCTAGATATTGCTCTGAAGGTATTTTATAAACTTAATTAACATCTATAATCAGTTCACTTTAAGTAAAAGTTATCTTTAATAATCCAGATTAGTCTGATCCAATCAATTGAAAAAGGCTGAAGAGCAGAATTGAGGTTTCCCTGAAGAGGAATGAATTCCACTTGTGGGTTGCATCTTCAGCTTCTGCCCAGAAATTTCCTCCTTATCCTTCCTAACAGCTTCTTCTAAGAGTGTCAGACTTCACTCACCAACCTGCACAATCACGTAAGATCATGATCTTATTCCTTAAGATAAATTTTTATCCTACTTATTGTGTTTCTCTGGTGAAACCCTTACCCTGAGACACTTAACATATAGCCATAAAGATGATATTTGAATACTGACTCAAATATTCTTCATTTCTTTATTCCTTAGGTGGTGGTATTCTTCTCACCCTAACAGGACACAAACCTTTGGTAAAGGGAGTACTTTCTGGAGTCTTTCAGGAAGCAACATAGTGTGGGGTAGGCAGTACACTCTTGATAAATACAGTTTAGCTCTCCCACATCTTCAAATCTAAATTCTTTCCTCTTTATTATACCAAGGAATTTCTGGCATCTCAATTATATTTAGCAAGGGCCACAGTTGAGAGCCCATAAATTTGTTTACAAGCACAACAAGCAATTAGGACCATATCCATTCCCACAAAATTGAAGACTGAATTCAGTGTCTATAGAACATCTTTTTCAAGATCTTTATCAACACATAGCTAGGTGGTGAATTTAATTGACATTGTGTATCAGCAGTCTTCATGGTCCAGTCTCAAATTTGGCCATTGGATGTGATAGTTCTTTGACTTTAAGAAATAAGAGATTGCTCTAGAAAAAATTATAGACACTCCTTAAGTTTCACTTTTGGTTTTTATTGAGAACTTAGGAATTTTCTTTCCTTTAATACATTTGAGGCCTTCAGAAGTAGCCACAGCATTTAGTAATCTCCTTTATGCTCTTTATACTATTCATTTTCAATGGTAATGAGTTTCACCAAAGCCTGGACTTCAGTTGGTAGTAGATAACAAATAAGCGATTTGATGATTAGTTATTTCGCTTCAGCTTTAGCTGGACCAACGGTCCTCTATGGGTAAGCCTATCTTTCTATTCTTTTCACTATTGTGAGTTTATCCCTTTTTGTATTTTTTTTCTATCAAGTCAACAGAGGGATGAGAATAAATTCTTATTTTTGACCTTCCTATAAAGAAGGTGTCTGCATTAATGATAATCTCTTCCCCTGTTCAGTATTTATTGAAAAAAATTGTCCTTTTTGATTATTATCCTTTACCTTATAATTGTTTTTTATTTTAAAAAGTTTTGAAATTTGTCAATTAAAATTTTTTCTTCCATACATTTTTTTTCAAAACTTAGAAAGCACTTCCCTAAATAGAAATTTGATTATTGTTTTGTTTTTCTTATATTTTCTGATACTTGGTGAGCTGAGTGCCCAGCTCTAATTATTAAATACCACCACACCTTTTCTTAATGATCTTTGTTTCTTAAAATATGTTTTATATGTATTTGAGCCTACTTCCTTTTATGCATCTGTCCCATTACTCGGTCTCCTTTCATGATAGTGTTACATACACTGTTTTATTCCTTTAGCTTTATCAGAAACCTGGAGGCTCTCACTGACATCAGTTCTCTTGCAAAATTCTTTAGAGGAAGATCTTTTTTTCAAGCCTCATGAATAAAAGGGGCAGTGTGCAAGTAAATGCACTACTTATTCCTTCATCATTGCTGCTGTCAGAACATCATCTCCCATCTTCAGAGTCCTCAACTTTTTTGATGCTGGTACCATTTGGCCTTACCTTCCGCTGCTCCTCCTCATTGTCCTCTTCCAATTTCTCATCATTCCTTGTCATTTATTGAAGTCTTGAACTCCTACATTAATCTCCTCCTGTCCTGTTCTACTACTGTTATAATTCTTATAGAACAACATCCATGTCTGTAATATACTCAGCACCTAGTTCCCCAGGCTCTAGACTTCCTTATTTCTAATCAATACTAGATCCTACCCCAGCTACTCACTCCTGTGGTCACAGATGAAAACTTATAGTGCCGTGTTATGCTTAGTTGCTCAGTTGTTGTCTGACTCTTTGTTACACCATAGGCTGTACCCTCTGTCCCCAGGCTCCTCTGTCCATGGGGATTCTCCACGCAAGAATACTAACGCAGGTTGCCATGCCCTCCTCCAGGGGATCTTCCCACCCCAGGAATCAAATCCAGGTCTCCCACATTGCAGGCAGATTCTTTACCAGTTGAACTACAGGGAAGCCTTTAAAGCTTATTATCAGTGACTGTATCATCTTTGAAATAATTGTTTCAGACTTCCAATTATTCTGATTTTCACTTGCTATGCCTGCTTACTTATTCTAATTCTTCTCTGCAATAATTCAGCATTGTTGTAATTACTGTTTCATTATCCACCCTTTATGCTTTTCTCTGTACTCTCTTCTGTTTCACTTCTTTTCTTAGCCAGTTTGTATTCCATGAATCTTCCATGCAAATACCCTCAAATTCCTTGCCTCTCACCTAGCAAAAACTTCATCTTGATTAAACTCTGCATCTTGTATCTGCTTCAAAAATTGGAATATTTCTCTGAAATAGTGTAATATAACAGAACCATCTGCAATGATGAACATGTTCTCTGTCTATATAAGTTTATTTTCCTACTTTCAACACAAATATTTAATATTTTATGTGTTCTATTAAATCATCTGCGGCTCTCCATATGTCTCCCTCTATCAGCTGACTATCTCACTTGTGCTTCATTGAGATGCTAAAACAAATTAACTTCATTTTCTCACTACCAGATCTACTCAGTTAACTTCATCCAAACTAGTTTGCCTCCCTTGTCTCTATACTTGAAAAAGTGTCCATTTTCCACCCAGAGGCAATTCCTCCACTTAACTGCTTTGGAACTCTTCTCCTCCAGGCTCAGGAAACATTTTATTTTTCCAGCTTTTCCGTCTTCACTGCTGTCTCTGCTTTCTCATCTTCGTTTATTCAGCAGCTGATAACCAATTTGTGGGGGGGTCCCTCAAGTGACTCTTGCCAATTCAGGAGATGTGTTTTCCATCCCTGCATCAGGAAGATTCTTGGAGGAGGAAATTGCATCCCACTCCAGTGAACTTTTTGACAGGTTAGTGTCAGGCAGTTTTCTAGGGTACGGCTTCTAACAGGGAGTTAGATAAGAGTATCTCAATTAACTTCTAATTAGGAGCAAGTTTTTGTTGTTGTTTTATTTTGGTTTGGTTTGGTTTCTCTGAAGCTTCCAGTAAAATAGGCATCCTTCTAAACTATATCATAGGGCCTTTCTTGATACACTGGTAATATATTGGGAGTAGCTGATTGGCTTAAGCCAGTCTCGGGCCATCGTTGGCCAGGGTCAGGTAAGTTTCCTTTGAGGCACATAGGCCATTTGTGGAAGGAGCGAGCACAAGAAAACAATAAAGAGGCAATGAATGTTCAGTGACTCCACAGAGTAAAGATCTATTTGCATTTGCTCTATCTAATTATAATTCTAGATAAACTTGAAAAATGTATTGACTTCTATAGAAATTGTATCAATCCAGTAACTAATTCTAGAAAAATGACAGCTTGATAAAATTTATTTTTCTCATTCAGGAATGAGGGATATATCTTTACTCAAGTTGTTATTGTTTATCGCTCATAAAAGTTTATACTATCTTTCACATGTACTTCCTAGCAAGATTTTTGTGAGGTACAGTAATGCCTCTTATCTGTAGTTTCAGCTTCAGTTATTTGCAGTCAACACCTGGCCAAAATAGTAAATGAAAAATTCCAGAAATAAACAATTTGTAGGTTTTAAGTTGCATGCTGTTCTGAATGGTGTGATGACATCTCACACCATCTTGCTCTGCTCCACCCCGGAGGGTGGACCATCCTTTCCTCCAATGTATTCTGCCCGTTAGTCACTTACTGCCCACTCAGTCATCAGATTGATTGTCTCAGTATTGCAACACTTGTGTTCAAGTAACACTGTTTTAGGTAACAATAGCCCCAAAGCACAAGAGAAGTGATGCCAGCAATTTGATTCCACCAAGGGGAAATTGTAAAGTGCTTCCTTGAAGTGAAAAGGTGAAAGTTCTCAACTTTATAAGAAAAGAAAAGAAAAAAATCTGTGGCTGAGGTTGCTAAGACGTCTGATGAGAAGGAGTTTTCTATTCATGCAAGTCTGAGAAGGAACAAGAAATCGCCCAAAGCAGATAATCTTCCTTCTTCGACAACAGAAGAGCCTACCGCTGTCCCAGTGGTTATATAATTCACCTCACTTCATCTCATCACATAGGCATTTTACCGTCTCACATCAATATGAGAAGGATGAGTTACAGAACAGTGAATTATTATGACAGAGACCACATAACTTTTATTAGTGTATTGTTATAATTGTTTTACTTTATTATTATTGTTAATCTCTTACTGTGCCTAAATTTTATCATTGGTATATATGTATAGGAAAAAACAATAGTATGTATACAATTTGGTACTATCTGAGATTTCAGGAATCTATAGGGTGTCTTGGAATGTATCCCTGTGGATAAGTAGGAACTCCTATAGTTGTTATTTTGCTATTATTCTGAACTCAACTTCTAAAAATATTTTTTGATATGCATGAATATTATCAATTTTGTGTAACAAAATAATTCTAGAAAATGACAGCTTGATAAAATTTATTTTTCTCATTCAGGAATGAGGGATATATCTTTACTCAAGTTGTTATTGTTTATCGCTCATAAAAGTTTATACTATCTTTCACATGTACTTCCTAGCAAGATTTTTGTGAGGTACAGTAATGCCTCTTATCTGTAGTTTCAGCTTCAGTTATTTGCAGTCAACACCTGGCCAAAATAGTAAATGAAAAATTCCAGAAATAAACAATTTGTAGGTTTTAAGTTGCATGCTGTTCTGAATGGTGTGATGACATCTCACACCATCTTGCTCTGCTCCACCCCGGAGGGTGGACCATCCTTTCCTCCAATGTATTCTGCCCGTTAGTCACTTACTGCCCACTCAGTCATCAGATTGATTGTCTCAGTATTGCAACACTTGTGTTCAAGTAACACTGTTTTAGGTAACAATAGCCCCAAAGCACAAGAGAAGTGATGCCAGCAATTTGATTCCACCAAGGGGAAATTGTAAAGTGCTTCCTTGAAGTGAAAAGGTGAAAGTTCTCAACTTTATAAGAAAAGAAAAGAAAAAAATCTGTGGCTGAGGTTGCTAAGACGTCTGATGAGAAGGAGTTTTCTATTCATGCAAGTCTGAGAAGGAACAAGAAATCGCCCAAAGCAGATAATCTTCCTTCTTCGACAACAGAAGAGCCTACCGCTGTCCCAGTGGTTATATAATTCACCTCACTTCATCTCATCACATAGGCATTTTACCGTCTCACATCAATATGAGAAGGATGAGTTACAGAACAGTGAATTATTATGACAGAGACCACATAACTTTTATTAGTGTATTGTTATAATTGTTTTACTTTATTATTATTGTTAATCTCTTACTGTGCCTAAATTTTATCATTGGTATATATGTATAGGAAAAAACAATAGTATGTATACAATTTGGTACTATCTGAGATTTCAGGAATCTATAGGGTGTCTTGGAATGTATCCCCTGTGGATAAGTAGGAACTCCTATAGTTGTTATTTTGCTATTATTCTGAACTCAACTTCTAAAAATATTTTTTTGATATGCATGAATATTATCAATTTTTGTGTAACAAAATAATTCTAAATTATATATAAGTAATTGTATAAATCTTATTAGAAATTCTGGCACTGTGGAATAAATTTTACATTTGATTTCTATTGATATTGCCAAAAAATTATACTGTGCTTTTATTTCTAAAAATAAATTAAATTTTTTCTTTCATCTAGTTGTTAAAATGGTACTAATAACAAGAATGATATACATTGTCTATCAAAGTTTTTATATTTAAGTATACTTATGCAAAATTAAATTTCATAAGATGACTTCTATTTTTCACCATTAAAAAATATTAAAATTGGCTGACGTTCTTTAGTATATTAAAGATTTATTCTTATTTTGTATTGAGTGCTTCCAAAATAAGCTGCAATTGGTGAATTGAAAGAAATAATATCTTAAATTTTCTTTATTTGATAAATCTTATAGGAAGATTCTTCCTAATATGGAATAACCTTCTAACCAGAATTTAACTCATTACATTGCACCTAGTCATTGTTATTGATCGTAAAACGATTACCATTGAATTTTTATTTTTAAAACTTTAAAAGATAACACATGAAATATCTATTTGAGACTCTTCCTGGTGTAGAAACAAGGATAAGGTCCTTAGGGATACATCAGTATTTTACCATATTGGCATATATTACAGGTTTAATTTCTGTATTACTGAAATATTCATCTTGAAAATGCATATTTTCCAAGTCATTTAATTTATTTAAGAAGTCAAACCTTTTATTTTAAAAAGAACCTTAAAATACTACACTTACTTTCATGTTATTTTTACTTCTGTTTGCCTTTTCCAAAGTAGGTTTGGCTATTATGTTGGCACAATTTGAAGGAAATTGATTTACCTTTTTCTGAAACTGTAACTATACTCAATACAACTCTATTATCTATTTCAAAGGAAAGAATAAGCAAGTTTTTGTCCCCCTCCCCTCACTAACCAAAGGAATTTCTCAGTTAATTAAATTAAGAGTATTTTCTTAGGAAAAATGAAAATAGATGCAAGTGATATTAAGTTGCTAATAGACTTAGGTGTTTAATTTTTAAATTTATTATGGATTTGTCTGAATTTCTCTTCCACACTCCCATTGCTTTTACTTCTGTCTTCCTTCCCTTTATCCCTCTGGAATAATGAAAGTTTCTTATGAAAGTGAAGTCCTACAGTTTCAAATTTCCCATTTTTAAACTATATTAGGCAATTCACGGAGTGGGTTTTTGAAGCCAATTGAAATAGCACAGTTGAGATTCTTGGATGAGGAAAGCCTTTATAAATAAGACTTTCCCATTCAAATATAGAATGGCTCTCTGCTCTGATGAAAAGAAATTTAAGCTAGCGTGTTAAAGGATCTCATTCTTAAGATAGTTCTCGAGTCTGCCTTAAATCTCCTTCTCAATATATAAATCAGGTAAAATTACTTTTCTATAATTTTTCTTTTATTAGTATCAATATCTTTTAGTGGATTAATCATTAAGTTGATATTTTAAAAGTTTTATGGAAGAAAATTTTTAAAGTTTAATTCTCTGAGTGTTTCAAAAAAACAACATAGACTTGGCTACTTTTAATGTTACACTAGGTCTATTTTTTAATTCAAAAAAGTGATGTTGAAATATTTTTACCTTATTTCATGTAATGATTTTTTAAGATGACCTTGGAATTGACATAAAAATAGACCATTATGGGTTCTCCTAGGGTCACCACCTGAGTGCTTCTCTATTTTTTTCTCTTTCAAGCCTGTGTTTTGCTTTGAAGTTTCCAGTGTCTTAACACTCCACCTTATGACCTTTCTCCCCCTCAAAGTAGGTGCTACTTAGCCTTCTCAGCAACCTTCATGTCACAGTAAATCCATCTTTATATAGACACATTTTTATATAGAGCTAGATAGAGCAAGTCATCTTCCTCACTCCCAGCTCAGACACAATATCCCCTCTCTTTACAGGTTCCAAAATTAAATCCTAATTTAGAATATATTCTAAGTTATCAACTACCATATCTCATGTTTGGTAATACCCTCAGCCTTTATTTTATATATATATATATATATATATATATATATATATATATATATATATAAAATTTTATTTCTTTTTGGCTGAGTCTTCATGGTGTACAGGCTTTTTCTCTAGTCATGGAGGGCAGGGGCTACTCTCTAGTTGTGGTGCATGGGCTTCTCATTGCAGTGGCTTCTCTTGCTGCAGAGTACCAGCTCTAGGGTATGTAGGCTTCAGTAGTTGGAGCACGTGGGCTCAGTAACTGAGGTTCCCCGGGCTGTAGAGTGTAAGCTCAATAGTTATGATGCATGAACTTAGTTGCTCCAGGGCATTTGGGATCTTCCTGGACCAGGGATCGAACCTATGCATTCTTACAGGGATCAACATAAGACTTTCCCATTCAAATATAGAATGGCTCTCTGCTCTGATGAAAAGAAATTTAAGCTAGCGTGTTAAAGGATCTCATTCTTAAGATAGTTCTCGAGTCTGCCTTAAATCTCCTTCTCAATATATAAATCAGGTAAAATTACTTTTCTATAATTTTTCTTTTATTAGTATCAATATCTTTTAGTGGATTAATCATTAAGTTGATATTTTAAAAGTTTTATGGAAGAAAATTTTTAAAGTTTAATTCTCTGAGTGTTTCAAAAAAACAACATAGACTTGGCTACTTTTAATGTTACACTAGGTCTATTTTTTAATTCAAAAAAGTGATGTTGAAATATTTTTACCTTATTTCATGTAATGATTTTTTAAGATGACCTTGGAATTGACATAAAATAGACCATTATGGGTTCTCCTAGGGTCACCACCTGAGTGCTTCTCTATTTTTTTCTCTTTCAAGCCTGTGTTTTGCTTTGAAGTTTCCAGTGTCTTAACACTCCACCTTATGACCTTTCTCCCCCTCAAAGTAGGTGCTACTTAGCCTTCTCAGCAACCTTCATGTCACAGTAAATCCATCTTTATATAGACACATTTTTATATAGAGCTAGATAGAGCAAGTCATCTTCCTCACTCCCAGCTCAGACACAATATCCCCTCTCTTTACAGGTTCCAAAATTAAATCCTAATTTAGAATATATTCTAAGTTATCAACTACCATATCTCATGTTTGGTAATACCCTCAGCCTTTATTTTATATATATATATATATATATATATATATATATATATATATATATAAAATTTTATTTCTTTTTGGCTGAGTCTTCATGGTGTACAGGCTTTTTCTCTAGTCATGGAGGGCAGGGGCTACTCTCTAGTTGTGGTGCATGGGCTTCTCATTGCAGTGGCTTCTCTTGCTGCAGAGTACCAGCTCTAGGGTATGTAGGCTTCAGTAGTTGGAGCACGTGGGCTCAGTAACTGAGGTTCCCCGGGCTGTAGAGTGTAAGCTCAATAGTTATGATGCATGAACTTAGTTGCTCCAGGGCATGTGGAATCTTCCTGGACCAGGGATCGAACCTATGTCTATTACATTAGCAGGCAGATTCTTTAACACTGGCCCACTGGAAAGTCCTGGATTTTCTACTTCTGTGAAACAAGTGAAATTTGTCTCTTGTCTCACATGTTATTGTCCAAGCATAGTTATTATCATCATCATTGATCGCTGACATGGATCTTGACAGTCATGTTACCTCCAAACTTCTGCATGTGTCACTTTACAAAGAATGTAACTTTATTTTCTTAACAAACTGTATTTTTAAAATGTATCCACTCCACAGTACGTTTACTAATTCCTTTAGTGCATATTTTCTAACTACTCTAAAGACAGACATAAAACTCTTCCATAGAACTGTAATAGTTTGCACTTGCTTGTAGTTCACTTCTTATGTGTATGTTTATATAACCATTTGTTTAACTGATGAAAGATAGATCACCTGTCATTTTGGCCCTAGGGCTTAGTATTAAAAATAAGAAACAAGCATTCTTTCCTAAGACTTCTGATATTATGCACTATGTTCTGTCACTGTTTTCTAAGTTGTATGTCTTTTCAGTGGTTTATGCAGACAAGCTGTCTAATAAGTTGGAACTCTTATTTTAAAAAGTAAAAAATTGAAGTAAACAAGCTCTTAGGAGACAAAAATATCAACACCATGAGTGACTTCCCAATGGAGCCACATTAAAAAAAAGACCTTCAGTTTAGGATTCAATGTTTGATAGCATGATTAATGAAGCAAGTGTAATCTGTCTTCAATATATTTACACTTTTGTGAAATGTAATCTTGGATCACATAGAGTCCATAAATTAAATCACAAAAGAAGATTCCAAGATGAAATCACTTTATTACATAGGAAAGCTTAATTTGTCAACTTTGAAATCCCATAATGCTGTCCTTTTATTTTTTGATATCCATTTATTTGTTTTGGTGTTTAGCCCAATAAAAGATACCTCAGGAGGTCATATTTTAAAAGTTAATGCAAACATATGAAGCAACTTGATGGTTTGGAGTTTGTATTTAAACAAGTTTGTATTATCCTAGTTTAATTATGTTACCCATAATGTAGACAAGTCATATTTTTATTAAAAGAGATAAAGGCTGATCTTAGAAACACAGGAACTAGAACTGGTGGATCATATGAATCTATAGAATCAACTCTGCTAATTTCATGCAGATGTGCTTCGTGCACGCCTATAAATTTTCAGACTGAAAAGGAAATGTTAGTTACACCCTTTCCCTTTCAGCCTAGGGTAAAATATTCCACATATTGTGCATATGTTTTACTAACAGAAAAAATAAAAAGGCTAAAATTAAGAAGTAGTCACTTTGGGCTTGGTATTTTACTATAAATATAAAAGAACAAGTGTGTTTAAAATTTATATATATATATACATATTCTTTTTCAGAGGATATATATATATATATATTCTTTTCAAAGAATATACACACACATATATATATATATATATTCTTTTTCCATTAAAGGTTATTGCAAGATATTGAATATAGTTCCCCGTGCTATACAATAGGTCTTTGTTGTTCACTTATTCTATGTATAGTACTGTGTATCTGTTATTCCCAAACTCCTAATTTATCCTCCCACCCCACCCCTAACGTGTTTCTTTTCTATATCTGTGAGTCTACTTCTGTACTCTAAATAAATTCATTTGTATCATTTTTTTAGATACCATACATTAGTACATCATGTGATATTTGTCTTTGACTTTACTTAATTTGATAGTATCTAGGTTCATCCATGTCATTGCAAATGGAATTATTCCATTCTTTTTTATGGCTGAGTAATATAGCTACAATCCATAGCATCACAAAGATCAGACACAACTGAGTGACTTCCCAATGGAGCCACATTAAAAAAAAGACCTTCAGTTTAGGATTCAATGTTTGATAGCATGATTAATGAAGCAAGTGTAATCTGTCTTCAATATATTTACACTTTTGTGAAATGTAATCTTGGATCACATAGAGTCCATAAATTAAATCACAAAAGAAGATTCCAAGATGAAATCACTTTATTACATAGGAAAGCTTAATTTGTCAACTTTGAAATCCCATAATGCTGTCCTTTTATTTTTTGATATCCATTTATTTGTTTTGGTGTTTAGCCCAATAAAAGATACCTCAGGAGGTCATATTTTAAAAGTTAATGCAAACATATGAAGCAACTTGATGGTTTGGAGTTTGTATTTAAACAAGTTTGTATTATCCTAGTTTAATTATGTTACCCATAATGTAGACAAGTCATATTTTTATTAAAAGAGATAAAGGCTGATCTTAGAAACACAGGAACTAGAACTGGTGGATCATATGAATCTATAGAATCAACTCTGCTAATTTCATGCAGATGTGCTTCGTGCACGCCTATAAATTTTCAGACTGAAAAGGAAATGTTAGTTACACCCTTTCCCTTTCAGCCTAGGGTAAAATATTCCACATATTGTGCATATGTTTTACTAACAGAAAAAATAAAAAGGCTAAAATTAAGAAGTAGTCACTTTGGGCTTGGTATTTTACTATAAATATAAAAGAACAAGTGTGTTTAAAATTTATATATATATATACATATTCTTTTTCAGAGGATATATATATATATATTCTTTTCAAAGAATATACACACACATATATATATATATATTCTTTTTCCATTAAAGGTTATTGCAAGATATTGAATATAGTTCCCCGTGCTATACAATAGGTCTTTGTTGTTCACTTATTCTATGTATAGTACTGTGTATCTGTTATTCCCAAACTCCTAATTTATCCTCCCACCCCACCCCTAACGTGTTTCTTTTCTATATCTGTGAGTCTACTTCTGTACTCTAAATAAATTCATTTGTATCATTTTTTTAGATACCATACATTAGTACATCATGTGATATTTGTCTTTGACTTTACTTAATTTGATAGTATCTAGGTTCATCCATGTCATTGCAAATGGAATTATTCCATTCTTTTTTATGGCTGAGTAATATAGCTACAGTCCATAGAATCACAAAGAGTCAGTCACAACTGAAGTGACTGAGCACATGTATATATAAAACACATCCTCTTTATCCATTCATTTATATATGGGCATTGAGGTTGCTTCCGTGACTTAGCTATTGTAAACAGTGCTGCTGTGAACATAGTGGGTGCATGAAATTTTTGAGTTAGAGTTTTCTATGGATATATGCCCAGGAGTGGAATTGCTGGATCATATGGCAGCTGTATTTTTAGTTGTTTAAGGAACCTTCATACTGTTCCCCATAGTGGTTGTACCAATTTACATTCCCACCAACAGTGTAGGAGGATCCCTTTTCTCCACACTGTTTCCAGAATTTATTATTTTTAGATCTTTTGATGATGGCCATTATGACTGGTTTGAGGTGATAGTTCATTGTGATTTTGATTTGCATCCTCTAATGATTAGCAGTGTTGAGCATAGTTTCATGTGTCTATTGGCCACTTGTATGTTTTCTTTGGAGAAATATCTATTTAGATTTTCTATCCATGTTTTATTGAGTTGTTTTGAATTTTTAATACTGAATTATATGAGATGAATTATATATTTATAATTTATAAATTTATATATATTTATATAATAAATTTATATATTTTGGAAATTAATTTTATTTAAAACCTACACAGGGCTTCCCTGTTGGTCCATTGGATAAGGACACCGCCTTGCAGTGCATGGGGCGCAGGTTTGATCCTTGGCCTGGGAAGATCTCATGTGCCGCAGAGAGACTAGACCAATGCGTCCAACTACTGAGCCTGAGCTCTGGAGCGCATGCACCCAGAGCCGTTGCTCTGCAGCAAGAGAGGTCACTGTGATGGGAAGCCCACACAGGCCAAAGAACTAGATGGAAATGAAAAACCAGTAGAAGTGGCAAAAAAAAAAAAAACCTACACAGAATTCTTTTGCAGAAATCAGCTTCTGTATTTCAGTGTATAGAAATGTAAGTTATATTTTTAAAGAGTGATTGACAGAAACAGTTTATTGAGAAAATTAATATCCATTTCTAATGTGATAAAAATATAATTATGTAAGCATGTTCACCTTTGGAGAATTGATATAATTATACTTCCTAGATATTAATAGGGGTATTGATCTCCCTGAAGGAAATAGACAGTGAGTAAGGTAGCACTCACTGCATTACCTGAAATCCTTGATTGCTATTTCTGTATTCCCCAGACCAATACAACCAAAATGGCTTATTAGCTAATAAGCCCATCTAAGGATGAACCAGTGGACTAATGGTCAGGACAAAGGAAAATTTTAGTGTCTGCCATGATTTTGCTTGGAATAGGGGATTAAAAATCATCTAGTCCAGGAGGGGCAAATACATAGTGTGAGTACTGACCCTTCACTTCTCATAACCTTTGTTTCCCGCAGAGCCTGAACTTGACTACAGAATCCTTTTCAGTAAAGCACTACGGTTAGCCATTACTGTTCAAACAAAAATGACACACTTGTTGTCCAGTACTCTCATTTTCTGAAGAGTGAATGGAGGCTGGGAAAGGCTAAGAGACTGGTTAGAAATCACTTGGCAAGTAAGTGGCAGGAATAGAACTTGAGTCTCTGAATTTAGTCTGAAGATTTATATCCCAATGGTTCTCTGGTGGCAAGATATGGAGATTTCTTAATGAACATTAACTAAACAATATCTAAAGGCACCTAAAACTAGACATCCTCCGTTAAAATATTTTGTTAGGGAAAACCATTTGCACCTAAAAAGTACATTGCACAGAACAGGTACCCAATTTTTTGAGCTGAAATAAGCAAATAATGCTAGTGTCTGCTTCTGACAGAAGAAGCCATGAGGAATAACAAGCCTCCTTCCAGAAGCAAACCATCTCCTTTCTTTTGATTTTTCCTCGTTGAGTTTCCTGTTCCACCATATCATGACAGGAGAATTGAGCAGGCTTGGAGGCCTGTGTACTCAGCCATCATAACTCCAGCCAGAAATAGCAGAGGGGTAGCCCTGCTGGCTTTCCAGCCTCACTGCACTAAGAACCTAGTCACCTACCACTTTACCGTAGACAAAGGGCACACTTGCGGACTCACAGTGTGCATTAAAGGAGGAGAGAGCCATTTCACTGTACCCTGGGGAGGACAGCAAAGGAGGCAACTTCGAAAAGACTTTGTTGTGGAGTCTGATTTTACTGCCCATGTCATAATTACACTATGTTCTGAAAATATTCTGCTATTAGGTACTTTATCTGAGTATATTGACAGTTTATCTTTATTTACAACATTTCCAATGATATTACATTTTCTTAACAACCCAGTGCCTGTCAATGGAACACAGTGAGCCTTTGAACACCCAATGGCAACTGCTTTTCCAGTACTCCTGCATTCCTTCTTGCCATTGCCTTTTCATCATCAATACAGATGTCTCTATATTTTTGCCAATTTATTTGATTGTGTGTTAGAAACTGATCTGAACACTTAAGAATTCATTCTCCTTTGTATATGTGTCAAATGCTCTATGAAGCAATAAATCAACCTCGGCAAACATGTACAATCTACAAACGTCCTTCCTCTTTTCTCCATGAACCATAAAGGTTTTATATGTCTTTGTCTAAGGACTAATTTTTCAAGTATGTCCAGAGTGCATTGTTTCTGAGACTAACTTACCAGATGATGTTATTAATTGTGGTTTTATAGTATCCCTTATATTTACTGCCTTAACACTGTTAGTGTTCATAAGCTCATCTCTAGAAGGATATCTACTCTTTTATGTGCAATTTATTTTCAGAAAACTTTTTAATGAGTTCTTAATGTTGAGGTAATGGGTAAGTCAAAATTTTCATCTGTATATATTTTTCAGTTTTATTAAGCTGATCCATTTACATTAAAGGAAGTTGAGACCCTCACTGTTATGTTTTATTTCAGAATGACGTAACTGAATAGAGACCATAAAACACTGTTTCCACCAATATAAAATGCTCAAACTTAAACCTTTTAACATTTGTGAAGCCATTAAAAATGTAGAATTTTTAATCTTCTCCAGTACATATGTATGATTAATGTGGTAAGGGTCCTAGGGTTTCCCATCATAACTCCAGCCAGAAATAGCAGAGGGTAGCCCTGCTGGCTTTCCAGCCTCACTGCACAAGAACCTAGTCACCTACCACTTTACCGTAGACAAAGGGCACACTTGCGGACTCACAGTGTGCATTAAAGGAGGAGAGAGCCATTTCACTGTACCCTGGGGAGGACAGCAAAGGAGGCAACTTCGAAAAGACTTTGTTGTGGAGTCTGATTTTACTGCCCATGTCATAATTACACTATGTTCTGAAAATATTCTGCTATTAGGTACTTTATCTGAGTATATTGACAGTTTATCTTTATTTACAACATTTCCAATGATATTACATTTTCTTAACAACCCAGTGCCTGTCAATGGAACACAGTGAGCCTTTGAACACCCAATGGCAACTGCTTTTCCAGTACTCCTGCATTCCTTCTTGCCATTGCCTTTTCATCATCAATACAGATGTCTCTATATTTTTGCCAATTTATTTGATTGTGTGTTAGAAACTGATCTGAACACTTAAGAATTCATTCTCCTTTGTATATGTGTCAAATGCTCTATGAAGCAATAAATCAACCTCGGCAAACATGTACAATCTACAAACGTCCTTCCTCTTTTCTCCATGAACCATAAAGGTTTTATATGTCTTTGTCTAAGGACTAATTTTTCAAGTATGTCCAGAGTGCATTGTTTCTGAGACTAACTTACCAGATGATGTTATTAATTGTGGTTTTATAGTATCCCTTATATTTACTGCCTTAACACTGTTAGTGTTCATAAGCTCATCTCTAGAAGGATATCTACTCTTTTATGTGCAATTTATTTTCAGAAAACTTTTTAATGAGTTCTTAATGTTGAGGTAATGGGTAAGTCAAAATTTTCATCTGTATATATTTTTCAGTTTTATTAAGCTGATCCATTTACATTAAAGGAAGTTGAGACCCTCACTGTTATGTTTTATTTCAGAATGACGTAACTGAATAGAGACCATAAAACACTGTTTCCACCAATATAAAATGCTCAAACTTAAACCTTTTAACATTTGTGAAGCCATTAAAAATGTAGAATTTTTAATCTTCTCCAGTACATATGTATGATTAATGTGGTAAGGGTCCTAGGGTTTCCCCACCCCATAAAGGCTGTTTCAAAATTGTTAGTTACATTTTAGACTCAAGAATATGTGTTATTCTGTATTTTTTAATTGCATAAAATGTATTTCTGTATGTATATGGGTATTCTAATTTTTGAGTGATGATGTAAATCTGCAGTGCTTTTCCTCCCTTCTCTTTCCTCCTGTCAGTAGAATCAACCATGGCTGAAGTCTAGTAGATCTGGTATGGTATTATTTGCTATTTTGCAGTGAGAATAACTGACATCCATCTGGTTCTTGTTTTGCAGGTGCCTCACGAGTTCTGGGATAGTGTTTCTTTCTGATGCCTCCCCTCGTCTTTCCTTCTAGGAGGGGGTGTGAGTTTTAAAAAACCACCATCTCTGATGTCTCTAAACTCAGAATTTTGGGAAGAAACTGTTGGGGCTGGGGAGGCATTGAGAGCTTAGTCTGGGTGCTGCTCTACGGCCTGGGACAAGATGCAGAATAGCTTCTCAGCCTTGTCTAGCTCATTTTTTTAATGGATCTTTCCAGGTAGTCCACTTTCAAAACCAGAAAGCTCACAGGGGACTCTTCTAAGTATGCCTGGGGTTTCTTTACTTCCTCCTTTCCCATTAGGAGGGTCAAGGAGAAGCAGGTTAAAACAGGACATTAAGGACAGCTACTCAGGAGACAAAGAGGCCCATTTGTTTTAAAAGGTGTTGGTTTTCTTTAGGAAAGTCAAAAGAGAATGAAGAGGCATCTGCCATTGGACAGTTTAATTCTTAAGAGATCACTGTCTCTGGATGATAACAATCATGAATTCACAAATGTACTAATTTTATTCAGATCATACTAGACCTTCTGTGAAATACATATTTGGACCCCCCCTGTGAGGGCTCTCACCCCTAAAATATTATCTCATATTTTCATCTTCATCAGTTTTTCTTAAGCACCCAGCTTAAAAAAACAACTCCATCAGGTCCTCCTGACTAAGGGGCTCCAGGCTTCATATTTACCCCTCATGATTTGCACCTCGTTTGTACAAGTCCATTGTACCCAGAGAAAATAGAAAACAATCCTCATAAGTCACAGATTACTTCACCTCAATGTATTTGATTTGACTTTAAAAAATACATAGAGGCAATGCATTTCAGTTCTGACATATAAAGAGCTTGGAAGTTGGTACCTCTAGCCTCAAAGAAGAAAAATGCTGAATGAATTGAAAACCAGTGACTTAGATATGTCAGAAAACTGGGGTCACAGGACAGATTAACACTGTGAAATCTGGAGAGTCCCAGTGAACATAGTAATTCACAGTCAGAATAAGTTTGTTATCTGGAGCAGAAACCACTGGAACCATAAACTGGCAGGAACACTTCAGTGGTGAAGCATCTTGATCGAACACTGTAGATATATCACCCAACAACAACACAATTTCCGTTTTCCTTCTAGGAGGGGGTGTGAGTTTTAAAAAACCACCATCTCTGATGTCTCTAAACTCAGAATTTTGGGAAGAAACTGTTGGGGCTGGGGAGGCATTGAGAGCTTAGTCTGGGTGCTGCTCTACGGCCTGGGACAAGATGCAGAATAGCTTCTCAGCCTTGTCTAGCTCATTTTTTTAATGGATCTTTCCAGGTAGTCCACTTTCAAAACCAGAAAGCTCACAGGGGACTCTTCTAAGTATGCCTGGGGTTTCTTTACTTCCTCCTTTCCCATTAGGAGGGTCAAGGAGAAGCAGGTTAAAACAGGACATTAAGGACAGCTACTCAGGAGACAAAGAGGCCCATTTGTTTTAAAAGGTGTTGGTTTTCTTTAGGAAAGTCAAAAGAGAATGAAGAGGCATCTGCCATTGGACAGTTTAATTCTTAAGAGATCACTGTCTCTGGATGATAACAATCATGAATTCACAAATGTACTAATTTTATTCAGATCATACTAGACCTTCTGTGAAATACATATTTGGACCCCCCCTGTGAGGGCTCTCACCCCTAAAATATTATCTCATATTTTCATCTTCATCAGTTTTTCTTAAGCACCCAGCTTAAAAAAACAACTCCATCAGGTCCTCCTGACTAAGGGGCTCCAGGCTTCATATTTACCCCTCATGATTTGCACCTCGTTTGTACAAGTCCATTGTACCCAGAGAAAATAGAAAACAATCCTCATAAGTCACAGATTACTTCACCTCAATGTATTTGATTTGACTTTAAAAAATACATAGAGGCAATGCATTTCAGTTCTGACATATAAAGAGCTTGGAAGTTGGTACCTCTAGCCTCAAAGAAGAAAAATGCTGAATGAATTGAAAACCAGTGACTTAGATATGTCAGAAAACTGGGGTCACAGGACAGATTAACACTGTGAAATCTGGAGAGTCCCAGTGAACATAGTAATTCACAGTCAGAATAAGTTTGTTATCTGGAGCAGAAACCACTGGAACCATAAACTGGCAGGAACACTTCAGTGGTGAAGCATCTTGATCGAACACTGTAGATATATCACCCAACAACAACACAATTTCCGTTTTTCTCAAACTTGCATGGAACATTTTGATGAATTGGTGGAGACAAACTATGAACTAGCTTGAGAGAGAGAGAGAGAAACTCAAGAGGACCCAGTCTTGGTGGGGATCAATACCTGGCAGTTATCACCTCCAGGAACCCTACCCTGTTGCAAGGCGAAGATCTAAGAAAAATTCTCTCATGTTTCTGGCAGGAAGAGAAGAAAGGCAGCCATTTGGAATTATGCCCACAATGTTCTCTGTAGCAAAAGCCTACTATTCACAGGAAAGGACTTCATCAGATCTTTTCTGACCTGGGGAAGGACAATTAGTCAAACCGGCTCCCTCTAGTTCTCCTGTCTTAGCTCATGAGGGAAAACAAAAAAAAAGGCTACAAAACACTTTTGAAGGTCACAGCCCAAGGACTTAGGCCCATTCAAAAAATGAGATATTATTTTAAGATTATAGAATCCTTCAATTTCCTGCCTCTTAACTATCATGTTTCCAGGTCCCCCGAGTACCAAAACAGGCAAAAATTAAGCAGATACAGACAAATCCACATTATAGCTGGAAATTTCAACACCCTCTTCCTTTCCAGCAACTACAAAATCAGGCAGAATGCAGTTGGAACTGAAAAGTATCATTTATCAACTGGATCTGATTGACATTTATAGAAATAGCACCCAATAACAAAATACTATACACATATTTCTCAGTCTTACATGGAACATTCATCAAGATAGACCATATTTTGCACCACAAAACATACCTTCACAAATTTAAAAGAATAGAAATTATTTAGATTGCAATTTAAGTTTGTTAAAATTCAGTAACAAAAAAAAAATTAGCTGGAAAATCCCAAATGTTTAGAGGTTAGATAACATAGAGATAGACACTTAATGGATATCCAATAGCAAGTTCACAATGTGGGCTCTGGAGTGAGCAGAGTGTTCCAGTAGGTCTCATCTTGGTCATGAGAAACTGAAGAGGAGGAAAAATATTTTCCCTCCACACATGTCAGAAAACTGGGGTCACAGGACAGATTAACACTGTGAAATCTGATAGTAATTCACAGTCAGAATAAGTTTGTTATCTGGAAAACAACATAAACTGGCAGGAACACTTCAGTGGTGAAGCATCTTGATCGAACACTGTAGATATATCACCCAACAACAACACAATTTCCGTTTTTCTCAAACTTGCATGGAACATTTTGATGAATTGGTGGAGACAAACTATGAACTAGCTTGAGAGAGAGAGAGAGAAACTCAAGAGGACCCAGTCTTGGTGGGGATCAATACCTGGCAGTTATCACCTCCAGGAACCCTACCCTGTTGCAAGGCGAAGATCTAAGAAAAATTCTCTCATGTTTCTGGCAGGAAGAGAAGAAAGGCAGCCATTTGGAATTATGCCCACAATGTTCTCTGTAGCAAAAGCCTACTATTCACAGGAAAGGACTTCATCAGATCTTTTCTGACCTGGGGAAGGACAATTAGTCAAACCGGCTCCCTCTAGTTCTCCTGTCTTAGCTCATGAGGGAAAACAAAAAGTAAGGCTACAAAACACTTTTGAAGGTCACAGCCCAAGGACTTAGGCCCATTCAAAAAATGAGATATTATTTTAAGATTATAGAATCCTTCAATTTCCTGCCTCTTAACTATCATGTTTCCAGGTCCCCCGAGTACCAAAACAGGCAAAAATTAAGCAGATACAGACAAATCCACATTATAGCTGGAAATTTCAACACCCTCTTCCTTTCCAGCAACTACAAAATCAGGCAGAATGCAGTTGGAACTGAAAAGTATCATTTATCAACTGGATCTGATTGACATTTATAGAAATAGCACCCAATAACAAAATACTATACACATATTTCTCAGTCTTACATGGAACATTCATCAAGATAGACCATATTTTGCACCACAAAACATACCTTCACAAATTTAAAAGAATAGAAATTATTTAGATTGCAATTTAAGTTTGTTAAAATTCAGTAACAAAAAAAAAATTAGCTGGAAAATCCCAAATGTTTAGAGGTTAGATAACATAGAGATAGACACTTAATGGATATCCAATAGCAAGTTCACAATGTGGGCTCTGGAGTGAGCAGAGTGTTCCAGTAGGTCTCATCTTGGTCATGAGAAACTGAAGAGGAGGAAAAATATTTTTCCCTCCACACATTATGGTCAGAGCTTGGCTGAGACCCCCTTTTCTCTAAGATGCCACGTAAATAGCTAAACTTATCTAGGTTAAAAATTCTCCCCTGTGGCCACAGTGCTTATTCAGCTTAAAAACAAGATTGTATTCACCTAAGCCCTAACAGTTGGCCCACAGTTGAGCTTAAGTCAGACCCTCGCCATTTACCCACCCGGTCCGATTTCCAGGCGGGACCCAGTGCATCTCCAGACACAGTCCGATTTCTAAGTCAGGCCCAGTCAGACACAAGCTGGTTTCCGGACCTCGTCTTTAAAAAAGAATTCTCAAAGTCTGAAAACTTGTAACAGAACACAAAGCTCCAGAGCTAGAATCTGAGAAGAATTTCCTCACGACCTCCAGAGGCTGCGAGAGAGCAACGAGCTCCAGGGGCTCAACAGGTACCTCTGTTTGTGCGGTGGTGATGAGGGGCCCTGGGGACGCATTCAGTTTCCTCTTCTGACGTGAAAACTGCTAAAAATAGAAATTAAGGTACCTGAAGATGTTTAAGAGTTGACTTGAATCAGAATCAGTTGGAATCTGGCAGCATCCAGCCTTACAGATAAAAAAGGCGCCCTGAAGAGAGAAACAAACTAAAAAAAAAAAAAAAAAAAAAAACTTTCATAGGCAGGTGGGAGGAGCAAGGTGGACCTCATATGAGGTTAAAAAAAAGAAGGCGCAAGTTGGTTAATTGCGTAGTTCTTAGGGGATGTTAGGGATGTATCAGGGAAATTACCTTCCTAGTGCGGATGGACTGGTATAAGATTCCATTTCTGAGACAGCTGAAACTAATTAAAGTCTTGGTTTGGTTGTGTGGGGCTTAGACTAAGTGACTGCATTTGGGGCTTATTGTCTTTTTTTTTTTTTTTTAAACAGCACCAAAGCTGCCGTAATTGTGATTTAGGCTAAAACTTGAGTCTTCATTTTGTGCTAGGCATTATTTTTGGCGTAGGAAATGGCAGCCCACTCCAGTGTTCTTGCCTGGAGAATCCCATGGACAAGCCTGGTGGACTGCAGTCCATGGGGTCACATGGCTGAAGCGACTGAACATGCACGCAGGCATTATTCTAAGAGTTCTGCGAATATTTAATACATTTATTTTTATCCTCACAGCAATCCCCAAGAGGTAGATATTTGTATTTCTATTTTTGAAATAAGGAAACCCAGGGACAAAAAGGTTAACTGATTATCCATGGTGCATAACTGAGGGCAACAGAGGCAGGATTTGAGCCCCAAAGTATTGATTCCCCAGCATGTTCGTTTAACTGCCTTTGAAAAATCTGTGCATGTGTGTAAGGTTTTCTAGATTACAGGCTCAGAAATGAAATTATTGGATTACACGTGTGAGCATGGGCTTCCCAGGTAGCGCTAATGGTAAAGAAGCTGCCAGCCAGTGCTGGAGGTGTAAGAGACACCAAGGATGATCCCTGAGCTGGGAAGATCCCCTGGAGGAGGGCATGGCAGCCCACTCCAGTGTTCTTGCCTGGAGCCAGTCCATAGTGTTGAGCAGAGTCTGACATGACTGAGGTGACTTAGCACCCACTCACACATGTGAACATTTTACTGTTTTTAGAGTTATGGTGCTAGTTTACATTCACACCATCACTTAATGAGTTTTTTAGGCTCCAGTCTCTCTCCCTGCAGAGAGGAGTAATTCTGCACGATCTAAACTGATCACCTGTACTTGCGGATCCCTTGAAGCCTGGGAGGTCTGTGCCTTCAAATACAGTTACCACATCAAGTGTTGTTTTATTTTAGTTTGGTTCTATTGTATTTTTTGAACATGGCTGTCTTTATAATTTTTCTTTCTTATATTAATCCTAATTGTTTCAAGTTTGAGTAGAGAGCATCCTCAAACCATGAACTTTAGCATTACTTTACCTTCAGTTCATCTTTCACTATAACCACCGAGTATTTCTTTTAAAAAATTATTTTATGGAAGTATAGTTAATTTATAGTGTTCTGTTAATTGGATGGGAAGTGATTCATTTATATATATATATATGTATATATTTTTTCATATTCTTTTCCATTATGGTTTATCACAAAATATTGAATATAGTTCCCTATACTATACAGTAGAACTGTGTTGTTTATTTATGATAGTTTGCATTTGCTAACCCCTAATCCATTCCTCTCCCACTTGTCCTGCCTTTTGGCAACCATAAGTCTTTTCTTTAAGTCTGTGAATCTGTTTCCGTTTCACAGATAAGTTCATTTGTGTCATATTTTAGATTCTACCTACAGGTGACATCATATGGTATTTGTCTTTCTCACTTCACTCAGTATGATAATCTCTAGTTGCATCCTTGTGGCTACAAATGGCACTGTTTCCTTTTATGACTGAATATTATTCCATTATATAGACGTTCCACATCTTCTCTCTCTGTCCATCTGTCGATGGACATTTATTAGGTTGCTTCCATGTCATGGCTCCAGTGAATAGTGCTAGTATGTTACAGAACATGGAGGTACACATACCTTTTCAAGTTAGAGTTTTCTCTGGGTATATGCCACGTGTTTTAAGGACCTTCCATGTTGCTTTTCGGAGTCTGCACCAATTTTTTATTCCCACCAATGGTAGTAGGAGGGTTCCCTTTTGTCCGCACCCTCTCCAGCCTTTATTGTTTGTAGACTTTTTCATGGTGGCCATTCTGATTAGTGTAAGGTTGTACCTAATGGTAATTTTGATTTGCATTTCCCTTGTAATCAGTAATATTAAGCATTTTTCCATGGGCCTTTTGGACATCTCTGTTTGGCACAATGTCTATTTAGTTTGATTAGGTATAACCATCAAATATTTTTAAAACTTCTTCTCCTTTTATTGTATTTACCGATCAATCATTTTTCAATGTGCACGATCTAAACTGATCACCTGTACTTGCGGATCCCTTGAAGCCTGGGAGGTCTGTGCCTTCAAATACAGTTACCACATCAAGTGTTGTTTTATTTTAGTTTGGTTCTATTGTATTTTTTGAACATGGCTGTCTTTATAATTTTTCTTTCTTATATTAATCCTAATTGTTTCAAGTTTGAGTAGAGAGCATCCTCAAACCATGAACTTTAGCATTACTTTACCTTCAGTTCATCTTTCACTATAACCACCGAGTATTTCTTTTAAAAAATTATTTTATGGAAGTATAGTTAATTTATAGTGTTCTGTTAATTGGATGGGAAGTGATTCATTTATATATATATATATGTATATATTTTTTCATATTCTTTTCCATTATGGTTTATCACAAAATATTGAATATAGTTCCCTATACTATACAGTAGAACTGTGTTGTTTATTTATGATAGTTTGCATTTGCTAACCCCTAATCCATTCCTCTCCCACTTGTCCTGCCTTTTGGCAACCATAAGTCTTTTCTTTAAGTCTGTGAATCTGTTTCCGTTTCACAGATAAGTTCTTTTGTGTCATATTTTAGATTCTACCTACAGGTGACATCATATGGTATTTGTCTTTCTCACTTCACTCAGTATGATAATCTCTAGTTGCATCCTTGTGGCTACAAATGGCACTGTTTCCTTTTATGACTGAATATTATTCCATTATATAGACGTTCCACATCTTCTCTCTCTGTCCATCTGTCGATGGACATTTATTAGGTTGCTTCCATGTCATGGCTCCAGTGAATAGTGCTAGTATGTTACAGAACATGGAGGTACACATACCTTTTCAAGTTAGAGTTTTCTCTGGGTATATGCCACGTGTTTTAAGGACCTTCCATGTTGCTTTTCGGAGTCTGCACCAATTTTTTATTCCCACCAATGGTAGTAGGGGGGTTTCCCCTTTTGTCCGCACCCTCTCCAGCCTTTATTGTTTGTAGACTTTTTCATGGTGGCCATTCTGATTAGTGTAAGGTTGTTCCTAATGGTAATTTTGATTTGCATTTCCCTTGTAATCAGTAATATTAAGCATTTTTTCCCTGGGCCTTTTGGACATCTCTGTTTGGCACAATGTCTATTTAGTTTGATTAGGTATAACCATCAAATATTTTTAAAACTTCTTCTCCTTTTATTGTATTTACCAAGGATTCAACACGTCTCTCTTGATCATCTTTCTGATGAACAAGACTGTGTGCAAGACAGAAGGCAAACAAAAACAAATTAGACAGAATTCCTTGCTCTGAAGAGCTTCCATAGGAATTAGCTGCATAATCAACTAATTATGATGAAATTTGATAAATACTGGAATAGAAGTATAATCATATGCTATGAAAATACATAATAAAGTTTTTCCTTTGCCTAGGCGGGGCTTAGGGATGGTGACATATATGCTGGGAATTCAAAAATAAGTAGGATTTAAAAAAAAACTTTGAGAATAAACTGAAGATACTTACTGCAAGGGAGGAACATAAACAATTGCTTGAAAACCTGAAAATTCATAGCATATTCATGAATCAACAAGTAGTGTCCTTCAAGTTGTGAACCATGGGAACTGAGAAAATAATTTATAGCTTACATGACTGAGAAGATAAGCTGGTCAAAGCTTTGCAAGTTGTTGCCCAGAATAACAGCTGAGAGGAGAGAGAAAGGGTTGTAGCCACTCTACCTTCCCAGTTCAGCTTTTATTGGTTCTCTATGCAGTTTAACGTCACATATCACTTTTTTACTTAAAGATTTTTTTTTTACCTTAGCAGCTCTTGGAAACTTTATAACGTTTAGACAATGACTCCGTGTTTTCCAATAAAAGGACTTTCCCCCCTAAAATCCACTAAATAAAACATAGTATGAAAAGTTATATTTCAACGTTAGTGTTTCAAACAAAGACATGCTCACACATTTATTTTATACAACAGCTTCTAGTCAAAGAATATTACTTGGAGAAAATTTGAAATGCATGCTACATTTAGATGAAACTTAATGTTGTGCTTTGTCACTGGGTATATGCACCCTTCCATGTTGCTTTTCGGAGTCTGCACCAATTTTTTATTCCCACCAATGGTAGTAGGAGGGTTCCCTTTTGTCCGCACCCTCTCCAGCCTTTATTGTTTGTAGACTTTTTCATGGTGGCCATTCTGATTAGTGTAAGGTTGTACCTAATGGTAATTTTGATTTGCATTTCCCTTGTAATCAGTAATATTAAGCATTTTTCCATGGGCCTTTTGGACATCTCTGTTTGGCACAATGTCTATTTAGTTTGATTAGGTATAACCATCAAATATTTTTAAAACTTCTTCTCCTTTTATTGTATTTACCAAGGATTCAACACGTCTCTCTTGATCATCTTTCTGATGAACAAGACTGTGTGCAAGACAGAAGGCAAACAAAAACAAATTAGACAGAATTCCTTGCTCTGAAGAGCTTCCATAGGAATTAGCTGCATAATCAACTAATTATGATGAAATTTGATAAATACTGGAATAGAAGTATAATCATATGCTATGAAAATACATAATAAAGTTTTTCCTTTGCCTAGGCGGGGCTTAGGGATGGTGACATATATGCTGGGAATTCAAAAATAAGTAGGATTTAAAAAAAAACTTTGAGAATAAACTGAAGATACTTACTGCAAGGGAGGAACATAAACAATTGCTTGAAAACCTGAAAATTCATAGCATATTCATGAATCAACAAGTAGTGTCCTTCAAGTTGTGAACCATGGGAACTGAGAAAATAATTTATAGCTTACATGACTGAGAAGATAAGCTGGTCAAAGCTTTGCAAGTTGTTGCCCAGAATAACAGCTGAGAGGAGAGAGAAAGGGTTGTAGCCACTCTACCTTCCCAGTTCAGCTTTTATTGGTTCTCTATGCAGTTTAACGTCACATATCACTTTTTTACTTAAAGATTTTTTTTTTACCTTAGCAGCTCTTGGAAACTTTATAACGTTTAGACAATGACTCCGTGTTTTCCAATAAAAGGACTTTCCCCCCTAAAATCCACTAAATAAAACATAGTATGAAAAGTTATATTTCAACGTTAGTGTTTCAAACAAAGACATGCTCACACATTTATTTTATACAACAGCTTCTAGTCAAAGAATATTACTTGGAGAAAATTTGAAATGCATGCTACATTTAGATGAAACTTAATGTTGTGCTTTGTCTGTGGATGCCAAGTAAGAGGAATTAAGATGTGTCCTCTTTGCTACTCTTCATTCTTGTGCAAGTATATTATTTCCTTGTGTTTGAAAGTACATATTTTTCTACCTAAATCTAAAAAGATTTCAGTCTTTTCCTTTATGTCAAAGCCTTCCATTTCAGGGAGTTATATTAGGGTTAAAATCTCAAGGGAGGGCTTCCCTGGTGGCTCAGTGGTGAAAAAGTTCACCTGCCAGTACAGGAGACGGGTTCAATCCCTGATCTGGGAAGATCCCACATGCTGTGGAGCAGCTAAGGCCGTGAGCCATACTGTTGAGTCTGAGTTCCAGAGCCTTGGAGCTGCAGCTATTGAGCCCATGTGCCACAACTACTGAAGCCCGTGTGCCCTAGAGCCCGAGTTCCACAAAAAGAAAAGTCACTGCAACAAGAAGCCTGCTCACCTCAACTAGAGAGTAGCTCCCACTCCCTACAACTAGAGAAGAGCCTGCAACAGCAGTGGAAACCCAGAATAGCCAAAAATAAATAAATAAAATGCATTTCTTAAAAAAAAAATCTCAAGAGAAAGAGAGTTGTCAAGATCACATGATGCTTATATTAAATGTTTGCCCAATATTCAAACAAATGATTTTCCTCTAGCTTTTAAAGAATATTTTATCATTCTTCCCCAGCCATCATAAGTCTTCCTCCTTGGGGAACAGTAGAAGACTTCATTGCATTACTCTATATGTAAGAACATCATTTATTCACAGTTAAGTTGCTTATTTTTTATAAGCATTTTAAAAAATATTTAGTGTGGATTTTTTTTTTTTTTTGAGGGGAGAAGGAGGCTGCTCTTGGTCTTTGCTGCTGCACACTGGCTTTCTGTAGTTGAGATCCTGGTGCTGGATGTATATCCCAGAGAATATAGTTCCATAAAGATAGTTGTATTCAAGGCTGTTTGTACAGCATGGTTGTTGGGAATTTGAAGGAAATGAAAAGGAATTAGTTGATCCAATTTTATACAACAGCTTCTAGTCAAAGAATATTACTTGGAGAAAATTTGAAATGCATGCTACATTTAGATGAAACTTAATGTTGTGCTTTGTCTGTGGATGCCAAGTAAGAGGAATTAAGATGTGTCCTCTTTGCTACTCTTCATTCTTGTGCAAGTATATTATTTCCTTGTGTTTGAAAGTACATATTTTTCTACCTAAATCTAAAAAGATTTCAGTCTTTTCCTTTATGTCAAAGCCTTCCATTTCAGGGAGTTATATTAGGGTTAAAATCTCAAGGGAGGGCTTCCCTGGTGGCTCAGTGGTGAAAAAGTTCACCTGCCAGTACAGGAGACGGGTTCAATCCCTGATCTGGGAAGATCCCACATGCTGTGGAGCAGCTAAGGCCGTGAGCCATACTGTTGAGTCTGAGTTCCAGAGCCTTGGAGCTGCAGCTATTGAGCCCATGTGCCACAACTACTGAAGCCCGTGTGCCCTAGAGCCCGAGTTCCACAAAAAGAAAAGTCACTGCAACAAGAAGCCTGCTCACCTCAACTAGAGAGTAGCTCCCACTCCCTACAACTAGAGAAGAGCCTGCAACAGCAGTGGAAACCCAGAATAGCCAAAAATAAATAAATAAAATGCATTTCTTAAAAAAAAAAATCTCAAGAGAAAGAGAGTTGTCAAGATCACATGATGCTTATATTAAATGTTTGCCCAATATTCAAACAAATGATTTTCCTCTAGCTTTTAAAGAATATTTTATCATTCTTCCCCAGCCATCATAAGTCTTCCTCCTTGGGGAACAGTAGAAGACTTCATTGCATTACTCTATATGTAAGAACATCATTTATTCACAGTTAAGTTGCTTATTTTTTATAAGCATTTTAAAAAATATTTAGTGTGGATTTTTTTTTTTTTTTGAGGGGAGAAGGAGGCTGCTCTTGGTCTTTGCTGCTGCACACTGGCTTTCTGTAGTTGAGATCCTGGTGCTGGATGTATATCCCAGAGAATATAGTTCCATAAAGATAGTTGTATTCAAGGCTGTTTGTACAGCATGGTTGTTGGGAATTTGAAGGAAATAAAAGTATTTCTTTCTTTCTTTTAAAAAATTATTTTGTTGTTCGCTTACTCAGTCATGTCCAACTGTTTGCAACCCCATGGACTGCAGCACACCAGGCTTCACTGTCCTTCACTATGTCCTGGAGTTTGCTCAAACTCATGTCCATTTAGTTGATTATGCCATTCAACCATCTCATCCTCTGTCATCCCCCTTCTCCTGCCCTCAATCTTTCTCAACAAAAAGGTCTTTTCCAGTTTGTCAGCTCTTCGCATCAGGTGGCCAAAGTATTGGAGCTTCAGCTTCAGGCTCAGTCCTTCAATGAACACTCAGGGTTGATTTCCTTTAGGATTGACTGGTTTGATCATCCTGCTGTCCAAGGTGTGGGGAAATAAACCAGTGAAGGTTTTTGCAGCTTTGGCCGAGCCAGGAGAAAGCCATCTTGGAAATAAGAAAACTAAGAAAAACAAGTCAGTTTGATTCATATGGGCTTATTAGCTGCGGGTATACTGAACAGCAACAGGTGAGAGATCTTCTGTGGACTCAGGAACACCGGGTCAGCGCATATTAGAACACTGTGCGCACAGAACAGACTCGTTAACTTCTTGCTGATTTAGTTGCCCCCCAGCTGCAACACGCCCTTTCCATCCTCAAAGCTACAGAGAACACTCATTGAATAAGGCTGTAATTGAAACCAGCCAGTGCCAGTATCATTCCCTGGAGGCCTTAGCACTGAATAAAAGCAGGACTGGTGAATGTGTTCCGGGCCTTGACCCAAGAGGTCTTGAGCCGCCCCGCCCCACCCCCACCCCCAGCCCCACGCCTGCCATTCCCATCCTTTTTCTCTCTGTATGTATATGTGTGTGTGTGTGTGTGTATATATTTCTTTTCTTTTTTTTAAAGATTTATTTATTTATTTATTTTGGGTAGGGGTCGGGTTGGGGAGGGAGGGGAGCGGGCGGGCCGCTTCTATTGATCTTTCGTTTCTCTATTTTCATCCGTCTTTGTTCTTTGGCTCCTGTGGGCCTCCCATCGCGGTGGCGTCTGTCGTTGCAGAATGCCGGCTCTGGGCGCATGCGCTCCAGACCTCCGGCTCGGTAATTGGACACATGGGTCCAGCCACTCCGCCGCACGTGGGATCTTCCCAGGCCAGGGCTCAAACTGGCGGCCCTTGCACTGCAAGGCGGTGTCCTTACCCACTGGACCACCAGGGGAAGCCCTGTATATTTCTTAAAGTCTTGTCGCACCCGCTATCCTCTATGCACCCAGCTGACGAGTCGCGGCACAAGGGACTCTCAAGAGTTATCTCCAATACCACAATTCAAAAACATCAGTTCTTTGGCGTTCAGCCTTCTTTATCGTCCAACTCTCATGTCCATACGTGACTACTGAAAAAAAACATATCTTTGACTATGTAGACCTTTGTCAGCAAAGTGATGTCTCCACTTTTAATATGCTGTCTAGATGTGTCATAGCTTTTCTTCCAAGGAGTAAGTGTCTTTTTATTTCACAGCTGCAGTCCCCATCCATAGTGATTTTGGAGCCCAAGAAAATAATATTTGTCACTACTTCCACTTTTGCCTCTTCTATTTGCCATTTAAACATTTAAAGATCCCTTCAGCTGAAATAACAAATCTATCTCAGGTAGCTAGTGCTCTCAGCACTTAACCAAATGATACCCGTTTAGTGCATTCAGCTTTGTCTGGAATCTCTGGATTATACATTATGCTTGATCCTGTAGCTAGTCATAGAACCTTACCTCAGCTATTTAGGTCTTCCCTTTACAATCCTTTGTGTTTGTTATTGTTTACATTGTTGTTTCTTTAAACACCTTTTAGACAGTGATGACCTTCTGGTGAACAGTCACCTTAGGACGTATTTTTAGCCCTGGTCTGTTCTAAGAGTTCCATTTGGGAAAACTATTGGCTAGTGTCCATGCATCAGTATGCACTCTTCAGTCCATGCACTCTTCTTATATTATCTTTCTTTTAAATATCAGCAAATAAAAAGGGGTGCAATTCCACACATTGTACATTGGAAAGACTTTCTCTACTGTCTTAAGGCCACAAATAAGTAGGACTAAATCAATAGACGGTTATATTAGCTGTTGGTGGAAACTGTTGGAGAATCATCTGAAAATCAAACCAGTTTTTCATCCTTGGTCAACCTATCAAAAGGAATTGCCAACAAATCTTTTGATACAAGTTCAGGAAGAAGTGCATCTTTGAAATGTTTCACCTAATTTAAAGCTTTGAATTTCACCCATTTGGCAGACTACTGGCTATTCCTGAAATCACTGTTCTTTTATTCTGCCCAGAATTATTTCTAGGCTGTGTCTAACAGCTTCCTTTGTAGTTAGTTAGGTGTGATCAGTGATTATGTCCTGGATGATGAAACGTAAGCTACCATTTTCAGGGGGAGGCATTTACGAAGTCTTGTGCTTCTTTTGCAGTCTTATAACTTCCCTGTTAAGTAGATGCAGAAGATAATAGTGTTCTAGGGAGTGGCAGAGATTTAAGAGGTAAAGATGCTGAATCCCCTGAGTCACTAGGTAAATTAATGCTACCATCCAGCAAAACCCATACTGGACTTTCAAGTGACCAAGAAATCTCCTGCTGTTGAGTTAAATGCCTAAAATTTGTATGTATTATGGAAGTTAGTGTAGTACGTTAGTTAGTATGTGCCTCTGGATTGAGGCACACTAAAGTCTTGGCGCTTCCTACCATAAACTTTTACTCTAGGTCAGTGAGCTAGTGTAAGAATTCAGCCAGTGGTTAAGGGTATTCATTCAAATGTATACCATTAAGCTTGGAAAATAATCATTGAATAGATTTGTTGTTCCACTGGCTTTGGGCAAGTGCTCCATTTTGGCACATATCCTATTAGCCTTACTCTGTCAGACCACAGTGATTTAATGGGTTTCTTAAGTTAAGGACTAAGGTTAGCTTATAACCCAATACCACCTCAATGTTTTGGTTATTCTCATCCTCATTTTTCTCAATGCAAAGTATCTTAACTTTCTTTGGGGAAGACTGGGAGAAAGGGCTAGACAACCTATGTATGGTTCCTTCATATAATAAATCCTTCTTTAAAGTGTGATTTCATCTTTACTCAAGTTTGAAAGACTGGGCCAGAGCCTGTGACTCTGTAGTGTGGATAGCTCAAGTTGGTCTCTAGAATATTTTTGGTTATACAGATCTAGTAAAATCTTACCACCTATTATTGCTTCTTCTGTGGTTCCATGATTAACACACTTCAGCTAGAGATCTCTGTGGGTCTGGCATTCTTGGAACTAGCATAATCATATTGACTGTTTTAGATGTGAAAGCCAGGATGATATTCCACTAGTCCACATTAGAACCTTATAATGGCCAGTATCCATTTTGATTCTCGGTGCCTGTGGTCTGCTGTTCATTAAACTATTTTGAATTAATCCCTGATGATAAAGATGTATACTGTACTTCAGCCACCATGTGGACTTAGTCTTTTCATTCCTATTTTTATTAAACTCCTAGTTTAATAGGGCTAGTTGGGATAATAGTTTTATCTCAGGAGATACACATTTTACAAAAGTTGTTACACTTCTCACATGGTTTTGCAGTGTAAAAGATTTGTATCAGTTGTAATAATTTAAATATTATAAACCAGATTTTTCAATTAAATACTACTAATGAATCTTTCTACTCTTCAGGTTCCCAGAAAGAAATATTAGGTTGGCCACTATGGAAAAGCCACATTTTGCTGATATTACTTTCATGTGTTTGTGCAACTTTTATAAGTTCAGTAATTCACATTTTTCTTCTCCAAACATTTTAGTAAAAACTAATATTCTGGGAAACAGTGAATGAATTACTCTACCACTTACCTCCATATACACATATAATAACCTACTATGAGATGCATAGAGAAGAATTCAGGCACAACTGGAAGTTCACTAAAAATGTTTTAAGGTCATCCCAGTGCATCTATTTTTTTCAGTAATTAAGGGTTCTGTAATGTGCTTGGATCAAAGAGCAGTGGAAGAAGGATGAGCTTGAGGATATGATAAATGCTAAAGATTTACACTTGGCTTTGGGAAATTGGAACTACAATGGATGGGTAAAATAACTACCAGTCAATCTGTAATAACTCTCCTTTTCACACAGCTAAAAACAATGATCTTGACTAGACTTGAAGCCAGAGTATCATGACGTCTTTGCCCCTTCTGCTATACCATATTGGCTGCCATGGGTACTGTTTGCAGCTCATCACATCAGCCTGGACCTATGTAGTCAATAAAATGATGTTCTCTTCAGGTGTTAAGATAGATTTACCATAGTGGACTTGGAATAAATATTCTTTTTCATTGATATTCCAATACTGAGTAATCAGGGGAAATGGTGAGATGATAGCTAATGCTCAGGGGCTGCAGCACTGAAAGTAAAGTGTGGTGAAAGCTTTCCTTATATATCTGTTAGCATGTACCATTACAACATGAAAAAGCACAGATCTTGTGTTTTTCTTTAGTACTGCATAAGAGTGAAAGAAGTGGCCTAACTTATCAGATACTCGAAAGGTAAAAGGTTTTGTTTTTCTGGTATTGACATTTTTCTCTGGTTAAGCATTAGTTTTACAGTGTTGTAGAACAAACACTGTGAAGACTCAGTGTCTTATCATGGCCATGACAGTTTTTTCATTTTTGTGAGAATTTGAAACTGTCATATAACATTACTTCATACAAGATTAAAACCCCCCATTCCATTGTTGAGATAATACTTGAAATAGAGAATCAACTCTTTTTTTCTTCCAGTTAGACTGAACAGAACAATGAAATCTGAATGATTATCATTGTCTTCTCATTTTGAAAGGGTTTGCCTGGGAACCAGTATGGCAGTAGCCTTTGAAAAGTCTCTTTATGTTCAACTCCAGGAAACTCAGATCTTTTACAAAAACTCCAGCACTCACTGAGTCCCCTAAGAGTAATCAACTGAAGATGTGTAATATGAAACTTCTGTGCGAATTGTTAACTTCCTTCAGATGGGGCAAACCACAGTGTCTTTAAATGTACTAATGGCATCAAAATTCATAAGCATCAGATGCAACTTCATTCTCACATTTGATGCAGTCTAGTATGTTAATACTGAATTATGATGCAGGACACTAGGGAAAATATAGCACATCAGTTACTACTGCTTGATAATTTCACAAGGATTTCTTTCAATCACACCCCTCTTTCCAGGTTTGACTAATAGGATCATAACAAAGAGATAAGGCTGAAATTAGAATTTAGGACTCCCCCCTTAATAACAACTATTAATAATGGATTTCCCATATCCCATTAAACACTTCAACCATTGCTCATTGGCTCATGGGGAATATTACTTTCCCTCTACTCTCAAACAAAATATAAATAATAAAAATACTTTGGGAAACTTCTTTTCAGGATCTGCTCTTAACTCATATTAACACTCATGGAAAGTTATGCAACTACTGGACTTTGAAAAACAAATGGAACCTTTAAGCACCTTTTTTCTTTTCTTAAATGCAGAGTTCTAACTATAAGATTTGACCATAAAAAAGCGTTCACAATACTGTGGTTCAAATGTTCTCTTTCATAATTTTCTCACTTTCATCACTGCATGTGCATGTGCAGTCACTCAGTTGTGTCAGCAGTATTTTATATTAAAATGCAAAAATGAATACCCTTTGCTTTTCCTAAGAACATATCTTAGTTGTTAAAATTTTACAAAATTAAAATGTCAGGAGGGTCATATGGATACAGAGTCTTCCAGGATGTCAAAAGCATTAACAGTTGAACCTGTGAAGACTCAGTGTCTTATCATGGCCATGACATTTTTAAAAACCCCCATTCCCCATTGTTGAGATAATACTTGAAATAGAGAATCAACTCTTTTTTTCTTCCAGTTAGACTGAACAGAACAATGAAATCTGAATGATTATCATTGTCTTCTCATTTTGAAAGGGTTTGCCTGGGAACCAGTATGGCAGTAGCCTTTGAAAAGTCTCTTTATGTTCAACTCCAGGAAACTCAGATCTTTTACAAAAACTCCAGCACTCACTGAGTCCCCTAAGAGTAATCAACTGAAGATGTGTAATATGAAACTTCTGTGCGAATTGTTAACTTCCTTCAGATGGGGCAAACCACAGTGTCTTTAAATGTACTAATGGCATCAAAATTCATAAGCATCAGATGCAACTTCATTCTCACATTTGATGCAGTCTAGTATGTTAATACTGAATTATGATGCAGGACACTAGGGAAAATATAGCACATCAGTTACTACTGCTTGATAATTTCACAAGGATTTCTTTCAATCACACCCTCTTTCCAGGTTTGACTAATAGGATCATAACAAAGAGATAAGGCTGAAATTAGAATTTAGGACTCCCCCCTTAATAACAACTATTAATAATGGATTTCCCATATCCCATTAAACACTTCAACCATTGCTCATTGGCTCATGGGGAATATTACTTTCCCTCTACTCTCAAACAAAATATAAATAATAAAAATACTTTGGGAAACTTCTTTTCAGGATCTGCTCTTAACTCATATTAACACTCATGGAAAGTTATGCAACTACTGGACTTTGAAAAACAAATGGAACCTTTAAGCACCTTTTTTCTTTTCTTAAATGCAGAGTTCTAACTATAAGATTTGACCATAAAAAAGCGTTCACAATACTGTGGTTCAAATGTTCTCTTTCATAATTTTCTCACTTTCATCACTGCATGTGCATGTGCAGTCACTCAGTTGTGTCAGCAGTATTTTATATTAAAATGCAAAAATGAATACCCTTTGCTTTTCCTAAGAACATATCTTAGTTGTTAAAAATTTTACAAAATTAAAATGTCAGGAGGGTCATATGGATACAGAGTCTTCCAGACACTCAAAAATTTCACTTATTTTTGTATGTCTACAAAATGCAAACAAGAAAAAATTATTTAAAATATACACACAGTAGTAGGATTCTATTGCTATAGTGTTTGATAACAGTCCTGAAAGAGTGCTTCAGACCCTTTGTATCTCTTTTTTTTTTTTTCTTAAATTTTGGCCTCTTTTTAATTGATTTTTTATTTATTTATTTTTCATCCATCTTTATTCTTAGGCCTGCCTGGGCATCCTATTGCAATGCCCTCTCTCATTGCAGAGCACTGGCTCGTAATTGGACACACCCGCCCAGCCGCTCTAGGAGACATGGGCCCTTCCTGGGCCAGGGATTGAACCAGTGCACCTTGCATTGCAAGGGGGACTCTTTACCCACTGGACCACCAAGGAAGCCCTCATCTTTTTAATAAATGAATCCAAAATTTCAATAGTTTTATTTCATCTCTAACTTCTGCCATATCTTTTTTCTTTTTTTTGCCACTTTTATTCATCTTTCATCTATTTATCTTTGTTCTTTGGCCTGTGTGGGCCTCCCATCGCAGTGGCCTCTCTCATTGCAGAGCACTGGCTCTGGGTGCATGCGCTCCATAGCTCCGGCTGGGTAGTTGGACACATCAGTCTAGCCGCTCTGCAGCATGCGGGATCCTCCCAGGCCAGGGATCAAACCGGTGCCCCTTGCACTGCAAGGTTGTGTCCTTATCCACTGGCCCACAAGAGAACCCCTCTGCCATACCTATTTTAAGAATGAATTAACTCAACATCACTAATATCCTTTCTTTTCCATATCTTTTAAGCTAAAGCATATGGAATAATTGACAATTCTAAACATAGTTTCCCAAAATTAGATATATTGATAATATACTTGAATCTAAGAAATGTTATCAGGGTTGTCAATGAAAGTAGCTGTACTGTACAATGGAATTTAATCATATATTTGCAAATGTTTCATGTTCATCAGCTGTACTACTCAAGCTTCAAAGAAAACATACAACAGGCACTAAAACTTTCATTTCTGCTTGAATTGCAAGAGAATTCTTAGAGAAAACAAGTTTGGAGGTTTTTGCATTTTCAGTACAGATGTACATCTCTCTTCTACAATAGTGTATGATTTCAGACCTTGATTTTAAACAGCAAAAAAATCATTAGAATGAAAAAATTAAATGTATGTATCACATCCAGGGTTGAACGTGAACTTCAGGTTTCCATAAGACCAAAACCAGGAATTTTCCTACAAAAGTTAGGCTGAATGTATATAAAGTTCACGAGTTGTAACCTCTGGGTGAGATAGAGCATCCTAACTCTCACTAGGTCCAGAAAGTGCCATTCTTTTCAAAGGTTATAGGTTCTTATCTGTTTACTATCAAATGGCAAAGTCCAGTTTCAAAAAGTAATAATCCTGTCTTCTGTATTCAACCATGTTTTATCTTCATCAGTCTGTTTGACTGCTTCTAGCTTACATAATAAATAAAGGATTGCTTTAGTATTGAAGGTCATGGGGGCAGGGATGAAACTCTAGAAAACAAAACTGAAAATATTGCCTGTAAAATGTGTCTACCTATGGAGTGGCAATTAATAATAGAAAAATCCCCTAAGTTTATGTATCATTCCTTCATTCAGAAGCTTTTTTTTTCATTTTACATTTTTTTAAAATATATATATTGGCTACTTCTATTGATCTTTCATTTATTTATTTTCATCCATCTTTGTTCTTTGGCCCGTGTGGGCCTCCCATCGCAGTGGCCTCTGTTGTCACAGAGCACTAGCTCTGGGTACATGTGCTCCAGAGCTCCAGCTGGGTAGTTGAACATATCGGTCCAGCCACTCTGCTTCACGTGGGATCTTCCGAGGCCAGAGATCGAACCAGCGCCCCTTGCACTGCAAGGTGGTGTCCTCACCCACTGGACCACCAGGGAAGCCCCATTCAGAAGCTTTTTTTTTATATAGTTTTTTTTTTTTTTTTTAAATTTTGGCGTTTTATTTATTTACTTTCATCTATCTTTCTTCTTTGGCCTGTGTGGGCCTCCCATTGCAGTGGCCTCTCTCGCCGCAGAGCAATGGCTCTGGGCACATGTGCTACAGAGCGCTGGCTTATAATTAGACACACTGGCCCAGCGGCTCCATGGCATGTGGTATCTTCCCTTGCCAGGGATTGAACTGGTGCCCCTTGCAATGCAAAGCAGACTCGTTACCACCGGACCGCCAGGGAAGCCCCATTCGAATCTTTTTATTAATTACTGGTTAGTAGATAGACTGCCGTTGAAAAGGACATAGTCGACTGCCTTGGGTATACTGACAAGTAGCCAATGACAACTTGTCAACAACCTTTACAGAGCTTCAGACATAGTCCCAAGGTCGAAGCAGTATGAGCACAGCGAGGCTTCTGGCGGAAGCAATATCTGAGCTTCAGTTAGAAGGAGGAACAGATTTGGTTAGAGGAGTAAGTGTATGGAGAAAAATCTCTTAAAAGCAGTCCTTGTCTCTCCCCCAGGCAAAGCCTCAATACAAGAAAACATGGTACATTTGGGGAAATGCAGGTGGAAGTACAAGGCAAGATGTGTCAAAAATTACCCTCAATTGGCAATAGAGGACTACTTAGCATACTAAGGATATGCTAAGTTGCTTGGACTTCTTCCTGGAGACAGTGAGTAGCCATTGAATAATTTAAGCAGGAGAATGATTTGTTTTAAGAAAATCATTTTGGTGTGCTGTGGAGTCGACTGGCATACTACTGTGGGTGGAGCAGAGGAGCTTAAGGTTCCCGAGGCCTTGGGGGGGCTACTACTTGCAATTCATGAATGATATCTGAAGGGTCTGCCCAAGGGAATGGCAGAGAAGTGAACAGCTTCAAGAGGACTGGTGAGATGGGGAGAGGTAGGCATCATAAAGTCAGTTCCGTTTATTTGCTTTGGGGGACTTGGCTGATTGTGTTGAGAGAGGGAGTGTACGGGAAGTCTGGGCTCACCAGGAACGTCTGAAATAGAGATTTCGTTTGGGCACCATGCCGCCTTGCTATACCTTCAAATGAATTCAACTGAATATGGCTGAAAGGGGATAGCTGGCCAGGACCAAAGCTTTGTTTCCGGTGCTAGGTTTAGATTAATAGAGGAAACTTGAGTTATTGGCCTCTATGAAAGCCACTGACTGCAGAGGAGAAATTCTTCCTTTAGCAATGTTGGGCACTAGTCCATTTGGAGCAAGAAAACCTGGAAGGGGAAAAGACAGAAACTTCATTTGGATATTGTAAAAGGAAAGAAGATATTTCAAAATTGACTAAGTAAAAAGGAGTTAATAATAGCTCTGTAGCAAAACTCTATTTTATGTATAGTTGTTAAATTGTAAAGAAAAGTTATTTATGTGGAAAGTTTATTCAGTTTTTGAGTTTGTGCCTTGACTTAAAAAGTTCACTTTGCAGACTTTTCCCCCTTCCATTGTCTTGCTAAATATACTTCTCAGTTCTGTGCTGTTTTCAAAAATTAATCAGTTTAATTAGTCATACCTAATTTGGGAATTCCATTAGTGGCATCATCTCCACACTTAGTTACTTCTTATCTACTGAATGACTCTGTTTTGGAGCATCTAAGACAGGGAAGGTCTTTTGGAACCCAAAGTCCTTGTCTCTCCCCAGGCAAAGCCTCAATACAAGAAAACATGGTACAAATGGGGAGGAACTACCCTCAATTGGAAAGGCTACTTAGCATACTAAGGATATGCTAAGTTGCTTGGACTTCTTCCTGGAGACAGTGAGTAGCCATTGAATAATTTAAGCAGGAGAATGATTTGTTTTAAGAAAATCATTTTGGTGTGCTGTGGAGTCGACTGGCATACTACTGTGGGTGGAGCAGAGGAGTTTAAAGGGTTTCCCCGAGGCCTTGGGGGGGCTACTACTTGCAATTCATGAATGATATCTGAAGGGTCTGCCCAAGGGAATGGCAGAGAAGTGAACAGCTTCAAGAGGACTGGTGAGATGGGGAGAGGTAGGCATCATAAAGTCAGTTCCGTTTATTTGCTTTGGGGGACTTGGCTGATTGTGTTGAGAGAGGGAGTGTACGGGAAGTCTGGGCTCACCAGGAACGTCTGAAATAGAGATTTCGTTTGGGCACCATGCCGCCTTGCTATACCTTCAAATGAATTCAACTGAATATGGCTGAAAGGGGATAGCTGGCCAGGACCAAAGCTTTGTTTCCGGTGCTAGGTTTAGATTAATAGAAACTTGAGTTATTGGCCTCTATGAAAGCCACTGACTGCAGAGGAGAAATTCTTCCTTTAGCAATGTTGGGCACTAGTCCATTTGGAGCAAGAAAACCTGGAAGGGGAAAAGACAGAAACTTCATTTGGATATTGTAAAAGGAAAGAAGATATTTCAAAATTGACTAAGTAAAAAGGAGTTAATAATAGCTCTGTAGCAAAACTCTATTTTATGTATAGTTGTTAAATTGTAAAGAAAAGTTATTTATGTGGAAAGTTTATTCAGTTTTTGAGTTTGTGCCTTGACTTAAAAAGTTCACTTTGCAGACTTTTCCCCCTTCCATTGTCTTGCTAAATATACTTCTCAGTTCTGTGCTGTTTTCAAAAATTAATCAGTTTAATTAGTCATACCTAATTTGGGAATTCCATTAGTGGCATCATCTCCACACTTAGTTACTTCTTATCTACTGAATGACTCTGTTTTGGAGCATCTAAGACAGGGAAGGTCTTTTGGAACCCTGAATCCCTGAAATTATATACAGAGTTAGTGCATAGGTAGTTGACACCTTTGTCAAGCAGAGAGTATATTAGAGTTGGTGCTTGGACAGGCATAGGGTCAGCCTCTTCCAGGTCTCGGTTGTAAATTCTGTGATGTTTCCTCCTTTCTTTTTTTCTCTCATTTATTATTAGCTTGAGGCAGGGATTTTGGCTCAGTATTATCTGACTTTATGACGTATTTGGTTCCTGGCTGCAGGCAGAAAGGGTCTCTTAACAAGGCCATATATTCTTCCATTCCTGCTTTCGGATGAGCTAGCCCTGATGCAGTGGCTGCCTCCTCTAAAGTAGTGAAGCAGTTTTGTCTCTTTTGGCTCTTGCAAGTAATGGAAAATAACTCTGTCTGATTTAAGGAGAAGAAATTTATTAGAAGGATATAAGGTAGGGGACAAGGAGAGGCCAGAAAACGAGAGCCCAAGCAGGGTTTCAGCTCTGAAATGCTCTCGTTAGAGTGCTGTCTCCACTACTGATGGTGGACTGACGGAAAACCTGTTAGCACCACCCATGCCTGCCGCTGCCCCTGCCAGAGCGTATCCCAGTTTCGTCTCCGCATCACTCCCCAACGGTACAAAAGCTGGGGAGAAGAGCTCAGTATCTGAGACTAGGCATGTGAAACTATTGTTGCTGCTGAGGCAAGAGGAGGAGGGCATACTTGGCTTCCTGTGTGTCAGGAGATGAGCCCTATCTCTCTCCCAGGCTCACACCATGAGGATTCCTCCAATTAGAAGGAGGAATTTATTTAGTTGGCTGATGACAGATATCCATCCTAGTTTATTCTTTTTTCCCACCTCTATTTGTCCTGAACACATTTATTTACAATAAGAAAATACCTTCACCCAACGTAATGTAACTATTTCACACACAACTTAAAATGTGCTTCTTCCTTCTCCTAAGGCAGAGAGCCCAAAGGGAGTCAGGTTTCAAGTTCAGAATCTCTGGGTGATGTCTACTTTCTCTAGTTTTGTACAATCCCAGCTTCAGAATTCTGCCACTTGTGGCATCATCTCCACACTTAGTTACTTCTTATCTACTGAATGACTCTGTTTTGGAGCATCTAAGACAGGGAAGGTCTTTTGGAACCCTGAATCCCTGAAATTATATACAGAGTTAGTGCATAGGTAGTTGACACCTTTGTCAAGCAGAGAGTATATTAGAGTTGGTGCTTGGACAGGCATAGGGTCAGCCTCTTCCAGGTCTCGGTTGTAAATTCTGTGATGTTTCCTCCTTTCTTTTTTTCTCTCATTTATTATTAGCTTGAGGCAGGGATTTTGGCTCAGTATTATCTGACTTTATGACGTATTTGGTTCCTGGCTGCAGGCAGAAAGGGTCTCTTAACAAGGCCATATATTCTTCCATTCCTGCTTTCGGATGAGCTAGCCCTGATGCAGTGGCTGCCTCCTCTAAAGTAGTGAAGCAGTTTTGTCTCTTTTGGCTCTTGCAAGTAATGGAAAATAACTCTGTCTGATTTAAGGAGAAGAAATTTATTAGAAGGATATAAGGTAGGGGACAAGGAGAGGCCAGAAAACGAGAGCCCAAGCAGGGTTTCAGCTCTGAAATGCTCTCGTTAGAGTGCTGTCTCCACTACTGATGGTGGACTGACGGAAAACCTGTTAGCACCACCCATGCCTGCCGCTGCCCCTGCCAGAGCGTATCCCGAAGTTTCGTCTCCGCATCACTCCCTAACGGTACAAAAGCTGGGGAGAAGAGCTCAGTATCTGAGACTAGGCATGTGAAACTATTGTTGCTGCTGAGGCAAGAGGAGGAGGGCATACTTGGCTTCCTGTGTGTCAGGAGATGAGCCCTATCTCTCTCCCAGGCTCACACCATGAGGATTCCTCCAATTAGAAGGAGGAATTTATTTAGTTGGCTGATGACAGATATCCATCCTAGTTTATTCTTTTTCCTACCTCTATTTGTCCTGAACACATTTATTTACAATAAGAAAATACCTTCACCCAACGTAATGTAACTATTTCACACACAACTTAAAATGTGCTTCTTCCTTCTCCTAAGGCAGAGAGCCCAAAGGAGTCAGGTTTCAAGTTCAGAATCTCTGGGTGATGTCTACTTTCTCTAGTTTTGTACAATCCCAGCTTCAGAATTCTGCCACTTGTGGCATGCATTACATCATTAATTGCTACCAACAAACCTCCTCAAGAAAAGGAAGCTTTTCATTAAAAGCGTGGTGATAAAACCATGACTCAAGAAGGGAGAAAAAAAATAGGTAGAGGCATTAGTCTTTGTTTCTGCCACTGACTGCAAGGCAGTAGCTAGTATTTATAACTTTCTTCCTCCACCAAGTGTTTCTGTTTGCTTTCCTCTCTGCTAGCACCTCAGTTGGCCAGGATTCTTTACCCGTTGGGGTCACTCAAACCTTCATTCCGGAGGGACCTAAGCTTTTGGTGGTTCTGCCTGAATAGACTGCCAGAGTCTTTGATTAACTTTTAGCACTGGACTTGGTAATATGAGAAGGTGTTCTGTTTATTCTCCTCTTTGCTTTTATTGTGTAACAGCATTCCTGTTTTTCCTTGAGAACCAAAATCAGTCAAAGCAAGCTAGAATACTTTCTTTTTTTGGTCTGTCTTCATAATGACAGGAGGAGTATAAAATGGTCCAATGAAAGTCTCACCTCCATTAAATGTTGAAAATGTACTTCTATTTTCTATTATCACCACACCAGTAGCAGAGCCTGGAGATGATGGAATGGAAAGAAAAATTTTGTGAAGTGTAATTAGTAATTAAGTAATTGTGAAATCTTATTTTCTATTAATTTCAAACCACCAAAACCAGTAGCAGATGCCTTGATTGATAAACTATTGTTGCTGCTGAGGCAAGAGGAGGAGGGCATACTTGGCTTCCTGTGTGTCAGGAGATGAGCCCTATCTCTCTCCCAGGCTCACACCATGAGGATTCCTCCAATTAGAAGGAGGAATTTATTTAGTTGGCTGATGACAGATATCCATCCTAGTTTATTCTTTTTCCTACCTCTATTTGTCCTGAACACATTTATTTACAATAAGAAAATACCTTCACCCAACGTAATGTAACTATTTCACACACAACTTAAAATGTGCTTCTTCCTTCTCCTAAGGCAGAGAGCCCAAAGGGAGTCAGGTTTCAAGTTCAGAATCTCTGGGTGATGTCTACTTTCTCTAGTTTTGTACAATCCCAGCTTCAGAATTCTGCCACTTGTGGCATGCATTACATCATTAATTGCTACCAACAAACCTCCTCAAGAAAAGGAAGCTTTTCATTAAAAGCGTGGTGATAAAACCATGACTCAAGAAGGGAGAAAAAAAATAGGTAGAGGCATTAGTCTTTGTTTCTGCCACTGACTGCAAGGCAGTAGCTAGTATTTATAACTTTCTTCCTCCACCAAGTGTTTCTGTTTGCTTTCCTCTCTGCTAGCACCTCAGTTGGCCAGGATTCTTTACCCGTTGGGGTCACTCAAACCTTCATTCCGGAGGGACCTAAGCTTTTGGTGGTTCTGCCTGAATAGACTGCCAGAGTCTTTGATTAACTTTTAGCACTGGACTTGGTAATATGAGAAGGTGTTCTGTTTATTCTCCTCTTTGCTTTTATTGTGTAACAGCATTCCTGTTTTTCCTTGAGAACCAAAATCAGTCAAAGCAAGCTAGAATACTTTCTTTTTTTGGTCTGTCTTCATAATGACAGGAGGAGTATAAAATGGTCCAATGAAAGTCTCACCTCCATTAAATGTTGAAAATGTACTTCTATTTTCTATTATCACCACACCAGTAGCAGAGCCTGGAGATGATGGAATGGAAAGAAAAATTTTGTGAAGTGTAATTAGTAATTAAGTAATTGTGAATAGCACCATCTTTCCCACCCTTGGTTCTTGCATTAATACAACTTTCCTTAAAAAAAAAAAAACAACAGAAGCATCACTTCTTGCTGGTTCAGAATAGTTACTGCATTTGAGGAACCATACCATGAATTTTCAAGTCATTTGTCCTACATGATGACTTAAAATCTTCACTCACCTATTTTACCTCTTTTGACTCTAGATGTAGGGTAACTGATAAAACTAATGTATGCATTGGTCTTGTTTAATGTAAACTAAATGTCTTGGCCAGAAGCAGTGTTGTGTAGCAAGACCTGGTTTACCTTGATATGGACAAATGTCCACTAGTTTTCATTCTGTGGATAGAGGTGGATAGCACTAGAATCCTAGGTTCTTAGGAAATAGTGTTGGCTCTCAGCGTGCATGCTAAGTCACTTCAGTCATGTCTAACTTTTTGTGATCCTGTGGACGGTAGCCCACAAGGCTCCTCTGTCTATGGGATTCTCCAGGCAAGGATACTGGAGTGGGTTGCCATGCCCTCTTCTAGGGGATCATCCAAACCAGGGATTGAGCCTGTGTCTCTTATGTCTCCCACATTGGCAGTCAGGTTCTTTACCACGGGTGCCACCTGGAAAGCTGTTTGGCTCTCAGACAGTGTCTTACGCTTCTCTAAATATTTGAATTTTTTTGTCTATAACACAGTTAACTTGGTTCATGTGTGGCAAGTTGCTTCAGTCATGTCTGATTCTTTGCGACCCCATGGACTTGAACCCATCCAGCTATTCTGTCCAAGAGATTTTTCAGGCAAGAATACTGGAGTGGGTTGCCATTTCCTCCTCCAGGGAGTTACTTGATAAATACCCCAAATCAAACAGAAAGTGGTGGAGCCAGAACTTGAATTCAGCAAGGCAGACTCTCAAATACAAGGTCTTAGCTCTATGCAACACATCTCTTCTCTGAAATTTATTACTTGCAATATTACTGTCTTTCAAGATCACTAGGCTCTTCTTTATTGAGAGAGGCTTGGGTCTGTGACATAACCTTGTTTTAGAAACTGGGAGAGGGGTCAAGAATATATTATCTATTTTGGTAGTTTTTCTTTTTCACTAGACTCCAAAGTTTCAATTATATAAGTTAAGTAAGACTTCAGTGGGTTGTCTCAACTCCAGAAACCCCAGGGTTGACTTATCATTGCCAGAACTGTCTAGGTTGGGACATTCTGAATGCAATAGTAACTATTCTTTCTTTCCCTCAGAGGATGGAATGCCACATAATGGACATCTTACTAAAACCTAGAAAACTGATTCATTGGGCATTTCTCCCAGTGGTATCCTCAAGAGAACTATTATGAAAATACTTTTCTTAAAATGTTGGTGCGATTTTCACTAATGTATATCTTCTTGGTGAAAAACAGTTTTGGGCCTTCTCAGGGGATGTAGAGAGTGAATTAGACAGTTCACACATGGTAAATCCACTATAGTCTTCCTATTTTCTGAAGTATTCACATTCCTTTCCTTTTGACGTACCAAGGAATGTCTGGTATTTAAATGGATAGGGTATGGAAAAATAAACCCTCACTATACCTGTAATTGCAATAGATAGAAAAACTTTTTAATTAAATTATACATTTTATAAAAGCAAGTGCATGGACACACTTTTAAAAGTAAATAAGAAAATAAAGCCTGTGGCAATAGATAGCCACTCCTCTTTCATACCCCTTCCCCCCATTTCTGCTTTTGGCGATGAGGATTATCAACTATTAGCTCTTTCTTCTGCTATATTTCTAAATAGTCTGCTCATTTAAGTTATTTAGAATTTTTGTCTATAACACAGTTAACTTAGTTCATGTGTGGCAAGTTGCTTCAGTCATGTCTGATTCTTTGCGACCCCATGGACTTGAACCCATCCAGCTATTCTGTCCAAGAGATTTTTCAGGCAAGAATACTGGAGTGGGTTGCCATTTCCTCCTCCAGGGAGTTACTTGATAAATACCCCAAATCAAACAGAAAGTGGTGGAGCCAGAACTTGAATTCAGCAAGGCAGACTCTCAAATACAAGGTCTTAGCTCTATGCAACACATCTCTTCTCTGAAATTTATTACTTGCAATATTACTGTCTTTCAAGATCACTAGGCTCTTCTTTATTGAGAGAGGCTTGGGTCTGTGACATAACCTTGTTTTAGAAACTGGGAGAGGGGTCAAGAATATATTATCTATTTTGGTAGTTTTTCTTTTTCACTAGACTCCAAAGTTTCAATTATATAAGTTAAGTAAGACTTCAGTGGGTTGTCTCAACTCCAGAAACCCCAGGGTTGACTTATCATTGCCAGAACTGTCTAGGTTGGGACATTCTGAATGCAATAGTAACTATTCTTTCTTTCCCTCAGAGGATGGAATGCCACATAATGGACATCTTACTAAAACCTAGAAAACTGATTCATTGGGCATTTCTCCCAGTGGTATCCTCAAGAGAACTATTATGAAAATACTTTTCTTAAAATGTTGGTGCGATTTTCACTAATGTATATCTTCTTGGTGAAAAACAGTTTTGGGCCTTCTCAGGGGATGTAGAGAGTGAATTAGACAGTTCACACATGGTAAATCCACTATAGTCTTCCTATTTTCTGAAGTATTCACATTCCTTTCCTTTTGACGTACCAAGGAATGTCTGGTATTTAAATGGATAGGGTATGGAAAAATAAACCCTCACTATACCTGTAATTGCAATAGATAGAAAAACTTTTTAATTAAATTATACATTTTATAAAAGCAAGTGCATGGACACACTTTTAAAAGTAAATAAGAAAATAAAGCCTGTGGCAATAGATAGCCACTCCTCTTTCATACCCCTTCCCCCCATTTCTGCTTTTGGCGATGAGGATTATCAACTATTAGCTCTTTCTTCTGCTATATTTCTAAATAGTCTGCTCATTTAAGTTATTTAGAATTTTCCTGATTTTCAGTTATAGATACTATCTATCATTTCCAATATAGTTGTAGCATATTTTTTGGTTAAATCAATATTGAAGGTCTACATTCCTTTGACTATATTACCGTTGTTATCAATGAACTTATAATGTAGAGATATTTTACTTTTTTGGTAAAGCTCTCTGTTTTTCTTGGAGTTGGTAATGGATTCTTTTAACATTTTTGCTTATTTTATATTCACTCATTGCTAGCAATCACCAAATTCTTCAGATATGTGATACTTCTCACAATAAAATCATACATAAAGGACAGCAGATAAGCTATCATCTCATTTTTTTTCCTGAGTGACATCCCTTTTCTAACTGTCTGTTCTGCAGTATTTATTATTTAGACCAAGTGCACAGGTTTTATCCTAAGACTTCGTGTTGACATTTAAGCTGAGCCTTCTGCTTACATTGCCCATATATTGAATTTCATTTTCTGGATGCCATATCTTCCTTTTCTTAATTTATCCTTTCATATTTTTGGTACAGCATATCCAACTGAGAAGAGATTTTTATAGGCAAATTTTCTGAGGTCCTTAACCCCAAAATGGCTTTATTCTACTCTACATTATCTTCTAGCTTCTAGTCTGATGCCATTATTTTTATTCATCTTTTTTTTTTCCCATGACTTCTTGAAGTCAATAGGATTTTTAAAAAGTCTGCAGTGTCTGGGATTTCTTATGAAAAAATTTAAATGTAGAGAAAACTTGAAAGAATATTACAGTAAGTATTTGTATACTCTCACCTAGATCTATCATGAACATTTTAGTATACTATCTTTGTTATATATCTGTCTGTCTAGTCATGCTTCTGCATCCTTGCCTACCCACTTCAATCATCTCTGACTCATTACAACCTTATGGACAGTGGCCTGCCAGGCTCCTTTGTCCATGGGATTCTCCAGGCAGGAACGCTAGAGTGGGTTGCCATGCCATCCTCCAGGGAATCTTCCTGACCCAGGGATCAAACTCAAGTCTCTTATATCTCCTCCATTGGCAGGTGCGCTCTTTACCACTAGCACCACTTAGGAAGCCCAGTCATTCTTCTTTCCACCCATTAAACCATCTTGCTCTTTTGGTGAATCTAAGGAAGTTATCGAAATTAATATGCTTGTTTCAGATATTTCAGCATGCATATCGACTAGAGTTCAATATTTTGTATGCAGTTTTTGTTTTGTGGTAAAATTTTCATGTGATGAATTCCCGCATCTTAATTCTACCATTAGGTAAGTTTTGTGCAGTCCAAGCTACTATCAAAGTACAGACTTTATCAATACCTCATCAGTCTTATCAAGACCTTATCAACACCTTAGAAAGCTCTGTTACATTTCTTCTTAGTCAATGTGCCTGCATGCATGCAAAGTCTTCCTAGTCATTGGCCTATCCCTAACTCCTTGAGGCAATCATTTTTTTTCCTCATCATAGGTAAGTTTTATCTACTCTAGAACTTCGTGTAAATGGAATCATGTAGTCCATTCCTTTGAGTTGGATTGAGGAGTGTGTGTGTGTGTGTGTGTGTGTGTTGATCTGTATGTTTTTGAGACTTATCCATGGTGTTCTACGTTTCTTTTTATCGTGAAACGTAGTTTTAGTTGTCTTTGGTCCTCTGAGAAGCAGACAGAAAAGACAGGATTATGATCTCAATCTTTGCCCCCCTTTCTCCTCATTTCTAGTCTACCAATTATCTTCAAAAGCTTCTAGTCTGATGCCATTATTTTTATTCATCTTTTTTCCCATGACTTCTTGAAGTCAATAGGATTTTTAAAAAGTCTGCAGTGTCTGGGATTTCTTATGAAAAAATTTAAATGTAGAGAAAACTTGAAAGAATATTACAGTAAGTATTTGTATACTCTCACCTAGATCTATCATGAACATTTTAGTATACTATCTTTGTTATATATCTGTCTGTCTAGTCATGCTTCTGCATCCTTGCCTACCCACTTCAATCATCTCTGACTCATTACAACCTTATGGACAGTGGCCTGCCAGGCTCCTTTGTCCATGGGATTCTCCAGGCAGGAACGCTAGAGTGGGTTGCCATGCCATCCTCCAGGGAATCTTCCTGACCCAGGGATCAAACTCAAGTCTCTTATATCTCCTCCATTGGCAGGTGCGCTCTTTACCACTAGCACCACTTAGGAAGCCCAGTCATTCTTCTTTCCACCCATTAAACCATCTTGCTCTTTTGGTGAATCTAAGGAAGTTATCGAAATTAATATGCTTGTTTCAGATATTTCAGCATGCATATCGACTAGAGTTCAATATTTTGTATGCAGTTTTTGTTTTGTGGTAAAATTTTCATGTGATGAATTCCCGCATCTTAATTCTACCATTAGGTAAGTTTTGTGCAGTCCAAGCTACTATCAAAGTACAGACTTTATCAATACCTCATCAGTCTTATCAAGACCTTATCAACACCTTAGAAAGCTCTGTTACATTTCTTCTTAGTCAATGTGCCTGCATGCATGCAAAGTCTTCCTAGTCATTGGCCTATCCCTAACTCCTTGAGGCAATCATTTTTTTTCCTCATCATAGGTAAGTTTTATCTACTCTAGAACTTCGTGTAAATGGAATCATGTAGTCCATTCCTTTGAGTTGGATTGAGGAGTGTGTGTGTGTGTGTGTGTGTTGATCTGTATGTTTTTGAGACTTATCCATGGTGTTCTACGTTTCTTTTTATCGTGAAACGTAGTTTTAGTTGTCTTTGGTCCTCTGAGAAGCAGACAGAAAAGACAGGATTATGATCTCAATCTTTGCATCTCCTCATTTCTAGGAAAGCATTAAATCCCTTCATGGTGACATCAGATCCTCATGACTAATGACAAACTCTCTGTCAAGTGACTGTTTAAGGGTATTGAACTCCCCCTTCATCACAACCATATTTATTCACTGAAAGGACAGTCAATATATATGGCTCTTTGGACAGACTCTCAGAGCTATCTGAGGTGCTGCCTCTCGGGCTGCAGTCCTAATTGCCCCAAATTAAACTTAACTCACAGCTCTCTCCCTCAAAAAAAGACAGAATTGTATATGCAAAAGAGTTGTTGAGGGGAATATTTGTGAAGGATAAAGGGAAGAGAGTCAGAGTAGCTAGAGAGACCCTTCAGATTGTCACTTGGGATGGAGAGGGGGATAGAAGGAGCAATGAGTAGGAAGGCTGTAGAGTATCTTAGAGTTTCAGGCAGGCCAATGGCAAATCCTCAAGCCAGAGTTGCCTATTACAGGAGTTCCAAGTTCTCCATTATTACACCTACCATGTCTAGGCATCTTCTGGAAGCAGCCATGAGAAGCATAGGAGTTAATCCAGAGGTAAATTAGTTGGATCTATCAGTGAGTCACACCCACTGTAGCAAATCCAAGTGGTATCTATTTATGACCACCATGGTATAATTCCATTGAATGAATATAACACAATTTGTTGATTTATCCTTCTAGCAATAGAAACTATTTTAAAGTTTTAGCTATTATGAATAAAGTTTCTGTTAATATTCTTAAACAGTTCTTTCTGAAGGCATACATCTTAATTTCCTCTATTTATGAATAACTGCCTAAATGTGGAATTATTCTATTACAGCATTAGATGTATGTTTATTTTTATAAAATTGTCAGAGTTTCCCCCAAAGTGACTGTATAATTTTTCACTCTTATCCATAATATCTGAAAGTTCTAGTTATTCCATATATTGATTAACATTTAGTGTTTTTAACTTTAGCCTTCTTGTACATGTGTAATTGACCTCATTATTTTAATTTGCATTTTCCAGATGTCTGATAAACACATTTTCATGCACTTTTTGATCATTAATTTTTTTCCTGTCTGAAGAATACCATTCAATTTTTACTTTATTGAATTGTCCATGGATTATACTGTCTTACACAGACATCCCCTAATTCTCCTTCAAACTTTGTATCACAAAATTAAGTAGGCAGAAAATTTTTGTACCACTTAATCATATTTTTAATTAAGTGAAGTCTAAATCTCCCCAAAAGGGTCAATATATATGGCTCTTTGGACAGACTCTCAGAGCTATCTGAGGTGCTGCCTCTCGGGCTGCAGTCCTAATTGCCCCAAATTAAACTTAACTCACAGCTCTCTCCCTCAAAAAAAGACAGAATTGTATATGCAAAAGAGTTGTTGAGGGGAATATTTGTGAAGGATAAAGGGAAGAGAGTCAGAGTAGCTAGAGAGACCCTTCAGATTGTCACTTGGGATGGAGAGGGGGATAGAAGGAGCAATGAGTAGGAAGGCTGTAGAGTATCTTAGAGTTTCAGGCAGGCCAATGGCAAATCCTCAAGCCAGAGTTGCCTATTACAGGAGTTCCAAGTTCTCCATTATTACACCTACCATGTCTAGGCATCTTCTGGAAGCAGCCATGAGAAGCATAGGAGTTAATCCAGAGGTAAATTAGTTGGATCTATCAGTGAGTCACACCCACTGTAGCAAATCCAAGTGGTATCTATTTATGACCACCATGGTATAATTCCATTGAATGAATATAACACAATTTGTTGATTTATCCTTCTAGCAATAGAAACTATTTTAAAGTTTTAGCTATTATGAATAAAGTTTCTGTTAATATTCTTAAACAGTTCTTTCTGAAGGCATACATCTTAATTTCCTCTATTTATGAATAACTGCCTAAATGTGGAATTATTCTATTACAGCATTAGATGTATGTTTATTTTTATAAAATTGTCAGAGTTTCCCCCAAAGTGACTGTATAATTTTTCACTCTTATCCATAATATCTGAAAGTTCTAGTTATTCCATATATTGATTAACATTTAGTGTTTTTAACTTTAGCCTTCTTGTACATGTGTAATTGACCTCATTATTTTAATTTGCATTTTCCAGATGTCTGATAAACACATTTTCATGCACTTTTTGATCATTAATTTTTTTCCTGTCTGAAGAATACCATTCAATTTTTACTTTATTGAATTGTCCATGGATTATACTGTCTTACACAGACATCCCCTAATTCTCCTTCAAACTTTGTATCACAAAATTAAGTAGGCAGAAAATTTTTGTACCACTTAATCATATTTTTAATTAAGTGAAGTCTAAATCTCTGTGGAAAATGATTTAAATTTAACTTTTCAAAAATAGCACTTTTTGTTGTTGTTGTCATTAAGAAATGTGTCAAACACCTACATGGGCCTCAGTTTCCATCTGTTCAGTATAGTGTGTATGAATTAGGTGGTTGCGACCTACAGAAGACTGTTTATTTGAAAGATAAGTCAGGCTTTTCTGGAGTTGTCTACAGAGCTCTGAGATGGGATCTGACACCCAGGGTAGGGTGTCTGGCACCAGGCATGAGATAAAAGCATTTGTGTGTACTCTTACTTACTATATGCTCTTTCCTTCTGAGAAAAGAATGAGACTTCTCATTTTCTTTTATTTAAATATTAGCAGTGGGCAACATGGGCTTATAGTTATAGAGACCTTAACCCACAGTTCATCTGTTATGATCTTGGGAAATTTACTTAGACTCCCTAAGCTTCATTTTGTTTTTTTAAAAAGATATCTTTTGCTTATGAAACAAACCGTTCTAAAACATAGTGGCTTAGCACAGTAAGAATTTGTTATTTCTCATAAATCTTTACTGTGACTGAGAAAGTTCTATTTAACATATGGTTGGTTGGTACACTGGAATGGTTAGAAAGGCCAAAAATAGTCTCATTCACATGAACAGCAAGTGTACTGGCCCTTTCTGGGACTTAAGCTGGGACCTCGGTTGTTCTCTGCCTGCATGACTTCCTGGATGCACACAGATTTGGATTCCAAGACAGAGAATTTCAAGAGAGTAAGTTCTAAAGTGCAAGCACTCATAAAGCTTCTGTTTACGTTATGTGTGCTAGTTACCCATTTGCCAGGGCTAATCACATGCAAGATCAGAGTCACATAGGGGAGATGTGTTTTACTGAGGGCCGTTGAAGTTTACCACAACTTTCATGAAATATTACTGCTCTCATTCTCTGCTTATGTAGATACTTCTTTTTTTCCTTGATGGTTCATTTGTTATTTCTTCTACAATGCTAATTTTATAATCTCTTAAAAGTGATGTTTCTAATTTTTTGGTCTCTTTCCAATATTTGAATGAAAGTTAAAGAAAATTCAAACACACTTCAAAACATATAGATTTAAAAGCAAAAAAAAGTGATGTGAATATAAGAAATAAGGAAAAGGTCCTAGTGTTTCCCTTTTCCCTTATATTGACATCTTAAATAACCTCAGCATTAACATTATATATATATATTCTAAGAAAACACAACATCTTGGTTTTTCATTTTTGTGTTTTGATTTTTTACCTTGAAAATAATTCAAGATGGTTGGAAGGAATTTACAAGTGGTTGACATGACCCACTGTTTAAATTAACTTTTAAGTTTGAAATTTTAGAGTGGTAGCAAGCAGAGTTCTTCCTTAAAGCTTTCTACTTAAAAAAAAAGCCATACTTATTTATACTATACAATGATGAAGGACCTTAGTAATTATGTATATCTCTGTTCAAGCACATTTTATTTAATTATTAGCAGTGGGCAACATGGGCTTATAGTTATAGAGACCTTAACCCACAGTTCATCTGTTATGATCTTGGGAAATTTACTTAGACTCCCTAAGCTTCATTTTGTTTTTTTAAAAAGATATCTTTTGCTTATGAAACAAACCGTTCTAAAACATAGTGGCTTAGCACAGTAAGAATTTGTTATTTCTCATAAATCTTTACTGTGACTGAGAAAGTTCTATTTAACATATGGTTGGTTGGTACACTGGAATGGTTAGAAAGGCCAAAAATAGTCTCATTCACATGAACAGCAAGTGTACTGGCCCTTTCTGGGACTTAAGCTGGGACCTCGGTTGTTCTCTGCCTGCATGACTTCCTGGATGCACACAGATTTGGATTCCAAGACAGAGAATTTCAAGAGAGTAAGTTCTAAAGTGCAAGCACTCATAAAGCTTCTGTTTACGTTATGTGTGCTAGTTACCCATTTGCCAGGGCTAATCACATGCAAGATCAGAGTCACATAGGGGAGATGTGTTTTACTGAGGGCCGTTGAAGTTTACCACAACTTTCATGAAATATTACTGCTCTCATTCTCTGCTTATGTAGATACTTCTTTTTTTCCTTGATGGTTCATTTGTTATTTCTTCTACAATGCTAATTTTATAATCTCTTAAAAGTGATGTTTCTAATTTTTTGGTCTCTTTCCAATATTTGAATGAAAGTTAAAGAAAATTCAAACACACTTCAAAACATATAGATTTAAAAGCAAAAAAAAAAGTGATGTGAATATAAGAAATAAGGAAAAGGTCCTAGTGTTTCCCTTTTCCCTTATATTGACATCTTAAATAACCTCAGCATTAACATTATATATATATATTCTAAGAAAACACAACATCTTGGTTTTTCATTTTTGTGTTTTGATTTTTTACCTTGAAAATAATTCAAGATGGTTGGAAGGAATTTACAAGTGGTTGACATGACCCACTGTTTAAATTAACTTTTAAGTTTGAAATTTTAGAGTGGTAGCAAGCAGAGTTCTTCCTTAAAGCTTTCTACTTAAAAAAAAAGCCATACTTATTTATACTATACAATGATGAAGGACCTTAGTAATTATGTATATCTCTGTTCAAGCACATTCTATTTTGGAGTAGTGATGGGGTAAATGGTAGAAATAGTGAATATTGAGTATATCTACTTTAGCAATAGGGTGTGAATGATTTCTATTGAAATGTATACCATGTATATTTCAAATATAACTTACTGGATAATCTTAACTTCCCCCTTTCCCCACCAAAGCCAACACTGTTGATTCAAATACATGTTACTATAGCCTTTAATAAACTAAATTGGTGGTATTGAATTTAAATTAACAGTAAGTTATACTTAAAAATTAAGAATAGAGCAATTGATTACTCTGAGCAACTCACTATCAAGGATGCACTGGTAACAAGCCATCTTGAAAAATGTGTGAGAATTCTAGTTAGTGTCTCACTGCTAACCTATTTATGCAAGCCAGCTGACTCAACACTTTTCTTAGGAATGCAACATAATTCTTTAAGAAACTTATTTTTCTATTCTTCTAGAAAAACCACTATAACATGGAAAATTACAGCACTTTAGAAAATTTACTCCTCTTCTGGAAAAACTATTTGTACCCTCAAATTATATTAGAAATATTCTGACTTCAGGGGTGGTCTGTTTTCCTTTCCTGTTAAAATACACACACACATGCACATACACTCAAAACTGTCTAACCTTCAGCATCAGGAGGGATAATCTACTTTGAGAAATTGGTTACAAAACCCCAATTGTGCTGGGGTTGAGTAGCTGTGAGATAAATTTTAATCTCACTAGTCAAACCATGGCTTGTGCTTGATGTCATTGGGAGTGATATAAAAGTATACTGGGTCTGCCACAATAAAGTGTTCATTGTTTCTGAATTATACCAGTTTTTTTTTGAGTTATGAAAAATAGTCTGTATCTAAGGAAGTGACTGAGGTGAGATAAGGCAAATTAAAGTGGCTTTTGAGTCCATTTTTTAACGTGAATGGGGACCCAGTGGATGCGACTTTCATTTTCCTACTTCTCTGTGAGTGGGTCGTCATTTCCTGCTCTTTTCTCCTAGAAACTGAACAGTATTTTTATTTTTTTTTTCTAAAATTTTTTTTGAGTTAAAATAGAACCTACATGTGCAGTCACTAGTGGCTAAAAATCACATGCCATATACACTACAGAGATATAGTTGCCTTATTTCAAATTGCAGAGTCTTCTTGGTATTTTTAAATGATGGAAACGTTTCACTTTTGAATTAGCTAACAATAATCCTCAGTGAACACTTTTAAATGAAAAGTCAACATTTGAAAAGTCACAAATAGTCACTAATTATAAAAAACCTGAAAAATCTGATTGAAAGAAATCAAAAGTAATTTAAAAGTTCCGGAACCCATGAAACACACTATTAATATTTTAAACTATATCAATTAGAACTATTATAAGTAAATATATATAAGGTGTAGGATCATTTATTGAAATAACAATTTTTGTTTTTTGTCATTTTGCTGTAGGCAATTTCTTCTTTCATTTTTCAAGATAGTGATCACGTCTGTTTTTCCTTTATCTTAGGAAGTTAATAATGGCTTTTGTGTGGCAGAGCCAGAAGTAAAATTTGCTAGACAAAAACCAAATCCTACCTGTTGAGAGTGTTTACGAGTGCACCATAGAGCAGAGAAATCAGATTGTCCCAGTGGAAAAGGACCTTCAGGAGCAGGGTGCAGCTGGGGAGGAGTTCTAGGACTGGATGTAGAGAATATTATATGAGGCCTTCTGCACCCTGTGGTCTCCCAGACTCCAGGGACTGTTGGGACTTCTAAGGGAAAAGATGGGTGGCTTTCTCTGAGGCTGGGTACCAAGTACTGTGGTGTTCTGTCTTGGTACTGGCCCTGGGCTAGGCTTTCCATTTCACCTGAAAAGCCTTTAAGTACAAGATACCAGGCAGGATAGTATGATGAAAACTGTAGCAACCAGTTTGGACTGCAGACCAAGGGGAGCTTTCCCCAATGCCCTGGCCTACATGTGCCTTTGGGCTTCTTGTAAAGCCTAAAAAGGAAGATGGCCCTATAAGCTTGACTGAAATAAGATACCACACATAGTGAATGGGGACCCAGTGGATGCGACTTTCATTTTCCTACTTCTCTGTGAGTGGGTCGTCATTTCCTGCTCTTTTCTCCTAGAAACTGAACAGTATTTTTATTTTTTTTTTCTAAAATTTTTTTTGAGTTAAAATAGAACCTACATGTGCAGTCACTAGTGGCTAAAAATCACATGCCATATACACTACAGAGATATAGTTGCCTTATTTCAAATTGCAGAGTCTTCTTGGTATTTTTAAATGATGGAAACGTTTCACTTTTGAATTAGCTAACAATAATCCTCAGTGAACACTTTTAAATGAAAAGTCAACATTTGAAAAGTCACAAATAGTCACTAATTATAAAAAACCTGAAAAATCTGATTGAAAGAAATCAAAAGTAATTTAAAAGTTCCGGAACCCATGAAACACACTATTAATATTTTAAACTATATCAATTAGAACTATTATAAGTAAATATATATAAGGTGTAGGATCATTTATTGAAATAACAATTTTTGTTTTTTGTCATTTTGCTGTAGGCAATTTCTTCTTTCATTTTTCAAGATAGTGATCACGTCTGTTTTCCTTTATCTTAGGAAGTTAATAATGGCTTTTGTGTGGCAGAGCCAGAAGTAAAATTTGCTAGACAAAAACCAAATCCTACCTGTTGAGAGTGTTTACGAGTGCACCATAGAGCAGAGAAATCAGATTGTCCCAGTGGAAAAGGACCTTCAGGAGCAGGGTGCAGCTGGGGAGGAGTTCTAGGACTGGATGTAGAGAATATTATATGAGGCCTTCTGCACCCTGTGGTCTCCCAGACTCCAGGGACTGTTGGGACTTCTAAGGGAAAAGATGGGTGGCTTTCTCTGAGGCTGGGTACCAAGTACTGTGGTGTTCTGTCTTGGTACTGGCCCTGGGCTAGGCTTTCCATTTCACCTGAAAAGCCTTTAAGTACAAGATACCAGGCAGGATAGTATGATGAAAACTGTAGCAACCAGTTTGGACTGCAGACCAAGGGGAGCTTTCCCCAATGCCCTGGCCTACATGTGCCTTTGGGCTTCTTGTAAAGCCTAAAAAGGAAGATGGCCCTATAAGCTTGACTGAAATAAGATACCACACATACCCATTTGAAAATTGTCTTGGGCATTTGGCTGAGATTTAGTGGCTAGAGTGGTTTTCTGGGCTCAGAAATAGTGACTGATGGAAGAATTTGGGCAGAGTGGTGGCAGAATTCCTTTTGCTATTTCACTCTTAGGTGTCTTATCTACTATAGATTTTTGGCATATAACCATTAACAAGTCATGGAATTTCTTTTATTTCTACCTCAAGGATTTTGTTTTTCATTGAGTTTGTATTTGTATCAAGTGCCATTTTTATATTTGGGACTTCCTGATTGCTCAGTAGTAAAGAATCCACCTTGCCAATGCAGGAGACATGGGATTAATCCCTGGGAAGATTCCCTGGATAAGGAAATGGTAACATACGCCAGTATTCTTGCTTGGAAAATCCCATGGACAGAGGATCCTGGTGAACTACAGTCCATGGAATCCAAAATAGTCACACACAACTTAGCAATTAAACAACAATTTCTATATTTGCTGGGATAATCATATAATATTTCCCCTTTATTATACTGGTGAACTGTAGTAATAGATTTTATATTAAATCAGGCTTGCATTTCAGTGATGAAGATTACTTGGTTGTGGTATATATTATGTTGCACACATGGTTGGAACCAAATTGCTAATGTTACATTAGGGTTTCTTAAATCTATGTTCCTAAGTAGGATTGGTCTATAATTTTCTGTTTTTGTGCTATCCATGTCAGATTATGGTATTTGAGGCTATATTCATCTCATTAAATGATTTTAAGATCTTCTTAGTGTTTTTTTTTAAAGATTTATTTATTTATTTATTTTTGGGCTGGGGTCGGGTTGGGGAGAGAGGGGAGTGGGCAGGCCACTTCTATTGGTCCTTCGTTTCTCCATTTTCATCCGTCTTTGTTCTTTGGCTCCTGTGGGCCTCCCATCGCGGTGGCCTCTGTCGTTGCTGAGCACTGGCTCTGGGCGCATGCACTCCAGAGCTCCGGCTCGGTTGGACACATCAGTCCAGCAGCTCCACGGCACGTGGGATCTTCCCAGGCCAGGGATCGAACCAGCGCCCCTTGCACTGAAAGGCGGTGTCCTTACCCATTGGACCACCAGGAGAAGCCCCCTTCTTAGTGTTTTAATTCTTAGAAGCAGTAAAAGAAGAATTATCTTTTTCTTGAATATAAGTTAGAATATGCCAGTTTGTCTGGTCTTGGTAGAAATTCCTCTTGTTGTCACTTAGTTTTTTCACTTCTTAAATTCTTAGAAGCAAAGTAAAGAATTATGAAGTTCTATGGCATATAACCATTAACAAGTCATGGAATTTCTTTTATTTCTACCTCAAGGATTTTGTTTTTCATTGAGTTTGTATTTGTATCAAGTGCCATTTTTATATTTGGGACTTCCTGATTGCTCAGTAGTAAAGAATCCACCTTGCCAATGCAGGAGACATGGGATTAATCCCTGGGAAGATTCCCTGGATAAGGAAATGGTAACATACGCCAGTATTCTTGCTTGGAAAATCCCATGGACAGAGGATCCTGGTGAACTACAGTCCATGGAATCCAAAATAGTCACACACAACTTAGCAATTAAACAACAATTTCTATATTTGCTGGGATAATCATATAATATTTCCCCTTTATTATACTGGTGAACTGTAGTAATAGATTTTATATTAAATCAGGCTTGCATTTCAGTGATGAAGATTACTTGGTTGTGGTATATATTATGTTGCACACATGGTTGGAACCAAATTGCTAATGTTACATTAGGGTTTCTTAAATCTATGTTCCTAAGTAGGATTGGTCTATAATTTTCTGTTTTTGTGCTATCCATGTCAGATTATGGTATTTGAGGCTATATTCATCTCATTAAATGATTTTAAGATCTTCTTAGTGTTTTTTTTTAAAGATTTATTTATTTATTTATTTTTGGGCTGGGGTCGGGTTGGGGAGAGAGGGGAGTGGGCAGGCCACTTCTATTGGTCCTTCGTTTCTCCATTTTCATCCGTCTTTGTTCTTTGGCTCCTGTGGGCCTCCCATCGCGGTGGCCTCTGTCGTTGCTGAGCACTGGCTCTGGGCGCATGCACTCCAGAGCTCCGGCTCGGTAATTGGACACATCAGTCCAGCAGCTCCACGGCACGTGGGATCTTCCCAGGCCAGGGATCGAACCAGCGCCCCTTGCACTGAAAGGCGGTGTCCTTACCCATTGGACCACCAGGAGAAGCCCCCTTCTTAGTGTTTTAATTCTTAGAAGCAGTAAAAGAAGAATTATCTTTTTCTTGAATATAAGTTAGAATATGCCAGTTTGTCTGGTCTTGGTAGAAATTCCTCTTGTTGTCACTTTTTTTTAAGATATTTATCTCCTGATACCACTTCCTTAAAAGTTAAAAGCCAGTTGAGGTTTTAAGTTTTTTTATGTTACTATTTTTAGGGAAAATTGATCATCTTACTCAGGTTTTAAAACTTATTGGTTTAAAAAGGTTCATAATCAGGCTTCCCTGGTGGTCCAGTGTGTAAAGAGTCTGCCTTGCAGTGCAGAGGGCACTGGTTCAATCCCTTGTGTGGGAAGATGCCACGTACCATGGAACAGCTGGGTTGATGCGTCTAATTGCAAGCCAGCGGTCTGGAGCACATGCGCCCAGAGCCTGTGCTCTGTGACTAGAGAGGCCACTGTGATGGGAGGTCCACATAGGCCAAAGCGTAAAGGTGGATGAAAATAAAAAATCAATAAAAGAGGCTAAAAAAATGGAAAAAAAAAAAAAAAGGTTCATGATCTTCTCTTATGGTTTATTTTATGAAGGTCTCTTTCTGCATTAATCCTTCTCTGTGGATTGTTTTAGGGCTTTTACCAATTTCCTTGATCAATATTACAAGAGGTTTATTTATTTTATGAATTAGTACAAGAGTATTTATTTCCATCCCTTTGTTCTTTGGCCTGTGTGGGCCTCCCATTGCAGTGGCCTCTCTCGTTGCAGACCACTGGCTCAGGGTGCATGCACTCCAGAGCTCTGGCTCGGTAGTTGGACACATCGGTCCAGCCGATCCATGGCTTGTGGGATCTTCCCAGGCCAGGGATCGAACCAGCACCCCTTGCACTGCAAGGTGGTGTCCTTATCCACTGGAGCACCAGGGAAGCCCTAAAGATAGGTATTTATTTTGAGTTTTCATGCTTGGATTTTTTAGGTGTTTTGAATCTGAACATTGATGTCTTTTATCAGTTCTGGAATATTCTCAAATTTTGTTATTTTCAAATAATTATTTCTGGGCCTTTCTGTTTTTCCACATGAAACTGTGTCTTTATGTAGGTTAGTCTTCTTACTCTGTTCTACATGTCCCTTACTTTCTCTTTTCTTCTTTGTGGTACATTCTGGATAACTCAGATCTATTCTCCAGTTGACTGTCTTTTGAGATATGTATAAATTGATTTTAAACCCATACATTTATAATTTTTACCTTTATACTTTTCATTTTGGAAAGTTTTATGATTCTTAAAAATATGCTTGGTCATTGCTTGTAGTCTTAATATATGCATATATTTTCATAAATGCCTTTTATTTCCTTAAACACAATGAGTATAATGCTTTCAGAATCTGTATTCTGATTTTTCAGTTTCCAGAATTCCTGTGTTTCTATCTTATCTGTTTGTTGTTTTTGCCTATTATTCTTCAGAGAGCTTTATTTCTTTGTATGATTAGTTATTAATACCTTTATCTATGGTGTGACCATTTTTATTGTCAGTTTACATTGAGAAATTCCTTGAGCCTAGGATCTAGGTTATTCCTCCATACAGGACTGTTTTTGCTTCAGCTAAGCTTGGGAGCCTTATAGTTCTTGGATTATTCTGAGTTACATTTACAAATTGGGCAAATTTGGTCTGCCTGGGTAGTATGGGTTCAGGTTGAAGAAGGCTACTTTTTAGTCCCAGATTTTCAATACCAACCACTCTCCACTTCTCAGTGTCTATATAAAGGAGAGTTTATTTTTACTCATCTTTGAGCAGTTTACAATTTGAGAGTCAAGTTTTATAAGCAGAGGCAATTTTCTCTTCTTAGATTCTTCCCTTTGATTCGGCTTTGAAGCTTATCCTTATCTCTTACTCCTGTCTATATAAGGTTGTGAAAATCTAGGTTTCAGGCAGCATCAGAGAACTGTTTACTTTTATGCTAGCTGATTTTTGTTTTTATGAAGATTATTTTAGTTTTAATCCAATACTCTCAGTTGATTTCAAAGAGTGACCAACTACTTAGCTTAGCAGAAACTCAACAGTGTTATGGAATATTCTCAAATTTTGTTATTTTCAAATAATTATTTCTGGGCCTTTCTGTTTTCCACATGAAACTGTGTCTTTATGTAGGTTAGTCTTCTTACTCTGTTCTACATGTCCCTTACTTTCTCTTTTCTTCTTTGTGGTACATTCTGGATAACTCAGATCTATTCTCCAGTTGACTGTCTTTTGAGATATGTATAAATTGATTTTAAACCCATACATTTATAATTTTTACCTTTATACTTTTCATTTTGGAAAGTTTTATGATTCTTAAAAATATGCTTGGTCATTGCTTGTAGTCTTAATATATGCATATATTTTCATAAATGCCTTTTATTTCCTTAAACACAATGAGTATAATGCTTTCAGAATCTGTATTCTGATTTTTCAGTTTCCAGAATTCCTGTGTTTCTATCTTATCTGTTTGTTGTTTTTGCCTATTATTCTTCAGAGAGCTTTATTTCTTTGTATGATTAGTTATTAATACCTTTATCTATGGTGTGACCATTTTTATTGTCAGTTTACATTGAGAAATTCCTTGAGCCTAGGATCTAGGTTATTCCTCCATACAGGACTGTTTTTGCTTCAGCTAAGCTTGGGAGCCTTATAGTTCTTGGATTATTCTGAGTTACATTTACAAATTGGGCAAATTTGGTCTGCCTGGGTAGTATGGGTTCAGGTTGAAGAAGGCTACTTTTTAGTCCCAGATTTTCAATACCAACCACTCTCCACTTCTCAGTGTCTATATAAAGGAGAGTTTATTTTTACTCATCTTTGAGCAGTTTACAATTTGAGAGTCAAGTTTTATAAGCAGAGGCAATTTTCTCTTCTTAGATTCTTCCCTTTGATTCGGCTTTGAAGCTTATCCTTATCTCTTACTCCTGTCTATATAAGGTTGTGAAAATCTAGGTTTCAGGCAGCATCAGAGAACTGTTTACTTTTATGCTAGCTGATTTTTGTTTTTATGAAGATTATTTTAGTTTTAATCCAATACTCTCAGTTGATTTCAAAGAGTGACCAACTACTTAGCTTAGCAGAAACTCAACAGTGTTATGTATTTATCTTTTTTTTTTTTTTTTTTTTTGAGAGGAAAGTAAAGTTTATTAGCGTAGGGGAAGGGAGAGTTGCTGCCAGTACAGTGGGCTGGCTTAAGGGAGAAAGTCGGAGACGCTGGTATAACAGCAGGCCGGCCTGAAGGAGAACCGACGATGTATTTATCTTAATATGTAAAAGAAATCATTTAACTAGTATGTCAAATATGTGATTTGACTGATATTTTATATAGCATAATACTAATTCCCTGGTGGATCAGATAGCAAAGAAAATGCCTGCAATGTGGGAGACTTGGGTTTGATTCCTTAAAACAAAGAGTGAATTCAAAGTTGGTTGAAAAGTACGCAGATCAAGTGTAAGTCGTGTAAACAGTAAGCCATATGACTAGTGTGTCGATAAATATAAAGAGTAGGTTTGCATTGATGGTGAGAGCAGATGCAGAGATATACTGGGTTATGTTAGATAAAGCTGACGTAGTCAACAGATGGAGAATGAAGCCAGAGCAGACACAATTAAGGACAGAAAGAAAAGCAACATTTCTCAGGTCAGAGAAATGTTACTAGACCTCAAAATCTTCATCGGGATGTCAGTTTCAAGGTGTAACATGGATCATTGAAGGTCACATCAGATCTTCTGGAAGCTAATCAGTCTCCTCCAGGTCTACCTTAAATATGGAAGGCTGGAGCTATTTATAGGTAGGCTGCTTGGCTGTGTGTTGGATATTTCCTCATCATGAGGTGGTAGGTGCACCTCCACAGTCTCTCGATGTTGTGCACAAATAATAGAATTGCAAAGCACATTTTGGTGCGAAGCACTCAGGGCAGGAACACAGCCCCTATTTATTACCGTCTCTAACCTCGGCTGCTCAAATCAGGCTCAAGGATGTTTCTGAACTCAGTGCTATGGCACACAAAAAAAGATAAGTTGCTTAGAGTCATTACATGAATAGCTGAAGTTTTGGAAACACAAGTCTAGTAGAAATAGCTTGTCAGGAATTATGTGTACCAGGCAGGACCTCAAAGGAAGAAGCTCTTACATTCAAATTAGCATAATTTAAGAAGAGTTTATTTATAAACGAGACTGATTACAAAGGGATGTGTGGGGGAGGGGTACTGGGAAAGAAAGGCAGAAACCTGGAACCAGTAGGAGCAAATTTTCACCACCCCTAAAGCTGAGTGGACAGTGGGAAGAAGATATTACCACAATCTAGGAGAAACCATTTCATAGAACAGCCACCTAGAGTGGAGAAGGGACCTTCTGTTAAAAGACACAGGTTGTGCAAAGTGAAATAATAGAGTATAAACTGGGAAACAAATATTCTGGCTTCAGTTTCCTCCCATTCTCAGTATCCTATGGGCCAAACCAAATGGGAAGCCAGAGGACTTGGGAGCCCATTGGTGTAAACCATGCAATTCAGCTTCCCTAGATCGTGAGCAAGGTGGAGAAGGGTAGAGAGTCGATTTGGAGGAGAAATGAAGTAAAAGATTTCTGGCATATCAGAACTGACCTGTAATCCAAAAGTAGTCAATAACTGTATCAATTTGTAAATCAACTGAAATAGCTAGTACTTCACAAGTAATTTTACAAGTAATTTTCTATACTCTCATTTCAACAAGAATTTATTCAGTGTGTCAGTCATACTGATTTTCTTCATATTTTGTAGTTCATTGTTTCTAATTTCACCTACTTTATTCTCTTTGGATGTTATTCTGATTAGAGGTCTTTCAAAACTTTCCCAAAATATCCTAGTTTTCCAGGAACTCTGCCACTGGCCTATTTTTTACTCCTCAAAATTTTTGAACTGTCTTGGATAAAATCCATGGAGACAGAGTATTTATTGATATTGGGTCATGCTAACTCATTTATCACTTCTGTCTTACTGACTTTGAACTCAGTACAGTGGGGTATGGAGTCAAAATTCGCTAGATTTACCTTTTCAGGATCATGTGTAAGCACTCGGGCAGGAACACAGCCCCTATTTATTACCGTCTCTAACCTCGGCTGCTCAAATCAGGCTCAAGGATGTTTCTGAACTCAGTGCTATGGCACACAAAAAAAGACAAGTTGCTTAGAGTCATTACATGAATAGCTGAAGTTTTGGAAACACAAGTCTAGTAGAAATAGCTTGTCAGGAATTATGTGTACCAGGCAGGACCTCAAAGGAAGAAGCTCTTACATTCAAATTAGCATAATTTAAGAAGAGTTTATTTATAAACGAGACTGATTACAAAGGGATGTGTGGGGGAGGGGTACTGGGAAAGAAAGGCAGAAACCTGGAACCAGTAGGAGCAAATTTTCACCACCCCTAAAGCTGAGTGGACAGTGGGAAGAAGATATTACCACAATCTAGGAGAAACCATTTCATAGAACAGCCACCTAGAGTGGAGAAGGGACCTTCTGTTAAAAGACACAGGTTGTGCAAAGTGAAATAATAGAGTATAAACTGGGAAACAAATATTCTGGCTTCAGTTTCCTCCCATTCTCAGTATCCTATGGGCCAAACCAAATGGGAAGCCAGAGGACTTGGGAGCCCATTGGTGTAAACCATGCAATTCAGCTTCCCTAGATCGTGAGCAAGGTGGAGAAGGGTAGAGAGTCGATTTGGAGGAGAAATGAAGTAAAAGATTTCTGGCATATCAGAACTGACCTGTAATCCAAAAGTAGTCAATAACTGTATCAATTTGTAAATCAACTGAAATAGCTAGTACTTCACAAGTAATTTTACAAGTAATTTTCTATACTCTCATTTCAACAAGAATTTATTCAGTGTGTCAGTCATACTGATTTTCTTCATATTTTGTAGTTCATTGTTTCTAATTTCACCTACTTTATTCTCTTTGGATGTTATTCTGATTAGAGGTCTTTCAAAACTTTCCCAAAATATCCTAGTTTTCCAGGAACTCTGCCACTGGCCTATTTTTTACTCCTCAAAATTTTTGAACTGTCTTGGATAAAATCCATGGAGACAGAGTATTTATTGATATTGGGTCATGCTAACTCATTTATCACTTCTGTCTTACTGACTTTGAACTCAGTACAGTGGGGTATGGAGTCAGTTCAGAAGAATGTTCGCTAGGGATTTACCCTTTTCAGGAATCATGTTGATAATGATTGTATGGTGACTTTTATTGATGATTATAATACACTTGAGTGCATAGATGAATAATATATCACTTTGATATACTTTGGAGATTTTATTTGATAATAGAATTCATAAAAACTTAGAACACTTGAATACTGGACTGTATTGGGTTTCTGAGAGGAAATTGTGGTTTCAATGAAGTAACATCCATATACTATGCTGTGGAGAGGATCATATAAAGAGAAAGTGCAAGGAGTTATTCTTTTTTGATCACTTACATAGGTCAGTTGATGTGGTAAGTATTTTACAAATGGTGTTTAATTGAGTCAGATAAACATTATCAGTCAGAATGTAATTATTATCTGAATCACAGTCAGAATTATTATCTGATGAGATAAACATGTCTTAAGCTTCCAGAAAAATATTACTGGATAGCATTTTAAGGGCTTTCTAACCAAAGTAAAATAGATGTTTAAGGCAGGAGTCTCTCTACTCAGTGGAAGCCTGGTAACCCAGTGACTCTTCAGTAGATTGTTTAAGTGTCCCAGCACACTTGAGGATAGCAAGTGCCAAGGAGGACTATAGTGGCCTCTCTGTTGTTCTCTCTGCTTTCCTGGATGGTTCTTCCATTCTATCACTACACTATTACCTATACACTTTCGGAAAATTCAGTCTAGCCACAAGGAGTTTTTCCTTAAAGCTTTAATTTTAATAATAGTCATGGCACTGAAGCTAAAATTGAAATCCTCAGAAATGTCCTTATGAAGCCCTAAATGACCTGACTCTCTAATTCCCTAGCTTCATTTCACCCCCTTCCCTCTACTTACACTACATTGCCTGGCCTCATCCTTACCAGTTCCTTTTCTATACTCTCATTTCAACAAGAATTTATTCAGTGTGTCAGTCATACTGATTTTCTTCATATTTTGTAGTTCATTGTTTCTAATTTCACCTACTTTATTCTCTTTGGATGTTATTCTGATTAGAGGTCTTTCAAAACTTTCCCAAAATATCCTAGTTTTCCAGGAACTCTGCCACTGGCCTATTTTTTACTCCTCAAAATTTTTGAACTGTCTTGGATAAAATCCATGGAGACAGAGTATTTATTGATATTGGGTCATGCTAACTCATTTATCACTTCTGTCTTACTGACTTTGAACTCAGTACAGTGGGGTATGGAGTCAGTTCAGAAGAATGTTCGCTAGGGATTTACCCTTTTCAGGAATCATGTTGATAATGATTGTATGGTGACTTTTATTGATGATTATAATACACTTGAGTGCATAGATGAATAATATATCACTTTGATATACTTTGGAGATTTTATTTGATAATAGAATTCATAAAAACTTAGAACACTTGAATACTGGACTGTATTGGGTTTCTGAGAGGAAATTGTGGTTTCAATGAAGTAACATCCATATACTATGCTGTGGAGAGGATCATATAAAGAGAAAGTGCAAGGAGTTATTCTTTTTTGATCACTTACATAGGTCAGTTGATGTGGTAAGTATTTTACAAATGGTGTTTAATTGAGTCAGATAAACATTATCAGTCAGAATGTAATTATTATCTGAATCACAGTCAGAATTATTATCTGATGAGATAAACATGTCTTAAGCTTCCAGAAAAATATTACTGGATAGCATTTTAAGGGCTTTCTAACCAAAGTAAAATAGATGTTTAAGGCAGGAGTCTCTCTACTCAGTGGAAGCCTGGTAACCCAGTGACTCTTCAGTAGATTGTTTAAGTGTCCCAGCACACTTGAGGATAGCAAGTGCCAAGGAGGACTATAGTGGCCTCTCTGTTGTTCTCTCTGCTTTCCTGGATGGTTCTTCCATTCTATCACTACACTATTACCTATACACTTTCGGAAAATTCAGTCTAGCCACAAGGAGTTTTTCCTTAAAGCTTTAATTTTAATAATAGTCATGGCACTGAAGCTAAAATTGAAATCCTCAGAAATGTCCTTATGAAGCCCTAAATGACCTGACTCTCTAATTCCCTAGCTTCATTTCACCCCCTTCCCTCTACTTACACTACATTGCCTGGCTCATCCTTACCAGTTCCTATTTTTTAAAAGTTCATATTCTTCTTTCAGGTTTCAGGTCAGGTTACTTCTTCAAGGAAGCTACCACTTGCCCCTACACCTCAGTAAGGTCCCCTGGTATTCTTTCTAATAGCATCTGACACTTTCTTTTCAGATTTCTTCCTTCACTTTGTAAGTATACATTTTTTCTGTGATTGTCTGCTTTGCCCATCAGACTGTATGTTCCATGAGGTCTATTTTGTTCATTGTGGTATCTCTATAAATGGCCTACCACACATAGAGCACATCAGAAGCACCCTACATGTAGGCTCAAGCCAGTGGTTCCTTGGAGAAATGAATAAACTCTTTCTTTTCACTAAATATCATATTGCTGCTGCTGCTGCTGCTGATGATGATGATTCACTTCAGTTGTGTTCGACTCTGTGTTGACCTCATGGACTGCAGCCCACTCCAGGCTCCTCTGTTCATGGAATTCTACAGGCAAGAACACTGGCGTGGGTTGCCATGCCCTTCTCCATGGGGATCTTCCCAACCCAGGATCAGAATTCGGGTCTTCTGCATTGCTGGCAGATTCCTCACCACTGAGTCATCAGGGAATATATGTTAACTCAGCTAGTGACAAGGGGCTGAATGGTAGAGACATTCAGAGGTGATGAGAAGTCACAGCCTTCCTGGCATTTGCATCAATTTACATTATCAAACACTAAGTAAAAAGCTAGAGAAAATTAAATGTAAAATGTAATTCATGTGCTCAGTCACTTCAGTTGTGTCCAGCTCTTTGCAACCCTATGAACTGTAGCCCACCAGGCAACTCTGTTCATGGGACTTCCCCAACAAGAATCAAGAACACTAGAATGGAATGCCATGTCCTCCTCTAGAGGATCTTCCCAACCCAAGGCTTGAACTCAAGTCTTCTGCATCTCCTGCATTACAAGAAGCTTTGGGAAAGAAACAAAACTGGAGGTGCTACAGTCATTAAAGAGCGTGATACTGGCACAAAAATAGACACAGTCACTATTAGAAGAGATTGAGAGCCCAGAGATAAAGCCACACACATATGTTCAATTAATGTATGAAAGGAAAGCAAAAGTGTACAATGGTTAAAAGATATATTGACCTCAAACTTCTCTAACCCTAGCTTCATTTCACCCCCTTCCCTCTACTTACACTACATTGCCTGGCTCATCCTTACCAGTTCCTATTTTTTAAAAGTTCATATTCTTCTTTCAGGTTTCAGGTCAGGTTACTTCTTCAAGGAAGCTACCACTTGCCCCTACACCTCAGTAAGGTCCCCTGGTATTCTTTCTAATAGCATCTGACACTTTCTTTTCAGATTTCTTCCTTCACTTTGTAAGTATACATTTTTTCTGTGATTGTCTGCTTTGCCCATCAGACTGTATGTTCCATGAGGTCTATTTTGTTCATTGTGGTATCTCTATAAATGGCCTACCACACATAGAGCACATCAGAAGCACCCTACATGTAGGCTCAAGCCAGTGGTTCCTTGGAGAAATGAATAAACTCTTTCTTTTCACTAAATATCATATTGCTGCTGCTGCTGCTGCTGATGATGATGATTCACTTCAGTTGTGTTCGACTCTGTGTTGACCTCATGGACTGCAGCCCACTCCAGGCTCCTCTGTTCATGGAATTCTACAGGCAAGAACACTGGCGTGGGTTGCCATGCCCTTCTCCATGGGGATCTTCCCAACCCAGGATCAGAATTCGGGTCTTCTGCATTGCTGGCAGATTCCTCACCACTGAGTCATCAGGGAATATATGTTAACTCAGCTAGTGACAAGGGGCTGAATGGTAGAGACATTCAGAGGTGATGAGAAGTCACAGCCTTCCTGGCATTTGCATCAATTTACATTATCAAACACTAAGTAAAAAGCTAGAGAAAATTAAATGTAAAATGTAATTCATGTGCTCAGTCACTTCAGTTGTGTCCAGCTCTTTGCAACCCTATGAACTGTAGCCCACCAGGCAACTCTGTTCATGGGACTTCCCCAACAAGAATCAAGAACACTAGAATGGAATGCCATGTCCTCCTCTAGAGGATCTTCCCAACCCAAGGCTTGAACTCAAGTCTTCTGCATCTCCTGCATTACAAGAAGGTTTGGGAAAAAGAAACAAAACTGGAGGTGCTACAGTCATTAAAAGAGCGTGATACTGGCACAAAAATAGACACAGTCACTATTAGAAGAGATTGGAGAGCCCAGAGATAAAGCCACACACATATGTTCAATTAATGTATGAAAGGGAAAGCAAAAGTGTACAATGGTTAAAAGATAATAGGTGGTGCCGGGGAAACTGAACAACTACATGTAAAAGAATGAAAGTAGAACATTTTCTCATATCACATACAAAAATAAACTCAAAGTGGATTAAAGACTTAACTGTAAGACTGGAAACCATAAAATTCCTAGAAGAAAACAAAGGTAGAATACTCTTGGACATAAATCATAGCAATATTTTTTGGATCAGTCTTCTCAGGACATGGAAACAAAAGCAAAAATGAACAAATGGGACCTATGTAAGTTTAAAAGCTTTTGCACAGTAAAGGAAACCATTGACAAAGTGAAAATACAAACTACTGCATGGGAGAAAACATTTGCAAATGATATGATCAATAAGGGGTTAATATCCAGAGTATACAAATAGCTCATACAACTCTATTAAGAAAGTAAGCTTGATTTTAAAATTGGCAGAAGACCTGAATTGGCATTTTTCCAAAGAAGACATACAAATGACGAACAGATACATGAAAAGATGCTCAGCATTGCTAATCATCAGAGAAGTGCAAACCAAAACCACAATGAGATATCGCTTCACATATGTCAAAATGGGTATCATCAAAAAGGCCCAGAATAACTATGTTGGTGAGGATATGGAGTAAAGGGAACTCTCCTACACTTTTGGTATAAATGTAAACTAATGTGACTGCTATGGAAATCAGTATGGAGGTTCCTTGGAAAACTATAAATAGGACTGTGACTCAGCAATTCTACTCCTGAGTGTGTATCCAAAGAAAATAAAGACACTAATTGAACAAGATAACATGCTCCCCCATGTTCACAGTAGCATTATTTATATTAATAATAGTAATTGGGGATCGCAAGGCTTGAACTCAAGCCCTAGAATGGAATGCCATGTCCTCCTCTAGAGGATCTTCCCAACCCAAGGCTTGAACTCAAGTCTTCTGCATCTCCTGCATTACAAGAAGGTTTGGGAAAAAGAAACAAAACTGGAGGTGCTACAGTCATTAAAAGAGCGTGATACTGGCACAAAAATAGACACAGTCACTATTAGAAGAGATTGGAGAGCCCAGAGATAAAGCCACACACATATGTTCAATTAATGTATGAAAGGAAAGCAAAAGTGTACAATGGTTAAAAGATAATAGGTGGTGCCGGGGAAACTGAACAACTACATGTAAAAGAATGAAAGTAGAACATTTTCTCATATCACATACAAAAATAAACTCAAAGTGGATTAAAGACTTAACTGTAAGACTGGAAACCATAAAATTCCTAGAAGAAAACAAAGGTAGAATACTCTTGGACATAAATCATAGCAATATTTTTTGGATCAGTCTTCTCAGGACATGGAAACAAAAGCAAAAATGAACAAATGGGACCTATGTAAGTTTAAAAGCTTTTGCACAGTAAAGGAAACCATTGACAAAGTGAAAATACAAACTACTGCATGGGAGAAAACATTTGCAAATGATATGATCAATAAGGGGTTAATATCCAGAGTATACAAATAGCTCATACAACTCTATTAAGAAAGTAAGCTTGATTTTAAAATTGGCAGAAGACCTGAATTGGCATTTTTCCAAAGAAGACATACAAATGACGAACAGATACATGAAAAGATGCTCAGCATTGCTAATCATCAGAGAAGTGCAAACCAAAACCACAATGAGATATCGCTTCACATATGTCAAAATGGGTATCATCAAAAAGGCCCAGAATAACTATGTTGGTGAGGATATGGAGTAAAGGGAACTCTCCTACACTTTTGGTATAAATGTAAACTAATGTGACTGCTATGGAAATCAGTATGGAGGTTCCTTGGAAAACTATAAATAGGACTGTGACTCAGCAATTCTACTCCTGAGTGTGTATCCAAAGAAAATAAAGACACTAATTGAACAAGATAACATGCTCCCCCATGTTCACAGTAGCATTATTTATATTAATAATAGTAATGATGTGGAAGCAACCTAAGTGTTTGTCAGAAGATGAATGGAGAAGATGAAAGACCAAGACAAGGGTAGGGTATTAAGATATACAACCTACAACGTATAAAGTAAATAAGTAACAAAGATATACTGTACAACACAAGAATTATACTGAATATTTAATAATGACTTTAAATGGAGAATAATCCATAAAAATATAAAATCCCTATAATATACATCTGAAAAAATATAACAATGTAAATCAACTATACTTTAATTTGAAAAGTAATAGGTGCCATGCCTATACAGGGCTCACCTACATAAACCCCCTTTGGGTAATCTTCCATACTCTGTTTTTACTTTTCTGCTAGGTAACTGGAGAGGACCCCAAAACACCTAAGGACTGGACTTGGAGTTCTGAGTCACAGGAAAACTCAGGCTGAAATAAATCAAAATTGATAGTTTACAGCATAAACTATCATATAAACTAGAATAAATAAATATTGTATAGTACAAACTAGAATAGATGTATATTGTGTTTACCTAGTGAGAAAGAATGTCATTAGGGTCAAATGGATGTATGCATTAAGCTGTGTGGGTAGTATGAGAAGCAACTGTGTCAGCCTTAGAGGGATTTCTGGATGAAAGACCCCTTTGAAGTTGACCTTGAAGCATCAACTAGGTACATGAGATTGTGCAGTGGAGTGGAATGGGAAAGATTTATTAGACTGAGAAAATTAGGTATGAGAAGGTTCACATAGAGGTTTTGAGGTAAACAATGATGCATCAGGGCATTGCTAATCATCAGAGAAGTGCAAACCAAAACCACAATGAGATATCGCTCACATATGTCAAAATGGGTATCATCAAAAAGGCCCAGAATAACTATGTTGGTGAGGATATGGAGTAAAGGGAACTCTCCTACACTTTTGGTATAAATGTAAACTAATGTGACTGCTATGGAAATCAGTATGGAGGTTCCTTGGAAAACTATAAATAGGACTGTGACTCAGCAATTCTACTCCTGAGTGTGTATCCAAAGAAAATAAAGACACTAATTGAACAAGATAACATGCTCCCCCATGTTCACAGTAGCATTATTTATATTAATAATAGTAATGATGTGGAAGCAACCTAAGTGTTTGTCAGAAGATGAATGGAGAAGATGAAAGACCAAGACAAGGGTAGGGTATTAAGATATACAACCTACAACGTATAAAGTAAATAAGTAACAAAGATATACTGTACAACACAAGAATTATACTGAATATTTAATAATGACTTTAAATGGAGAATAATCCATAAAAATATAAAATCCCTATAATATACATCTGAAAAAATATAACAATGTAAATCAACTATACTTTAATTTGAAAAGTAATAGGTGCCATGCCTATACAGGGCTCACCTACATAAACCCCCTTTGGGTAATCTTCCATACTCTTTTTTTACTTTTCTGCTAGGTAACTGGAGAGGACCCCAAAACACCTAAGGACTGGACTTGGAGTTCTGAGTCACAGGAAAACTCAGGCTGAAATAAATCAAAATTGATAGTTTACAGCATAAACTATCATATAAACTAGAATAAATAAATATTGTATAGTACAAACTAGAATAGATGTATATTGTGTTTACCTAGTGAGAAAGAATGTCATTAGGGTCAAATGGATGTATGCATTAAGCTGTGTGGGTAGTATGAGAAGCAACTGTGTCAGCCTTAGAGGGATTTCTGGATGAAAGACCCCTTTGAAGTTGACCTTGAAGCATCAACTAGGTACATGAGATTGTGCAGTGGAGTGGAATGGGAAAGATTTATTAGACTGAGAAAATTAGGTATGAGAAGGTTCACAGTCAGGATAGTATGGGGGTGGTTTGAGGTAAGAACTTGTCTTGATTCACCTGGGAATATTAGTTATGGTCTTAGGTAAGCAGAATTCTAAAATACCTACCCATTCAAAGATTTCATTTTCTAATCCTTGGAACCTGTGAATATGATAAGATCACACAATCATGAATAGTTTACTTTACATGGAAAAAGGACTTTGCTGCCCTTCACTTTTACTGTACTTTCTTGGTGGCCTTCAGCCACAGTTGTGGTCTCCAAGCTGGGTTTTTAGGAGACTGTTCTTCTCTACCTCTCTGCTCATATATGGACAGAAACTCTTTCGCTTTTCCTTTACAGTTTACACAGGTTGAAGCTTTAAAATGACTCAGGAAAAATTAAAAATATGCAAATATTATAAGCAGCATCACCGTTTTGGTGTGCAAAACACACAGTTCTGAGTTGTTCACTATAGAACACTGCACTTTGCCTCCTGTCTGGAGTCAGGTGCAGGCACCCATACTTTTCAGGAAACATCCCCACTTGCTGGCTCTCACGTCTCTGCTGTCCCCATTATCCTAATGCCTGCCCCCTGGGCATGGTTCTGTAAAGACAAACATTGTCTTGTACACATTGATCTTAATGAATCAATCATTGTTTTAGGATTTAAAAAATAGTATTTTTTATTGTGTAAAACTTGAAAGTAGATTAAATCATAAGAAAGAAAATTTAAAATCTCATAATCTCACCATCTATTTACTTTATACATGGATATATTTTTAAAATACAGAATATTACTATTTGGATATTAGCCTTCATCTCTTAATTATAGATTAGATAGCTTGATCTTTCCTCCACCATTAAGATCCAAGAGAGGCAGAGTACTTTCTGCCTCCATTGGGACCTCAATTTTGTAGCCTCAAGTCGAGTATCTAAAACATCAGTGCATCCATCTGTTAAGCCTTCTATCTCTTACACAGAAGTGTGGCTATGTTGTTATTGGCCTTTAAACAGAGGGTGCAACAATGTTTAATTTAGTCACCATGTTTACAACAATTGAATTTTAATACTTCAAAGTATTTAAACACTTCTAAATAGAAGTGCGTACTGCCAGAATCACACATTCACTTCACCTGTCTAGCTTCTGTGGGCATTTGAGATTATGAGCATCACTTTAAGGGGATCATCTAAAGGAGTCATCTACAACAACAAAGCAGTCTTCTTATAACATGAGTTACATACGTATCTAAAAGGAGATTGTTCGCTTCATACAAACCCATTATACATTAAGGAGGAAATAAAAATAATGGCCCATTATGGAAAAAGAAAGGCACAGTTCTGGTACAGATACAGTTCACATTTGAAGTCTATGGAGTAGTCATTCTGTACATATGCCTGCAGAATTCACTATTAGCTGCTAGGAGAGAAATGGAGGTTTTCATATTTGGTAAGTCTGTGTTAAAATACTAATGGTTGTGGATGGAGTGACAAACCATGGCACCGATGTGCGCTAACATGTTACTGCAGATTAACTGATGATATCAATACATGTCATCTAGGATAACAAAGTGGGCTGGTGGAAATGGAACCCAGGATGAAAGAACAAAGGAAGAAAAGGCCCAGATTATGGTGTACTGTCTGAAGTTATATCTAAACTGAACCTCACAATGAGGACCTTAAAGAGGTCAAATAATGAAAGGGAAACTATCAGGAATGATAGAAATAAATCTCATTGCATTGCTTTGCTTGAATTCATCTCTGATTCCCAGGCCTCTACAGTTTGTTCTCCAACCCTTCTGGTCAAAAGAATCATTATTTCTCCAGCGATGGTAATGGCTCCAAGAGCAAACTATCAGATGCTTTCCTCCAGCCCTCTAGTTCTGAAATATGCCAGAATATTCTTGGTTTGTGCTGCGATGAATTAATGGATGAGGGGGATTAAGCACCACTGACTGGAAAATGATTTTTAAATGCAGCCAAGGAGGCATAGTTTTTTTTCTTTCTCAAGAGGTCATTCAAAGCAGACAGAAAGACAAATAGATTATCTTTCTTCTAAAGAGACTGTAATGGGGGTGTTCCATAATGAGAGTCATTTAAAACTGTTTGATCTACAATGTTCTCTTACTATATATTAGTTAAAAATATTAGAAATATACAACTGAAGTATCTTGTTTCATAGTTTAAAGTTTTTTCTGGTTATGGTTAGCCTAAAACATTATGTTCTCTTAGGACACTTAAAGAGTGAAACATCTTTAATTATTTTGAATATTTTCATCAAATTGGATTTAGTTATATCACTCCAAATTATAAATTAAAAAGAGTGTTTTTAGAGCTCTAATCTATTTGATCTATTCTAGCTTAGTTTCCCTTGGGAGAACCTCCATGAAATATATTCTTCATATTATTATTCTATTATTTCATATCACATTTGGTTTTCATATAGTCTTCTAGAGTCTAAAATTGGGGCTCCCCTGGTGGTCCAGTGGGTAAGGACACCACTTTGCAGTGCAAGGGGCGCCAGTTTGATCCCTGGCCTGGGAAGATCCTACGTGCCGCGGAGCGGCTGGACCGATGTGTCCAACTACCGAGCCAGAGCTCTGGAGTGCATGCACCCAGAGCTGGTGCTCTGCGACAAGAGAGGCCACTGCGATGGGAGGCCCACACGGGCCAAAGCACAAAGATGGATGAAAATAGATAAATGAAAGACCAATAGAAGTGGCCTGCCCATTCCCCTCCCTACCCAACCCCCGCCCCCCCTAAATCTTAATAAAAAATAAAATAAACACATTGTGTTTCTATAATCTATAATTATTTTTGTATAATAAAGATTTTATTTTTCATTCATTTTAAAGTATCACGCAAGTCAACCAAGAAACTTAGATTTTTTCTATTGAAAATCAGTCATAACAATGAAAATGGCTTTAAAAATTGTCTTTTTTTTCTGAGTATTTTTAAAAACTGTTATAGAAATTATATCTATATTCCTGTATCTAAACATGTGAAAAGCAAGTTTCAGTGCACCTTATAACAGTGAAATAGCTTGCTCATTGATAGTAATAATCTAGAATGTATTATAGGACATTGCAGGAAAAGTTCAGATTAATTTTTTATGTTAAAAGAGGGCAATATAGTTTGGAAAGAAGAAAATTTTCCTCTTACCCCCTCATGTTTACTGCTAAATATCATGACACAGGATGAGTTTGTCATTATATATTGGGGACATTGTATACTGTAGAGGACTTTGTTGTGGAGGCTGCTGTGTGCTCACTCATGCTTGGTTCTTTCTCCAGGACACACTGCTGTCCCTTGTATGTTGGTGTCCTTTGCAGTTTGATGTCCACAGGCAACTGAATTCTGTCTGATACCACATGGGTAGAATTGATATCTTGCCTCTTTCAGGCCTGGTCCACTGAAAACTCTTGCACTATTCCCCATTGTTATTCTCTGCATAAGTTTCCTAGGTGTATGCAGGAAAGTCAGCAGGTGAATCCCAGGCCTTACAGAAAGATTGAGCCACATAATGAGAAAAGCTTTGGTTCCTGGATGGTGCTGAGCAAGAACTCAGAATTAAACTTTGTAAAGAGTGACAGAGTGAGATTTGAGGTTTTATTTACTGGTTGATTTACTTACCTTAGCTAATACAGTGTAGAACCAAAGATTAGAATCTCTGATACGAAGTTCTGAAATCTCAGATTTTATTTTTCAGTAAAATTATATCAGTGTTAAGGAAACTAGGTTTCTTTATGGCTGTGGACAATTTTGTTTTCTTTTCCCAAGTGAAAACTGGTAAACATAAACACGTAAAATTTTTTTTTCATGTCACAACAGTCAGTGAAAATTTAAAAATACAGAAAACATATAGTATATCTAAGTCAGTATCAAGATTTAAGAAAAGGAGAAGTTCAACAAAATAAGTTAAATTGATAGTAGTAAAAAATGATCTTATTTTTAGCAAGTTGGGTGCAGATGAATATTAACCTAAATCCACTGTCTGCTTGTGGTTCAGAGGAAATGAAAGAGTACTGTTAGAATGCCATTTTATAAATCAGTCATAACAATGAAAATGGCTTTAAAATTGTCTTTTTCTGAGTATTTTTAAAACTGTTATAGAAATTATATCTATATTCCTGTATCTAAACATGTGAAAAGCAAGTTTCAGTGCACCTTATAACAGTGAAATAGCTTGCTCATTGATAGTAATAATCTAGAATGTATTATAGGACATTGCAGGAAAAGTTCAGATTAATTTTTTATGTTAAAAGAGGGCAATATAGTTTGGAAAGAAGAAAATTTTCCTCTTACCCCCTCATGTTTACTGCTAAATATCATGACACAGGATGAGTTTGTCATTATATATTGGGGACATTGTATACTGTAGAGGACTTTGTTGTGGAGGCTGCTGTGTGCTCACTCATGCTTGGTTCTTTCTCCAGGACACACTGCTGTCCCTTGTATGTTGGTGTCCTTTGCAGTTTGATGTCCACAGGCAACTGAATTCTGTCTGATACCACATGGGTAGAATTGATATCTTGCCTCTTTCAGGCCTGGTCCACTGAAAACTCTTGCACTATTCCCCATTGTTATTCTCTGCATAAGTTTCCTAGGTGTATGCAGGAAAGTCAGCAGGTGAATCCCAGGCCTTACAGAAAGATTGAGCCACATAATGAGAAAAGCTTTGGTTCCTGGATGGTGCTGAGCAAGAACTCAGAATTAAACTTTGTAAAGAGTGACAGAGTGAGATTTGAGGTTTTATTTACTGGTTGATTTACTTACCTTAGCTAATACAGTGTAGAACCAAAGATTAGAATCTCTGATACGAAGTTCTGAAATCTCAGATTTTATTTTTCAGTAAAATTATATCAGTGTTAAGGAAACTAGGTTTCTTTATGGCTGTGGACAATTTTGTTTTCTTTTCCCAAGTGAAAACTGGTAAACATAAACACGTAAAATTTTTTTTTCATGTCACAACAGTCAGTGAAAATTTAAAAATACAGAAAACATATAGTATATCTAAGTCAGTATCAAGATTTAAGAAAAGGAGAAGTTCAACAAAATAAGTTAAATTGATAGTAGTAAAAAATGATCTTATTTTTTAGCAAGTTGGGTGCAGATGAATATTAACCTAAATCCACTGTCTGCTTGTGGTTCAGAGGAAATGAAAGAGTACTGTTAGAATGCCATTTTATTCTCAGAGCAACCAGAGCAGAGCAAGAAAAGTGAACATTGTCTGGGTATTCCTTAAATATATCAAGACATTTGCCCATAAGTTCCATGTTTAGTTTCTGTAAAGAGGGGCACGAACTTAGAGAGTTGTGACAAAACCTGAGTGCAGAACCTTTCTGCATTTTTGTTCCAATCTTTTTTTAAAATAGATTTTATTTTACTTTTTACTTTTACAGAGTTTTGTTGTTTACAGATATGTATGATCCCAGATTAGTCATATGTTTATCTCCCCCATCCCACCCCTCTGGGCCGTGGCACAGCACCCCTGCAGGATCCCCTTTTCTCACAGCGCAATGGTAATAGCTATTTTTTTTTACACATGATAGTATAGGTTTTCACGCTACTTCCTTTACGCCTCCCACCCGCTGTTCATTCCCAAAAATGTCCACATGTCTACTGTCCATGTCTGTTTTTCCATCACTTCACTGCGTGTGGTATCATTACCATCCTACTAGATTCCATATATATGTGTTAGTATCTTGTACGTGTCTTTCTCTTTGACTTACTTCACTTTTTATGATAGGTTCTAGATCCAACCACCTCATTAGGACTGATTCTTCTGCATTTCTTTTTACAGCTGTGTAGTATTCCATTGTATATACGTACCAGATTTTCTTTATACATTCATTTGTCGATGAAAATCTAGGTTGCTTCCATGTTCTAGCTATTGTATAGGGTGCTGCAATGAACATTGGGGTACAGGTGCCTCTTTCAATTTTGATTTTATCAGGGTATAAGCCTAATAATGGGATTTCTGGGTCCTATCCTGCTTCTATTCTTAGTTTTTTAACGAATCTCCATACAGTCCTTCATGGCAGATGTCTCAATTTACAATCCTACCAGCAATGCAAGAGTGTTCCCTATTCTCTGCACCCCCTCCAGCATTTATTGTCTGTAGATTTTTTGATGATGGCCATTCTGACTGGTGTGAGGTGATATCTTATTGTGGTTGTGATTTGCATTTCTCTAATAATGAGCAAGGTTGAACATCATTTCATGTGTTTTTTGGCCATCTGTATGTCCTCTTTGGAGAGGTGTCTCTTTAGCTTTATTTCCTGTTTTTTGATTGGGTTGTTCATTTTTCCTGTGCTGAGTTGTCTGAGCTGCTTATAGACTTTGGAAATTAATTCTTTGTCTGTTGTTTAATTTGCCATTATTTTTTCCCAGTCTGTGGGTTGTCTGTTCAGGTTTTTTGTAGTTTCTTTGGCTGTACAAAAGCTTTTAAGTTTCATTAGGTCCCACATGTTAATTCTTGTTTTTAGTTCCACTCTTCTAGTAGGTAGGTCATAGAAGATCTTGCTTTAATTTATGTCATTGAGGGTTTTGCCTATATTCTCCTCTAAGAGTTTGATGGTTTCTGGTCTTACATTTAGGCCTTTAATCCATTTTGAGTTGATCTTTGTGCATGGTGTCAGGGAATGTTCCAACTTCATTTTTTTGCATGCAGCTGTCCAATTTTCCCAGCACCACTTGTTGAAGAGGTTGTCTTTGTCCCATTTTATAGTTTCATATCCTTTGTCAAAAATAAGGTATCCATAGGTGCGTGGGCCTATCTCTGGGTTCTCTATCTTGTTCCATTGGTCTATATTTCTGTTTTTGTGCCAGTACCGTACTATCTTGATGACTGTTGCTTTGTAATATAGTCTGAAGTTAGAGAGGTTGATCCTTCCAGCTCCATTCTTCGTTCTCAGGATAGCTTTAGCTATTCGAGGTCTTTTATGTTTCCATATGAACTGTGTGATTCTTTGGTCTAGTTCTGTGAAGAATGTCATTGGTAGTTTGATAGGGATCGCATTGAATCTGTAGATGATATTTGGTAGTATGGTCATTTTCACAATATTGATTCTTCTGACCCAGGAACATGGAATATCTCTCCATCTGTTTAAATCTCCTTTAATTTCTTTCATGAGTGTCTTGTAATTTTCTGTGTACAGTTCTTTGGTTTCTTTGGGTAGGTTTATTCCTAGATATTTTATTCTTTTGGTTACAGTGGTGAATGGGATTGCCTCTTTGATTTCGTTTTCTGATTTTTCATTGTTTGTATATAGAAATGCCAGTGATTTCTGTGTACTGCTTTTGTATCCTCCAACTCTTCTGAATTTGTTGATTAGCACTAGTAGTTTTCTAGTAGCGTCTTTGGGGTTTTCTATGTATAATATCATGTTGTCTGCAAATAGAGTCGTACTTCTTCTTTTCCAATCTAGATTCCTTTTATTTCTTTTTCTTCTCTTATTGCTGTTGCTAGAACTTCCGGGATTATGTTGAATAATAACGGTGAAAGTGGACACCCTTGTCTTGTTCCTGATCTTGAAGGGATTGCTTTCAGTTTTTCACCATTGACAATAATGTTCGCTGTGGGCTTCTCATATGTGGCTTTCACTCTGCTGATATAGGATCCTACCATGTCCATTTTTCGAAGAGTTTTTATCATTAATGGGTTTTGGAATTTGTCAAAGGCTTTTTCTGCATCTATTGAGATTATCATGTGATTTTGTCTCTCAATTTGTTGATATGGTGTATCACATTGATTGATTTGTGGATATTGAAGAATCCTTGCATGCCTGGGATGAACCCTACTTGATCGTGATGTATGAGTTTTTTGACGTGTCATTGAATTCTGTTTGCTAGGATTTTGTTGAGGATTTTGACATTTAAACTCATCAGTGAAATTGGTCTATAATTTTCTTTTTTTGTGCTGTGTTTTCCTGGCTTTGGTATCAGAGTGATTGTGGTCTTGTAGAATGTGTTTGGAGTGTTCCTTCCTGTGCAATTTTTGGAAGAGTTTTAGAAGGACAGGCATTAGCTCTTCTTTAAATGTTTGGTAGAATTCGGCTGTGAAGCCATGTGGCCCTGGGCTTTTATTTTTGGGTAGATTTTTAATCACAAATTTGATTTCTGAGCTTGTGATTGGGTTGTTCAAAGTTTCTGTTTCTTCCTGGCTGAATCTTGGGAGATTAATCTTCCCCAAGAAACTGTCCATTTCTTCCAGGTTGTCCAGTTTGTTGCCATATAGTCATTCATAATAGTCTCTTATAATCCTCTGTATTTCTGCATTATATGTTGTAATCTCTTCTTTTTCGTTTTTGATTTTGTTGAACTGGTTCTCCTCTCTTTTTTTCTTGATGAGTCTGGCCAGAATATTGTCAATTTTGTTTACCTTTTCGAAGAACTAGCTTTTTGTTTTATTTATCTTTACTCTTTCTTTTGTTTCTTTTTGTTTATTTCTGCTATGAGCTTTATGATTTCTCTTTTTCTGCTAACTTTGGAGTGTTTTTGTTCTTCTTTCTTCAGTTGTTTTAAGCATAGGTTAGGGCATCTTTTTGATATTTTTCTTGTTTTTTGAGGTAGGATAGTATTGCTATAAACTTCCCTCTTAGAACTGCCTTTGCGGTATCCCATAGGTTTTACACTGTTGTGTGTTCATTGCCATTTTTTTCTAGGAATTTTTTTATTTCTCTTATTTGTTCAGTAATCAGGTTTTTTTTTAAGTATGTGTTCTTTAATCTCCATGTGTTTGTGTTTTTAGCTTTTTTTCCCTGCAGTTGATTTCTAGTGTCATTGCATTGTGGTCAGAGAAGATGGTTGATATAATTTCAGTTTTCTTGAATTGACTGAGATTTGATTTGTGGCCCAAGATGTGGTCTATCCTGGAGAATGTTCCATGAGCACTTGAGAAGAAAGTGTATTCTTCTGCTTTTGGATGGAAGGTCCTAAAGATTTCCGTGAGGTCCATCTCTTCTAGTGTGTCATTTAAGGCTGTGTTTCTTTATTAATTTTCTGTTTTGATGATCTGTCCTTTGGTGTGAGAGGAGTGTTAAAGTCTCCTACTATTATTGTGTTATTGTCAATTTCTTTTTTTATGTCTGTAAGTGTTTATCTTATGTATTGGGGTGCTCCTGTGTTTGGTACATAGATATTTATGATTGTTATGTCTTCCTCTTGGATCAATCCCTTGATCATTGTAGAAGGACAGGCATTAGCTCTTCTTTAAATGTTTGGTAGAATTCGGCTGTGGAGCGATGTGGCCGTGGGCTTTTAATCTTGTGATTGGGTTGTTCAAAGTTTCTGTTTCTTCCTGGCTGAATCTTGGGAGATTAATCTTCCCCAAGAAACTGTCCATTTCTTCCAGGTTGTCCAGTTTGTTGCCATATAGTCATTCATAATAGTCTCTTATAATCCTCTGTATTTCTGCATTATATGTTGTAATCTCTTCTTTTTCGTTTTTGATTTTGTTGAACTGGTTCTCCTCTCTTTTTTTCTTGATGAGTCTGGCCAGAATATTGTCAATTTTGTTTACCTTTTCGAAGAACTAGCTTTTTGTTTTATTTATCTTTACTCTTTCTTTTGTTTCTTTTTGTTTATTTCTGCTATGAGCTTTATGATTTCTCTTTTTCTGCTAACTTTGGAGTGTTTTTGTTCTTCTTTCTTCAGTTGTTTTAAGCATAGGTTAGGGCATCTTTTTGATATTTTTCTTGTTTTTTGAGGTAGGATAGTATTGCTATAAACTTCCCTCTTAGAACTGCCTTTGCGGTATCCCATAGGTTTTACACTGTTGTGTGTTCATTGCCATTTTTTTCTAGGAATTTTTTTATTTCTCTTATTTGTTCAGTAATCAGGTTTTTTTTTAAGTATGTGTTCTTTAATCTCCATGTGTTTGTGTTTTTAGCTTTTTTTCCCTGCAGTTGATTTCTAGTGTCATTGCATTGTGGTCAGAGAAGATGGTTGATATAATTTCAGTTTTCTTGAATTGACTGAGATTTGATTTGTGGCCCAAGATGTGGTCTATCCTGGAGAATGTTCCATGAGCACTTGAGAAGAAAGTGTATTCTTCTGCTTTTGGATGGAAGGTCCTAAAGATTTCCGTGAGGTCCATCTCTTCTAGTGTGTCATTTAAGGCTGTGTTTCTTTATTAATTTTCTGTTTTGATGATCTGTCCTTTGGTGTGAGAGGAGTGTTAAAGTCTCCTACTATTATTGTGTTATTGTCAATTTCTTTTTTTATGTCTGTAAGTGTTTATCTTATGTATTGGGGTGCTCCTGTGTTTGGTACATAGATATTTATGATTGTTATGTCTTCCTCTTGGATCAATCCCTTGATCATTGTGCAGTGTCCTGCCTTTTCTCTTATAATCTTTACTTTGAGGTCTATTTTGTCTGATATGAGGATTGCTACTCCAGCTTTCTTTTGACTTCCATTTGCATAGAATATCTTTTTCCAGCCTCTCACTTTCAGTCTATGGGTGTCTCTAGGTCTGAAGTGAGTTTCTTGTAGGCACCATAAGTATGGGTCTTGTTTTTGTGTCCATTCAGCCACTCTGTGTCTTTTGGCTGGGGCATTTAGTCCATTTACATTTGAAGTAATTATCAATAGAAATGATCCTATTGTCATCTTCTTAGATGTCATGATGGCTTTGTTTTATAGATTTTCTGCTTATTCTCTTATACTTGTTATCCATATAAGTCCCTTTAACACTTGTTGAAAGGCTGGTTTGGTGTTACTAAATTCTTTTAATTTTTGCTTATTTGTAAAGCTTTTGATTTCTTTGTCAATTTTTAATGAGATCCTCAAAGGATAGCATATTCTTGGTTGCAGACTATTCTGTTTCAGTGCTTTAAATGTGTCCTGCCATTCCCTTCTGGCCTGCAGAGTTTCTGTTGAAAAATCAGCTATTAAGCATATGGGGTTTCCCTTGTATGTCGCTAGTTGCTTTTCCCTTGCTTCTTTTAGAATCTGTCTTTGTGTTTAATTTGTGTTAGCTTCATTAATATGTGTCTTGGTGTGTTTCTCTTTGGGTTTATTTGGTATGATACTCTTTGCCCTTCATGGATTTGATTGACTATTTCTTTTCCCATGGTGGGGAAATTTTCAACTAGAATCTCTTCAAAAATTTTCTCATATCCTTTTTTTTTTCTTCTTCTTCTGGAACCAATATAATACAAATATTGGCGCATTTGATATTATCCCAGAGGTCTCTGAGGCTGCCTTCTGCTTTTTTCATTCTTTGAGCTTGATTTTGTTTTTCAGCACTTACTTCTACCATTCTAGCTTCCAGCTCACTTATCCCATCTTCCGTCTCAGATACTCTGCTCTTGATTCCTTCTACAGTGTTTTTAAGTTCAGTAATTGCATTGTTTGTCTCTGTTAGTTTTTTTGTAAGTTCTTGTATTTCTTTATTCAGTGTGTTAGTTGTTTCTTACAATTTCTCTAAAATTCTGTTTTCAAAGTTTTGATCATCTTTACTATCTTTCTTTTGAATTCACTTTCAGAAAGTTCATCTTATTCCTCTTTGTTTATTTGAACTTGTGTGTTTATAGATTGTTCCTTCACTTGTGTGGTATTTCTCTGCCATTTCATTGTTATTATTAATTTTTTAACTAACTATGTTTGGGGTTTCCTTTTCAGTGTTTGTTGTTTGGATGGGGCTTCTTATTCTGGGTGATGCTGGTAGTTGGGTGATGTCAGGACTTGCATACAAGTGCCTACCTTTGTTTGAGTTCTCACTGTTTACTGCTCTCTAGCATTAGGTGTTCTCTAGTATTGTAGAGTTTTGGAGTCAGTTCTCCCTCCCTAAAGCCTCGGGGTTTGTTGCCTGACCTGGGAATGAAGATTTCATGGTTGGTTTTTCAAATTTTTTCTTTGTCAATTTTTAATGAGATCCTCAAAGGATAGCATATTCTTGGTTGCAGACTATTCTGTTTCAGTGCTTTAAATGTGTCCTGCCATTCCCTTCTGGCCTGCAGAGTTTCTGTTGAAAAATCAGCTATTAAGCATATGGGGTTTCCCTTGTATGTCGCTAGTTGCTTTTCCCTTGCTTCTTTTAGAATCTGTCTTTGTGTTTAATTTGTGTTAGCTTCATTAATATGTGTCTTGGTGTGTTTCTCTTTGGGTTTATTTGGTATGATACTCTTTGCCCTTCATGGATTTGATTGACTATTTCTTTTCCCATGGTGGGGAAATTTTCAACTAGAATCTCTTCAAAAATTTTCTCATATCCTTTTTTTTTTCTTCTTCTTCTGGAACCAATATAATACAAATATTGGCGCATTTGATATTATCCCAGAGGTCTCTGAGGCTGCCTTCTGCTTTTTTCATTCTTTGAGCTTGATTTTGTTTTTCAGCACTTACTTCTACCATTCTAGCTTCCAGCTCACTTATCCCATCTTCCGTCTCAGATACTCTGCTCTTGATTCCTTCTACAGTGTTTTTAAGTTCAGTAATTGCATTGTTTGTCTCTGTTAGTTTTTTTGTAAGTTCTTGTATTTCTTTATTCAGTGTGTTAGTTGTTTCTTACAATTTCTCTAAAATTCTGTTTTCAAAGTTTTTGATCATCTTTACTATCTTTCTTTTGAATTCACTTTCAGAAAGTTCATCTTATTCCTCTTTGTTTATTTGAACTTGTGTGTTTATAGATTGTTCCTTCACTTGTGTGGTATTTCTCTGCCATTTCATTGTTATTATTAATTTTTTAACTAACTATGTTTGGGGTTTCCTTTTCAGTGTTTGTTGTTTGGATGGGGCTTCTTATTCTGGGTGATGCTGGTAGTTGGGTGATGTCAGGACTTGCATACAAGTGCCTACCTTTGTTTGAGTTCTCACTGTTTACTGCTCTCTAGCATTAGGTGTTCTCTAGTATTGTAGAGTTTTGGAGTCAGTTCTCCCTCCCTAAAGCCTCGGGGTTTGTTGCCTGACCTGGGAATGAAGATTTCATGGTTGGTTTGTTATGGCATTAAATGATATTAAAACATATACATGTGAATGAGAATCAGAAGGTATACCTTTGACAAATGGCAATTAAAATATCATGCAGTGTACTGAATTATACACACTAACATGTATAGCCATAACATAACCCAAACATTCCAACAAAAAATACAGTACAATATGGTAGCACAGCAAATAGAGAAAACCAAGAATGATATCCACTAGTTAATAACCAAACTAACTAGAGCACAAATTGGCAAAAAATGCTGGAGCAGGGTCCCAGTTGGTGGTAAGGCAATGAGGACAAAATAGACTAAGAAATATGGTGGGGAAAGGGAAAAAGAGAAAGGGAGGATAGAAGAGAAATATAGAATAATATTGCAAAGTTAAATATAGGGAGATAAAGATTTGTATGTATTAGAGTTTAGTGCTATAGGAAAAGAGCATCAGAGAAAGCAAAGAAATAATTGTAGAGGAAGTAATAATACATATTAACATTTAAAAATTAAAACAGAGATAAGCATATAAAAAAAAATATAGAAAAACAAAGCAAAAACAGTAAAAATAAACAAAATCCCCACAGAAACATAAAAGGCTAATATGGAATCAGAAGTATATACCAAAACAAAATGTGTGGTTTAAAAGAAAAAAAAAATTGTGCAAACTTGAAAATATTCAGTCTTACTGATGAGATTGGTAGCTTCAATAGAGTTCAATGGAGGAAAGAAAAAAAAAGTGGAGAGGCTGATTGGATGAGGAAAAAAGAAAAAATTGAGTGCAAAAAAGAAAAAAAAAAGAATAAAGAGTAAAATAAAATTAAAAAAAAAAATCCAGTGGTAAATCCAGCTCCGTGAAAACGTGAAAATAGTGAATGTTTATGTTCTTCTGTCTATTGCTGACTATTCAGGAATTATCAGTCTTTTTCTTGCCTCTGGCAGTGGTTGGACCGGAAGGCCTCTTTTACTGCTTGTTTATTTCTGCCTATTCCAGAACGAACCCCCACCCCACCCCCACCCCCCCAGGCTTGCCCTGTTAGTTTCTTGATCATTAATCCAGATACCTTTGTTGCTGGGTGGAGCTAAATTCCCTCCCTGTAGTTTGACATGCAGCCAAACTACAGAAGGGGTAATGGCATCTCTCTCACAAAGGATTTATTCCCACATGCTCTATGAGAAGCACTTCCGCAGTGTCCCTGACCCTGCTGTGGGCCACCTACAGCCTCCGCCACCGCGGGAGACGTCAGATTACTCAGAGGTGAGTCTAGCTCATTCTCATGCAGGATCACTATTACCCTTTCCCAGATCTCGGTGCCCACAGAGTCTCCAGCCCTATTCAGCAGCTCTATGATCCGGTTAATGATAACCTCCTTCAAAGGGAATTGAGTGTCTTCTTTCCAAGGACTGCTCAAGGGCACTTCTAGCTTAAGGGGCCACTTGCACCCTCTAAAGCAGGTTTGGCGCAGTCCCTTGTGGGGGTCTCTGCTGCTTTCCCAGGTCTTGATTTGCAACAGGCTTTACATATTTGGACCACCCAGCCTCTGGTGGGTATGAGGTTTGACTTTTAAAAGCGCGATTGTGCCCTTCCTACCGTCTTGTTGCAGCTTCTCCTTCACTCTTTGATGTGTGGTATCTTTTTTGTGATTGGATCCAACCTCCTCCTCTGGATGACTTTTCAGGAACTAGTTGCAGTTCAGGCGATTTTGCGGGAGAGATGAGTTCACGTACTTCTATGCCGTCATTTTAGCTCCACCCTCCCTTGTTCTAATCTTATTCCATTGTGTCACTTACATTTAAGTTAACAAAATCTTTTTATAGTGATTTGCCCATATCACAAATTAACTTTCAGGAAAAAAAGCTGATTCTTTGCATTTATTTTTCATTGGCTTACATAGCATTTGACAAGATTTGATTTCACAGTCACAGGAATAATAGATTTTGTACCAGAATGATTGTTTCTTGGTAACCACCATGTGGTGGTAGCTGAATTGTGTGGCCATGGCAGAGATTGACTTTGTAGCAGTAAGTGTTCAGCAGACCACTACTGGGGAGAGGCTGCTACTTCTTAAGGTTTTGTTTGGGAAAATGGTCTTTAAGGAGAAGATACAGGAGAAAATTTCTTAGGAGAGAACACTGTGTGCTGTGAATAGCCATCTCCTCTCAAAGGTGTAGGGATGGGTTGCATTGCCTTGTAAGTCTCACATATGGAGTGCAGGTTTTAATGAGACCTTTCTAAGAGTGCAGTCTTATTCTTATCTGTGAAATCTCTAGAATGAGTGGTATCAGGCATCATGCTGGCAGTTAGCAATGGAGAGTGACTTCACTCCATGTCTTGCTTTCAGATCATCTTGGGCTAGAGAATACTATCCATGAATCAGGTGTGGATATGCAGGTCAACACAAGGAAAGTGTTAAGAGGGAAGCCTAGACTAAGAGATGAACAGATTTTTGCAGAAGGAAGCTGAAGATTCTGTCATATTTATGAGCTGAGACAAGGCTACAGAAAGAATAGAAGATACCTTAATTATATATTAAACTCACAGTTTTAATTATTAAAAGGTTCTAGACATTTTGATTTCTCTCTTGAGACTACTATGTCCAATGCCAGGGGAAATCTAGCCCCATCATATAATATTAAGAAACTATGAGAGTTCCCTCTTGTCAGAGCGAGGAAGCATATATATACCTATGGCTGATTCATGTTGATGTTTGGCAGTAAACAACAAAACTCTGTAAAAAAAATTTTTTTAATTAAAATAAAAACAGGTAATAATTGAAAAAAAGTAAGACAGAGAGACTGTGAGAGAGAAAATAATGTTTTGATATTATATCCCCAGAATAAGTTGTGTTTCAACTTATTGGATATAACTTTACACAATAGAGCATTGCATTCTGCTTTTCAGTAATAAAATATATTAAACAGTTCAGAAGAATGATATATACTTAGAAGTCTATCATAACAACACAGCTACATTATCTATATTTTCAGAGTTTGTCATGTTATTTTCTTAAAAGTTCAAATACTGAACTCATTAGATGTTATGTACAGAATAACCTGAATGACTAGCCAAAATAGCCTAAATGAATAAGATAAAACTAAATGTCAACTGCTAATATCTGCAATAACTGGTTTATTTTTCTAATCCAACTTTTTAAAATTCCATTCATAAAACCCACCCTCTTAACCTCTGGTAGCATCATATTTCTTTATGTTTGAGTCCCATTTTTAATATGATTACATCTGCTTAGCATATATTATCTCTTATGCTCAAAAGAACCTCACTGCCATAAAAATGTCATAATGATAACCTTTTGTCCATTAGCATCTTGGGATAATCTATCATTGTATAGACTTATTATGTTTAATTGTAATCACAATAGTAAGACTTTTATTTCTATAAAACATCTGCATCTTCTCATTCACAGTTACTTGCTGACTTTCAATTTATTTACTGTTTTTAATTTCTCAGAGGCTATCCATAATTACCTCTATATTTTCCTGGTGATAAACCCAGTACTTCAATAACCTTATATTTGAGCCCATTAATTGCATCTTTGTTAGTAAATTTTCTATCATAATATGCTTCTTATGTTTATTCTGATGGCAATTTCTTTGATTTCCTTAATAAGAGAGAATAGATTATTGTCATTCTTCTTGATAATATAATTCTCTATTATTTTACAACTTTTTATTACAAGGTGAAGGACCTAGTGTACACTGTTATCTCTAGGTAGATTGGATTCTCAGAATTTGTACAGAGAAAGTGAAGAATATTAGTCTAGAAAAGAAAAGTAACATAAAAGATATATGGAGGAACCTTAAATACATAATCTAAATGAAGCCAATCTGAAAATCAGTATACTATATGATTTTGAATATATGACATTCTGGAAGAGAGAAACTTGTGTAAATAGTAGGAGTTATTTTCCCCAGAATAAGTTGTGTTTCAATTTTGGATATAACTTTACACAATAGAGCATTGCATTCTGCTTTTCAGTAATAAAATATATTAAACAGTTCAGAAGAATGATATATACTTAGAAGTCTATCATAACAACACAGCTACATTATCTATATTTTCAGAGTTTGTCATGTTATTTTCTTAAAAGTTCAAATACTGAACTCATTAGATGTTATGTACAGAATAACCTGAATGACTAGCCAAAATAGCCTAAATGAATAAGATAAAACTAAATGTCAACTGCTAATATCTGCAATAACTGGTTTATTTTTCTAATCCAATTTTTTAAAATTCCATTCATAAAACCCACCCTCTTAACCTCTGGTAGCATCATATTTCTTTATGTTTGAGTCCCATTTTTAATATGATTACATCTGCTTAGCATATATTATCTCTTATGCTCAAAAGAACCTCACTGCCATAAAATGTCATAATGATAACCTTTTGTCCATTAGCATCTTGGGATAATCTATCATTGTATAGACTTATTATGTTTAATTGTAATCACAATAGTAAGACTTTTATTTCTATAAAACATCTGCATCTTCTCATTCACAGTTACTTGCTGACTTTCAATTTATTTACTGTTTTTAATTTCTCAGAGGCTATCCATAATTACCTCTATATTTTCCTGGTGATAAACCCAGTACTTCAATAACCTTATATTTGAGCCCATTAATTGCATCTTTGTTAGTAAATTTTCTATCATAATATGCTTCTTATGTTTATTCTGATGGCAATTTCTTTGATTTCCTTAATAAGAGAGAATAGATTATTGTCATTCTTCTTGATAATATAATTCTCTATTATTTTACAACTTTTTATTACAAGGTGAAGGACCTAGTGTACACTGTTATCTCTAGGTAGATTGGATTCTCAGAATTTGTACAGAGAAAGTGAAGAATATTAGTCTAGAAAAGAAAAGTAACATAAAAGATATATGGAGGAACCTTAAATACATAATCTAAATGAAGCCAATCTGAAAATCAGTATACTATATGATTTTGAATATATGACATTCTGGAAGAGAGAAACTTGTGTAAATAGTAGAAGTAGCAGTGGTTTCCAGGAGTTAGGGAGGTAGAATTAATGACCAGGTTGAGTTCAGAAGATTTTAGGGAGCAGAGAAAATATTCTGTATGATGGTGGATACACACCACTGTGCTTTTGGCAAAACTCATAGAACAACAGCACCAGGAGTGAACCATAATTTAAATAATTTTTTTTTTTTATTGACAGTGCTACCAATGCTGGTTTCTCCATTATAATAAATGTACCACTCAGGTGAGAAGATGTAGTTATTTGGGAAAGCTATATATGTAGGAGTGGGCATATGAGAATTCTGTTCTCTTCTCTCAACCTTGTTATGAATCTAAAATTGCTCTAAAAATAAATTATGTTTAAAATATCTTCTTATTTTAGTAAGTGGAAATTCCATTCTTATCCTCACTCAAGAAACCACAACCAAAAAATCCTAGAACCCTAGCTCCAAAGTCATTCTTGATGTCTGTTCTATTCATATACCATATCCTATCAGCAAATTCTATTGGTTCTATGTTTAAGATATACTCAAAATCTACCTACTTCTCACCACCTCCACTGCTACCACTACAGTACAACCCACGACAGTCTGTTGTATGGATTATTATAAAATCACTTTCTAAAAGGTCTTACTATTTACTTTGCCCACTTTACCCTAAAAGCCATAAAAAATGTTCCTCTTAAAAATGGATTTTAGTTGACAAAAAATTGATAGATATAAATAAAGCATTTGACAAAGCCAATCATCATTCATAATACAAACTTTCAACAAAGAGAACTTCCCTAATAAGAGAAAATACATTTATAAAAAAACCACCTCATACTTGGTTTTCCCGATGGCTTAGACGGTAAAGAAACTGTCTGCAATGCAGGAGACCCAGATTTGATCCCTGGGACAGGAAGATCCCTTGGAGTAGTAAATGGCAACCCACTCCAGTATTCTTGCCTGGAGAATCCTATGTTTAGAGGAGTATGGCAGACTACAGTCTATGGGTTCACAAAGAGTCAGACGCCACCCCCCAGTTATGTTTTTATGACTGGGAACCTTAAATACATAATCTAAATGAAGCCAATCTGAAAATCAGTATACTATATGATTTTGAATATATGACATTCTGGAAGAGAGAAACTTGTGTAAATAGTAGAAGTAGCAGTGGTTTCCAGGAGTTAGGGAGGTAGAATTAATGACCAGGTTGAGTTCAGAAGATTTTAGGGAGCAGAGAAAATATTCTGTATGATGGTGGATACACACCACTGTGCTTTTGGCAAAACTCATAGAACAACAGCACCAGGAGTGAACCATAATTTAAATAATTTTTTTTTTTTATTGACAGTGCTACCAATGCTGGTTTCTCCATTATAATAAATGTACCACTCAGGTGAGAAGATGTAGTTATTTGGGAAAGCTATATATGTAGGAGTGGGCATATGAGAATTCTGTTCTCTTCTCTCAACCTTGTTATGAATCTAAAATTGCTCTAAAAATAAATTATGTTTAAAATATCTTCTTATTTTAGTAAGTGGAAATTCCATTCTTATCCTCACTCAAGAAACCACAACCAAAAAATCCTAGAACCCTAGCTCCAAAGTCATTCTTGATGTCTGTTCTATTCATATACCATATCCTATCAGCAAATTCTATTGGTTCTATGTTTAAGATATACTCAAAATCTACCTACTTCTCACCACCTCCACTGCTACCACTACAGTACAACCCACGACAGTCTGTTGTATGGATTATTATAAAATCACTTTCTAAAAGGTCTTACTATTTACTTTGCCCACTTTACCCTAAAAGCCATAAAAAATGTTCCTCTTAAAAATGGATTTTAGTTGACAAAAAATTGATAGATATAAATAAAGCATTTGACAAAGCCAATCATCATTCATAATACAAACTTTCAACAAAGAGAACTTCCCTAATAAGAGAAAATACATTTATAAAAAAACCACCTCATACTTGGTTTTCCCGATGGCTTAGACGGTAAAGAAACTGTCTGCAATGCAGGAGACCCAGATTTGATCCCTGGGACAGGAAGATCCCTTGGAGTAGTAAATGGCAACCCACTCCAGTATTCTTGCCTGGAGAATCCTATGTTTAGAGGAGTATGGCAGACTACAGTCTATGGGTTCACAAAGAGTCAGACATGACTGAGTGACTAGTGCTCCCTCATACTTGATGGTACAATATTGAATGCTTTCCCTCTATGACTGGGAACATACAAAGATGTTTACAGTCACCAGTTCATTTCAACATTATACTGGAGGTTCTAGCTGGTGCAGTTAAGCAAGAAAAGAAGTAAGTCATTCAGATTGAAAAGGAAGAAATAAAGCTCTCCTATTCACAAATGACATAATCTTATTACCTTAAAAATTCCAAGGCATCTATTTAAAAAAACTATTAGAATTACCAAATGGGTTCAGTAAGTTTGCAGAGTACAAGATCAATGCACAAAAAAACTCAACTGTGTTTCTACATACTGACAATGAACAATCCCAAAATTAAATTAAGAAAAAAATTCCATTTATAGTAGACTCAAAATATGACACATCCAATTTCACTTCAGAAGCCTTTAACAGTTTCCTTCCATAGAGTAAAATTCCAGTATGCTCATCATGCCTTGTAAGGCTCAGCAATGATCTTACTTCCAGCTACTTCCCTGACCTCATCTCTCTCATCCACTCTGCTTCAGTTCTTTGACATCTTTTCTGTTCCTCAAAGACTTCCCTTTTAGCTCAGCTGGTAAAGAATCCGTCTGCAATGCAGGAGACCCCAGTTCAATTCCTGGGTCTGGAAGATCCCTTGGAGAAGGGAAAGACTACCCACTCCAGTATTCTTGGGCTTCTTTGGTGGCTCAGATGGTAAAGAATCTGCCTGCAATGTGGGAGACCTGGGTTTAATCCCTGGGTTGGGAAAATCCCATGGAGAAGGGAAAGGTTACCCACTCCAGTATCCTTGCCTGGAGAATTCCATGTCTTATCCATAAGTCGCAGAGAATTGGACATGACTGAGTGACTTTCACAAGTATGGTAAGTATGCTGCTTGAAACTCTTGCTACTCAGATAACTGCATGGTCTATTTCTTAACTTCTTCCTGCTACCTCATCTTTGCTCAAATATCAAGATATTAGAGACGGTCTCTCTCATCATAGACATAAAACAATACCCTTACCTCCATTCTCATTGCTGTTTATCCCCTTACTTTTCTACACACACACACACACACACACACACACACACACACATACAATCTTATTATCCTACAGTATTTCATTTTGAAAACTATCAAGTTTATAGAAAATCTGCAAGAATAGTCAATCAATATTTTTTACTGTTCACCTGTTTTTACCTACTATGTGCATTTCCCAAGATCAAAGTCATTCTCTTAATCTCACACATTTAATCTCTGGGTTGGGAAGATCCCTTAGAGAAGGAAATGACTACTGACTCCAGTATTCTTGCTGGGACAATCCCATGGACAGGGGAGCCTGGAAGGCTAGAGTTCATGGGTTCTCAAAAGAGTTGGACACTACTTAGTGACTAAACAGCAACAGTAAGAAGAAGTCACACCAGTAAAAACCTTTGTCTCAAGTCAAGAGGATATGATGCTGCCTGGTTTTTCTCACTTTCTTGCTTGTTTATCTTTCTTGCCATTAGAATGTAAGCTCTATAAAAGCTGCAAGTGTGCCTCCTTTGTCCACTCTTTCATTCCTAGATCTCATGGCTGCTTGGTAAATGTTTGTTGAATGAATGAGTGCATCCACAACCCAGATTTGTCTCCAGCAGAACAGCTGACCACCCTAGCTTGCCATTAGGCAGTGGCAACCAGCTGGTCCACTGACTCGATATTCCACATACAAAGATAGCTAAGAGGTTCCAGAATAAGGGGTGCTGTCTCAGAATTTGGGATATCTGTTAGAAAAACATTGTTAATTATGTCTCCAAACATGCATATTATCTATTCATTTATGCATTATATCTGTGTGCTACTCTTCTACTCTATTAGGGGCATACTAAATATATACATAAATTTTTTTTTAATGAGTTAAGAAGTAAATGTAAGTAGAAGTTGTATTGTTTTCTTTCCATACCCCACTGCTTGTTTCCCCATTCCTGGGAGGGGGGTTGGTGAAGGCTTCTCCTTTGAAGAATATTACTTTTATCTTTCCTTGAGCAGAGAAGTTTTAGTGCTCTGCATGTCCATAGGAGTCTCTTCACTGTTTAGAATTTTGAAAGGGGTCCCACAATTCTTAGCTGATTTCTGGAAAGATAATCATATGTTGTGTTGTCCTGTCAAATTCCAGTCGTGTCTTTTGAGGCCTTCCTAAGAATCTCCTGAAAGTTGCTCAAACTTGATAATATTTAAGATAAAGATGCTCAAAATCCCAATTTTTGACTTCTAGACCTTCAGTCAGGAAGTTTCTTTAGTTCTTGGAAAATGGTAAATTCTCCGAGGATAGCCGTTCCAGACCAGGCTTTAAATGATGCAGCTCAAAACGTTACTAGGAATCTGAATCATCTAGCATGTCTTTGAAAATCACTCCCATAATTATCTGAAGGGCTCCTTTAATTAAATCCATGTTTCAGGATGCTTAATCCAAACTGAAACATTCCAGAAGTGTACTTACCGAAAATAATATATTGTGACTGTTTAAACCCCTGGTGCTTTAAATCAGCTACACTATAGTTGGTCCTCCAGTATGAGGGTCTTTGTTCCCATTTCAGAGTCTCATTTAAGAAGGGCTTCCCAAAGTGTAATATCAATTCATGTTACTGTTTCTTTATTCCCTCCCCCCAAATATTTTCCATGGACTCTCCTTTTCTTATGAAACTGTATTGAATATATTTATTTTCAAGGCCTTCGAGACTTACATTCTCCATATGTTTTAAAGTTATTCTCCACCATAGTCCTGAGATTTACAGCACTGTTGCTCAATGAATAATCAAATCACCTTTGAATGTACAAAGACCAAGGTTTCCGGATCAGGCAAATATCTTTCCTTGTGAAACACAGATTTTCTGGAAAAGGAGAACTTTGCTTCATCTCCTGAATCACGTATCCTTCAGTGGTCTCAATATTATTTACAGGGGTTGGGGGTCTGGTGAATGTGTCAGGCCATTTGTTTAAATTAAGGAAATTATTTCTTAGTATTTTTTTCGTTAACATAATATATATGTTATATATTTGTTAACATAATATAATAAAGGGAGCTTAACATTTTGAGACTTCCAATGCTTCAATGATATACATTTACTTCAAATGAGTGTACAACTCCTAAGGGGACGAAAAGTCCAGTCAGCATTATAAATTATGTTTGGCAAGTGTTATTGGAGACCATTTAAGATATTTTAGCTGTAATTTTACTCAGTCTTTTATTTGGGACACATTGTCATTTTCCTAGTGAGTCTGTGAGTGATTAAAGGTCTTTTGGCCCATCTCATTAGGCAGAAATTGTTGACCCTATAAACAAGACATTTTAAAAGACAGATTTCCAGAGATTCATAAGCAAAAACTAGGAAGCCATGAATTTAAAAGCGTACACATCCACTCACGTTTTTTAGGTATAATCAGTAGCTGTGGTCATTGGCATCTGCTCTGGGTGTACAGCATTAAACTTTACAGTTTTCTAAGCATCTCAGGTACCATTTTATACCATTCATTTGTGTCCAGCTTTCCATTATTGCTGGCAGTACATCCTTCGGAATGTCTGCTCCACTCAGGGGAAAGATCCGTGCCAGCCTTTCCTGGAGAAAGAGACAAAAATTCTGTAATTTAAATAAAAATTGTGGTATAATAACACTGGCAAGGAGGCAAATGGAAAAAAAAAAATTCCCTTTGGCTTCACTGAGAAAGATACACTATAGTTGGTCCTCCATGAGGGTCTTTGTTCCCATTTCAGAGTCTCATTTAAGAAGGGCTTCCCAAAGTGTAATATCAATTCATGTTACTGTTTCTTTATTCCCTCCCCCCAAATATTTTCCATGGACTCTCCTTTTCTTATGAAACTGTATTGAATATATTTATTTTCAAGGCCTTCGAGACTTACATTCTCCATATGTTTTAAAGTTATTCTCCACCATAGTCCTGAGATTTACAGCACTGTTGCTCAATGAATAATCAAATCACCTTTGAATGTACAAAGACCAAGGTTTCCGGATCAGGCAAATATCTTTCCTTGTGAAACACAGATTTTCTGGAAAAGGAGAACTTTGCTTCATCTCCTGAATCACGTATCCTTCAGTGGTCTCAATATTATTTACAGGGGTTGGGGGTCTGGTGAATGTGTCAGGCCATTTGTTTAAATTAAGGAAATTATTTCTTAGTATTTTTTTCGTTAACATAATATATATGTTATATATTTGTTAACATAATATAATAAAGGGAGCTTAACATTTTGAGACTTCCAATGCTTCAATGATATACATTTACTTCAAATGAGTGTACAACTCCTAAGGGGACGAAAAGTCCAGTCAGCATTATAAATTATGTTTGGCAAGTGTTATTGGAGACCATTTAAGATATTTTAGCTGTAATTTTACTCAGTCTTTTATTTGGGACACATTGTCATTTTCCTAGTGAGTCTGTGAGTGATTAAAGGTCTTTTGGCCCATCTCATTAGGCAGAAATTGTTGACCCTATAAACAAGACATTTTAAAAGACAGATTTCCAGAGATTCATAAGCAAAAACTAGGAAGCCATGAATTTAAAAGCGTACACATCCACTCACGTTTTTTAGGTATAATCAGTAGCTGTGGTCATTGGCATCTGCTCTGGGTGTACAGCATTAAACTTTACAGTTTTCTAAGCATCTCAGGTACCATTTTATACCATTCATTTGTGTCCAGCTTTCCATTATTGCTGGCAGTACATCCTTCGGAATGTCTGCTCCACTCAGGGAATGATCCGGTGCCAGCCTTTCCTGGAGAAAGAGACAAAAATTCTGTAATTTAAATAAAAATTGTGGTATAATAACACTGGCAAGGAGGCAAATGGCTTTAAAATCTTCATATCCCAACCAAAGTCCATTTCAGAAGGGTGGAACCTCCCCCAAACATTGGAAATGATAAGGCTTCACTGAGAAAGATACCTTTCCTTTGCCTCAGTGAGAAGTTACTTGGATGCTAAGTCAGTAAAACATCTTAGAGACATCTAAGCATGTACTTTTAAAATTAAAAGCTGGCTTGGCTCAGAGTAAACTGAGACAGAAATGATCTTGGATATATTTTCCATAGAAGCACCTGCTTCTGGTACAACCACGCATAGAAGGATTTTTTGGCACAATAAACCGTCTAACCTATTCAAAGGATGATATTTTGGATACTGTTCATGGCACCTTTTAAAGGCAATTTTTAGTGTTCTGTCTAGACTTCTGTTCCAAGGTCAGCACACAGTCTTAGAAAACTGTTGTTGGTTGAAATCAAAGAAGAAATGAGGAAATTCACATTAAAGCCTCACCCTGTTTAATGAGGCTGTGCCTCAGCCTACAGGGTTTTGGGGAGAGCACCACTGTAAGAGGCCAAATACGTCAATATGAGCCCAAATGAATTGCCTTTGTGACCAGGATTACCCTCGTAATATTATCTTATATATTTACCTTTGATGATTAAAACGTAGGAGGATGACTCAGGTCACTTGACAGAATTACTATTACAATTATTCTGTATTGTTCATGAAATACATGTGTATCTTTTTTCTGATGATATAAGGATCTTTGCAATTTATTACCTTTTTAGTCACTATTACTGGAAACAGCCTTGTAGATCACATCACTCTTTGGGATACTTGAAATACGAAAGATAGTTAATTGTTTCCCCTGACATTAATTGTGTATTGTCACTTGGTGACCTTGAATGACCCCTAGAAGCCCGCCTCCACCAGGGTTGAACTCTATGCATCTCAGGTACCATTTTATACCATTCATTTGTGTCCAGCTTTCCATTATTGCTGGCAGTACATCCTTCGGAATGTCTGCTCCACTCAGGGAATGATCCGGTGCCAGCCTTTCCTGGAGAAAGAGACAAAAATTCTGTAATTTAAATAAAAATTGTGGTATAATAACACTGGCAAGGAGGCAAATGGCTTTAAAATCTTCATATCCCAACCAAAGTCCATTTCAGAAGGGTGGAACCTCCCCCAAACATTGGAAATGATAAGGCTTCACTGAGAAAGATACCTTTCCTTTGCCTCAGTGAGAAGTTACTTGGATGCTAAGTCAGTAAAACATCTTAGAGACATCTAAGCATGTACTTTTAAAATTAAAAGCTGGCTTGGCTCAGAGTAAACTGAGACAGAAATGATCTTGGATATATTTTCCATAGAAGCACCTGCTTCTGGTACAACCACGCATAGAAGGATTTTTTGGCACAATAAACCGTCTAACCTATTCAAAGGATGATATTTTGGATACTGTTCATGGCACCTTTTAAAGGCAATTTTTAGTGTTCTGTCTAGACTTCTGTTCCAAGGTCAGCACACAGTCTTAGAAAACTGTTGTTGGTTGAAATCAAAGAAGAAATGAGGAAATTCACATTAAAGCCTCACCCTGTTTAATGAGGCTGTGCCTCAGCCTACAGGGTTTTGGGGAGAGCACCACTGTAAGAGGCCAAATACGTCAATATGAGCCCAAATGAATTGCCTTTGTGACCAGGATTACCCTCGTAATATTATCTTATATATTTACCTTTGATGATTAAAACGTAGGAGGATGACTCAGGTCACTTGACAGAATTACTATTACAATTATTCTGTATTGTTCATGAAATACATGTGTATCTTTTTTCTGATGATATAAGGATCTTTGCAATTTATTACCTTTTTAGTCACTATTACTGGAAACAGCCTTGTAGATCACATCACTCTTTGGGATACTTGAAATACGAAAGATAGTTAATTGTTTCCCCTGACATTAATTGTGTATTGTCACTTGGTGACCTTGAATGACCCCTAGAAGCTCGCCTCCACCAGGGTTGAACTCTATGCAAACAAGGTATATCTAACACTGTGACACTCTAGCCATTCAGCTCTGCAATTAGAAAGTTAGAGCCTGAGATGAACTTTTGTTTTTTAATTCTAATTCAAGGCTGACAAGATACAAATGTGAAAAGCAAAATCTACATGAAAAAGTTTTATGACTTGAGGAAGCATTTCATTTAAGTTGTTTCCCTGATGTTTAAAACAAGCACTGATAAATTATAGTCACTCTAAGTACTGGTCATATATTTGACTTGTTATCTGATTTAACCCTTACTTCAATCCGTTTTACCTATCAGTATACTTAAACTAAGCAAACCTTAAACCTTAGCAAAGAACATCCAGCTAATTAGTGCTGACTAAATACTTAGTACTAGACTTGAATCCAAGTTTAATTGGCTCCAAAGCTAAAACTTGTACTTTTGAATTACGGAGCTATGCCACCTACACTATGTTTTTATGTTTTTCCTTTGATAATATTATTGAAAAAAGTTTATATTCCTCTATGTCAGGTGCTTTTTTTTTAGCTCCAAAAGCAAATGAAAAACTACACATGTATGTAGGTATATGCATTTCTTCTGGGATCATGGAGCATAATTTATATCAGGCTCTCCAGCTTATCTGCCACTTAAAAATGAAGAACACTGATAGAGCAGAATTTTAGTAACTAGAAAAGAGTGCCTTTACCTCTCTAAACAAGGAATCAGGTACATCATTAGATTGTTTAAAGAATATATAATATGTATGAAAATTACACGTTGACATGTGTATAAGAAAAATGCGTGCTTTGTTACTGCTCCTATTTGTACTGATGCTTTGTAATTTGTTGCAGTTATGGTTCTCTTCAAATTTTAGATTTATATTATGTCAACCAAAAAGAAACTTTGTTCCAAATTAGAAGTGATGGAAAATATGTAATTTATGTACACATTGTTACTGGGAGACATATTTTCTTCATGTTGTATACATTAGCTGAATGGGAAAACACAATATTTGTTTGAAATACATGTGTATCTTTTTTCTGATGATATAAGGATCTTTGCAATTTATTACCTTTTTAGTCACTATTACTGGAAACAGCCTTGTAGATCACATCACTCTTTGGGATACTTGAAATACGAAAGATAGTTAATTGTTTCCCCTGACATTAATTGTGTATTGTCACTTGGTGACCTTGAATGACCCCTAGAAGCTCGCCTCCACCAGGGTTGAACTCTATGCAAACAAGGTATATCTAACACTGTGACACTCTAGCCATTCAGCTCTGCAATTAGAAAGTTAGAGCCTGAGATGAACTTTTGTTTTTTAATTCTAATTCAAGGCTGACAAGATACAAATGTGAAAAGCAAAATCTACATGAAAAAGTTTTATGACTTGAGGAAGCATTTCATTTAAGTTGTTTCCCTGATGTTTAAAACAAGCACTGATAAATTATAGTCACTCTAAGTACTGGTCATATATTTGACTTGTTATCTGATTTAACCCTTACTTCAATCCGTTTTACCTATCAGTATACTTAAACTAAGCAAACCTTAAACCTTAGCAAAGAACATCCAGCTAATTAGTGCTGACTAAATACTTAGTACTAGACTTGAATCCAAGTTTAATTGGCTCCAAAGCTAAAACTTGTACTTTTGAATTACGGAGCTATGCCACCTACACTATGTTTTTATGTTTTTCCTTTGATAATATTATTGAAAAAAGTTTATATTCCTCTATGTCAGGTGCTTTTTTTTTAGCTCCAAAAGCAAATGAAAAACTACACATGTATGTAGGTATATGCATTTCTTCTGGGATCATGGAGCATAATTTATATCAGGCTCTCCAGCTTATCTGCCACTTAAAAATGAAGAACACTGATAGAGCAGAATTTTAGTAACTAGAAAAGAGTGCCTTTACCTCTCTAAACAAGGAATCAGGTACATCATTAGATTGTTTAAAGAATATATAATATGTATGAAAATTACACGTTGACATGTGTATAAGAAAAATGCGTGCTTTGTTACTGCTCCTATTTGTACTGATGCTTTGTAATTTGTTGCAGTTATGGTTCTCTTCAAATTTTAGATTTATATTATGTCAACCAAAAAGAAACTTTGTTCCAAATTAGAAGTGATGGAAAATATGTAATTTATGTACACATTGTTACTGGGAGACATATTTTCTTCATGTTGTATACATTAGCTGAATGGGAAAACACAATATTTTTGTTTGGAGAGGCATAACTCTGCACAGAGGAAACTGATGAAACCAAAGGAAAATAATTGATAAATCAAGAGATGAGGGCTTCCCTTACAAGCCAGATGTATCAAAATAATTTTTCAGTAATGTAATTTTTCAGTAAATATTTCTTCATTAATGAAAATTAGAAAATAAAGTTAAACCTATACTGTCATGTGTAGAAAAGATAGCTATTGTCATTGTGCTAGGGGAATAGGAGTACCTACAACCACTTGGAGCAATGGTCTGGAGGGATGGGGGGGGAACCTGGGTGGGGGGAGGGCCAAGGGATATGCATCTGATTGATCTGGGAACATACATGTACAAAAATAAATAAATAAATAAATAAATAAATAAATAAATTAAAAAAAAAAAACAGTGCCTTATGATATGTACAGGTTATCATAATTGAAGTTTATTAAGGGTGATAATATGCTATTTTATGATTTATATAAATTAAATTATGTTACATTTCTTGTTCCAGTCAACTTACACCTACAAGACATATTCCCTTCTCACTGTAATCCTGATCTCCACTTTCTTCTATACCTTCAGATTCTTTTTAGCTCAGTACATAAGCATGATCTAATCTTTTCCATCATATGACACTCCCCTTCATAAGTCTTTAGGTTCTTTTCTCCTCCCTTCATATCCATTATGAATCTGATTCATTAGTGTTCATGGCTGGGTTATTCATAACCTCCTCAAAGCTGTCTTCTCTTGTTAGCATTTAGACTGTATCTTAAATAGTGGCTTAGAAGAATTTGAGCCTATTAAACATACTTTCCTTAAAATTCTCTATTTTTTTTTTCTGCAGCAGTACTTTTTCAAGGCACTTCCTCAAGTTTCATCTTTGCTCCATTTTAGTCTCTTGTCATGGACTCCTTTTTTTTTTTTCCCCAACTCCTTAAGTGTTGGTTTTCTTTAGGATTCCATTGCTCACCTTTGTCTTTTCTCATTCCATATTCGCCTCTTCCATCCTCACACATTATTCTAAGCCACTTAAATTATGAAGACATTTTTTTAAATAAAGAGAATCATTTAATAATAATAATAAGGGGGTAAATTCATCAAGAAGATACAAAAATTCTCAATATTTATGCATCTAATAAGAGAATTTCAGTATGTGGTACACAAAAACTGATAGAACTGCAGGCAAAAGTGACTGCCTGACATCTAAGTCAAGAACCTAAGACATGTGACATCTTTTGGGCTCTTCTGTTTATGATGCTGTTTGAACCCAGCCACCATACTGTGAGGAAGTCCAAGCCACATGTAGGTATTCTGTTCAATAACCTCAGCTATGATCCCAACCAATAGATGATATAAACCACCAGATATGTGAGTGAACAAACCTTCAGACCTGGCCTTCAGGCTGCCCCGGCTGACACTAAGGAGAAAACAGACATAGTGCTTCTCACCAGGCTTAGCTCAAATTGTAGTTTCAAGAGCTAAATGGATATTGTTGTTGTTCAAAGTCACTAAATTATGGTATGTTTTGTTATGTGATGATAGACAACAAAAACAATGTAAAAGCTAAGCTATAAAACTTTAAAAAGGGGCTTCCCCTGGTGGTCCAGTGGATAAGGACACCGCCTTGCAGTGCAAGGGGCGCCGGTTCGATCCCTGGCCTGGGACGGCTGGACTGATGTGTCTGATCACCGAGCCGGAGCTCTGGAGCGCATGCGCCCAGAGCCGGCGCTCTGCGACAACAGATGCCACCGCGATGGGAGGCCCACAGGAGCCAAAGAACAAAGACGGATGAAAATAGAGAAATGAAAGACCAATGGAAGTGGCCCGCCCCCTCCCCCCCCCCCCCCAACCCACCCCCCCCCCAAAAAAAAAAAAAAAAACTTTGAAAAGGAAACCATAGGAAAATATTCATGGTTAGGGTTAGGCAATGGAGAAAGAAATGACAAGCCACTCCATTATTCTTGTCTGGGAAATCTCATGGACAGAGGAGCCTGGTAGGCTACAGTCCATAGGGTAGCAAAGAGTCAGACGCAGCTTAGCAACTAAAGGAAGGAAGGATTAGGCAAAGATTTCTTAAAGTGAAATGAAAACATAAACCACATAATAATAATATTGATAAATTGTTCTTCAACAAAATTCAAATTTTCTAAAGATACTGTAAAAAAAAAAAAGGGAAAATTCATAGTGAAAAATTATTGATGTTTATGTAGAGGGCATAGTAAATTTTTACATAGAGGACATTCCATGAAACTTCAATTTATATCAAATATATAATTATGCATAGTATATTGATTATGCATAGTATATTGATATTCCTGGATACTTATAAATAAAAATTTCTTCAGAATATAGAGAAATGCACCGATTGAATCAACTCTTTGATTTTATTTTGTAATATTTTTATTTATTATTTATTCTTGGCTGCACTGGTCTTCATTGCTACATGCAGTCTTTCTCTAGTTACAGTGAGTAAAGGCTACTCTCATTGCAGAGTGTGGGCTTTTCATTGCAGTGGTTTCTCTTGTTGTGGAGAACAGGCTCTAGGGTGCTTAGGCTCTAGGGTGCATAGGCTTCAGTAGCTGTGGACCCTACTGGGCTCAGTAGTTGCGGCTCCTGGACTCTGGAGCATCAACTGAGTAGTTGTAACACGTAGGTTTAGTTGGATGTTGGATTTTCCTGGATTCTTTATCACTGAGCCACCAGGGAAGTCCACAGTCAACCCTTTTAAACTCAGATTTCTCAAATACAGATAGAGTGTGCTCTTTATTGTCTACAGGGAATTGATAAGCATGAATGAAAAAAGCATTTTATTTTCTCCAGGGAACATATACATATTAATATAAAAATTTATATACTGGAATGAAATTTCTATCCCTGAGAACAAGTGAGTCCCTGGAGTATATTTCTCTACTGTAAACCTCAATTAAAGGACTAATTTACATAGCTCATGGATCAGAATTTCTATAGAGAATTGTGGGAGCCACCTATAAGAACTGGGCAAAAAACTCAAATCAATTCCAAATGTTTCATGCTTTACTTAGTGTTTATCCTGACGTTATTCGGGGTAAGAAACTTGTCTGGGAAATCTCATGGACAGAGGAGCCTGGTAGGCTACAGTCCATAGGGTAGCAAAGAGTCAGACGCAGCTTAGCAACTAAAGGAAGGAAGGATTAGGCAAAGATTTCTTAAAGTGAAATGAAAACATAAACCACATAATAATAATATTGATAAATTGTTCTTCAACAAAATTCAAATTTTCTAAAGATACTGTAAAAAAAAAAAAGGGAAAATTCATAGTGAAAAATTATTGATGTTTATGTAGAGGGCATAGTAAATTTTTACATAGAGGACATTCCATGAAACTTCAATTTATATCAAATATATAATTATGCATAGTATATTGATTATGCATAGTATATTGATATTCCTGGATACTTATAAATAAAAATTTCTTCAGAATATAGAGAAATGCACCGATTGAATCAACTCTTTGATTTTATTTTGTAATATTTTTATTTATTATTTATTCTTGGCTGCACTGGTCTTCATTGCTACATGCAGTCTTTCTCTAGTTACAGTGAGTAAAGGCTACTCTCATTGCAGAGTGTGGGCTTTTCATTGCAGTGGTTTCTCTTGTTGTGGAGAACAGGCTCTAGGGTGCTTAGGCTCTAGGGTGCATAGGCTTCAGTAGCTGTGGACCCTACTGGGCTCAGTAGTTGCGGCTCCTGGACTCTGGAGCATCAACTGAGTAGTTGTAACACGTAGGTTTAGTTGGATGTTGGATTTTCCTGGATTCTTTATCACTGAGCCACCAGGGAAGTCCACAGTCAACCCTTTTAAACTCAGATTTCTCAAATACAGATAGAGTGTGCTCTTTATTGTCTACAGGGAATTGATAAGCATGAATGAAAAAAGCATTTTATTTTCTCCAGGGAACATATACATATTAATATAAAAATTTATATACTGGAATGAAATTTCTATCCCTGAGAACAAGTGAGTCCCTGGAGTATATTTCTCTACTGTAAACCTCAATTAAAGGACTAATTTACATAGCTCATGGATCAGAATTTCTATAGAGAATTGTGGGAGCCACCTATAAGAACTGGGCAAAAAACTCAAATCAATTCCAAATGTTTCATGCTTTACTTAGTGTTTATCCTGAATTTTTTATTCATTACTGAAAAGAATTGGCTGTGTATACATAAAAAGTAATATCTCAAGTGTCTAAATTTTAAAATATATGTGCTTTGTGACTGTTGACAGGCTAGTCTAATGGCATGTTGAATTATGTTTTTATTACATACTTTTATTAAGAATGGCTTAAGTTTACATTTCATTATTAGTTAAGCATTTCATGTTGTTCATGGTTAATATATGTTTATGTTAATGCTAATATAATGTTTACTTTTCTAGGGGTAGAGAGGAATCTTCTATACAGATGAAAACTGTAAATGACTTATTTACATGAAAGTGGAAATAAAGGGAAAGTGGAACATTTTACTTGGTTCTAGAAATTTTTGGGAAAAGAACATCCATGTTTAGTTAAAAAGTCTTTTAAGTGGAATGATTTGTAGAATCAAAACTACAAAACTAGTTTCTAGTTTCTACAAAACTAGAAACTTCAAAAACAGAGGTCACTTGAGAAGAAACAATGCATACTGCTTTTAGGTTGATGGCACACAGAAACTCACATTCCATGTATCTGAAAAATATTTTTCCAAATTAGTTCTTGTTATGGAATTCTAGACCCACAATATATACCAGTACATATGCCATATATCTCCAGTTTATACTAATGCTGACCTTTGACTCACCTGCCAGAGTTAATTGGTTACCATCTTGTAATTTTACTTTTGAAATCAATCTAGAAGGAAACGTTTCCTCTTCATCAGGCTTCCCTCTTTCCTTCTGAATTATAATAAGACTTTCTGAATAAGTTCCCTAGCAGTAAACCTAAATCTATCAGGCCAGGCTGCTAACATAAATAACGAGCAATTTGAAGGCTGTGGCAACAAGAAAATTTAAACCTTATTTAAACACAGCAGTTGCTAATCAACTGCACTGATTGTTACTGTGATGGACTCTGAGAAAGTCTTGAATTTAGTTAATCCATTATTTTTCCCAGAAACTGCATACCCCTAAATGCACATACATACATACACACATTCACTGACTTGGAGTTGGGGAGAAAGAGAAACACCTACAGCATACCAAAGCTCATTAGCTCAAAACTGGCAGCTGTGCTTCTCTGGAAGGCCTGTTCATTCTCTATCCTGTCCTGTGCCTGAGAATGTTGACCTTTATGTATACCATACCCATGAGATCCCTTCGGTTTGGCTAATGAAAGATACAAATAGACAATTAGAGTGAAAATAAGAAAGTGAGGTCAAGGTACTTTTTTCCTTGGAACCTCACTGCATAGATTGACTGTGTCCCTATACTAAAGTCCACAGCTTCTGTCAAGTATCTCTGACCACATGTTTTTCTGGGATCCAGTGACAACTACTTTAGCTTTTTTGAAGGTCTTTGCCAGTCTTAGTAGCTGAGAGTCAGAGAAGTATGTACAATTGGTAATGTCATGCTTAGAAATTTCTTGAAGTTTAATGCTCTGTAGTTGCCGTCTTGAAATTCTTAAAAATTTGATCTTAAAATTTGTGGTTTATAAGTGAAGTTTGATGGAACAATGAAAAAGTGGTGGGGGTTCAAATTCTTAAGCATTGTCCCGCCACTCACCACCTGCCCGAACACCCTGAACAGGTTCTCTGCTGCCCAGTCCCCCATCCTAAGACCCTGACCTTGCTTGGCATCCCTCTCTCTACCCCCACTCAGTGACTTCCTGCTGCAGTACACTACAAGGCACTCTGGGCTGCACACAGCCTCCCTTTCCTATCCACTTCAGTGACCATCATTGCGCTTTGCATGGGGGCCTGGGTGTGGACACGAGAGAAGGCTGGGGTTTGGGGAACATGGCCGTGACACCCTGAATTGGCAGTGGAGTTTCAATGGGTGACTCAGTAGAGGTGAACCACTCACCCATCCTTGATCCTTGTGTGTTCTAATACAGAAATTGTATTCCCATGGGGGTTGCTCATCTGTTATGGGTTGGTGAGGTGGAAGGTGGGAAGTGGAGACTGGCAGCCAGGAGAAGAAACCCAGCAGTAGATAAGTTTTATGTGCCGAACCGTAGGGCAGACTCTGAGATTACTGTGAGGATCTGCATTCACCCAGTGAGTAGTCCCATGCCTGATACTAAATAGCAAATGTGTAGCAAATATGTGATACTAAATAGCGAACTAAAATCACAGTGATCTGACAGAAGAGAGATTCTAGAAGAAAGGAAAATATTTTATATTTTGGTAATTTAATAGTACCTGTTATCCTACTTTTGGAATAAGAATTCCCAGATTTTCACTTTGTGAAGGTCTTCACAAATTATGTAGCTGAGATCGTTGGTTCTGTTAATGACATGAAGCACAGGAGATAGGGCCTTGAGTCACTCCTATGCAAGTTAGGACTACCTCTTTGTGAAAAAGAAGACTATGGAAAAATATCCATGATAACAAAGACAGACAGAACAATCTTTTATCTCAGCCTGAACTCTGGGTAGAAAATAATAAAAATTTTCTTGTGCTAGTTTTTAAAGATAGATAGGCTCGCATATAGATTTTGGGTTTGTAATATTTCTATTTAGTAGTTAAGGGAAACCACGAATCAAGAAATTTACTCCATTATCCCAGAGTGATAAGGCAGTGTCTAAGGCCACCTCATAGAAGGAAAGAAAACTCTTTAACTCAGACATAACATGATTTCCATAGGGAAAGCCCAGACATTTGAGCATGTGTTCATAATCCAAAATTATAAAGCACAAAAAGAACAGTGTAAAACAAAGCAGAACATTCCTACAAGAACTCCTAACATTGATAATATCTCACAGGCAATGTAAAATAGTTATATTCAAATTGCTTAAATAGATGATTACTCTGCACTTGTTTTGATCAATTGAAGGGCTTAAGAGCACATTGGAATTCCTGGAAGAAGAGAAATTCCCAAGACTGCAATATAGAAACTTTAAGTGGGTTTCCAGCTGGCTTCCCTGTGAAATTTGGGCTCGAAGGTGCAATGTCAATTCTTGAATTTCTTGCCTTCCCTTCAGACTGTGGACTCAGAGCTCCCACAGTTGTGTGTGAGTCCACTTCTTAAACCTCAGTTGTGTGCTCTCTATCATCAGAATGGGATGTTTTAATAATACACTTATATCTCAGTTTTTCAAATATCAAGAAGACCCAAATCAGTATGGTTGATGGGCAATTTTAGCAACATACTCAACTGTAGGACCCTGCACCTAACAATTTGAATATGTGTACTCTTCTTAAGTACACTGGAATGTTTTAAAAAATCAACTGTTGATTGGGTTCTTAAAGCACATCTTAAGATATTAAGAAACTGGTATTATAAAGGTCACATTTGACCACAGTACAGTTTTAGAAATTCAGAAAATTACTTGAAATACATTTGAGTCATTCAAAGCATAGTTTTTAATAACTTATAAATTAAGGAATCAGAAATAGAAAATATTTGTAGCTAAGTGATAACGGAATTACTCTATTGCAATTAATGGAATATTTCCAAAGTTCTTCTAATTTGTAAACTTCATTTATAAAAGAATGAGAACAGAAAAAAATAAGCTGCATATTTAAACTTTAAAAAGTCAGGAGTTCAACAGGATAAATGAAAATAATAAGGAAAAGTAATGTAGAAATCTGGCAGTGACATAGAAAACAAAAATTGCTTTGAATTTATATGAAATTAGCATATTTTCTGGTCAAGAATAGTTAAATACTAGCAATTATGGTTTAACCTAAATACAGTTGAGACAGTAACTACAAAGCCTAATGTTGATCCTGTGGAAATACAAGTAAAATGGAAAGAGAATGGCTATGAGTATGAATGAACAAAGCTGGAAAAGTCTCTTCTTGTTACTTGTTATTTGTGTGACATTGAACAACTGGTAATGCTTTAAAAGTACAAATTGCTTAAATAGATGATTACTCTGCACTTGTTTTGATCAATTGAAGGGCTTAAGAGCACATTGGAATTCCTGGAAGAAGAGAAATTCCCAAGACTGCAATATAGAAACTTTAAGTGGGTTTCCAGCTGGCTTCCCTGTGAAATTTGGGCTCGAAGGTGCAATGTCAATTCTTGAATTTCTTGCCTTCCCTTCAGACTGTGGACTCAGAGCTCCCACAGTTGTGTGTGAGTCCACTTCTTAAACCTCAGTTGTGTGCTCTCTATCATCAGAATGGGATGTTTTAATAATACACTTATATCTCAGTTTTTCAAATATCAAGAAGACCCAAATCAGTATGGTTGATGGGCAATTTTAGCAACATACTCAACTGTAGGACCCTGCACCTAACAATTTGAATATGTGTACTCTTCTTAAGTACACTGGAATGTTTTAAAAAATCAACTGTTGATTGGGTTCTTAAAGCACATCTTAAGATATTAAGAAACTGGTATTATAAAGGTCACATTTGACCACAGTACAGTTTTAGAAATTCAGAAAATTACTTGAAATACATTTGAGTCATTCAAAGCATAGTTTTTAATAACTTATAAATTAAGGAATCAGAAATAGAAAATATTTGTAGCTAAGTGATAACGGAATTACTCTATTGCAATTAATGGAATATTTCCAAAGTTCTTCTAATTTGTAAACTTCATTTATAAAAGAATGAGAACAGAAAAAAATAAGCTGCATATTTAAACTTTAAAAAGTCAGGAGTTCAACAGGATAAATGAAAATAATAAGGAAAAGTAATGTAGAAATCTGGCAGTGACATAGAAAACAAAAATTGCTTTGAATTTATATGAAATTAGCATATTTTCTGGTCAAGAATAGTTAAATACTAGCAATTATGGTTTAACCTAAATACAGTTGAGACAGTAACTACAAAGCCTAATGTTGATCCTGTGGAAATACAAGTAAAATGGAAAGAGAATGGCTATGAGTATGAATGAACAAAGCTGGAAAAGTCTCTTCTTGTTACTTGTTATTTGTGTGACATTGAACAACTGGTATTTTTGACCCTCAATTTTCTTATAGACAAGTATGAACAATAATATTTATCTTCTATTATGTAAGCATTTAAAAAGATGTAACATGCTGTTCATGTTTCTTATAGTTTATTATATATATAATTACCTTCCCTTTTCCTGAAAATATAAGATAGTATTCATTCCTTCACCCATATTTTCTTTGAAAAAAAAGAAACATCTGCTAGGTTTTACTTCTTAAATTAAAAACCAAAATTTTTAAGCTCATTTTTCCATGGAGAGACCTCAGAGAACATATCATGTGAATACAGATAATTTGTCCAGTGCAGAACACATTATAATTAATATCATTATGTTCAACCAAATCATGTTGTTAAGAAGCTATCATTCCCAACCTAGCACTGAGGTACCCTCTTATAGCATTTTACCATGGATTAAGATGAACTAAAGAGGAAAACCCATCGCAGAAGAAAAGATCGTCAAATATGGACTTTAATCAGGAGTTATATTCTAATTCTGTGCCAATTGGATAGGCTTCCTCCTGTCTTCACTGTGTAGCTCTCCATATGTCTCCAATTTTAAACAAAGCCACTCCCAACAGGAGCTCTACCTCAAAGAGGCCTGAGAAATGGCTGAGTGTCAGAGTCTTCAGGGTACTTAAAATACATTTGCTCTGACAGGATCTTGAACACCTGCAGTTATTTCAAAGGAATTTTGATCCAACAATAATTCACATAATTTATCATCTAGAGATGCCAAAAATTCTTTGAGAAACTGTGCCGTGGTTAGCAAGAGGGAAAAAAAAAATGATGGTGGGTGGTAGTATTTTCACATAGGATGTTTTTACAAGAGTCATTAAATTCTTATGTTTTTTTCTTTCTGGCCTTTGTTTCCCTGTAACTGAACCATTGACTGTTGATTTATTTTGGAACTTTATTATGTGTTTATAATTAACACAATGGAACTGTTCTTTTAGTTCAGAGGATTTGGGTTTGCAGTTTTGTTTTTATCTCAAATGAGAGAATATCTGAGAGTCTTAATAACATTGACCATTTTTAGAAATTCCATGATTTTCCTTTGAGCAAAATTACATTGAGATTGAAAATATATCATGAACAAGTGAAGAAACACATTTAATCAGGAAAACTAAAGATTTGGATTCTTTACAACCACAGTCATAAAATTAATCTCTTTCATCCAAATCGAAGGCACTGGACAAGCTGCAGCAGCCTGGACACTGTGTTGTGGTTCCCTTTGTGAAAACAATCAGGGTGCTAGAGAAAATAGCTGTGGGAGAGAGGACAGTCTGAACACTGCGGCTTTTTGTTTGATTAAAACCAAAATTTTTAAGCTCATTTTTCCATGGAGAGACCTCAGAGAACATATCATGTGAATACAGATAATTTGTCCAGTGCAGAACACATTATAATTAATATCATTATGTTCAACCAAATCATGTTGTTAAGAAGCTATCATTCCCAACCTAGCACTGAGGTACCCTCTTATAGCATTTTACCATGGATTAAGATGAACTAAAGAGGAAAACCCATCGCAGAAGAAAAGATCGTCAAATATGGACTTTAATCAGGAGTTATATTCTAATTCTGTGCCAATTGGATAGGCTTCCTCCTGTCTTCACTGTGTAGCTCTCCATATGTCTCCAATTTTAAACAAAGCCACTCCCAACAGGAGCTCTACCTCAAAGAGGCCTGAGAAATGGCTGAGTGTCAGAGTCTTCAGGGTACTTAAAATACATTTGCTCTGACAGGATCTTGAACACCTGCAGTTATTTCAAAGGAATTTTGATCCAACAATAATTCACATAATTTATCATCTAGAGATGCCAAAAATTCTTTGAGAAACTGTGCCGTGGTTAGCAAGAGGGAAAAAAAAAATGATGGTGGGTGGTAGTATTTTCACATAGGATGTTTTTACAAGAGTCATTAAATTCTTATGTTTTTTTCTTTCTGGCCTTTGTTTCCCTGTAACTGAACCATTGACTGTTGATTTATTTTGGAACTTTATTATGTGTTTATAATTAACACAATGGAACTGTTCTTTTAGTTCAGAGGATTTGGGTTTGCAGTTTTGTTTTTATCTCAAATGAGAGAATATCTGAGAGTCTTAATAACATTGACCATTTTTAGAAATTCCATGATTTTCCTTTGAGCAAAATTACATTGAGATTGAAAATATATCATGAACAAGTGAAGAAACACATTTAATCAGGAAAACTAAAGATTTGGATTCTTTACAACCACAGTCATAAAATTAATCTCTTTCATCCAAATCGAAGGCACTGGACAAGCTGCAGCAGCCTGGACACTGTGTTGTGGTTCCCTTTGTGAAAACAATCAGGGTGCTAGAGAAAAATAGCTGTGGGGAGAGAGGGACAGTCTGAACACTGCGGCTTATAGAGAACCAGCTTTGATTGAGAGAAATAAGGGACCTGTCAGATCCATTCAGCATTCAGAATAAGTAAGAGAATTAATACTTTCATAAGCAGATGAATGCAAGGTGGAGTTGATTGCAACAAATCTGTAAAAAGACTCCAGGTGATTATGAAGGAAAAGTTATTTAGAAAATATGCTCATAAAAGTTCATTTCTTCTTAAGTCATTTAATGAACATTTTTGTGTTAAATAGAAATACTAGTGTCAGAAAGAAGGCAGTTGATCCTATCATCTACCTGTTTTAAAAACAAAAATTATTGATTCTACTGAATCAATAGATTCAGTTGCTCTCCTGCTGCTCTCATAGCAGCCGAGTCTGATTTCTGAGTGAACTCTGAATTTCTCCTTTGGGCTGACCCTCTGTGGAAACCACCGTGCACAGAGTTACAGCTTTTAAGGTGAAGACTGAGTTTCTTAGAGAAAAAGGGAAGCTTCTGCATTTTCTTAATCTCAGACTGTTTCTGTTTCAAAGAAGTGATTCTTCAGAAGAGCAGAGTTATGAAAAACCAGTGTTATTTTAATCAGCTTAAATACTTGAGTAGTAAGTATTTCTGATGCTTCGTCCTGGAAAACCTGGATTTCAGTGTTTTCCATGGTTTAATCAGGGTTCAGAAAGAGTGGTTAAAGGATGTAGTGTATGCAAAAATAAAGTGCCCATTTTCAAATTGGATCAGCTTGCCATAGAAACTATTGCCAACATAATTTTCACCTTTTAGCTCTTTTTTCCAAACTCAAATGAGAGTTCTGAGACTAATTGACCATTTTAGAAATTCCATGATTTTCCTTTGAGCAAAATTACATTGAGATTGAAAATATATCATGAACAAGTGAAGAAACACATTTAATCAGGAAAACTAAAGATTTGGATTCTTTACAACCACAGTCATAAAATTAATCTCTTTCATCCAAATCGAAGGCACTGGACAAGCTGCAGCAGCCTGGACACTGTGTTGTGGTTCCCTTTGTGAAAACAATCAGGGTGCTAGAGAAAAATAGCTGTGGGGAGAGAGGGACAGTCTGAACACTGCGGCTTATAGAGAACCAGCTTTGATTGAGAGAAATAAGGGACCTGTCAGATCCATTCAGCATTCAGAATAAGTAAGAGAATTAATACTTTCATAAGCAGATGAATGCAAGGTGGAGTTGATTGCAACAAATCTGTAAAAAGACTCCAGGTGATTATGAAGGAAAAGTTATTTAGAAAATATGCTCATAAAAGTTCATTTCTTCTTAAGTCATTTAATGAACATTTTTGTGTTAAATAGAAATACTAGTGTCAGAAAGAAGGCAGTTGATCCTATCATCTACCTGTTTTAAAAACAAAAATTATTGATTCTACTGAATCAATAGATTCAGTTGCTCTCCTGCTGCTCTCATAGCAGCCGAGTCTGATTTCTGAGTGAACTCTGAATTTCTCCTTTGGGCTGACCCTCTGTGGAAACCACCGTGCACAGAGTTACAGCTTTTAAGGTGAAGACTGAGTTTCTTAGAGAAAAAGGGAAGCTTCTGCATTTTCTTAATCTCAGACTGTTTCTGTTTCAAAGAAGTGATTCTTCAGAAGAGCAGAGTTATGAAAAACCAGTGTTATTTTAATCAGCTTAAATACTTGAGTAGTAAGTATTTCTGATGCTTCGTCCTGGAAAACCTGGATTTCAGTGTTTTCCATGGTTTAATCAGGGTTCAGAAAGAGTGGTTAAAGGATGTAGTGTATGCAAAAATAAAGTGCCCATTTTCAAATTGGATCAGCTTGCCATAGAAACTATTGCCAACATAATTTTCACTTAGCTCTTCCAAACCTCAGGATTTGGTAATGGCATTGATACTCCTGAAATATTTTGTTTTGCACCTCAAAAAACCAAATTACACCCATGGAGGTGAATGAAAAACTATGGATGGCCTGAACAAATTTCATTTCCAAATGGATAAAGGGAATTAGGCAGTGGAATATGGGTGCAACATATTTAAGCAAGCATTTCTTCGTCATCGTTTTCTTAAAAGTCCAGATTGATTGGCCTACCAGGGACCAGAAGTGAAAAATGTTGTGGTTTTACTTGGGAGGTGGGTTCAAAAGCTTTCTGCTGCTAAATAGTATGGGTAATTTTTATTTTATATTATGGTGGGAAAATGGTATTATCCTGAGTAACCCTGTTAGCAAAAAAACCAGTTTTTGAAATGAATATTATTGAATCAAGTGCTCTAAGTTAATCTTCAGTTTGCTGGCTTCAGAAAAAAAACATACCATGTCCATTCTAAAATGGAACAAATGTTAAACACAGCTTTCCCTTGTGCTCCTGGGTGGTTTGACACAATTCTAAACTAAAGACTTGTGCACTCACAGCATGACCAAGACTGCCTCCCCCTCTCCTGCTGTTTCTTTATGGTGGCCCTTGATTGCAAACCTGCTATTATAGCCTGCTGGAATTCTTAACCCTTTCAAACTAGTTCGTTCCTCTCTTTCTTAGTTTGCCCCATATTTCAGTGATGAGTCTCAGAACTTGTGATTTTTGTAGACCTGTCATGTGACCAAAATGTTCATAGGTTTTTATCAAATAAGAGTGGACTTTATTAAACTTTACTTGTTAAACTATACTCTTATTAAAGGCCTGCCTTACAGCTTATTAACAAGACTCTTGGTTCAGAGAATGGGGTTTAGAGCCAGACAGTGCTTTTTGAGAATAAAATGGGCTGTCTTTTATTGACTCTGTGACTTTTGGAATGTTTTGACATCACATTAGTTTTCTTATCAAGAGCAGAGTTATGAAAAACCAGTGTTATTTTAATCAGCTTAAATACTTGAGTAGTAAGTATTTCTGATGCTTCGTCCTGGAAAACCTGGATTTCAGTGTTTTCCATGGTTTAATCAGGGTTCAGAAAGAGTGGTTAAAGGATGTAGTGTATGCAAAAATAAAGTGCCCATTTTCAAATTGGATCAGCTTGCCATAGAAACTATTGCCAACATAATTTTCACTTAGCTCTTCCAAACCTCAGGATTTGGTAATGGCATTGATACTCCTGAAATATTTTGTTTTGCACCTCAAAAAACCAAATTACACCCATGGAGGTGAATGAAAACTATGGATGGCCTGAACAAATTTCATTTCCAAATGGATAAAGGGAATTAGGCAGTGGAATATGGGTGCAACATATTTAAGCAAGCATTTCTTCGTCATCGTTTTCTTAAAAGTCCAGATTGATTGGCCTACCAGGGACCAGAAGTGAAAAATGTTGTGGTTTTACTTGGGAGGTGGGTTCAAAAGCTTTCTGCTGCTAAATAGTATGGGTAATTTTTATTTTATATTATGGTGGGAAAATGGTATTATCCTGAGTAACCCTGTTAGCAAAAACCAGTTTTTGAAATGAATATTATTGAATCAAGTGCTCTAAGTTAATCTTCAGTTTGCTGGCTTCAGAAAAAAAACATACCATGTCCATTCTAAAATGGAACAAATGTTAAACACAGCTTTCCCTTGTGCTCCTGGGTGGTTTGACACAATTCTAAACTAAAGACTTGTGCACTCACAGCATGACCAAGACTGCCTCCCCCTCTCCTGCTGTTTCTTTATGGTGGCCCTTGATTGCAAACCTGCTATTATAGCCTGCTGGAATTCTTAACCCTTTCAAACTAGTTCGTTCCTCTCTTTCTTAGTTTGCCCCATATTTCAGTGATGAGTCTCAGAACTTGTGATTTTTGTAGACCTGTCATGTGACCAAAATGTTCATAGGTTTTTATCAAATAAGAGTGGACTTTATTAAACTTTACTTGTTAAACTATACTCTTATTAAAGGCCTGCCTTACAGCTTATTAACAAGACTCTTGGTTCAGAGAATGGGGTTTAGAGCCAGACAGTGCTTTTTGAGAATAAAATGGGCTGTCTTTTATTGACTCTGTGACTTTTGGAATGTTTTGACATCACATTAGTTTTCTTATCTGAAAAAAAGTTGAGAATGAAAGCTGCATCAGAAAGTTGTGAAGATTAAATAAGCCAGTGTATATAAAGACCGCTGACTGCTGATCACATTTGAGCTCAGTAAATGTTGGCTCTCGGTGACTGAAGGCAGAATGCAACTCTTAAGATGTGAGATAGAGTAAATTTTTCAAAAATTTTAAATGATTCTCAGAATCCTGTACAGGTGATTCATTTAAACTATCTAGCTATATTGATGGATGTCGTTAAAGACTAAATAGAGGCATACACATTTTTACTCTAAATGATAGAAAAAGATTTCTAAAATTGCACACAGATTTAAGTAGTAGATAAAGCAAGCTTATTATAAAAGAACTGGCCATATGAAAGCATTTTTGAAAGAATTGTAAGTAGGTATCAAATGAGAATGTTCTGTGCTAGGATTGCAAAATCCAGTGATGCGCTGAGTTTATAGAGGAAGTAGCTTCTTGCTGCCCCATAGTGGCAATTAATGCCAGTGCAGCTCTTCCCTGTGGATGGCCTGTGGGAGTCCTTGAGCATACAAGCAACAGCCTACTCTAGGCTCATCAGTGAAGACCACTGGGGAAAACAGATGATGAGAAAAGGAACAGAATTCTACCCACATAAGGAAAGAAGCAGATGAGAATTGCTTGGTGGTCCAGTGGTTCTAACTTTGTGCTTTCATTGCCGAGGGTCTGAGAGCCCAGGTGCTCGATCCCTAATCAGGTAACTAAGGTCTCTCAAGCCATACAGTGATAATGAACAAACAAACTAAAGAAGCAGAAAGAGTCATCCTGGGATCCTGAGAAGTACGTTGTTTAGGAATATACCATTAATCTTCTCTGTCTCGTTCTATTTGTCACATAATAAATACTACCTTTGTGGTAGTATGCATAGGAATAGTAGTGGTAGTATGCATATACTTGGAAACCTGGTAACTTGGATGACCCTTCCAGCCATTGTATGTATTTTTTTTAAGTCTTGTTTATTTAGAAGGGAGGCTGAGCTTATAGGCCAAATGCATGCCACTGAAGATTGCAGCTACCTTTTCTTCTCTGCCCTTCTGAGCAATTCAACTCTGCCTTGACACTTGCATTTCCTCCTTAGCAAGCAGAAGTTACATCATTAATTAAAACAATTTGTAGCCAGTGTATATAAAGACAGCAGACTGCTGATCACATTTGAGCTCAGTAAATGTTGGATCTCGGTGACTGAAGGCAGAATGCAACTCTTAAGATGTGAGATAGAGTAAATTTTTCAAAAATTTTAAATGATTCTCAGAATCCTGTACAGGTGATTCATTTAAACTATCTAGCTATATTGATGGATGTCGTTAAAGACTAAATAGAGGCATACACATTTTTACTCTAAATGATAGAAAAAGATTTCTAAAATTGCACACAGATTTAAGTAGTAGATAAAGCAAGCTTATTATAAAAGAACTGGCCATATGAAAGCATTTTTGAAAGAATTGTAAGTAGGTATCAAATGAGAATGTTCTGTGCTAGGATTGCAAAATCCAGTGATGCGCTGAGTTTATAGAGGAAGTAGCTTCTTGCTGCCCCATAGTGGCAATTAATGCCAGTGCAGCTCTTCCCTGTGGATGGCCTGTGGGAGTCCTTGAGCATACAAGCAACAGCCTACTCTAGGCTCATCAGTGAAGACCACTGGGGAAAACAGATGATGAGAAAAGGAACAGAATTCTACCCACATAAGGAAAGAAGCAGATGAGAATTGCTTGGTGGTCCAGTGGTTCTAACTTTGTGCTTTCATTGCCGAGGGTCTGAGAGCCCAGGTGCTCGATCCCTAATCAGGTAACTAAGGTCTCTCAAGCCATACAGTGATAATGAACAAACAAACTAAAGAAGCAGAAAGAGTCATCCTGGGATCCTGAGAAGTACGTTGTTTAGGAATATACCATTAATCTTCTCTGTCTCGTTCTATTTGTCACATAATAAATACTACCTTTGTGGTAGTATGCATAGGAATAGTAGTGGTAGTATGCATATACTTGGAAACCTGGTAACTTGGATGACCCTTCCAGCCATTGTATGTATTTTTTTTAAGTCTTGTTTATTTAGAAGGGAGGCTGAGCTTATAGGCCAAATGCATGCCACTGAAGATTGCAGCTACCTTTTCTTCTCTGCCCTTCTGAGCAATTCAACTCTGCCTTGACACTTGCATTTCCTCCTTAGCAAGCAGAAGTTACATCATTAATTAAGCTACCTATTCTTAAAAGTCAATTTGTGATCACTAGTTTTTCTAGAGAATGTGCCTTTTCCATGCCAAGAAGCTCATCCGAATAGCCAATCCCCACATATGGATCTTTCTCTGTTAGGAGTCCTAGCAGACAGTTTCTTCATCTCATTGTAATGTCAATCAGGTATTGGCAACTGCTAGATACTGGTGTCTCAGATATTACCTGGCTCTGCTCTTTCAGGGCTTTTAAGCTTGAATTTCACCATCTTCCTTGTTCCCACATCTGATTTGGACTGTTTTGACATTGTGGTTTCATCTTTCCCCTCCATGCCTTTCTCTCCATTCTTCTGTTGCTGCCTAGCTCAAGCCCCAGTTAGGTCTAAATTTTGCCACAGTTTTAAAACTCACTTCCCTCCCACCCCGTATCAAGAAAAGTGATAGAGATAGTGTATGTTTTAGAGTCGGAAAAACTTTGATTTGAATTCCAACTAACCGCTTACTTTGCTGTGTAATCTTTGGCAGTTGATCTTAATATTCTTCATTTTAAAATGACAGAATAGTTAACTCAGAGTTATCCTACATAAGAAATATACTGTTGGGTATGGGTACACTGTTGATACTTAATGAAATGGCAGTTTCTATTTTCCTTTATTCTCTGTGAAGGATTTAAGAGCAGGGCAGTGGAAACTATTGCCTTGGTTACAGGTAATAATGGAGTGCGTTTTATATAGTGGATATTTTAAAGCAGCAGTGTAAATGACTAAAAGATCACTTATTTGTTATTCTGTCAGAGGCTTACAACTCTAGACAACATCACTGATACTTCTCCCTTAAAAGTCATTTTTGTTCTATATTCTAAAGAATTGATGCTGTTGTGATTGAATTTCAGCTGTAAGTTCCAGTTACAGTAGCTTCAAATTCTCATGTGTTACTTACCTTTAATAAACATTGACCTGCATGTAGCCATTGCTGAAGAGGACTTCATTGTAATGGGGACAACCTGTGACACCTTCAAATTCCTTTTTATTGTGTTACTTTTTACCCCTTTAATCAGACAATACGTGCAGCTACCTTTTCTTCTCTGCCCTTCTGAGCAATTCAACTCTGCCTTGACACTTGCATTTCCTCCTTAGCAAGCAGAAGTTACATCATTAATTAAGCTACCTATTCTTAAAAGTCAATTTGTGATCACTAGTTTTTCTAGAGAATGTGCCTTTTCCATGCCAAGAAGCTCATCCGAATAGCCAATCCCCACATATGGATCTTTCTCTGTTAGGAGTCCTAGCAGACAGTTTCTTCATCTCATTGTAATGTCAATCAGGTATTGGCAACTGCTAGATACTGGTGTCTCAGATATTACCTGGCTCTGCTCTTTCAGGGCTTTTAAGCTTGAATTTCACCATCTTCCTTGTTCCCACATCTGATTTGGACTGTTTTGACATTGTGGTTTCATCTTTCCCCTCCATGCCTTTCTCTCCATTCTTCTGTTGCTGCCTAGCTCAAGCCCCAGTTAGGTCTAAATTTTGCCACAGTTTTAAAACTCACTTCCCTCCCACCCCGTATCAAGAAAAGTGATAGAGATAGTGTATGTTTTAGAGTCGGAAAAACTTTGATTTGAATTCCAACTAACCGCTTACTTTGCTGTGTAATCTTTGGCAGTTGATCTTAATATTCTTCATTTTAAAATGACAGAATAGTTAACTCAGAGTTATCCCTACATAAGAAATATACTGTTGGGTATGGGTACACTGTTGATACTTAATGAAATGGCAGTTTCTATTTTCCTTTATTCTCTGTGAAGGATTTAAGAGCAGGGCAGTGGAAACTATTGCCTTGGTTACAGGTAATAATGGAGTGCGTTTTATATAGTGGATATTTTAAAGCAGCAGTGTAAATGACTAAAAGATCACTTATTTGTTATTCTGTCAGAGGCTTACAACTCTAGACAACATCACTGATACTTCTCCCTTAAAAGTCATTTTTGTTCTATATTCTAAAGAATTGATGCTGTTGTGATTGAATTTCAGCTGTAAGTTCCAGTTACAGTAGCTTCAAATTCTCATGTGTTACTTACCTTTTAATAAACATTGACCTGCATGTAGCCATTGCTGAAGAGGACTTCATTGTAATGGGGACAACCTGTGACACCTTCAAACTCAACCAATCACCTTTGTTCCATTAGTGCCTTCACAGCCAGTCGTAAGAGCTCAAGGATGTTTCAGATATGATTTGGATTTCCCAACCCTGTGCTATTGCATGTTCTTGAATTTAAACAGTTGAGCTGAAGTCAGCAGTGAAAGCCCAAAGTCTGTAAAGATAAAAATTGGAATTTGACTAAGTTCCACTCAGTCAGTCTAAATGAGTGCTTGGAGTATTCATTTGCACCTGTATTTTCTAAAATTATTGGGAGATCAAAATTTTTATGAATTGCCAAACTTATCTTTATGTTTAAGAGTGTAACTACCAATAGCATACCGATTGCTTTGGAGTACAGTCCAAGGGGTCTCAAAGAGTCAAACACAACTGAGCATGCATGTACATGTGAAAGAACATTTTCAAACTTAAAATGTATAAAATATGTTCTTCAACCAACTCAGTGAAGAGAGATGGACGAATCTGGCTATATTAGTGACTAGGAATATGCAAAAGTCACTTCTGATAAAGTTGCAAAACTTAAGAGTCTTAACAGAAGCTTTAAGGTTAATATTCATTACTGTGTCAGATATATATATATATATATATATATATATGTATAATATATATGTATATATATGTAAAGTATTCCCTTTTTCTAAAAATATGTTTAAAGACATTAACAAGTTTATCTATATATACATATGATTGAAATGACATTGATTTTGTTTTAAATTTTTTTTTTAATTTTGGCCTCTTTTATTCTATTTATTTTCATACGTCTTTACTACTGGACACACCAGTCCAGCTGTTCCTCAGCACATGGGATCTTCTGGGTCCAGGGATCGAACTGGTGCCCCTTGCACTGCAAGGCAGTGTCCTTACCCACTGGACCACCAGGCAAGTCCTTGTTTTAAAATTTTTAGTGGCAAAATTATATCACAACATTAAGGGATTTTAAAGCAGCAGTGTAAATGACTAAAAGATCACTTATTTGTTATTCTGTCAGAGGCTTACAACTCTAGACAACATCACTGATACTTCTCCCTTAAAAGTCATTTTTGTTCTATATTCTAAAGAATTGATGCTGTTGTGATTGAATTTCAGCTGTAAGTTCCAGTTACAGTAGCTTCAAATTCTCATGTGTTACTTACCTTTTAATAAACATTGACCTGCATGTAGCCATTGCTGAAGAGGACTTCATTGTAATGGGGACAACCTGTGACACCTTCAAACTCAACCAATCACCTTTGTTCCATTAGTGCCTTCACAGCCAGTCGTAAGAGCTCAAGGATGTTTCAGATATGATTTGGATTTCCCAACCCTGTGCTATTGCATGTTCTTGAATTTAAACAGTTGAGCTGAAGTCAGCAGTGAAAGCCCAAAGTCTGTAAAGATAAAAATTGGAATTTGACTAAGTTCCACTCAGTCAGTCTAAATGAGTGCTTGGAGTATTCATTTGCACCTGTATTTTCTAAAATTATTGGGAGATCAAAATTTTTATGAATTGCCAAACTTATCTTTATGTTTAAGAGTGTAACTACCAATAGCATACCGATTGCTTTGGAGTACAGTCCAAGGGGTCTCAAAGAGTCAAACACAACTGAGCATGCATGTACATGTGAAAGAACATTTTCAAACTTAAAATGTATAAAATATGTTCTTCAACCAACTCAGTGAAGAGAGATGGACGAATCTGGCTATATTAGTGACTAGGAATATGCAAAAGTCACTTCTGATAAAGTTGCAAAACTTAAGAGTCTTAACAGAAGCTTTAAGGTTAATATTCATTACTGTGTCAGATATATATATATATATATATATATATATATATATGTATAATATATATGTATATATATGTAAAGTATTCCCTTTTTCTAAAAATATGTTTAAAGACATTAACAAGTTTATCTATATATACATATGATTGAAATGACATTGATTTTGTTTTAAATTTTTTTTTTAATTTTGGCCTCTTTTATTCTATTTATTTTCATACGTCTTTACTACTGGACACACCAGTCCAGCTGTTCCTCAGCACATGGGATCTTCTGGGTCCAGGGATCGAACTGGTGCCCCTTGCACTGCAAGGCAGTGTCCTTACCCACTGGACCACCAGGCAAGTCCTTGTTTTAAAATTTTTTAGTGGCAAAATTATATCACAACATTTTAGGGAAAATCTTAATTTTGGCTTCTCTTTCCTGTAGATTATATTATTTACTTTATTTCATCGTTATTAATGAAAATAATTCTTTGATTAAAAAGGAAGTGGTACTAAAAATATGATTGACTTTGTATGTCAGACATGGCATTGACTCATATTAACTCCAGTGTTTCTCTAGTTATTTTATACATTCATGTAGTTGTATTTTTTTTTTCGCCACTTCTTTTGGTCTTTCATTTATCTATTTTCATCCATCATTGTTTTTTGGCCTGTGCGGGCCTCCCATCGCAGTGGCCTGTGTCGCTGCAGAGCACCAGCTCGGTAATTGGACACATCGGTCCAGCTGCTCTGCGGCACTTGGGATCTTCCCAGGCCAGGGAGCGAACCAGAGCTCCTTGCACTGCAAAGCAGTGTCCTTACCCACTGAACCACCAGGCAAGCCCGTAGTTACATTTCTTGAAGCATATATCTGACCATGCCATTTACTTGTGAAATATTTTCTAGGCTTTATTCTTTCACATAGAATGCAATCATAGTAAGCTCTATTAGTGTGTGACTTTCACAGCTTGCCACCTCCTTGAGAACATTTCTCCCTGTCTTCTTTCCTGTGTCTTCTGCTCTGTCTACTTGCAAGCCCTCACACAGGTCCTCTCAGGCCCCGTCACTCACCTGTGCCCTCTTCTGTCCACATTTTCTAATCTCACACTGGACTAGGGTCAGCTCTGTGCTATTCAGTCATATAGTCTTTCCTGATGTTCTCAGGAGAAAAATCATGCTCTTTTATTCTGCGTTCTCATTGAGTAAAAGCTACCAGAAAGAAAACTTCACATCTTATCTGATTCAGAGAACCATCATGGCTGCAGGGATAAGCATGCTGCCTTTGCTTCCTGTTTCCCCTTGGTGTACATGCTGAGATCATCTCATTTGGGGATCTTTGCTCAGCCTCTGACCTGAGAAAGCTCTGAAGTTGAACATAAAATTGTATGTTCATATGTGCAACTGTTAGATTGTGAGTAAAAGTGTTAGTTGCTGAGTCATGTCTGACTCTTTGCAACCCCAAGGACTGTAGCCCACAAGCCTCCTCTGTCCGTGGGATTCTTCAGGCAAGAATACTAGAGTGGGTTGTCATTTGCTTCTCCAGGGCATCTTCCCAACCCAGGGACTGAAGCCAGGTCTCAGGCATTGCAGGCAGATTCTTTACCATCCGAGCCACCAGGGAATCCCCACTGTTAGATTAAAATGAACTGAATTCAGAGGGATTTAATGAGTCACCACTCTTACAAACATGTCCACTGGGCTTGTTTTTCTTGCTCTAGATAAGATTTTTGCAACTTTCATAGATTTCCTGGTCCTTTCCAGTCATAGCTGCTACAATTTTATTGCAGAAATTGAAACGTTCTGAAAATTGAAAAGTCCTGACAGGCTAAATTTTACTTGAACCTTTTGCTACTGAAAACCAGTGATGTCTAAGGAATTTCCTCACTCCTTTGTATTTTGGGAACAAGCATGGCGATTCTTCCCAGCGAACCAGAGCTCCTTGCACTGCAAAGCAGTGTCCTTACCCACTGAACCACCAGGCAAGCCCGTAGTTACATTTCTTGAAGCATATATCTGACCATGCCATTTACTTGTGAAATATTTTCTAGGCTTTATTCTTTCACATAGAATGCAATCATAGTAAGCTCTATTAGTGTGTGACTTTCACAGCTTGCCACCTCCTTGAGAACATTTCTCCCTGTCTTCTTTCCTGTGTCTTCTGCTCTGTCTACTTGCAAGCCCTCACACAGGTCCTCTCAGGCCCCGTCACTCACCTGTGCCCTCTTCTGTCCACATTTTCTAATCTCACACTGGACTAGGGTCAGCTCTGTGCTATTCAGTCATATAGTCTTTCCTGATGTTCTCAGGAGAAAAATCATGCTCTTTTATTCTGCGTTCTCATTGAGTAAAAGCTACCAGAAAGAAAACTTCACATCTTATCTGATTCAGAGAACCATCATGGCTGCAGGGATAAGCATGCTGCCTTTGCTTCCTGTTTCCCCTTGGTGTACATGCTGAGATCATCTCATTTGGGGATCTTTGCTCAGCCTCTGACCTGAGAAAGCTCTGAAGTTGAACATAAAATTGTATGTTCATATGTGCAACTGTTAGATTGTGAGTAAAAGTGTTAGTTGCTGAGTCATGTCTGACTCTTTGCAACCCCAAGGACTGTAGCCCACAAGCCTCCTCTGTCCGTGGGATTCTTCAGGCAAGAATACTAGAGTGGGTTGTCATTTGCTTCTCCAGGGCATCTTCCCAACCCAGGGACTGAAGCCAGGTCTCAGGCATTGCAGGCAGATTCTTTACCATCCGAGCCACCAGGGAATCCCCACTGTTAGATTAAAATGAACTGAATTCAGAGGGATTTAATGAGTCACCACTCTTACAAACATGTCCACTGGGCTTGTTTTTCTTGCTCTAGATAAGATTTTTGCAACTTTCATAGATTTCCTGGTCCTTTCCAGTCATAGCTGCTACAATTTTATTGCAGAAATTGAAACGTTCTGAAAATTGAAAAGTCCTGACAGGCTAAATTTTACTTGAACCTTTTGCTACTGAAAACCAGTGATGTCTAAGGAATTTCCTCACTCCTTTGTATTTTGGGAAACAACTATTGCAAATTACCACACTTCCCTAGGTGACTTAGAAAAGACAAATGAGTGCCCCCTTGTTTACCTATGACAAGGCCAGACACAGACCTTGCAAATTCTCTTTCTTTGCCTCATAAATGATTGACTGAACTGCTTGTCCTCACTGATCAATAGGAGCAAAATCCTTTATTAACCAAACTTTGGTTAAGTTTCTGTTCTTGCTCCAAGTCCCTGAATTTTGATTCATCCTCAGCTTGAGCCTTATACAATCTCTCCTGAGAGTAGGCTGACTTCAAAGTAAAACATTCTCTGATCTGTTCTCCAGTCACACCACCCTTTTATCCCACTTTCCAACACCTGCTTCTTTCTAGTCTTATTTAATCCTCCCTATAACAGAAAAGCTCTTTGCCAAAACCTTGAGATGCTTGTAGATCTTATGGTCAGAGTGTTCTCCCTATTGCAGTAGTCCTTTCTTTACCTTGCAATAATTGTTTTGAATAAAGTTTAAAAAATTTGACATTATAATGTAGCGTAACAATCAAAACTGCAAATTCTTCTCTAATTTAGAACTTCTTTCTGCTCAGCTTGGTACTGCTTTAGATCTGGATAATCTGTTGGCATTTTTTTCTCCTTACTTTGTTAGCTGTTCACCTCTTACTAGCTAAGTAAGCTGCCCAGAGGAGACAGAATTTGTGGAAGGAACTCTACCAGATATCAGGATTTTTTTTTTAAATTGATGAATAGGTTTTTTTTTTTTTTTCTGGTTATATTTTTGTGAGGTTCTTGGGAAGTCCCACCACTGAGAATACCCAGTGCCACCTTCGGTCTCTAAGCTCTGGTCAGCCACCTCAGTCTCTAAGCCTCAGAAGTCCATCTGGGACTTTTGCTTACCAACTTCTTTTCCCCAAAGCAATTCTTTTGGATGGAGTCCTTTTTAGAAGGACTCTAAGCCAATTCTGTCCTGTGGTACCATTTCTTTGGAGAAATATCACTTGCTCTGAGTGTACCCCAAGTTTATCTCTCAGCCTCAGTCACTCAGTTTCTTTATATTTCTCACTCATGAGATAGAGCCCACTTTCTGTTTCCCAAGTACCCCACGTGGATCCCTTGTAACCTTCCGCTTGATTCTACCCCCTCCTTCCCCACATGAAGCAATGAAGGAAATACCCCAGCCCCACTCAGTTTTCTGACCTTATGATAACATCCTTCTCCCTCAAAACTCTTAGATGACCTCAAACTACATGGTGAGCAAAGGATTTCAAAAGTAGTTTTTGCAATCCCTGCATAGGTGGTATAGGATCTTACTCTAGAACATGGGGATCTGTGACAGCTGCTTTGGGGGCTGTGGTAAAATTATGCAGAAAAACACCCTCTTACATGTATTACGGTGGTTCTTGCACATATTACAACATTCCCCCCCTACCCCAGAACAGTTTGATCAAAGTGGTCATCAGGATCTCAAAATAGTCTCTGACGCAAAGAACAGTAGGACCAATCAGTCATACCAGATGGCCCACCACATATTTTCACATCTTTCATGTTGTTTGCTCAGTCTTACTGCTTTTATCTCCTTCTCAGTTTAATACATTTCTATTTATCATTCAAGATTTAGTAATGGCTCTCTCTCTTGACTGAAGTCACCCCTTTCACTGCTCCCTCATTTAGAACAAATTTCTACCTTCCCCATGTGCTTTACCACCAGGTTTAGCCACACCTCTGCACAGTATATCACTTCTAATTGCATTTGAAATTTCACAAATACAGACCACCCTCAATGTGTCAAGACTTGTATCCAGTCATGAGGATATAGAGGGGAGCAAGGTCATTGTAGTCCCTGTCCTCATGATATATTATTTCCTCTGCCACATCATGAGCTCAGGGACAAGGGTTTTCTGTTTATCAATATTTTATCTTCAATATGTACCCCATGGCAAATATTCACTATTATATTAAATAAATGGATTCATGAATATACAAAATCTTCAATGTGTAAGACTTTTGTGTTAAAACTCATTAGCTGAATGCAGACTGTTATGTATAGAGTGCATAAACAATAAGATTCTACTGTATAACACGGGATTATATTCAGTATCTTATAATAGGCCATCATGGAAAAGAATATGAAAAAGAATATATATATATATATATAATATATATATATACATGTATTATTGAATATATATATATTCTGAATCACTTTGTTGTATAGAAGAAACTAGCACACCAAATATGCTTCAGTTAAAAGCTCATCTGCTAGAAAAATAAGTGTCTCAGAAGAAAGAAAATAAGCTCATGAGGTCTAAAAAGATCTTGTGGAAAAATCTATGTTGAAGACTCAGAATTTTCTGGCTTAGTAGCTTCTGTGGTCTTGGTGTGTTGCTTGCCTCTGAAACTGGTACCTTCAAGAGAGGTACAGGAGGGAGGCCTGTTCATACATTCCTAATGCATTCTTTAGAATCTAAGACTATAGGACACTGTTGATAAGTTGTGATATATCGCATTTACTTAATATATACTTACTATCTACATCATGGGAAATGTACTTGGCAACAGTGTAGCTCAAAGATTAACAATCCAACTTGTCTGTGCTAGAGGAGCTTATAGCTTGATGAAGAGAAGAAAGGCAAAGCTAACTGTAGGGTGTAAAGCAAAATATATTGGAAATTTATACTTGGGAAAGTATAAATAATGATATGGGAGGCTCCAGAGGTGGAAAATCATCACTTGGATTATGGTTCTGGAAAAAAGAAAATCTTCACAAAGATGATACCTTTGTAGCTGAAGCTTGGAAACTAGAAATTGTGAAAAGCAGAGCTCTTGAGTCAGAGAAGAACAGGAGCAAAACAGGAAGATGGGAAAGTGAAGTTTATGTTATGGATTTGAGAATATTTACATGTGTGCATTTCTCAACACTAAGCATTTCCAATGTAGAGTCTGTCATTTGTCCCTAAGCACTTACTTTAATCTTTGAAGAACAAAGTGATATCTTTAGAGCTTGTGATACCCTCTGGTAACCTTATAGTCTCTATTGGATGTGTTCAAAGACTTTGGAAGCCCAGGGGCGTGCCATCATGAGCTCAGGGACAAGGGTTTTCTGTTTATCAATATTTTATCTTCAATATGTACCCCATGGCAAATATTCACTATTATATTAAATAAATGGATTCATGAATATACAAAATCTTCAATGTGTAAGACTTTTGTGTTAAAACTCATTAGCTGAATGCAGACTGTTATGTATAGAGTGCATAAACAATAAGATTCTACTGTATAACACGGGATTATATTCAGTATCTTATAATAGGCCATCATGGAAAAGAATATGAAAAAGAATATATATATATATATATAATATATATATATACATGTATTATTGAATATATATATATTCTGAATCACTTTGTTGTATAGAAGAAACTAGCACACCAAATATGCTTCAGTTAAAAGCTCATCTGCTAGAAAAATAAGTGTCTCAGAAGAAAGAAAATAAGCTCATGAGGTCTAAAAAGATCTTGTGGAAAAATCTATGTTGAAGACTCAGAATTTTCTGGCTTAGTAGCTTCTGTGGTCTTGGTGTGTTGCTTGCCTCTGAAACTGGTACCTTCAAGAGAGGTACAGGAGGGAGGCCTGTTCATACATTCCTAATGCATTCTTTAGAATCTAAGACTATAGGACACTGTTGATAAGTTGTGATATATCGCATTTACTTAATATATACTTACTATCTACATCATGGGAAATGTACTTGGCAACAGTGTAGCTCAAAGATTAACAATCCAACTTGTCTGTGCTAGAGGAGCTTATAGCTTGATGAAGAGAAGAAAGGCAAAGCTAACTGTAGGGTGTAAAGCAAAATATATTGGAAATTTATACTTGGGAAAGTATAAATAATGATATGGGAGGCTCCAGAGGTGGAAAATCATCACTTGGATTATGGTTCTGGAAAAAAGAAAATCTTCACAAAGATGATACCTTTGTAGCTGAAGCTTGGAAACTAGAAATTGTGAAAAGCAGAGCTCTTGAGTCAGAGAAGAACAGGAGCAAAAACAGGAAGATGGGAAAGTGAAGTTTATGTTATGGATTTGAGAATATTTACATGTGTGCATTTCTCAACACTAAGCATTTCCAATGTAGAGTCTGTCATTTGTCCCTAAGCACTTACTTTAATCTTTGAAGAACAAAGTGATATCTTTAGAGCTTGTGATACCCTCTGGTAACCTTATAGTCTCTATTGGATGTGTTCAAAGACTTTGGAAGCCCAGGGGCGTGCCATTTTCTTTGGTGTCTGTTTTAAGTGAGAAGCAAAACATGTGGACAAATTTCTTATTTGAAACCAACAAACTATTTCCAGTAGTTTTCTTGTTGTAGCTAACAGTCTTATCATATTTTAAAGTTGCTATTAACTTTACATATAGATGCACAAAAAAGCCAGAATCTAGGTCAGTATGCTCTTGGGACACATTTAAACTCGGCGACCACCACATCTGCCCTGCCTGAGAAGGGTCACAGCTTTATCGGTCACATATTTGACTCAAAAGCAAAATAGTTTTCCTCTTAACTTAGCCTTTTTCTCCTACATTTATCTGCATTCTCATGAAGAATTTTTTGTTTTTGTTAGCCACCTCTCCCTAGAATTTTTTGGGGGTGAGCGTACTTCCACTTTGTAGGCTGCCTGCACAAAGCCATGAAAATGCTCCCTTGCTTGGTTTATTTCTCTGTCTTTAAATCTGCATGGATTGGTGCTTAAATGATAAGACTGACTCCAGTCATTCAATAATCCCACTGTGGTGCAGCAGTCATTGGACTGACTAATTTGCACTGTTTATTTTATTAATCCTCACCATAATCCTTAAAACAGATAATCCTAGAGCACAGTGGAGGAAACTGATGCTCAAAGAGATTAAGCAAATCCCTTAGCAAGGGTCAGGGCAAGACATTCAAAATCTCTGCTGGCCTTTGAAACCTCTTCTTCATTGCACAGTCTTTAAGCTTTGAGTTGTGCAGTTAAATTTGGGTATAGTAAAACAATTTTCATAAATTTTAAGTATTGGTGAATACTTTGTAGCTGAAGCTTGGAAACTAGAAATTGTGAAAAGCAGAGCTCTTGAGTCAGAGAAGAACAGGAGCAAAAACAGGAAGATGGGAAAGTGAAGTTTATGTTATGGATTTGAGAATATTTACATGTGTGCATTTCTCAACACTAAGCATTTCCAATGTAGAGTCTGTCATTTGTCCCTAAGCACTTACTTTAATCTTTGAAGAACAAAGTGATATCTTTAGAGCTTGTGATACCCTCTGGTAACCTTATAGTCTCTATTGGATGTGTTCAAAGACTTTGGAAGCCCAGGGGCGTGCCATTTTCTTTGGTGTCTGTTTTAAGTGAGAAGCAAAACATGTGGACAAATTTCTTATTTGAAACCAACAAACTATTTCCAGTAGTTTTCTTGTTGTAGCTAACAGTCTTATCATATTTTAAAGTTGCTATTAACTTTACATATAGATGCACAAAAAAGCCAGAATCTAGGTCAGTATGCTCTTGGGACACATTTAAACTCGGCGACCACCACATCTGCCCTGCCTGAGAAGGGTCACAGCTTTATCGGTCACATATTTGACTCAAAAGCAAAATAGTTTTCCTCTTAACTTAGCCTTTTTCTCCTACATTTATCTGCATTCTCATGAAGAATTTTTTGTTTTTGTTAGCCACCTCTCCTAGAATTTTTGGGGGTGAGCGTACTTCCGCTTTGTAGGCTGCCTGCACAAAGCCATGAAAATGCTCCCTTGCTTGGTTTATTTCTCTGTCTTTAAATCTGCATGGATTGGTGCTTAAATGATAAGACTGACTCCAGTCATTCAATAATCCCACTGTGGTGCAGCAGTCATTGGACTGACTAATTTGCACTGTTTATTTTATTAATCCTCACCATAATCCTTAAAACAGATAATCCTAGAGCACAGTGGAGGAAACTGATGCTCAAAGAGATTAAGCAAATCCCTTAGCAAGGGTCAGGGCAAGACATTCAAAATCTCTGCTGGCCTTTGAAACCTCTTCTTCATTGCACAGTCTTTAAGCTTTGAGTTGTGCAGTTAAATTTGGGTATAGTAAAACAATTTTCATAAATTTTAAGTATTGGTGAATACTTAGGAGGAAAATATGTTTAGGAAACTATTTGTATATAATAGTCATTTCATTTAGACTAATGCCATCAATGTTAATACTATAAATCACCTTCCCTTTTCACAGGTTCCATCTGTCACTATTCTCAAATAATAGAACTGGGAAAATAGCTCAGGAGTTGCTTAGACTTAAAGGCTGAGTTTAGAGACTTTCCTAGTCTCAACCCCTCCTCTATAGATCAAGAAATTGAGGAGTTGGGAAGGCTGAATTTTTATCTGAAATTATATAGATGGTGGCAAAGCATGACTAGAAGATGATTCCTGACTTCTGGTGGTGGTGATTTAGTCTCTAAGTTGTGTCGACTCTTGGTACCCCATGGACTTTAGGTACCAGGTTCCTCTGTCCATGGAATTCTCCAGGCAAGAATACTGGCATGGGTTGAATTTTCATCTGCAGTTCCTGACCTCTGCTACAGGACTTTTTGTGACAAAGGCATATGGAAATTCTTATTTTAAAAATATCGAGTATTCCAGTTTATGAACACAGAATGTCTTTCCACTTACTTTTGTATTCTTTAATTCCCTTAACCAATGTATTACAGTTTTCAGTACACAGTCTGTTACCTCCTTGATTGAGTTTATTATAGATGCTATCATAGAGGGGATTGTTACTATATTTCTTTTCTCATATAGTTCATTGTTGGTGTATAGAAATGCAAATGATTTTGTGTGGGTGTGTTTGTTTTTTTTGTCTTTCAACTTTATTTAGTTCATGTATTATTTCTAACAGTGTTTTTGTTTGTTTTATAGAGTCTTTAGGGTTTTGTGTGTATAAGATCAAGTCTTTGGTGAACAGATAATTTAATCCATCCTGATTTGAATGTATTCTATTCTTTTTCTTACCTAATTGCTTTGGCTAGGACTACCATCATTATGTTTATTAAAAGTGGCAAGAGTGGATATCCTTGTCCTTCATCTTAAAGAGAAAGCTTTTAAGTAAATTGGTTGAATTTACTTTAAGCTTTGAGTTGTGCAGTTAAATTTGGGTATAGTAAAACAATTTTCATAAATTTTAAGTATTGGTGAATACAAAAATTTTGTTTTTATAATAGTCATTTCATTTAGACTAATGCCATCAATGTTAATACTATAAATCACCTTCCCTTTTCACAGGTTCCATCTGTCACTATTCTCAAATAATAGAACTGGGAAAATAGCTCAGGAGTTGCTTAGACTTAAAGGCTGAGTTTAGAGACTTTCCTAGTCTCAACCCCTCCTCTATAGATCAAGAAATTGAGGAGTTGGGAAGGCTGAATTTTTATCTGAAATTATATAGATGGTGGCAAAGCATGACTAGAAGATGATTCCTGACTTCTGGTGGTGGTGATTTAGTCTCTAAGTTGTGTCGACTCTTGGTACCCCATGGACTTTAGGTACCAGGTTCCTCTGTCCATGGAATTCTCCAGGCAAGAATACTGGCATGGGTTGAATTTTCATCTGCAGTTCCTGACCTCTGCTACAGGACTTTTTGTGACAAAGGCATATGGAAATTCTTATTTTAAAAATATCGAGTATTCCAGTTTATGAACACAGAATGTCTTTCCACTTACTTTTGTATTCTTTAATTCCCTTAACCAATGTATTACAGTTTTCAGTACACAGTCTGTTACCTCCTTGATTGAGTTTATTATAGATGCTATCATAGAGGGGATTGTTACTATATTTCTTTTCTCATATAGTTCATTGTTGGTGTATAGAAATGCAAATGATTTTGTGTGGGTGTGTTTGTTTTTTTTTTTGTCTTTCAACTTTATTTAGTTCATGTATTATTTCTAACAGTGTTTTTGTTTGTTTTATAGAGTCTTTAGGGTTTTGTGTGTATAAGATCAAGTCTTTGGTGAACAGATAATTTAATCCATCCTGATTTGAATGTATTCTATTCTTTTTCTTACCTAATTGCTTTGGCTAGGACTACCATCATTATGTTTATTAAAAGTGGCAAGAGTGGATATCCTTGTCCTTCATCTTAAAGAGAAAGCTTTTAACTTTTCACTGTCAAATATATTGTTAACTGTAGGTTCATTGTATAAGGACTTCCCAAGTGGCACAGTGATAAAGAATCCGCCTGCCAATGAAGGAGACACAGAGATGTAGGTTCAATTTCTGGGTCAGAAAGATCCCTTGGAGAAGGAAATGGTAACCCATTCCAGTATTCTAGCCAGGAAAATTCAATGGACAGAGTTGCCTGGTGAGCTACAATTATTAGGTCACAAAGAAACAGACATGACCGAGCAACTGAATACACACACATACATCATATATGGCCTTTATTATGTTGAGGTACATTATTTCCTGTATCTGATTTGTTTTATCACGTTGTTGTTCAATTGCTAAGTTGTGTCTGACTATTTGCAAGCCCATGAACTGCAGCATGCTAGGCCTCTCTGTCCATCATCATCTCCCTGAATTTGCTCAAACACATGTCCATTGAGTCAGTTGTGCCATCCAACCATCTCATCTTCTGTAGCCCCCTTATCCTCTTGCACTCAATCTTTCCCGGAATCAGAGTCTTTTCCAGTGAGTGGGCTCTTTGCATCAGGTAGCCAAAGAATTGGGTCTTCAGCTTCAGCATCAATCCTTCCAGTGAATATTCAGCATTGATTTCCTTCTGGATTGACTGATTTAATCTCCTTGCTATCCAAGGGACTCTTCAAGAGTCTTCTCCAACACCACAGTTTGAAAGTGTCAATTCTTTGGCACTCAGTCTTCTTTATGGTCCAGCTCTCACACCCATACATGACTTAGGGAAAACCATAGCTTTGGGTATACTGACCTTTGTCAGCAAAGTGATATCTTTGCTTTTTAAAATACTGTTCACTTTTGACATAGCTCTTCTTCCAAGGAGCAAGTGACTTTTAATTTTGTGGCTGCAGTCACCATCCACATGGATTTTGGAGCCCAAGAAAATGAAACGTGACATTGTTTCCACATTTTCCTCATCTATTTGCCATGAAGTGATAGGGTTGGGTGCCATGATCTTAGTTTTTAGAATATTGAGTTTTAAGCCATTTTTTTTCACTTTCCTCTTTCACCTTCACCAAAAGTCTCTTTAGTTCCTCTTAACTTTCTTCCACTAAAGTGGTTCATTGTATAAGGACTTCCCAAGTGGCACAGTGATAAAGAATCCGCCTGCCAATGAAGGAGACACAGAGATGTAGGTTCAATTTCTGGGTCAGAAAGATCCCTTGGAGAAGGAAATGGTAACCCATTCCAGTATTCTAGCCAGGAAAATTCAATGGACAGAGTTGCCTGGTGAGCTACAATTATTAGGTCACAAAGAAACAGACATGACCGAGCAACTGAATACACACACATACATCATATATGGCCTTTATTATGTTGAGGTACATTATTTCCTGTATCTGATTTGTTTTATCACGTTGTTGTTCAATTGCTAAGTTGTGTCTGACTATTTGCAAGCCCATGAACTGCAGCATGCTAGGCCTCTCTGTCCATCATCATCTCCCTGAATTTGCTCAAACACATGTCCATTGAGTCAGTTGTGCCATCCAACCATCTCATCTTCTGTAGCCCCCTTATCCTCTTGCACTCAATCTTTCCCGGAATCAGAGTCTTTTCCAGTGAGTGGGCTCTTTGCATCAGGTAGCCAAAGAATTGGGTCTTCAGCTTCAGCATCAATCCTTCCAGTGAATATTCAGCATTGATTTCCTTCTGGATTGACTGATTTAATCTCCTTGCTATCCAAGGGACTCTTCAAGAGTCTTCTCCAACACCACAGTTTGAAAGTGTCAATTCTTTGGCACTCAGTCTTCTTTATGGTCCAGCTCTCACACCCATACATGACTTAGGGAAAACCATAGCTTTGGGTATACTGACCTTTGTCAGCAAAGTGATATCTTTGCTTTTTAAAATACTGTTCACTTTTGACATAGCTCTTCTTCCAAGGAGCAAGTGACTTTTAATTTTGTGGCTGCAGTCACCATCCACATGGATTTTGGAGCCCAAGAAAATGAAACGTGACATTGTTTCCACATTTTCCTCATCTATTTGCCATGAAGTGATAGGGTTGGGTGCCATGATCTTAGTTTTTAGAATATTGAGTTTTAAGCCATTTTTTTTCACTTTCCTCTTTCACCTTCACCAAAAGTCTCTTTAGTTCCTCTTAACTTTCTGCCACTAAAGTGGTATCATGAATAGATGTTAAATTTTGTCAAATGCTTTATCTATATCTATTGAGATGATCATGTGATTTTAATCCTTCATTTCATTAATGTGGTATATCACATTTATTGATTTGTGTATATTGAACAATACATGTATCCCAGGGATAAATCTCCCTTGATAATAGTCTATGATTCTTATAATATGCTGTGATTTGCATTTGTTAATATCTTGCTGAGATTCTTTGCACTTGTGTTCATCATGGATATTGGCTTATTGTACTTTTAAAAATATATTTACTATTTTCATTTATTTGCACTGGGTCTTAGTTGTGGCATGTAGGATCTAGTTCCCTGACCAGGGGTTGAACCTGGGCCCCCTACATTGGGAGCTCAGAGTCTTAGCCACTGCACCACCAGGGAAGTCCTAGATATTGGCTTAGTGTATTTTTATTCTTTTTTTTGTACTGTTTTGTTTGGCTTCGATGTCAGGATGACACTTGTGTCATAAAATAAACTTGGAAGTGTCTACACTATTTGTAGAAATTTAAAATAGTGCAACTACTATGGAAAAGAATATGGAGCAATTCCAAAAATAAAACTATTATGTGATCCAGAAACCTCATTCCTGGGTGTATATCCAAAATAATTGAAATCAAGACACATGAATAGCCCTGGAAGACACTACCCTTGAGTGATAAGTGAGAGAAGGACAAAATTTGCATAATTCCAATTGTATGAGGTGTTTAAAGTAGTCAAATATATACAAGAAGAAAATGGAATGGTGGTTGCTAGGAAATAGCAGGGAGGATGAAGTGAAGAGTTGTTCAGTGGGTATATAGTAACAGTTACTCACGATGAGTAAATTCCAGAGATCTGCTGTGCAACATGGTGCCTGCTGTTAACAGTATGATCTTCTGAATTTAAAATTTTGTTAAGAGAGTAGATCTCATGCTAAACTTAAAGGGATTTTGTGGATGCAGTCACCATCCACATGGATTTTGGAGCCCAAGAAAATGAAACGTGACATTGTTTCCACATTTTCCTCATCTATTTGCCATGAAGTGATAGGGTTGGGTGCCATGATCTTAGTTTTTAGAATATTGAGTTTTAAGCCATTTTTTTTCACTTTCCTCTTTCACCTTCACCAAAAGTCTCTTTAGTTCCTCTTAACTTTCTGCCACTAAAGTGGTATCATGAATAGATGTTAAATTTTGTCAAATGCTTTATCTATATCTATTGAGATGATCATGTGATTTTAATCCTTCATTTCATTAATGTGGTATATCACATTTATTGATTTGTGTATATTGAACAATACATGTATCCCAGGGATAAATCTCCCTTGATAATAGTCTATGATTCTTATAATATGCTGTGATTTGCATTTGTTAATATCTTGCTGAGATTCTTTGCACTTGTGTTCATCATGGATATTGGCTTATTGTACTTTTAAAAATATATTTACTATTTTCATTTATTTGCACTGGGTCTTAGTTGTGGCATGTAGGATCTAGTTCCCTGACCAGGGGTTGAACCTGGGCCCCCTACATTGGGAGCTCAGAGTCTTAGCCACTGCACCACCAGGGAAGTCCTAGATATTGGCTTAGTGTATTTTTATTCTTTTTTTTGTACTGTTTTGTTTGGCTTCGATGTCAGGATGACACTTGTGTCATAAAATAAACTTGGAAGTGTCTACACTATTTGTAGAAATTTAAAATAGTGCAACTACTATGGAAAAGAATATGGAGCAATTCCAAAAATAAAACTATTATGTGATCCAGAAACCTCATTCCTGGGTGTATATCCAAAATAATTGAAATCAAGACACATGAATAGCCCTGGAAGACACTACCCTTGAGTGATAAGTGAGAGAAGGACAAAATTTGCATAATTCCAATTGTATGAGGTGTTTAAAGTAGTCAAATATATACAAGAAGAAAATGGAATGGTGGTTGCTAGGAAATAGCAGGGAGGATGAAGTGAAGAGTTGTTCAGTGGGTATATAGTAACAGTTACTCACGATGAGTAAATTCCAGAGATCTGCTGTGCAACATGGTGCCTGCTGTTAACAGTATGATCTTCTGAATTTAAAATTTTGTTAAGAGAGTAGATCTCATGCTAAACAAAGAAATGTTTATGTAGACAAAACTTGATTCAATGTAACTCAGTTGTGAATTATTTCAGAATTAGCTATCAAATACATATAAACATAAGGTACAGGATTTTTCCTCCATTCTTTTGTCATATTTATATGTCTTATCTCCTCTACTTGGCCTGTCTAGATCTCTTTTATTGGCTCTTTTGTATGGAATCATCATTCTATTCCTTCATTTTCTACTTGGTGTTCAAAACTTCTCAGTTGTTACTTTGCATATCAATATCACTTTATTTCTCATTCATTTGTCTTTGTTAACTTCCATAAAATGCATTAAGGTTGTTCTTGCTCCATCCTTTGAGATGGTTTACCAATGTGATATTATATTAATATTAACAGCCTTTTTGGAATTATCCTTAACATTGAACTTTTCGCCTATCCTTTTGAATCTTTCTTTGTTAGTTCTTATGTATTTATTATTAGCAATCATTCTGTCATTTTATATAATCTATCAATGATAGCTTTCATTTCAATAGAGTAAGCACTGTTGGTATATTTCATCTTTCCTAAATTTTAATAATATAGGTATTTGTGGCTAAAAAGTGAGCTCTTTCTTGTTCTGTAATGAAATATCATGGCTATTTTGATAGGGATTACATTAAATATATAGACTGTGTTGGATAATATGGTCATTTTAATAATATTAATTCTTCTAATACAAGAAAACAAATGATAGCTTTCCATTTTTTTGTAATACCTTCAAATTCCTACATTTTTGTTTTACAGTTTTCAGAAACCTCATTCCTGGGTGTATATCCAAAATAATTGAAATCAAGACACATGAATAGCCCTGGAAGACCCCCGATAAAGTAGAAAACAAAATTTGCATAATTCCAATTGTATGAGGTGTTTAAAGTAGTCAAATATATACAAGAAGAAAATGGAATGGTGGTTGCTAGGAAATAGCAGGGAGGATGAAGTGAAGAGTTGTTCAGTGGGTATATAGTAACAGTTACTCACGATGAGTAAATTCCAGAGATCTGCTGTGCAACATGGTGCCTGCTGTTAACAGTATGATCTTCTGAATTTAAAATTTTGTTAAGAGAGTAGATCTCATGCTAAACAAAGAAATGTTTATGTAGACAAAACTTGATTCAATGTAACTCAGTTGTGAATTATTTCAGAATTAGCTATCAAATACATATAAACATAAGGTACAGGATTTTTCCTCCATTCTTTTGTCATATTTATATGTCTTATCTCCTCTACTTGGCCTGTCTAGATCTCTTTTATTGGCTCTTTTGTATGGAATCATCATTCTATTCCTTCATTTTCTACTTGGTGTTCAAAACTTCTCAGTTGTTACTTTGCATATCAATATCACTTTATTTCTCATTCATTTGTCTTTGTTAACTTCCATAAAATGCATTAAGGTTGTTCTTGCTCCATCCTTTGAGATGGTTTACCAATGTGATATTATATTAATATTAACAGCCTTTTTGGAATTATCCTTAACATTGAACTTTTCGCCTATCCTTTTGAATCTTTCTTTGTTAGTTCTTATGTATTTATTATTAGCAATCATTCTGTCATTTTATATAATCTATCAATGATAGCTTTCATTTCAATAGAGTAAGCACTGTTGGTATATTTCATCTTTCCTAAATTTTAATAATATAGGTATTTGTGGCTAAAAAGTGAGCTCTTTCTTGTTCTGTAATGAAATATCATGGCTATTTTGATAGGGATTACATTAAATATATAGACTGTGTTGGATAATATGGTCATTTTAATAATATTAATTCTTCTAATACAAGAAAACAAATGATAGCTTTCCATTTTTTTGTAATACCTTCAAATTCCTACATTTTTGTTTTACAGTTTTCAGAGTATAGGTGTCTCACCTCCATGGTTAAGTTTATTTCCAGATTTTTTAGTTGGTTTTTTTTCTTTGTCTTGCTGATAGTTTATTATTGAGGTAGAGCAACAGTGGTGTGTATATTAATCTTGTATCCTGCAACTTTTCAGAAATCATTTATTCTAACAGTTTTCTTTTTTTGTAGAGACTTTTGGGTTTTCTATATATAGTATCATGTCACCTGCAAATAGTAACAGTTTTACTTCTTCCCTTCCAATTTGTCTGCCCTTTATTACTTTTTCTTATCTGATTTCTATGGCTAGGACATCTGAAACTATGTTAAATAAAAGTGATAAGAGTTGACATCCTTGTTTTGTTTATGAATTTAGAAGAAAGACTTTCAGCCCCCGCCCCTCCTTTTTTTTTTTGAGAATGATAGCTATAGGTCATACATAGCCTTTATTATGTTGGGATATGTTTCTGCTTATACCAACTTTAGATGAGATTTTTTATCATAAATAGATGTAGATTTTTAAAAATAATTATTGGCTTCTTTTTTGTTAATTTTAATTATTTATTTATTTTTAATCCATCTTTATTCCTCGGCCTATGTGGACCACCCATTGCAGTGGCCTCTCTAGTTGCAGAGCACTGGCTCTGAGCACATAGGCTCCAGAGCACTGGCTCATAATTGGACATACCTGTCCAGGCTCTCCACGGCATGTGGGATCTTCCCGGGCCAGGGATCGAACTGTTGCCTCTTGCACTGCAAGGCAGACTCTTTTCTCACTGGACCACCAGGGAAGCCCCCTGTATATGGAATTTTATCAAACGCTTTCTCTGCATCTGTTGAGATGCAGATCATGTGATACTGATTATGTGATATTTATCTTTCTTTTTGTTAATGCAATGTATCATATTTATTGATTTATGAATATTTAACCATCCTTTTGACCCTGAATTAAGTCTCACTTGAGCATGGTATGTGATCCTTTTATTTATTGTGGAGGTTTCTAAAAAACTAAAACTGGAAATACTATGACTCAGCATTTACATTTCTTGGTATATAACTGAAGAAGACAAAAACACAAATTAAAAAAATAAAATGCACCTCTGTGTTCATAGCAGCATTATTTACAATAGCCAAGATATGGAAGCAACCTAAGTGTCTACCAACAGATGAATGGATAAAGAAGATGTGGTGTGTATGTATGTACACATACACACATATACATATTTATATATACAATGACCTGGAATATTAGTCATACAGTGGAATATTAGTCATAAAAAAAGAATGAAATTTTAACATTTGTGACATGAATGTACTTAGAGCTTATTATGATCAGTGAAATAAATCAAACAGAGGAAGGTGAAGACTGTATGTCATCACTTGTCAGTAGAATGTAAAAAATAAACTAAGCAAATAAATATAAGAAAACAGAAACTGACTCATTGGTACAGAGCACAAGTCAGTGGTTGCCAGTGAGGATAGGGAAAGAGAAAGGGGAAAGATAGGAGTATTGGATTAAGAGATACAAACTACCATGTATAAAGCAGACAAGCAACAAAACTGTATTGTACAGCAAAAGGAAATATAGCCATTATTTTCTAATAACTTTAAATGAAGTATACTTTGTGAAAATATTGATTCACTATGTTGTATACCTGTTTCTCTTTCATTGCTTTATCTTCAAATACAAAGGATTGCAACAAATTTAAAAGTTTGTGACTTTGTCTCTATAACTCTTAGTATATATTCTGATAGATTACAGCAGGATTCCAATAGATTGTCAACTTTATTATCATGTTTTTAACCTAAAAGAAATTACATCATAATTTTTACAATAAACTCACAAATAGCATAGATGATAATAATCCAAATCTATTTTCTTATTTGCCAAAGTACACTGAGATAGCATTAATTTTTTGTGTAATTCCTCAGAGGATTTTCCAATTTCACAAGTATCTGTTGGAACAGAAGTAAAAAGCTTTACAATAAGCTAAGTTTCTGAAATTGCAAATGAAGTCATCTAAATATGAGAAGTGAATTTTGAATCCATGCAGAATCCTGTGTTTTTCAGTCCATGATTTTTTTTTTAAGAACATCTTACTGCTTAGTGCTTTGGATAATTCTCTTGGATAGGGATTTTGTTTTTCTTAACAACTTTGGATATATAATTTTTGAAGGAGACAAAAACACAAATTAAAAAAATAAAATGCACCTCTGTGTTCATAGCAGCATTATTTACAATAGCCAAGATATGGAAGCAACCTAAGTGTCTACCAACAGATGAATGGATAAAGAAGATGTGGTGTGTATGTATGTACACATACACACATATACATATTTATATATACAATGACCTGGAATATTAGTCATACAGTGGAATATTAGTCATAAAAAAAGAATGAAATTTTAACATTTGTGACATGAATGTACTTAGAGCTTATTATGATCAGTGAAATAAATCAAACAGAGGAAGGTGAAGACTGTATGTCATCACTTGTCAGTAGAATGTAAAAAATAAACTAAGCAAATAAATATAAGAAAACAGAAACTGACTCATTGGTACAGAGCACAAGTCAGTGGTTGCCAGTGAGGATAGGGAAAGAGAAAGGGGAAAGATAGGAGTATTGGATTAAGAGATACAAACTACCATGTATAAAGCAGACAAGCAACAAAACTGTATTGTACAGCAAAAGGAAATATAGCCATTATTTTCTAATAACTTTAAATGAAGTATACTTTGTGAAAATATTGATTCACTATGTTGTATACCTGTTTCTCTTTCATTGCTTTATCTTCAAATACAAAGGATTGCAACAAATTTAAAAGTTTGTGACTTTGTCTCTATAACTCTTAGTATATATTCTGATAGATTACAGCAGGATTCCAATAGATTGTCAACTTTATTATCATGTTTTTAACCTAAAAGAAATTACATCATAATTTTTACAATAAACTCACAAATAGCATAGATGATAATAATCCAAATCTATTTTCTTATTTGCCAAAGTACACTGAGATAGCATTAATTTTTTGTGTAATTCCTCAGAGGATTTTCCAATTTCACAAGTATCTGTTGGAACAGAAGTAAAAAGCTTTACAATAAGCTAAGTTTCTGAAATTGCAAATGAAGTCATCTAAATATGAGAAGTGAATTTTGAATCCATGCAGAATCCTGTGTTTTTCAGTCCATGATTTTTTTTTTAAGAACATCTTACTGCTTAGTGCTTTGGATAATTCTCTTGGATAGGGATTTTGTTTTTTTCTTAACAACTTTGGACTTAAACCACAAATTGAAGTGTGTTGGCAATTAATAAAATATACCACATTTATTGGTAAAATGTTTGAACAAAATCTTTTCATCTAAAAATATGTGTAGAAATTCTAGGTGTTATAACATATGAACAGTTATGTGGACGACTAAAAGTCAATTTTAATTGTGAATATAGTGATCATTATATTTATTATTTGATATGAATTATTGTTAAAGTATACCTGAAAATTTTTGGTAAGCTTCCAAACTGACAGCATTCAGATTAGTCATTTTGCAAAGGAGAGGATACAAAAATGAAGCACAGTCTCTAAAATGTTCTCTGAGCTGAACTTGTGGTTTTCAGCTTCATTTCCAAGATCTGACTTAAAACTTTCTAGCAGTGAGTGCTGAATTGTTGACAGAAATTTAACATGCACGTTTCTGAAGATAAACACAGGCTTATATTTTCAGACTCCTATTTCATATACAAAAGGGTCAGAACCTGGTTGACACTTAGGGCAGATCTCTGATTTTTCTTGAGTTGTTGGTATTCTTCTTTGTCCAGGTGGTTTTCAATTACAAGCCCAAAGAAAGGGTAACAGTCAAGTGATGTGATCTCAGCATAACTAGGAGCCCTTCTCCCCCTCCCACCTTATCCACATTTTCCCCATCTGCTCTCTGGTACTTGAAATTCCCTTAATAAAGAACCTGGATTTAAATTCCACACTCGAAGATAAGAGAAGTGGGGATTAAAGCACAAATACTCCCTTTGAAAGAGAACACACTGACTTAAAGTCACACTAAAATATCTGGTTATATCAGATCTCTGACTCAAAGCAGGTTTTGTTGTCCAGGTAAGAGGAGAAGAAGTGAACTTCATAGAAGGAAATATGTGTTGGCAGAGTTTTGTAATGAACAATGTTTCCACTTTTTCACCTTCCCTAGGCAAATTTATTTCAGCAACCTTTAAGCATAGGTCCTTATCTTTCATTTGGTCAATATAATACTTCTCTCTTTTTTTTTCTTTCCTAGAACAGTTTGCTCTGAAATATTAAATGTTGTAAGTGTATCTCAGTCTCCTAGTTTGGAAAAAATTACAGAATAGACTGCTGAGAATGTGTGGTTGGCATTGTTGAGCCTCTGCTTGACAATCTATAAGGTGTTATGAGAAACATATATATATGTCTGAAAATTAATTGCTTTTTTTATTTTTGAAATTCAGAAGGGGGTAAGTTCTTCAAACTTCTTATTGGGCTTGAGAAACATTCCAGAGCAAATTATTAAAATATTGGCTGTTTCTGTTTAAAAAAATGATAATCAGTGAGTTTATAATAGAGGCATGATCAGTATTGGATTTATTTTCTTTTCAGACTGTGAGTCAGGGCCCTGGTATAGCCATAGTGTTTCCTAACCTTAGTAAAGCATTTGATAGATTCTCAAGGTACTAAATAGAGAAATTTGAACTGGAAAATAGTATAGTTAAGTGGGTTTATAACTCATTGGGAAACCATGTGCAAAGATTACTGATTAAAACTAATTTATGTTATCCTTGGCCCTGTTCTGTTCAATATTTTTAAATGCAACCTTGACAAAGTTGTAGATAATGTAAAACAGCAAGATAGTATATCAGATGATAGAATCAATATTCAAAATTGACTGGTTGGCATTAAATACTGTCAAGCTTATAGTAAATATGAGTAAATAGCAATAGTAAATAGCACCCCAATCTCACTGCACAAATTTAAGTTAAATTACATATGGGCTTAAAGCAACAAGTGTGAGACAGATTTATGGGTACAAGTATTATATGCAAAGTAGGCACAATGGCAGATCTGTTCTTCTCTATATAGGTCAAACCATACAATGTAATATGCTCAAAACATGATGTCACATTTTTAATTGGAACATAGATCAACTATACAGTGTCTAAGAAGAGAGATTAAAGTAGTGAAAAACCTTGTTTGTACTATGAAAGTTTTCTGTTTATAAAATTTACATATTGTGGTCTTCTTAATTCTCTGCCATGTGGGAGCTGTCATGAAAAACCATGAAAATATTCTTGAATTTTTGTCAGTGCTGTGGACAGTGACCATTTCTAGCATCTTCTGTCTCTCCATCATGGACTATGGGAAGTTATAGAATATAGCTTTGATGTATTAGATAAAACATTCTTTGCTTTCCCAAAATTGATGACAGAAGAAAAGAGAGAATACATGAATTCATTGTATATCAAAAAGCAGTGAGGTAGTCCAAATTGTTTGTGTTTCATGTTTAATTGTGAAGAGCTCTTATTAAATGGTAGGAACCAATGATTTCTGCCTTTTTCCCTTCCACCTTAATGATAATTTTCTGTTGAGCTTTTTTTTGCTGTAATCCTCCATTGTTAATCTGAAGTTTATTTGACTCCAGTATATGTTAAATGAAGTTGTTAACTGACTTCTTTTAAACTTATGCATAAAAACATAGCAAACGTTTTGAAGAACAAAGGACATGTTATCTTCATACAAAAAACCATAAGGAAGAAAACCTGGGAATTTTGAAATAAACTGTTTGTAGAGCTGCAAAATCAAATTCTGTTTAAAGGACCAGAGTCCAAAACGTTTGACTTGGGTATTTCTTTAACCTCTGTCAAATTTAAGGAACTTTATTTAAAATATAATTTGGAAGCATATACTAGCCACTTCATAGCACAAAAAGGAATGGAATGGTGAAAAATAACAGCAATTATTGAACTTGTCATTCCAGAGTCTACAAGGTAAAGTATTAGCAACCAAAAGGGATAAAGTTACACATCCTTTGTTGCTGGCACCAATAAGAGAAGAAGGAGAAACTGGGAAAATAAAAGAATAAGGTCTTTGCAATTTTGTGGCTTGGGTTACTAAGCACTTGCAATAAATAAAGCTTAAAACACAAGCACATCATCTAAGACAGCTATGTATTGAAAACCCAAAGAACTTCAGGACTAAAGGACTTTTTTCCCAGAGGCTGAATCAAATTATTTTGAGAAACAAAGTACTCAGAATGACTGGATAATTCAGATAATTTAAAAGTCATATTTGATTGTTTTAGCCATAACTTTTAAAGCACTCAGTTGCTTGGTTGATAAGATAAAACTACAAATTTGATGGGGAGGGGGAGTGTGCGAGTGAGTATACAAATGATATTTATGTGTTCCTTTGTTATTTAAGTACTCATTAGGGTCAGAAATTAAATGATTGAACTCAATATTAAATTCTTCTGATAGCTACCAAATCTCTCCAAAGAAAATGTTTTGCAGTTCATCAGGAGGTAATTAACCTGGGTTTATAATATAGAGAAATTTCTAACCTACAGTGTGATCAAAATGATAGGAAAGTTGGTGATTTAACAGAAGTTTTAGTTGTTACTGCTGCTTTTCTAGTAACACTTAGGTAGCATCTCCAAAGCAAATGAAAATAAACATGGACAGAGCTTACAACTTTGTTTTTATGAACCTGAGTAGTTTGGCATGCAAGAAGGTAAAGTGGTTATCTGAGGAGGCTTTACAAATAGCTGAGGAAAGAAGAGAAGTGAAAAGCAAGGGAGAAAGGAAAAGACATAACCAACTGAATGCAGAGTTCCAGAAACTAGCAAGGAGAGATAAGAAGGACTTCTTAAATGAACAATGCAAATACGTAGAGGAAAACAATAGAATGGGAAAGACTTGTCAAGAAAATTGGAGATATCAAGAGAACATTTCTTACAAAAATGCACACAATAAAGGGTAGAAACGGTAAGAACCTTAGAGAAGCAGAAGAGATTAAGAAGCAGTGGCAAGACTACATGGAAGAACTATACAAAAAAGTTCCTAATGACCTAGATAATCCCGATGGTGTGGTCACTCACTGGAGCCAGACATCCTGGAGTGTGAAGACCAGTAGGCATTAGGAAGCATTACTATGAAACAAAGCTAGTGACGATAATGGAATTCCAGCTGAATTACTTCAAATACTAAAAGATGATGCTGTCAAAATACTGTACTCAATATGTCAGCAAATTTGGAAAACTCAGCAGTGAACACAGGACTGTAGACAGTCAGTTTTCATTCCAGTCCCAAAGAAAGGCAATGCCAAATAATGTTCAAACTACCAGACAATTGCACTCATTTCACATGCTAGTAAGGTTATGCTCAAATCCTCCTAGCTAGGCTTTAGCAGTACATGAACAAACAACTTCCAGATGTACAAACTGGGTTTAGAAAAGGCAGAGGAACCAGAGATCAAATTGCCAATATTCATTAGATTGTAAAGAAAGCAAGGGAATTCCAGAAAAATATCTCCTTCTGCTTTATTGACTCTGCTAAAGCCTTTGATTGTGTGGATCACAACAAACTGGAAAATTCTTTATGTTGTTGAGATTTTTAAATTTTCTAACAATATTATGTATTTTTAAATATACTATTCCAATATTGTGCTTGATAATATATATTCAGTTTTGTAAATAGATAAGTAATCACTTTAACACTTACAATTATTGAGTTGAACAAAAATTAAGATGACAGATTAGAGAAATTAACTTACTTTACTTTGACTTCTCATATGTCATAGTTGTCAAAAATGCGAAGATCAGATAACATATAACCCAGGGTTATGCATCCTCTGATCACAACTTCATTGACTCCATCTACTTTTCTGACTTTATTTCCTGTCCATCTCTAATTCTGGAAATCTGTCTGGGCTCTTTGAATGCCAAAATTAGTCATCAATAAAATTCTTTTCATATATAAACTTTTTAAAGTGAAGGTTTCCTTTATCTTCAGGTTATTGCCAAAACCTCTGTTCACTCTTCCACACTCCTTTATGACTGGACTCAGTGTTGGTTAATTGTCTCTTTGCATTTTGACTGATGTTTTATCATCAGTCTTTTCACCTTGCTTCTTAAAATTACTTTGCTTCTTATGTCATTAAACTATATCAGACATTATCCCCCTGTTGATTTCATCTGCAGTTCCCTGGGTCACTCTCTCACAGTATTCAAAAAGTTATGGTTCTTGACTCATTGCCACTTTCCCAAATGCCACTCATCAACATTTTTTGTAAAATAAATATCCTCATATACATCTTCCCAAAGTTCTGCACTGTTACATTTCCTCATCTCTCTCCTCTGTTGATCTTGTCATCAACTATGCCTTGGCTCTTAGTTCTTTGGTCATATTCTTGATGTTGTTATTAGTAATACATTTCATGGGCTTCCCAGGTAGTACTAGTGATAAAGAACCCACGTAGGGGCTTCTCCTGGTGGTCCAGTGGGTAAGGACACCGCCTTGCAGTGCAAAGGACGCCAGTTCGAGCCCCGGCCTGAGAAGATCCCATGTGCCGTGGAGCGGCTGAACTGATGTGTCCAATTACCGCGCCGGAGCTCTGGAGCGCATGCGCCCAGAGCTGGTGCTCTGCGACGACAGAGGCCGCGGCGATGGGAGGCCCACAGGAGCCAAAGAACAAAGACGGATGAAAATAGAGAAATGAAAGACCAATAGAAGTGGTCCGCCTGCTCCCCTCCCTCCCCAACCCCCGCCCAAAATAAATAAATAAATCTTAAAAAAAAAAAAGTCTCAACCTGGAAAACATATTCAAATAAACCTGGTATCATGGAATTGCTCCTTTAAAAAAAAAAGAACCCACGTGCCAATGCAGGAGATGCAGTAGACCTCGATTTGATCCCTGGATTGGGAATAGTCCCTGGAAAAGGGCATGGTAACCCACTCTAGTCTTCTTGCCTGGAGAATCCCATGCAGAGAGTGTTGCAGAAATCAGACCACTGAGAAGCCAAGCACCACACTCGGAGGGTTGGAGAACTCTGATTTATTACACCGGTGGTCCCAGATGAGGTAGTGCTCAGAAATTCTGGGCCTTGAGCTCAGAGTGAGCTCTTTTTGACCTTATCTTCAGGTTATTGCCAAAACCTCTGTTCACTCTTCCACACTCCTTTATGACTGGACTCAGTGTTGGTTAATTGTCTCTTTGCATTTTGACTGATGTTTTATCATCAGTCTTTTCACCTTCTTAAAATTACTTTGCTTCTTATGTCATTAAACTATATCAGACATTATCCCCCTGTTGATTTCATCTGCAGTTCCCTGGGTCACTCTCTCACAGTATTCAAAAAGTTATGGTTCTTGACTCATTGCCACTTTCCCAAATGCCACTCATCAACATTTTTTGTAAAATAAATATCCTCATATACATCTTCCCAAAGTTCTGCACTGTTACATTTCCTCATCTCTCTCCTCTGTTGATCTTGTCATCAACTATGCCTTGGCTCTTAGTTCTTTGGTCATATTCTTGATGTTGTTATTAGTAATACATTTCATGGGCTTCCCAGGTAGTACTAGTGATAAAGAACCCACGTAGGGGCTTCTCCTGGTGGTCCAGTGGGTAAGGACACCGCCTTGCAGTGCAAAGGACGCCAGTTCGAGCCCCGGCCTGAGAAGATCCCATGTGCCGTGGAGCGGCTGAACTGATGTGTCCAATTACCGCGCCGGAGCTCTGGAGCGCATGCGCCCAGAGCTGGTGCTCTGCGACGACAGAGGCCGCGGCGATGGGAGGCCCACAGGAGCCAAAGAACAAAGACGGATGAAAATAGAGAAATGAAAGACCAATAGAAGTGGTCCGCCTGCTCCCCTCCCTCCCCAACCCCCGCCCAAAATAAATAAATAAATCTTAAAAAAAAAAAAGTCTCAACCTGGAAAACATATTCAAATAAACCTGGTATCATGGAATTGCTCCTTTAAAAAAAAAAGAACCCACGTGCCAATGCAGGAGATGCAGTAGACCTCGATTTGATCCCTGGATTGGGAATAGTCCCTGGAAAAGGGCATGGTAACCCACTCTAGTCTTCTTGCCTGGAGAATCCCATGCAGAGAGTGTTGCAGAAATCAGACCACTGAGAAGCCAAGCACCACACTCGGAGGGTTGGAGAACTCTGATTTATTACACCGGTGGTCCCAGATGAGGTAGTGCTCAGAAATTCTGGGCCTTGAGCTCAGAGTGAGCTCTTTTTTCTATAGGGTTAACATATGCAAGTACAGTTAGTGATTTCTGATTGGGTACATTAAAATCAGCAGCCACACAATGCAGGAGTTGCTAGGAGTTACAGGACATGATGTGGGCAGTTACAGAGCACAAGAGTTACAAGGAATTACATGTAAGATTAATGACCTATAGAACCAGGCGTGGAACATTCTGGCCTTTATCAGAACAATGGTTTCAGCATCACAGGCATATTTCTTGGGAGCAAAAGGAACTTTAGTTGATCATTATTGAGCATGAGCCTCAGTTTCCTTCTTCAAGAGGAGCCTGGTGGGCTACAGTCCATAGGGTTGCAAAGAGTCTGACACAACTGAAGTGATTTAGCTCGCACACGTGCAATAAGTTTCACAATATCATTTTAAAGCATCCCAATCCCGATAATTATTCCTCCTTTCTCCTTTATTTCTTCCAGGAAATTGAAGCAAAGACTATTTGTGCTCCATATGTTCCCTTGGTCCAACTGTGTTCACTTGAGGTCAAGCTTCCAAGCATACTGACAGCATTCCGTCTCAATAATGTGTACCTTTCTTTTTTTCTCCGTTTCTCTTCATTTCTGAAGGCTTTCTCAGAGAAAAACAGGAACTTTTCCTGTTGATGTCATAGGAACTTTTCTCAGTATGTGTAGGCACACCCCAGAAGTCTTGGGAAATGATACTTAACAGTCCCATGGAAAATCCTCAGCCAACGGGGATAGAGTCAGTGAAGAAGATCCTCCTGTAGGGCAGTCCTGAGGCACATCCTACATGGTTTTAAGATTTTCCCCTCAGCCCAAACCTTTGTTGCTCTTCTTTACTGGATTTACTTTCTTCCTTGCCTTACTTAGGGCTTCTCTGATAGCTCAGCTGGTAAAGAATCTGCCTGCAATGCAGGAGACTCTGGTTCAATTCCTGGGTTGGGAAGATTCCCTGGAGAAGGGATAGGCCACCTACTCCAGTATTGTTGGGTTTCCCTGGTGGATTACACATGAAAGAATCCACCTGCAAGGCAGGGGAATCTAGGTTTGATCCCTGGGTTGAAAAGATCCCCTGGAGAAGGAAATGGCAACCCACTCCAGTATTCTTGCCTGGGAATACCAGGCTCCCTTGGATAGAGGAGCCTGGCAGGCTAGTGGGGTCCACGGGTTGCAAAGAGTCAGATATAACTGAGCAGCTTTCACTCGTACCTCTCCACTTTCTCATTTCTTTACTTGTGTTTCCTGGAATTGCCTGCACTCAAGCCCTTGCCCCCAATGTCTCTATTGCTCACTGCATCTTCTCATGTTCTCATTGTTCTTCTCTCTCTCTCTCTCTTTTAAATATGGAACTCACGAATTTGTCTGTCTTCCTTGCGCGGGGACCATGTTAATCTTCTCTGTATTGTTCCAGGTTTAGTATATGTGCTGCTGAAGCGAGCACTCATTTTTCTTCTTACATATTTTAGATTCCATGGTACAAGATTATATTCACTTCCTTGAGTGTGTCCTCATTTTTCCTTCATTTCTTCCAGGAAATTGAAGCAAAGACTATTTGTGCTCCATATGTTCCCTTGGTCCAACTGTGTTCACTTGAGGTCAAGCTTCCAAGCATACTGACAGCATTCCGTCTCAATAATGTGTACCTTTCTTTTTTTCTCCGTTTCTCTTCATTTCTGAAGGCTTTCTCAGAGAAAAACAGGAACTTTTCCTGTTGATGTCATAGGAACTTTTCTCAGTATGTGTAGGCACACCCCAGAAGTCTTGGGAAATGATACTTAACAGTCCCATGGAAAATCCTCAGCCAACGGGGATAGAGTCAGTGAAGAAGATCCTCCTGTAGGGCAGTCCTGAGGCACATCCTACATGGTTTTAAGATTTTCCCCTCAGCCCAAACCTTTGTTGCTCTTCTTTACTGGATTTACTTTCTTCCTTGCCTTACTTAGGGCTTCTCTGATAGCTCAGCTGGTAAAGAATCTGCCTGCAATGCAGGAGACTCTGGTTCAATTCCTGGGTTGGGAAGATTCCCTGGAGAAGGGATAGGCCACCTACTCCAGTATTGTTGGGTTTCCCTGGTGGATTACACATGAAAGAATCCACCTGCAAGGCAGGGGAATCTAGGTTTGATCCCTGGGTTGAAAAGATCCCCTGGAGAAGGAAATGGCAACCCACTCCAGTATTCTTGCCTGGGAATACCAGGCTCCCTTGGATAGAGGAGCCTGGCAGGCTAGTGGGGTCCACGGGTTGCAAAGAGTCAGATATAACTGAGCAGCTTTCACTCGTACCTCTCCACTTTCTCATTTCTTTACTTGTGTTTCCTGGAATTGCCTGCACTCAAGCCCTTGCCCCCAATGTCTCTATTGCTCACTGCATCTTCTCATGTTCTCATTGTTCTTCTCTCTCTCTCTCTCTTTTAAATATGGAACTCACGAATTTGTCTGTCTTCCTTGCGCGGGGACCATGTTAATCTTCTCTGTATTGTTCCAGGTTTAGTATATGTGCTGCTGAAGCGAGCACTCATTTTTCTTCTTACATATTTTAGATTCCATGGTACAAGATTATATTCACTTCCTTGAGTGTGTCCTCATTTCCCTTGTTCTTCCTAGTCTTTGCCATATTGGTCTGAACAAACCTTGACCTTTGTTTGACTTGAATCTTAAGACTATTGTTTATCTCCTTCTCTGATTTACTATGACAAATATGAAAATATATATAATCTACTAATTTGTTATCTGTCTGTTGGCCCTTACTAGAAGCTGAGTGCCATAAAATCAGGATTTTTTGACTGTATTATATCTGTATTCATAGTGCCTAGAAAGGTGGCTGGTACACAGTACAGGCTTAATACCTATTTTTTGAATTGCTGATTAAGGCTGGAATGAATGTTTTAGGCCTTATGGGACTCAGAGTTATCCTAAGATGGCTTCTGAGGAGGACAACATCTTTCCATATATTTCCCCATTTTTACTCTCACCTTTCTCAGTTTATGTCTTAGAAAAGGTGATAAATATCATGACTCTGAAAAATATGTGTAAAAAGATTTCTTTGTACAAAAGCTGGTATTTGGGGATTATTTTCAAATATTTAGTGTTCCTCACGGTGAGTTTCCTCCCTTTTAGGATGGATCAAAACTTATAACTAGCTTAGAATAGTTAGTACATCTTTTCCACTTGCATAAATGAGGAATAACACTAAGTTATACTAATGTTCTTTTCATGTAAAATAATAACAGTAATTTTTGAACACTTAGTATGTAACAGGCACTACTATAAATGCTTACATATGTTGATTCATTTAGTAATAATCAACTCTATGAGAAAAAAATGCTGTTTTAATTTTTATGTGAGGAGGAAGAGAGATTGCTGAATGATTTTCTCAAAGTCTCTTAACTAGAGAGAGTTGTTATCTCTGCGCTTAACATCAGAACCAGGTTTTTATGATTTAAAGCTCTAGGCTCTTAATTACTACTCTGTTAAACTATTCTCTTTTATCGCACATAAAAATAAAACAGAACAGACAGTATGCTAGTGGACATTTGCAATGTGCCAGGCATTATTTTATGCATTGTATGAGAAATCCCCTGAACAGAAACATTGGATTGCAAACTGAGAGACTAGATCTATCTCTGTCATCCCTAGAACCACAAACAACATGTTTTAGTTCTCTGGTCTTAATTACTTTCATCCATCCAACCATACGTTAAACACCTCTTAAATGCCTGGAACAGTGACAGATCTTGCTTGAAAATGATAATGAAGGAGAAACTGTCCAAAATAGTGAGGTGATTATGGTCTAGGGAAGAGGCAGTCAAAAGTGGCCAATTAATACACAGTGCAAAGGTGCTGTGACGGTGGAAAGTATGGGTTGCTTTTGGAAACATGAAGAGGGACGTGAACTAGGGGAGGATATTTCCTCTATAACATGAACTCAGAGTCCCCTACCCATTATTCCCCAGTTAATTAGGAAGGTGTCTCAGAGAAAGAAGGCAGTCATACCTTTTGGCCTTGAGTTAATATCTGCAGAAATTTAAGGACTCATTTTGATATTATCACTCTCTATCTCTAGCCTTTTCTTTTTACCCAAGGCTGAACAATTCATTTTACCCTACCTTAACACCGTCTTTTCACATATAGAACCCTGTGGCACTACTATCTTGCACTCCAGTGAAATAAAGCTTCCCAGTGTCTGTGTTCCTCCCCAATGTACTGATTCTGACTCTCGAGAGGGCAAACTGAAACTACAGTTTTAGTACTCATATTTCTTTGTACAAAAGCTGGTATTTGGGGATTATTTTCAAATATTTAGTGTTCCTCACGGTGAGTTTCCTCCCTTTTAGGATGGATCAAAACTTATAACTAGCTTAGAATAGTTAGTACATCTTTTCCACTTGCATAAATGAGGAATAACACTAAGTTATACTAATGTTCTTTTCATGTAAAATAATAACAGTAATTTTTGAACACTTAGTATGTAACAGGCACTACTATAAATGCTTACATATGTTGATTCATTTAGTAATAATCAACTCTATGAGAAAAAAATGCTGTTTTAATTTTTATGTGAGGAGGAAGAGAGATTGCTGAATGATTTTCTCAAAGTCTCTTAACTAGAGAGAGTTGTTATCTCTGCGCTTAACATCAGAACCAGGTTTTTATGATTTAAAGCTCTAGGCTCTTAATTACTACTCTGTTAAACTATTCTCTTTTATCGCACATAAAAATAAAACAGAACAGACAGTATGCTAGTGGACATTTGCAATGTGCCAGGCATTATTTTATGCATTGTATGAGAAATCCCCTGAACAGAAACATTGGATTGCAAACTGAGAGACTAGATCTATCTCTGTCATCCCTAGAACCACAAACAACATGTTTTAGTTCTCTGGTCTTAATTACTTTCATCCATCCAACCATACGTTAAACACCTCTTAAATGCCTGGAACAGTGACAGATCTTGCTTGAAAATGATAATGAAGGAGAAACTGTCCAAAATAGTGAGGTGATTATGGTCTAGGGAAGAGGCAGTCAAAAGTGGCCAATTAATACACAGTGCAAAGGTGCTGTGACGGTGGAAAGTATGGGTTGCTTTTGGAAACATGAAGAGGGACGTGAACTAGGGGAGGATATTTCCTCTATAACATGAACTCAGAGTCCCCTACCCATTATTCCCCAGTTAATTAGGAAGGTGTCTCAGAGAAAGAAGGCAGTCATACCTTTTGGCCTTGAGTTAATATCTGCAGAAATTTAAGGACTCATTTTGATATTATCACTCTCTATCTCTAGCCTTTTCTTTTTACCCAAGGCTGAACAATTCATTTTACCCTACCTTAACACCGTCTTTTTCACATATAGAACCCCTGTGGCACTACTATCTTGCACTCCAGTGAAATAAAGCTTCCCAGTGTCTGTGTTCCTCCCCAATGTACTGATTCTGACTCTCGAGAGGGCAAACTGAAACTACAGCTCTTTAAGTACCTTCCTAAGTGATAGCCCAGAATCTACACTGTGCTGAGAAACTACCTCATAGTAGAAACCTTCATAAAATAACGTTCTTTGGATTGTCAAAAACTCCATGACAACATCTAAACTGTTAATAAAAATCAACTGCAAGCATAATGTTATATTATTTTTACTTAATAATGAGCATCTTAAATATTGTTAGAGTGGTTCAATTTTAAACTGGCTTCTCTATCAAGAGGGGAGCAACAAACTGATTAAATGCCTCTACTGGCAAAAGTTCTTATTAACCTGGAGCTTGGGCCTAAGTTTTTGCAATGTTAATCTTGGAAAGTGTTGTCCATGTGGAGAGATACATTAGACTTCTCTTGAGGAGAACTGAAATGTAGTTACTTAACATTATGTAACTCTCATTGTGGGTGGTAACTTTAGAGGAGCAGAGGTTAACTATGCAGCTATTTGTCAGTAGACTCTGAGAGACTCTCCTTAACTGTTAGCAAAACATTAGAAGATGTGAAACCCTTGATGACAACCCTGTAGTTATCCCGAGATTCACCCTAATTCAGTTTTAGGAAACATATGCTTTGCAGGATTAAGCTATCAGGACTTGTTATGATCTCAGTGATACCAGCAAATAATGATTACAGTTTGCAAAATATGAGTTCATTATCCTTAATACTTTTTATGTAGATGGTCGTATGATCCTTATAAGAAAGAAGTATCTATATTAGGTTTACTCCAAAAAAGAGGTAAAATACATAGAGAAGTTAAATTCTTTGCTTAAGAGCAAATACCTCATTCAGTTCAGTTCAGTTGCTTAGTAGTGTCTGACTCTTTGTGACCTCATGGTCTGCAGCACACTAGGCTTCCCTGTCCTTCACTGTCTCCTGGAGCTTGCTCAAACTCATGTCCATTGACTCAGTGATGCCATCCAACCATCTCGTCCTCTGTCTTCCCCTCTCCTTTTGCCTTCTATTTTCCCTAACATCAGGGTCTTTTCCAGTGAGTTGTCTCTTTGCATCAGGTGGCCAAAGTATTGGAGATTCAGCTTTAGCATCATTCCTTCCAGTGAATATTCAGGATTGCTTTCCTTTAGGATTGACTGGTTTGATCTCCTTGCAGTCCAAGGGACTCTCAAGAGCCTTCTCCAACACTATAGTACAAAACCAGCAATTCTTCAGCACTCAGCCTTCTTCATGGTCCAGCTCTCACATTCATACATGACTCCTGGGAAAACCATAGCTTTGACTATATGAACTTTGTTGGCAAAATGATTCCTCTACTTTTGAATACACTGTCTAAGTTTGTCATAGCTTTTCTTCCAAGGAGAAAGCAGTTAGTTTCATGGCAGTAGTCATGAAATAAAACAGCTCATAGCAGAGCCAAAAAAATCTCTTTGGTGCCTTAGTGTTAGTTCTATTGCATGCTGCTTTTTCCTTGAATAAATCACACAACTCTGAGAACAAGTGAAGATTTGTTGCATGGCTAAAAGAAATGAGGCATTTGAAACTTATCTTGGTGTGTCAGATGGTCACCTATTGCTTGCTATTCCTCCCATAAGGTGGTAGAGGATATTGCTCCACTATCTTTGTTTCTGGGCTGGCCTTAATGACTTACTTAACCAACAGATGAGGTAGAAAACACAATCCAAGGCAAGGTTGCAGGTTCTGCCTGACTTCTGGAGCATACTTTCTCAGCACCTTGAATCACCAGGAAAGAAGTCAGACTACTCTGAAGAGACTATATGGAGAGACCCTGAGAATGAATAAAGAGGGAGAAATGCCCAGCCAAGCCCAGCTTTCCAGCATCCTCATCTCTATCAGTTGACGCTTAATGGAACAAAAGAATGAACAAGTGAGTCCTGCTTGGATTCCTATCACACAAAAAAAATCATGAAATATAATAGAATTGTTGTTCTAGCCACTAAATTTTAGGGTAGTTTGTTACTCACCAATAGTCCTATTACTTCATGCCAAGTAGATGGCATAAAAATGAAAAAAAATGACGGACTTTATTTTCTTTATTCCACAAAACTTCTGTGGATGGTGACTGCAGTCATGAAATTAAAAGACACTTGCTGCTTTGAAGGAAAGCTACAACAAACCTACACAGTGTATTCAAAAGCAGAGACATTGCTTTGCTGACAGTGTCTGTGTAATCAAAGCTATGTTTTTTCCAGTAGTCATGCATGTATGTGAGAGTCAGACTGTGAAGAAGACTTAGCGCTGAAGAATTGTTGCCTTTGAACTGTGGTGTTGGAGAGAAGATTTTTGAGAGTCCCTTGGATTGCAAGGAGACCAAACCAGTCAATATTAAGGAAATCCACTGAAGGACTGATGCTGGAGCTGAAGCTGCCATACTTTGGCCCCATGATGTGAAGGGACAACTCATTGGGGAAAGACCCTGGTGCTGGGGAAAATAGAAGGTAAAAGGAGAAGGGGATGAGAGAGGACGAGATGGTTGGATGGCATCACTGAGTCAGTGGACATGAGTTTGAGCATGCTCCAAGAGGTGGTAAAGGACAGGGAAGCATGGCTTTCTTCAGTCCATGTGGTCGCAAAGAGTTGGCCATGACTGAGTTACTGAACTGATCTGAATAGGTACCAGTAAGGGTATAGTCAGAAGGCACAAACTATATCTACCTACTAATCTATTTAGTAGAGAGATTTAACACATAGTTTATCGGAGAACTGAAAAGGCAAAAAAGTATTCCTCAGGTATTGTGTAGGAAATAACTGCAGGAAGAAGAACAGAGGAAAAGTTGGAATTATTCAACTTAGATGTGTAAAATGGGACTCCATGGAATGAGGCCCAAGGTATCTTCAGAATAGACGCTGACAGGCTGGTGTTAGTGTTTCTGAAGGAGTGTAATGAACACCAGGAAAGAAGTCAGACTACTCTGAGAAATGGCCAGAATATTGAATTCCAGCATCCTCATCTCTATCAGTTGACGCTTAATGGAACAAAAGAATGAACAAGTGAGTCCTGCTTGGATTCCTATCACACAAAAAAAATCATGAAATATAATAGAATTGTTGTTCTAGCCACTAAATTTTAGGGTAGTTTGTTACTCACCAATAGTCCTATTACTTCATGCCAAGTAGATGGCATAAAATGAAAAAAATGACGCACTTTACTTTCTTTATTCCACAACCCTTCTGTGGATGGTGACTGCAGTCATGAAATTAAAAGACACTTGCTGCTTTGAAGGAAAGCTACAACAAACCTACACAGTGTATTCAAAAGCAGAGACATTGCTTTGCTGACAGTGTCTGTGTAATCAAAGCTATGTTTTTTCCAGTAGTCATGCATGTATGTGAGAGTCAGACTGTGAAGAAGACTTAGCGCTGAAGAATTGTTGCCTTTGAACTGTGGTGTTGGAGAGAAGATTTTTGAGAGTCCCTTGGATTGCAAGGAGACCAAACCAGTCAATATTAAGGAAATCCACTGAAGGACTGATGCTGGAGCTGAAGCTGCCATACTTTGGCCCCATGATGTGAAGGGACAACTCATTGGGGAAAGACCCTGGTGCTGGGGAAAATAGAAGGTAAAAGGAGAAGGGGATGAGAGAGGACGAGATGGTTGGATGGCATCACTGAGTCAGTGGACATGAGTTTGAGCATGCTCCAAGAGGTGGTAAAGGACAGGGAAGCATGGCTTTCTTCAGTCCATGTGGTCGCAAAGAGTTGGCCATGACTGAGTTACTGAACTGATCTGAATAGGTACCAGTAAGGGTATAGTCAGAAGGCACAAACTATATCTACCTACTAATCTATTTAGTAGAGAGATTTAACACATAGTTTATCGGAGAACTGAAAAGGCAAAAATGGAATCCTCAGGTATTGTGTAGGAAATAACTGCAGGAAGAAGAACAGAGGAAAAAGTTGGAATTATTCAACTTAGATGTGTAAAAATGGGACTCCATGGAATGAGGCCCAAGGTATCTTCAGAATAGACGCTGACAGGCTGGTGTTAGTGTTTCTGAAGGAGTGTAATGAAGTTGGGACTTCTCAGGTGGCTTAGTGGTAAAGAACCTGCCTGCCAATGCAGGAGATGCTAGAGACGCAGGTTCATTCCCTGGATCTGGAAGATCCCCTGGAGGAGGGTATGGCAGCTTGCTGCAGTATTCTTAACCTGGAGAATCCCATAGACAGAGGTGCCTGGTTAGCTGCAGTCCATAGAGTCGCACAGAGTCAGACACGACTGAGAACATGCACACATAATGAAGTTGGTTCTGGTACTATGGCAGACAACAAACTGAAATTATGTGCTACTACTCCAAAAACAAATGGCTGCTTTCAGGAAACATGCTTGGGGTGACCCTGACAAGAAGAGAAAACAAAAAGGAAGGAAAAATTGCCTTCTTTCCTCCAGCCTCACAGTTTTTCTCTCTGTAGCACCCTCTATTGGAAGAGCAGGACAGATAGCAAAAGTTCTTTGTTCCCAACCATGACCCATGTTCATTTTTCTTTTACACACTTTTAAATGCCATTGTTTGGGATTGCTCCAGACACAGACTCCTCTCATAAGTTCATAATCCTCTCCATCCTTCGTGATCCAGCTCATGATCTACTGTGTCTATTATACTTTCCAATTTAATGTGACCTTTTCCTTTGCTGATTTGCATGCCTCTCTTATGATGTTTATTTTTCTGTCTCCTATTATAGTTAGTTTTGTGAATGCCTTGACTCAGACATTGAAGGCATGGATTTGGAGTCAGGCAGAACAGGGTCCAGATTTTGGGTCCATTACTTAGTGGCTCTGTGACCTTAAGCAAGTTATTTGAAGTCTCTATGTCTCAAATTCTGCATGTATTCATTTAGAGGCACACACTTATTACACAATCTCTGCTCAATGAAATTCTTTTACTAAATAGAATTTAAAAGATCTTGGTATATTTTAGTGATTCCCAGACAGTATTACATTATATCTAAATGTTGATTGTTTATGTACTGTTCCTATGCATTGCTAATCAAGATATACCTATCCCCAGAAAGATTTCTCTGTAAATTTAGTGAATTAAAATGGAAATAAATAGAATGCATTATATTCTTTCTTGATAAGTTAATACTAGTAGATTAATTTAGCTTCTTTTACAGAATGACAGACTTAAACAAATGGCTCATTTCAAGGATGATAGACCATTAAGGTTCCAGTCACTGAAAGCTTCTACATAACAGTTGTGGGTGTATTTTCATCAGTAGCAGTCAAAATCCTATTATCTATAGCTTTATAAATTATAAATAAGTCATAGAAAGATTTTTAAAAGGTTAAAAAAGAATATAATTTATTGTTATGTTTTGTTTAAACACATATACTTAGAAGACTCTTAGGAGAAAACACAGAATTCTGATAATGTTGAATTTGGGGGATCCAAAGAAATCCTAGGGATTTGTTGGCTAATCTTTAGTCCTTTTCAAAGTTTGCTATTAATCACTAGAAACAGAACTTTCTGAGCATTTCTCCAGCTGTTTCAGATTGGAAGTGGTACTGTCCCGCCAAAGTCTGGCTCTGTAAGAGCCCAGTGCATTCAACAACAGTGAAAAGGAGAGGAGGAGAATATCACCAACCTGGACATGCGCCAGACTGAAAGGGAGTTGAATTCCTGCTGTTCTCTTCTTGTTATGGACAGTATAGTAATGAAAGTTTTGCATAATCTAAGGAAATTTAATTTGCCTAAAAGTCTAAGCTGTTTCTAAAATATGGTAAAGGGGGATGCAGGGTTAGGGTAACGGAGAGTTTTAGAGTGAGTTTGAAAAGAGGAGGATATCAAGTATGGAAACCTAAATTGTATATGCATAGTTTAATGGGACTTTGAAGTCAAGCCTTAAGTTAGTTTCCCTGCTATGCTTTAGAGTTTTTCAAGAGTGAATTGCATTTTTCCTAAAAGCAGGTTTAACCTCTAGTAATGAGGATATAATCTAATCTCCTGCAAGGACTATATTAGGAAAATAAAGGTTGTATTATTCCACAGGGTTTGAAAGTGAATGGAAATTCTACCCCCAGCTCCATCAAGATTGACTTAACCACCAATGTAAATTACTCTTATTTGGTTATGTATATGTATGCTTTTTAAGCTAATCAAAAGATATACCTATCCCCAGAAAGATTTCTCTGTAAATTTAGTGAATTAAAATGGAAATAAATAGAATGCATTATATTCTTTCTTGATAAGTTAATACTAGTAGATTAATTTAGCTTCTTTTACAGAATGACAGACTTAAACAAATGGCTCATTTCAAGGATGATAGACCATTAAGGTTCCAGTCACTGAAAGCTTCTACATAACAGTTGTGGGTGTATTTTCATCAGTAGCAGTCAAAATCCTATTATCTATAGCTTTATAAATTATAAATAAGTCATAGAAAGATTTTTAAAAGGTTAAAAAAGAATATAATTTATTGTTATGTTTTGTTTAAACACATATACTTAGAAGACTCTTAGGAGAAAACACAGAATTCTGATAATGTTGAATTTGGGGGATCCAAAGAAATCCTAGGGATTTGTTGGCTAATCTTTAGTCCTTTTCAAAGTTTGCTATTAATCACTAGAAACAGAACTTTCTGAGCATTTCTCCAGCTGTTTCAGATTGGAAGTGGTACTGTCCCGCCAAAGTCTGGCTCTGTAAGAGCCCAGTGCATTCAACAACAGTGAAAAGGAGAGGAGGAGAATATCACCAACCTGGACATGCGCCAGACTGAAAGGGAGTTGAATTCCTGCTGTTCTCTTCTTGTTATGGACAGTATAGTAATGAAAGTTTTGCATAATCTAAGGAAATTTAATTTGCCTAAAAGTCTAAGCTGTTTCTAAAATATGGTAAAGGGGGATGCAGGGTTAGGGTAACGGAGAGTTTTAGAGTGAGTTTGAAAAGAGGAGGATATCAAGTATGGAAACCTAAATTGTATATGCATAGTTTAATGGGACTTTGAAGTCAAGCCTTAAGTTAGTTTCCCTGCTATGCTTTAGAGTTTTTCAAGAGTGAATTGCATTTTTCCTAAAAGCAGGTTTAACCTCTAGTAATGAGGATATAATCTAATCTCCTGCAAGGACTATATTAGGAAAATAAAGGTTGTATTATTCCACAGGGTTTGAAAGTGAATGGAAATTCTACCCCCAGCTCCATCAAGATTGACTTAACCACCAATGTAAATTACTCTTATTTGGTTATTGATGTCATATGCTAATGCTTTTTGAAGCAAGAACAGGCAAACAGTTCAGCTTTGTAGTGAAGCAGACACGGGCCTCAGTGCCGCTAGAAGCTGGGTGATCATGGGAAAATTCCTCCATGCCCCAGCCTCAGTGTTCTCTTCTGTGAAGGGGCAGTGTTGCCAGGCTACGGTCATGAGAATCCTGTAAAGTGCCTGATATAATTTCTATTAACACTGAGGACATATTCATAAGTGATAAGTATTATGGTGGTTATGTTTTTTAGTGTTCAGGTCTGAATTATAGGTCTTAAAGAGACTTTGAGAAAAAGTGATCACACATTTCTACTATACCTAAAATGGCAGATGCTTAATGCATACTCTTCTGTAGAAGAGAGGTAAACTAATACAAAATTGTCACCCACTTTCACTCTGATTCATGCACAATTCTGAGCTGCCAACACTAAAGTAGTTCCTGTTGTCTCTGCCCTATCAGTGGCAGGGAAGGCAGAGTTGATCTTAGGCCTCAGATATTCTTAATACTGTTACAGAGAAAATAGAAAAAAATGACCAGTACCAGCTTGGCAGTTTCCAGAGAAGGCAAAACTGTTAGACAAAAAGCTTTTTGAATGTGATCTTTATTTCAAAACTACACTGGAAATTATAGAGCTTGCCTCTCTATTCCGTTATCCCCCTGAAGTTAATTGAAGCTAAATTACATAGTGCAAACTTAGACGAGGAGGCTCCTAGGAAATGTTTCCCTCTCTCTATAGTGTATTATTCTACATGCCAACTTTGAGAATTGCAGAACTGAATAATTAAAGTTCACCAGGTCACAAATAAGAAAAAATTAGGTTTTTAGAGTGAGTTTGAAAAGAGGAGGATATCAAGTATGGAAACCTAAATTGTATATGCATAGTTTAATGGGACTTTGAAGTCAAGCCTTAAGTTAGTTTCCCTGCTATGCTTTAGAGTTTTTCAAGAGTGAATTGCATTTTTCCTAAAAGCAGGTTTAACCTCTAGTAATGAGGATATAATCTAATCTCCTGCAAGGACTATATTAGGAAAATAAAGGTTGTATTATTCCACAGGGTTTGAAAGTGAATGGAAATTCTACCCCCAGCTCCATCAAGATTGACTTAACCACCAATGTAAATTACTCTTATTTGGTTATTGATGTCATATGCTAATGCTTTTTGAAGCAAGAACAGGCAAACAGTTCAGCTTTGTAGTGAAGCAGACACGGGCCTCAGTGCCGCTAGAAGCTGGGTGATCATGGGAAAATTCCTCCATGCCCCAGCCTCAGTGTTCTCTTCTGTGAAGGGGCAGTGTTGCCAGGCTACGGTCATGAGAATCCTGTAAAGTGCCTGATATAATTTCTATTAACACTGAGGACATATTCATAAGTGATAAGTATTATGGTGGTTATGTTTTTTAGTGTTCAGGTCTGAATTATAGGTCTTAAAGAGACTTTGAGAAAAAGTGATCACACATTTCTACTATACCTAAAATGGCAGATGCTTAATGCATACTCTTCTGTAGAAGAGAGGTAAACTAATACAAAATTGTCACCCACTTTCACTCTGATTCATGCACAATTCTGAGCTGCCAACACTAAAGTAGTTCCTGTTGTCTCTGCCCTATCAGTGGCAGGGAAGGCAGAGTTGATCTTAGGCCTCAGATATTCTTAATACTGTTACAGAGAAAATAGAAAAAAATGACCAGTACCAGCTTGGCAGTTTCCAGAGAAGGCAAAACTGTTAGACAAAAAGCTTTTTGAATGTGATCTTTATTTCAAAACTACACTGGAAATTATAGAGCTTGCCTCTCTATTCCGTTATCCCCCTGAAGTTAATTGAAGCTAAATTACATAGTGCAAACTTAGACGAGGAGGCTCCTAGGAAATGTTTCCCTCTCTCTATAGTGTATTATTCTACATGCCAACTTTGAGAATTGCAGAACTGAATAATTAAAGTTCACCAGGTCACAAATAAGGTAATATGATATAATTAATTCTTTACAGTTTAAAACAGGTCATCTTTTCTTTGAGTTCTTGTTTCAGGTCCAATGAGGAATAGCTGGGAACAGATGGAGAATACCAATTCTTTGTAAATAAAAAGAGTCTTGTATTCTGTTCTGATTCATGAATTTGTCTAAACAAATAAAGGCCAAGAGGCAACTTTGGTGCATGATTGAAGGAATAGAACTTGTTAACTACCTTTCCAAAACCTTCTGATATTGCTCTTGTTCTGTTCTTTTCAGTTGATCATAATTATTTATTCTTACCAGAAAGAAGTATTGTTCATTTTTAATATTTATTTATTTATTTTCGACTGTGCTGGGTCTTTATTGTTGGGCTTGGGCTTTCTCTAGTTGCAACGAGGAGGCGCTTCTCACTGTGGTGGGCTTCTTTTATTGCAGGGCTCGGGCTCTAGGCCTCAGTGGTTGCAGCTTGAGGCTCCAGAGTGCAAGCTCATTAGTTGTGGTTCACAGTCTGGTTGCCTCTGGGCACATGGGATCCTCCCAGACCAGGGATTGAACCAGCGCCCCTTATTTTGCAAGGTGGATTCTTAACCACTGGACCACCAGGGAAGCCCAAGAAAGAAATTTTGATGATGTCAAAGTACTTTTTCTCACCCCTTATTCACCTCCCTCTCTTTAGTCTCATGGTGGACTGGAAAAATGAATCAATAAGTTCCTAAGAGGCCAAACTCAGGGTCTTTTGATGATACAAAGGGAATCCAAATGTTCACCCTACCCCTCACCTCCTATAAAGGTTTTCACAGAATTCCTTGCTGGTCATAATATGTTTCCTAAAAGAGAAGAAACTCTTTTATATCTACAAGTAACATTTAATTAAGTTTCTACATTTTCTTTGAAGTAGCAGATGATAATCCTATCTTTCAGTGCTGGCTTCTTACCTTCTCTAGTCAGATTCTGTGTGTTCTCATAGGTGCACTCTATCTAGTACGATGTCATTGAAGAATTACTTATACTTGATACGATTAATTTCAAGTCTGTACTTCCATGCCTCTAGTTAGTCACACAGACACATTGCTGTATTATGCTGCTTTTTGAGAGGAAGTTAGACACCAAAGATGATTACCAAAGCTTTAGTTGGTAGGATGCAGTTTTGTTCAATGTGGTTTAATTTAACTGTGTGGAATTTTTTTTTTTTCTTGACAAATTTCAGACAATATTTCAGAGTTAAACCAAGCTACTTTCTCCTTGCATTTTTTCCAACTTTAAAGTACATATTTAAGAAATTTATTTATGAAATAGGCTTCTGACAAGGAAAAAGAGCATTCATAAAACCCACATGCATTTAGTAATTCTCCGGCACTGTCAACTGTTTCCTCTTATGATCTTATCCCCACAGGAAAACAGCTGAATGAGCAAGTGGATCTTGCCCTATATCTGAAAGGTTAAAATAAAACACAGATAGTTTTAAAAATGAAATGCTTATCACAGTTGCCAAGGTAAAGCGGCAGACTCTACCTTACAGAAATCCCAGCCCAGTAAATAAGTAAAGATGAATGAATAAACTCTAATAAGCTCCAGAAAATAAAGAGAGTAGAATAGAGAGATACTCCCCAAAGCGGAATACTTCTCATTTAGAAGAGAAATTTAAACAGGAAAGTCAATAAAGTATATTAATTTAGTAGCTGATTTCAGGAGACAAGTAATTCTGAATTGATATTTTATGGCTGAATGAAATTCTGAAATTTGACACAGGTTTTCATGAATTTCAGGTCACCAAATAGCGAACAAAATCACGGCTGGGGACTTTGCTTTGAAAAAGTCTGGAGTTTTTAGTGGGTTTTTAATAGTAGCATTTCTTAAGATAAAATCTTTTAAAAATATACAGTTGGCTTAGATTTTATACATTTGCCTAACAGACTGTGGAAACTTAATATATAGTATTCTATTTGCAGGAGAAAAAGAAGAAAAAATTAAAAGAATGTATAAACTATCCAAGGTAAAACAAAATCTCTCTCCAAGTTTTTCTGAAAATATAGGTTATGTTTGAAGAATAAAAGGTTTCAATTATTACACGCTGACTCTGCCAAGAGAGCAAACACCAGCAGACAGTTGAATTTATGAGACTGCCAGTGTCATTTTACTTAAAACAGAACCTTCCTCCCATATCTATTCTCACCCTCTGAGATATGGGATTAAGATGCTATTCTCACATTCTGGGATACAGGATTAATAGTTCTCCACTGTTATTTCTCATTCTTTATGGCTCTATTACAATGCTCCACTGAGAATATAACATTGCATGTAAAACTACAGGAGAAATTGCATCAAAGAATTAATGAACAAAAAGATGTAAGAAAGGAAAATTCTATGAACCTCAGAATATATTTATAAAGTCTTCATATCATTTACTTAAATACTTTATATGATTAAAAATAATGCAAGGAAACTTTGTAGAAAGTAATTTTTGTACATGTACAATAAACACAGTTTAGTTTTAAAATGATCTTATCCCCACAGGAAAACAGCTGAATGAGCAAGTGGATCTTGCCCTATATCTGAAAGGTTAAAATAAAACACAGATAGTTTTAAAAATGAAATGCTTATCACAGTTGCCAAGGTAAAGCGGCAGACTCTACCTTACAGAAATCCCAGCCCAGTAAATAAGTAAAGATGAATGAATAAACTCTAATAAGCTCCAGAAAATAAAGAGAGTAGAATAGAGAGATACTCCCCAAAGCGGAATACTTCTCATTTAGAAGAGAAATTTAAACAGGAAAGTCAATAAAGTATATTAATTTAGTAGCTGATTTCAGGAGACAAGTAATTCTGAATTGATATTTTATGGCTGAATGAAATTCTGAAATTTGACACAGGTTTTCATGAATTTCAGGTCACCAAATAGCGAACAAAATCACGGCTGGGGACTTTGCTTTGAAAAAGTCTGGAGTTTTTAGTGGGTTTTTAATAGTAGCATTTCTTAAGATAAAATCTTTTAAAAATATACAGTTGGCTTAGATTTTATACATTTGCCTAACAGACTGTGGAAACTTAATATATAGTATTCTATTTGCAGGAGAAAAAGAAGAAAAAATTAAAAGAATGTATAAACTATCCAAGGTAAAACAAAATCTCTCTCCAAGTTTTTCTGAAAATATAGGTTATGTTTGAAGAATAAAAGGTTTCAATTATTACACGCTGACTCTGCCAAGAGAGCAAACACCAGCAGACAGTTGAATTTATGAGACTGCCAGTGTCATTTTACTTAAAACAGAACCTTCCTCCCATATCTATTCTCACCCTCTGAGATATGGGATTAAGATGCTATTCTCACATTCTGGGATACAGGATTAATAGTTCTCCACTGTTATTTCTCATTCTTTATGGCTCTATTACAATGCTCCACTGAGAATATAACATTGCATGTAAAACTACAGGAGAAATTGCATCAAAGAATTAATGAACAAAAAGATGTAAGAAAGGAAAATTCTATGAACCTCAGAATATATTTATAAAGTCTTCATATCATTTACTTAAATACTTTATATGATTAAAAATAATGCAAGGAAACTTTGTAGAAAGTAATTTTTGTACCAGACATGTCAATCATGTGGAATGTGTCCACGGCCCTAGCTGAGAGTGCAGTCATGTATTCTGGAGTCTGAAGCCATTCCCAATGACCACAACTGATTGAGCCGGGGATAGGCACCTGATACCAGCCAGGGCTGCGAATCTGTAGGTGGGGAAGAAACCCTTTACTTTGTCAGTCAGAGGTAGCTCAGTCCACATCAGGACAGCAATACTTACCTACACCTATCAGATGTTCTTTCTCTCAAGAAATTGACCTAGTAGTGTGAAAAGAATCAACTAGATAGCAAGGAATAAAAATAGATTGATACAGGGAAGCATTACACATTCAGAAAAGCTGTGAAATGGTGATACAACTGCTATAGCTAGAAAGAACTGTCTGTAATTGACTGACAAGAACGTCAGATTCAATATCCATGAAACTGGGCTTCAATGTCTGCCCAGGTTCCTTCTGTCTTATTGTCACGCATACCCTTTGTCTATCTTGGACCCTGCTTGTTTTCATCTTTCTTTATTTATTTAAAGGGTTCTACCTAATTAGCAATACTTTTGAGTATGGGTATTTACTTGCAGAGTAGTGCCTGGTAATAGTGTATGCTAAGTCACTTCAGTCATGTCTGGCTCTTTGCTACTCCGTGGAAATAGTAGAATTCAGTAAATATTTTTTAATAGAGAAATGAATTCTTATGATTGACATAAATGTTCATGGGAGTCATGCATACCTATGGCATCTTTGAGCAAGTATCCAACTTGTGTCCAAAGCTGCTGTCCAAAATGTATCTCTGTTCTACCTGTGGCCAAAGGTAGATGATGAAAGGGGTCATCTAGAAATAAGAAAAACAGGAAAATGCCATTTTTTTCTTTGGGGGATGATTTGATGATAGTGATCAAAGCAAAGTCATCCTGATGCATTGCTACCAAAGTGACAGCTTGCATGTTTACTTTTTACACATCTTTCTGGCTTTTTTTATCTGTTTGGTAAATTCCTTAAGCACACATTCATAAGTCTGCTTAGAAAGGTGTACCTTTCTTTTAGCAGGTAGCAATGGTTTAAGCTTTGTTATTTCCTACTGAAATTTCTGAAAATATGAAATCAACAAGTCTCCAACAAAGGCCTTTGTTGTCAAGTATGTATTTAGGGGAGATATTTGTATCCTGTTGTAGCTGAGAATATTTGTATTATTCTTATATTTCCCTTCTCTTTATGAATTTTTGCAAGATTATTTTAATAAATGCAGACCACTTGTATGTTCTTAACTATCATGTATTCATGGTTAATGCAAAAGTACCTGTTTCGATTCCTGAAAGACCAGCATATAAAAGAGTATGCAGTAGTTATTATTCTGAAAAACAGAATCAAACTGTATACTTCAAAACAAAAAACGTATTTATTTTGACTGTGCTGGGCCTTTGTTGATGCACTGACTTCTCCTTATTTGCAGCCAGCATGGGTTTCTCCTTGGGATGGCTTCTCTTGTTGCCACGCACAGACTCTTAGGGCACATGGGCTTCAGTAGTTGCAGTGCATGGGCTTCGTCATTATCTCAGAGTCAGTTCAGTTCAAGGTCAACTTCTGGACAAATGGAAGGAAACTGGTTTGTCAGTTGGGGTAAGACTATGGAGCTTTCAAATAAGCTTGAGGCAGGGACAAATTAAATTTAGAAAACAGGCTGATGTAGAGCAGTCTAGGAAAGATTTGGGTGGTGGGGGTGGAGGGGATGAAAGGAAGATGACCTTCAGCTGATGTGGGTGTCTTAACAGTCTGGGGGAAGATCTTGGCTAGGAACAGTTGTGACACAGGGGAGCTTCAGTGGCTACACTGAAGAGGGCTCCCAACATCGCTCTATGTTCTAAACCAGCTGTGCTCTCACTGAATGCCAAACCAGACCCTGGAGTGTCATGAGTCTTTGACGTCAAGTCACCCGCAACTCTGTTCTACCTGTGGCCAAAGGTAGATGATGAAAGGGGTCATCTAGAAATAAGAAAAACAGGAAAATGCCATTTTTTTCTTTGGGGGATGATTTGATGATAGTGATCAAAGCAAAGTCATCCTGATGCATTGCTACCAAAGTGACAGCTTGCATGTTTACTTTTTACACATCTTTCTGGCTTTTTTTATCTGTTTGGTAAATTCCTTAAGCACACATTCATAAGTCTGCTTAGAAAGGTGTACCTTTCTTTTAGCAGGTAGCAATGGTTTAAGCTTTGTTATTTCCTACTGAAATTTCTGAAAATATGAAATCAACAAGTCTCCAACAAAGGCCTTTGTTGTCAAGTATGTATTTAGGGGAGATATTTGTATCCTGTTGTAGCTGAGAATATTTGTATTATTCTTATATTTCCCTTCTCTTTATGAATTTTTGCAAGATTATTTTAATAAATGCAGACCACTTGTATGTTCTTAACTATCATGTATTCATGGTTAATGCAAAAGTACCTGTTTCGATTCCTGAAAGACCAGCATATAAAAGAGTATGCAGTAGTTATTATTCTGAAAAACAGAATCAAACTGTATACTTCAAAACAAAAAACGTATTTATTTTGACTGTGCTGGGCCTTTGTTGATGCACTGACTTCTCCTTATTTGCAGCCAGCATGGGTTTCTCCTTGGGATGGCTTCTCTTGTTGCCACGCACAGACTCTTAGGGCACATGGGCTTCAGTAGTTGCAGTGCATGGGCTTCGTCATTATCTCAGAGTCAGTTCAGTTCAAGGTCAACTTCTGGACAAATGGAAGGAAACTGGTTTGTCAGTTGGGGTAAGACTATGGAGCTTTCAAATAAGCTTGAGGCAGGGACAAATTAAATTTAGAAAACAGGCTGATGTAGAGCAGTCTAGGAAAGATTTGGGTGGTGGGGGTGGAGGGGATGAAAGGAAGATGACCTTCAGCTGATGTGGGTGTCTTAACAGTCTGGGGGAAGATCTTGGCTAGGAACAGTTGTGACACAGGGGAGCTTCAGTGGCTACACTGAAGAGGGCTCCCAACATCGCTCTATGTTCTAAACCAGCTGTGCTCTCACTGAATGCCAAACCAGACCCTGGAGTGTCATGAGTCTTTGACGTCATGAGTCAAGTATCAAGTCTTTCCTAGCAAAGCACCTCTACAACATGGATAGGCATGTCACAACTTCTAGAAATGGCTAATAGTGGGAAAATGGAGGAGAGTAGAATAATTTGAGATCTTGGCATAGTTATAGTGGAAGATTGTAGGGGCAAATGACCTACACACGGTTTTGATTTTCTGTTTCTTTTATTTGTGATGGACTGCCTTCTCTATTATTAAGAATAATGAAGCTTAATCCCCAAATAAATATCTTTTCCATTAATATAATGTAACAGGTATTTGGTAACTTAAGGACATAAAAATACATTGGGTAAACAATTCAAAATTCAAATGATGGGCTCTACAATGACTATTTCAGATGTGTTTCTCTGTAATTATTCTTTAAAACTCAGGAAATTTAATCCAGTAATCAGTCCATCACAAATCAAGAGCCTTTCTTTTATTTTCAAGTATGAATCATGTTCTAAAAACATTTTTGGTTTTTAACTAATAGGGATGTCAGGTTCTCCAATGGGGAAATACCCATGGCTTAGATGAAAGGGAAAAAAAGGAAAATTACAATATTTTTCACCTATGTTGTTCCTTCAAAGTGGTCTGGTAAAAGGAGTTCAGTGATAGAAATCAGAAAGATTTTATCCATGTTTTTGATAGAACCCACAATTTAAATCCCCATCATGGATTGTAGATATAGTATTAATATTTTTTATATTTCTTTCACTCAAAAAACAATTACAAAATGTACACTTGTAATCTCACTTTAATTCCTTCATTGAGCACTTGGCAAACAAAGATAATAGTGTCATTTTGGATGCAATTCAGCTTAAATGCAATCAGAATTTGTTTGTCAGTTGGGGTAAGACTATGGAGCTTTCAAATAAGCTTGACAGGGACAAATTAAATTTAGAAAACAGGCTGATGTAGAGCAGTCTAGGAAAGATTTGGGTGGTGGGGGTGGAGGGGATGAAAGGAAGATGACCTTCAGCTGATGTGGGTGTCTTAACAGTCTGGGGGAAGATCTTGGCTAGGAACAGTTGTGACACAGGGGAGCTTCAGTGGCTACACTGAAGAGGGCTCCCAACATCGCTCTATGTTCTAAACCAGCTGTGCTCTCACTGAATGCCAAACCAGACCCTGGAGTGTCATGAGTCTTTGACGTCATGAGTCAAGTATCAAGTCTTTCCTAGCAAAGCACCTCTACAACATGGATAGGCATGTCACAACTTCTAGAAATGGCTAATAGTGGGAAAATGGAGGAGAGTAGAATAATTTGAGATCTTGGCATAGTTATAGTGGAAGATTGTAGGGGCAAATGACCTACACACGGTTTTGATTTTCTGTTTCTTTTATTTGTGATGGACTGCCTTCTCTATTATTAAGAATAATGAAGCTTAATCCCCAAATAAATATCTTTTCCATTAATATAATGTAACAGGTATTTGGTAACTTAAGGACATAAAAATACATTGGGTAAACAATTCAAAATTCAAATGATGGGCTCTACAATGACTATTTCAGATGTGTTTCTCTGTAATTATTCTTTAAAACTCAGGAAATTTAATCCAGTAATCAGTCCATCACAAATCAAGAGCCTTTCTTTTATTTTCAAGTATGAATCATGTTCTAAAAACATTTTTGGTTTTTAACTAATAGGGATGTCAGGTTCTCCAATGGGGAAATACCCATGGCTTAGATGAAAGGGAAAAAAAGGAAAATTACAATATTTTTCACCTATGTTGTTCCTTCAAAGTGGTCTGGTAAAAGGAGTTCAGTGATAGAAATCAGAAAGATTTTATCCATGTTTTTGATAGAACCCACAATTTAAATCCCCATCATGGATTGTAGATATAGTATTAATATTTTTTATATTTCTTTCACTCAAAAAACAATTACAAAATGTACACTTGTAATCTCACTTTAATTCCTTCATTGAGCACTTGGCAAACAAAGATAATAGTGTCATTTTGGATGCAATTCAGCTATCTGATGAATGCCAAATCAGAATTTGTTTGATCTAATTCCTCTCATTGGCTCAACTGATAAGTTAATTCCAAGTGATTGCCATGAAGGCAAGCATCACAAGCCTTATCCTATTGTTGGAAGGCATGTTCTTGGCAAGAAAAGAAGCCCACATCTGTGAAGTCTTGAAGCATGTCTTTTTTTTTTTCCTTTCGTTCTCAGACCTTTTTGGTGCTGACTCCTTCGATAAGCTTTGGTTCTCTAAACCAGTATTTGTTCAAGCCCATATTTCACTGTAAACATAGAACCCCTGATTAAGAAGAGAACTTTTTTTTTTTCATCCATCTTTATTCTTTGGCCTGTGTGGGCCTCCCATTGTAGTGACCTCTCTCATTTCAGAGCACAGGCTCTGGGCACATACGCTCCAGAGCGGTGGCTCGTAATTGGACACATGGGCCCAGCTGCTCTGCAATACATAGGATCTTCCCCGGCCAGGGATCGAACCAGTGCCCCTTGCATTACAAGGTGGACTCTTCACCCACTGGACCATAAGGGAAGCCCAAGAAGAGAACTTTCTATTTTCTATAGGATGAGCAAATATTTCCGTCAAATTCTAGCCCTTCTATGTTTGGCTGAGTTGCTTTTATATATTAAAAAAGTCTTTGCTGAAAATTTCAGTGCAACTTCTGACTTAATCAGAGTGTTTTCATTCATAAAACAAAGGGGAGAGAATAGGACTAGATCACAAATCAAGAGCCTTTCTTTTATTTTCAAGTATGAATCATGTTCTAAAAACATTTTTGGTTTTTAACTAATAGGGATGTCAGGTTCTCCAATGGGGAAATACCCATGGCTTAGATGAAAGGGAAAAAAAGGAAAATTACAATATTTTTCACCTATGTTGTTCCTTCAAAGTGGTCTGGTAAAAGGAGTTCAGTGATAGAAATCAGAAAGATTTTATCCATGTTTTTGATAGAACCCACAATTTAAATCCCCATCATGGATTGTAGATATAGTATTAATATTTTTTATATTTCTTTCACTCAAAAAACAATTACAAAATGTACACTTGTAATCTCACTTTAATTCCTTCATTGAGCACTTGGCAAACAAAGATAATAGTGTCATTTTGGATGCAATTCAGCTATCTGATGAATGCCAAATCAGAATTTGTTTGATCTAATTCCTCTCATTGGCTCAACTGATAAGTTAATTCCAAGTGATTGCCATGAAGGCAAGCATCACAAGCCTTATCCTATTGTTGGAAGGCATGTTCTTGGCAAGAAAAGAAGCCCACATCTGTGAAGTCTTGAAGCATGTCTTTTTTTTTTTCCTTTCGTTCTCAGACCTTTTTGGTGCTGACTCCTTCGATAAGCTTTGGTTCTCTAAACCAGTATTTGTTCAAGCCCATATTTCACTGTAAACATAGAACCCCTGATTAAGAAGAGAACTTTTTTTTTTTCATCCATCTTTATTCTTTGGCCTGTGTGGGCCTCCCATTGTAGTGACCTCTCTCATTTCAGAGCACAGGCTCTGGGCACATACGCTCCAGAGCGGTGGCTCGTAATTGGACACATGGGCCCAGCTGCTCTGCAATACATAGGATCTTCCCCGGCCAGGGATCGAACCAGTGCCCCTTGCATTACAAGGTGGACTCTTCACCCACTGGACCATAAGGGAAGCCCAAGAAGAGAACTTTCTATTTTCTATAGGATGAGCAAATATTTCCGTCAAATTCTAGCCCTTCTATGTTTGGCTGAGTTGCTTTTATATATTAAAAAAGTCTTTGCTGAAAATTTCAGTGCAACTTCTGACTTAATCAGAGTGTTTTCATTCATAAAACAAAGGGGAGAGAATAGGACTAGATCATTCTTAAATAGTTTCAGATTCTGAAAACTTGTAAATGTAGTGTTTGATTTAATAATTTATTCCAACAGTATTATTCTAATTCTAGTTAATGGTTTTTTGTCATGTTGCCAATGTAAATCATTTTTTTAAAGTAATGATCTCATTGCAGCTACAGTTACTTAAACTTGCCCTGATCAACTCATGTGTTCTGTGCTTTTTCAAATTTGCCTTGTTTTATTTTAATCTTATTGTAAACTATGTCATCAGAAAGTATACCTTTTACTTCGATTGCTTTTGGAATTCAAGGAATGTTTAATGGTAGTTTTTAAAAAAACGAGTACCTCTTCTAACTATTATTTGTTCTTCATTCAAATCTTTATGCAGTCATACGGAATTATTCTTCAGCTTCTGAAATGTTCTGCATATTTTCTTCCATTTCTAAGCTTCCAGAATAACCTGAAATGCAGTAGAACCATGACAAAGCAGGACAAAAAAAGGGTTAAAAGCTTCTTAGATTTCCTTTTGCAATAAACTATGCCTTAAAAGAAAGAACCTTGTCATATATTTAGCTGTTTGTTAAAATGTTATATATTTAGAATAATTTGGGAAACAGTAAAAAAGAATGAATGCATCCTGGATGTTTGAAGGTCCTTTGATAGAATTATATAAACTAAGTTTAAACATCAGCTGTGGGAAACCTTGGGACCCAAAACACAGATTTCTCCTTTAGAAGGTGAACATCTAGTGATACCAGCTTTTGGGTTGAAGCAGTTGCCAGGGGAGTTTCAACTGCAATTCCACAGGATTCCTTTACAGGCTCTTTATGGTCTTGCTTTTTTCCTTGCTGGCACTAAACAGGTGACATACATTCTTCACTGTTAATTAATGTCATTTGCCTTGGGGCCTCTGCATCTCTTCCCAGTTTCTGGTGTTCTTTGCATTATTGTATCTTCTCCCATTTCACATTTATTCAATGGTCACATCGAACCAGTTCAGATAATTCTAAAAAAGAAAACACTCTGAATTTCTCTTCCTTTTGATGCTTCCATTTCTCCATAAGTGCAGAATTTTTTTTTTTTTCTTTTAAAGTTATCTCTTATGCTTTCTGCCCTATAGGAGGGCATGACAACCCACTCCAGTATTCTTGCCTGGGGAATCCCATGGACAGAGGAGCCTGTCAGACTACAGTCCATAGCGTCTCACAGAGTCAGACACAACTGATGGGACTTAGCACACATGGGTTTCGTAGAGTCCATTCTTGTCTCACTAGTATTTTCTGGCTTTACTGTTTCCATTTGGTTCCAGATATCTCCTTGGCTCCTTGGATATTTATATGTACATGTTTACTGATAGAAAGGCCTTTAGATCAGTGACATGATATGACTGTTTAAAGTCAGTCAAAATATGAGTGTCATAAAACACTTTGGTTTAGTTATGTTTTGTTGTTTTTATTGAAGTATACTAGATTTATAATATTGTGTCAATTACTTCAGTAAACCAAAGTGATTCAGTTATATAGATAGATAGATAGATAGATAGATGTACATTCTCTTTTTAATATATTCTTTTCCATATGGTTTATCATAGAATATTGAATATGGTTCTCTGTGTTATACAGTAAGACTTTGTTATTTATCCATTCTATATGTGAGAGCTCACATCTGCTCCAACCCTCCCCACCCCCTCCCCCTTGGAAACCACCTGTACACCCTCTGTGTCCATGATTCTGTTTCTGTTTCATAGATAGGTTCATTTGTGTCATATTTTAGATTGTACATGTTAGTGATATCATATGATACTTGTCTTTCTCTTTCTGACTTAGTTCATTTAGTACGATCATTTCTAGTTGCATCCAGGATGCTGTAAATCGCATTATTTTTTTGTTCTGAGTAGTGTATTCCATTGTGTATAGAAACACAGATTTCTCCTTTAGAAGGTGAACATCTAGTGATACCAGCTTTTGGGTTGAAGCAGTTGCCAGGGGAGTTTCAACTGCAATTCCACAGGATTCCTTTACAGGCTCTTTATGGTCTTGCTTTTTTCCTTGCTGGCACTAAACAGGTGACATACATTCTTCACTGTTAATTAATGTCATTTGCCTTGGGGCCTCTGCATCTCTTCCCAGTTTCTGGTGTTCTTTGCATTATTGTATCTTCTCCCATTTCACATTTATTCAATGGTCACATCGAACCAGTTCAGATAATTCTAAAAAAGAAAACACTCTGAATTTCTCTTCCTTTTGATGCTTCCATTTCTCCATAAGTGCAGAATTTTTTTTTTTTTCTTTTAAAGTTATCTCTTATGCTTTCTGCCCTATAGGAGGGCATGACAACCCACTCCAGTATTCTTGCCTGGGAATCCCATGGACAGAGGAGCCTGTCAGACTACAGTCCATAGCGTCTCACAGAGTCAGACACAACTGATGGGACTTAGCACACATGGGTTTCAGAGAGTCCATTCTTGTCTCACTAGTATTTTCTGGCTTTACTGTTTCCATTTGGTTCCAGATATCTCCTTGGCTCCTTGGATATTTATATGTACATGTTTACTGATAGAAAGGCCTTTAGATCAGTGACATGATATGACTGTTTAAAGTCAGTCAAAATATGAGTGTCATAAAACACTTTGGTTTAGTTATGTTTTGTTGTTTTTATTGAAGTATACTAGATTTATAATATTGTGTCAATTACTTCAGTAAACCAAAGTGATTCAGTTATATAGATAGATAGATAGATAGATAGATGTACATTCTCTTTTTAATATATTCTTTTCCATATGGTTTATCATAGAATATTGAATATGGTTCTCTGTGTTATACAGTAAGACTTTGTTATTTATCCATTCTATATGTGAGAGCTCACATCTGCTCCAACCCTCCCCCAACCCCCTCCCCCTTGGAAACCACCTGTACACCCTCTGTGTCCATGATTCTGTTTCTGTTTCATAGATAGGTTCATTTGTGTCATATTTTAGATTGTACATGTTAGTGATATCATATGATACTTGTCTTTCTCTTTCTGACTTAGTTCATTTAGTACGATCATTTCTAGTTGCATCCAGGATGCTGTAAATCGCATTATTTTGTTCTTTTTTGTTAGCTGAGTAGTGTATTCCATTGTGTATAGATGTACCACATCTTCTTTAGCCATTCATCTGTCAGTGGACATTTAGGTTGCTTCCTTGTTTTGGCTATTGTGAATAGTGCTGCTATGAACATAGGGGCACATAAATCTTTTTAATTTATAGTTTTGTTCAGATATATGCCTAGGAGTGGGATTACTGGATCATATGATAATTCTCTTTTTCAGTTTTCTGAGGAACCTCCATACTGTTTGCTATAGTGACTGCACCAACTTACATGACCTCCAACAGCTAATTACTTTTCTTAATACTCATTTTTTCTCCTCTAGCAATATTATAAGCTCCATGAGGTCACAACACTTTTGTTTTCATTGGTTTTGTTTCCTTCTGTATCTCCCAGTGTCCAGCATAGTATCTCGTACCCAGGAAGAACTCATGGAATTCTTTTTGTTACTGAATGTTGGTGATGCTGACATTCATATAATATCAAACAATGATAAATACTTATTGAAATTACTATGCAGAATACATTTGATACTATTGCATAATACATGGACTATTAAAGAAAATCTTCAATGCATGATTCACATGGAAACAAATTAAGGAAATGAACAAATCTCCACACATATGGGGGTAGAAAGTGACAATATATACCTTAGTTCTGCACAGAGCAGAATAAGGAACACAGACCCCAGAGAATTTGTAATCTCTGTTCTACTCTCAGTCAGATTGGAGGTTAGAACTCATGTTTGTCTGTGTGACACTTAAAAAACACTAGCTTTGAAAACATTACTTAAAATGGTTCTGGATTGCCAGTGCTCCTAGATGTCTGCAGAAGCAAATGTTGACTCCTTGGGAAATAGTATATTTTGCATCTGTGCTTCGAAGAATTCTCCCTGATTACAGGTCAGAATTGCATTGTGTGTTAGTCACTCAGTCGTGTCTGACTCTTCACACCAGGTTCCTCTCTTCACAGGATTCTCCAGTCAAGAATACTGGAATGAGTTGCCATTTTCTCCTCCAGAGTATCTTCCCAACCCAGGGATCGAACGTGGGTCTCCTGCATTGCAGGCAGATTCTTTACCTACCTGAGCTTCCAGGGAAGTCCCCAAATTACATTATTTCACCATTAAGAAAAAATGCTAATTCACAAGAAACAAATTATTAGGTGTCATGGAATGAGTAAAGCAGAGTCATATTTGTAATAACTGAGGTTCTCAAGACTATATGACTATATGACTTAGACTATGCTCACTACGTTTAAATGAATGAAGACATTTAAAATATAATTTAAAAATAAGAGATTAAAAGATTTAGATAGTCATACTTTAAAACGAACTAGATAAAATTTCTAAAAATGAAATAGTTTGCATTTATAACCTATTAGAATAGCTAAACAGCAGATTTGATACAGTTAAATAATCAACTGAAAGAGCCGATACAGAAAAGAAAGAAACTATGTCAAGGAATCGTTAAGAGACATGATGGAAAAAGCAAGAAAATTCAACATACATGTATATAATCAAACTTCTTGAAGGAGCAACTAGAAAGAATGAGTGAGTGGCAACTCTCTTTAAGAGTAGCTGAAAAAAATATCCAGAATTGATTAAAGAGAGCAATACACAAATTCAGGAAGCCTGGGACTTAAATTAAAGTGACTAAAGAAAGAAACAATATGTACCTGGTCTCATTAAAATGCACAATACAAAAAGCAAAGGAATTTTTAAAGCAAACAAAGAAAAGAGAGAAAATCATTTTTGAATAACACCTAAGAACAACAACTCTGGGGTCAATGAAGGCTGTGTTCATACACTGCCTCAGACCCTCATGAACTGAGTAACATCAGGCAAATGAGGGAACGTTCTGTGCTGTGACACAACAAAACAAAACAGGAATAACAATTACAGTATCTACATCAAACTCATAGAATTGTTATGAGGATTAAATAAGTTAGTACTTGTTAAGTATTTAGAACATAATCTTAACTTGTGGCAAGTGCTAGATGACTACTGTTGAATGTATAAAATTTAAAAATACAGTAGAATGATAGACACTGACTTTTCAACAGCAGCAATGGAATGAAACAGTAATATATCCAAAGTTACAAAAGCAAATAGTGACCCATCTGGAATTGTGCAAAAGAAGTGTTTCTAGAAATGTGCCAAGCAAAGATATCTTTAATAAAACAAAGAATAAACAGACAAACTCTGACAGTCCAATGACTCTTTGCTAAAAGTCCTACTAAAAAAATGTACTTGATGGAAAATAAGCATTCCCAGAAGAAAGGTCTGAGATCCAGAAAGTGGAGATGAGCAACAACAACAACAAATGGTACACAGAGGGTAGATTTAAACAGATGTTGGCCACTTGGGAATATAAAAATAACTTCTTAAGCAGCATGGATAAAAATTGCATATAATCACAAATGAGGTGATAGGGGTTAAAGTCTTTTAGAGATCTCCTTACTCCTTGAGAAGAGGGTAAAACGTAAATATTAATATGCAACTTTACTATGGTAGATGAAATTTCTAGGGGAACGTAGAGGAGACTGAAAGAGTAGAATTAGAGTGTATGGAAGAGACAAGAGAGTGATTGATTGGAGTAAAATCAAGCCTCTACAATACCTCAAGAAAGACCACCCCATTTTAGGCCATAACTGCATCTCTTTCAAGTAAGACCACACTTGAGAAGACTCTGGATCTCCATTAGCAGGAATCACTGGCAAGAACTGACCTGCTGCTGACCCTCAACACTAACAGCTTCTATAGAAGTCACACCCTTTCTGCCTTGGGATCTCCAGCTATGGACATTTTCTTTTCACACACCTCATATCATTAGGCCTGCAGGTCGCATGGGTATTTCTCTAGATTTCCTTTTCACAGACCCCTCTATCTTTGAATCACAAGTCATCAGATTAAACCATTTACTACTTGACCTAAGTGCAGTTATCTGTTTCCCCTTTGGTAGGGACATATTCCTTCATTCCTTAAAAGTTTTAGCTCCTGAATCATTCCCTATAAATTTCTATAAATTTAAAGCCCAAATCTCAGTGGATTATTTTTATTCAGTGTTCATTTGGAGATGGTGGTGAAGAGGGAGACTATGCTCTGTGGGATCATTCACAGATGCAGGGCTCTGCTCTCTTCACCACAGGACTTCTGAGGACACTGTGGAGGTCAATGTCCTGGTGGCAGACAGCAAAGAGAGAGAATAGGTTCATGAGAAATGTTTTTCAGAGGTGGGAAGGGAGATTGAGAAAGTTAAGTCTGGAGGAGAATACCCAGGAGGGAGGTCATGAGTCTCTGTCCTAGTCTTCGCTTCTGGCACCAGCTCTCATTTTCTTTTCCCCACATGCTCATCCTTACCAGGAGGGAATAACCCAAAGCCCATTCATTTACTGCACCCATTACACAGGTCTGGATCTCTAGTACTGTACTGTGTAACGCTATTCATTAGGTTAAGCATGGCTCTAGAGACCTATAGGCTAGACTATAGGTAGAGACTTATGGTCTCTACCCTTTCAATTCATCCTCCGGCACACACACACACACACACACCACAATGTCAAAGCAGGGACAAGATAATTACCATTCGAATTTGTACTTTGAAAAGGGAGAGTCATAGCCATGATGAAAGCCTGAGGGGTAAGCATTGTCTGTGCTGTGACTCCCGGTGAATGGAGTTCCTCTGCTAGACCTAGTTTGGTCTCTGGTAGGAATGCTTTTGTTCATTGTTCATTGTGGCCTCTAATTCCACTTTCTGGGTGGCTTGTCATTGCCTATTATCTTCCATGGCCACACTGAAGTGGATTTAAAGGACTATCAGTTCTGGGGTTGTAAAACTTTTGTAGTCCACTCCATTCTGGCACTCATTTGGAATGCCAAGAATTGGATTTTGGCCCTAAAATTCAAAGTGCTTTTCAGTTGAGGTTTGTCCTTTATTTCGCCATTGCAATTCCCTTGAAAATTTAGTAGGCATTGAGTGGACGTGTTATTGTTAGTTTACCCACACCCTTCTCTACACATATGAGTCAAGCCTGGTGTCAGCTTCCCTGCTTCCAGACCACTCTCTCCATTGAATGGCACCAGCTGTGAAACCATTAGTTTAAGAGAGAAGACCATACCCCTTAATCTGATCATTGCCACAGAGTTGAGTCTTAATGGGCCTGTGTTGCTCAAGGTCTTTTTACTTTTATTTCCAATGTTTGGAGTTGGTAGCTATGAGCTTTGCAAGTATTTTGAGGCCTCAAACCTCTATTTCCTTTCATTGATGCTTCTAAATGGTCAATTCTTGCCTGAGCTTATTTCTTTCTTCTGAAATATTGCTACCTGCATCTAGTAAAAATCAACCATGCTTCTAACATTTTTCTAACTTTCTCACTTTTGAACTAAAGATTCAAAGGCAGTTAACTGACTTCCTAAGCCACTGAAGTAGCAGTTATTAAGGTGCTTGGTCACAGCATAGCAAGGTCCTCCATCTTTCTAGTGTCCAACATATATCATTATTGTTGGTCATTAAGCCAATGCATTATGTTTCTTATGTGATCTGGAACCATTGATATTCTGATGTCACCTTTCACTAGCCTCTCTGTGACTCTTGATGCTGCAGCTACACTGGCTTTTCAAGATTCTATTTATCTTTCTAGTTTAGAGACTTTGATATTATCTCTCTGGGTTTAGAATATTCTTTTCTCAGATATTAATACACTAGGTCCCTCTTGCAGATCTTTCTTTACTCAAAAGTCAAATTTTTGGTGGAGCCTTCCATAAGCCACTGCACTACCAATCCATTAAATGCATCTTCGTTTTGATTTGGTCATTTCATCCACAGTCTCGGCTAGTGTGACACCTTCAAACCAGCTCCTCTGTAGTCTCACTCGCTATGACCTCCCCCACATCCCTTCCCCATTTTGGAAAGCATCTTTGTTTCTGACACAGACAATGTGTTCCAAATGATGCCTTCTTTATTCTTTATGTCAATTTTAAAGTGAATATTTTCCAAAAATCTCATCTTTTAGAGGTTGAAAAACAGAATTTAAAATCTAAATGTTATGGGTGCTCATCATAATGGAGCTGATGTTGCTTTTAGACTATCAAGAGGCAATTAATTCAGTCTTAGGGAATTATTTTATAATTAAACTTTTCCACATAATGCATTTTCGTGATTCAAAAGTTAAAATGGTATAGAAATATACACCTAATGTTTTGTTTTCATTCCTGTTTTCTGCATTTTATTCCCTTGTCCTATACAGCTGACCTTTGAGCCATATTGGTTGGAACTAGAAAGGTCCACTTATATGCAGATTTTTTCCAGTGATAAACACTACAGTACTATACTGCATGATCCACTGTTGGGTGAATCTGCAAATGCCACAAAACCAAGGATATAAGGAACCATGGATACCAACTGCATCTAGTAAAAATCAACCATGCTTCTAACATTTTTCTAACTTTCTCACTTTTGAACTAAAGATTCAAAGGCAGTTAACTGACTTCCTAAGCCACTGAAGTAGCAGTTATTAAGGTGCTTGGTCACAGCATAGCAAGGTCCTCCATCTTTCTAGTGTCCAACATATATCATTATTGTTGGTCATTAAGCCAATGCATTATGTTTCTTATGTGATCTGGAACCATTGATATTCTGATGTCACCTTTCACTAGCCTCTCTGTGACTCTTGATGCTGCAGCTACACTGGCTTTTCAAGATTCTATTTATCTTTCTAGTTTAGAGACTTTGATATTATCTCTCTGGGTTTAGAATATTCTTTTCTCAGATATTAATACACTAGGTCCCTCTTGCAGATCTTTCTTTACTCAAAAGTCAAATTTTTGGTGGAGCCTTCCATAAGCCACTGCACTACCAATCCATTAAATGCATCTTCGTTTTGATTTGGTCATTTCATCCACAGTCTCGGCTAGTGTGACACCTTCAAACCAGCTCCTCTGTAGTCTCACTCGCTATGACCTCCCCCACATCCCTTCCCCATTTTGGAAAGCATCTTTGTTTCTGACACAGACAATGTGTTCCAAATGATGCCTTCTTTATTCTTTATGTCAATTTTAAAGTGAATATTTTCCAAAAATCTCATCTTTTAGAGGTTGAAAAACAGAATTTAAAATCTAAATGTTATGGGTGCTCATCATAATGGAGCTGATGTTGCTTTTAGACTATCAAGAGGCAATTAATTCAGTCTTAGGGAATTATTTTATAATTAAACTTTTCCACATAATGCATTTTCGTGATTCAAAAGTTAAAATGGTATAGAAATATACACCTAATGTTTTGTTTTCATTCCTGTTTTCTGCATTTTATTCCCTTGTCCTATACAGCTGACCTTTGAGCCATATTGGTTGGAACTAGAAAGGTCCACTTATATGCAGATTTTTTCCAGTGATAAACACTACAGTACTATACTGCATGATCCACTGTTGGGTGAATCTGCAAATGCCACAAAACCAAGGATATAAGGAACCATGGATACCAAACATGCTAAGTTGCTTTAGTCGTGTCCAACTCTTTGTGACCCCAATGGACTGTAGCCAGCCAGGCTCCTCTGCCCATGGAATTTTCCAGGCAAGAATACTGGAGTGGGTTGCCATGCCCTTCTCCAGGGAATCTTCCCAACCTAGAGATCAAACCCACATCTCTTAAGTCTCCTGCATTGACAGCCAAGTTCTTTGCCACCAGCACCACCTGGGAAGCCCCATGCATAAGAAGGGCCAACTATAAGTTACATGTGGATTTTCAACTGCGTGGAGGGCGGCACTCCTAATGCCAACATTGTTAAAAACTCAACTATATATTGATTCATTTATTTTTTTTACTTAACCCTTTCCATCTCATTCTGTTACCCTTTCCCTACAGATATACAGTATTATTAGTTTCTTATTTATACTTTCATTATTTCATTTTGCAAACACTCGTTGCATTTTTCTTCTTTCTTACACAAAGTGTAGTATACAGATATACAGTATTATTAGTTTCTTATTTATACTTTCATTATTTCATTTTGCAAACACTCGTTGCATTTTTCTTCTTTCTTACACAAAGTGTAGTGAAAATATATACTCCTCTGTACTTGCATATATTTGCTTCACAATGTATGGATGCAATCACTCCCATCAGTACACTCAGATCTTCCTTTGTAAAAAATGCATGCTGTTACTTTGAGTGGCTGTATCATAGTTTATTCAACTGATTATTTATTGCTAGAAACTTGTTTTTTTCCCCTGTCTTTTGCTCTTATTAGCAGTGTTGCAATGAATACCCTTATGCGCATCTGATTTCATACTTGTGAGGATATATCAGTAGAACAGATTATTGGAGATGGGTTTTCTCAGTCAAAGATAATATCTGTAATTTTATTAGAGGTGGTGAAATTCTCCTGCATAGAAGTAGCACCATCTGTTTCCCACCAGCAGTATGAGATTTTTTTCTGCCAAGTTGATACATAAAATGGTACCTTGCTGTATAATTTTTCCAGTGATAAACACTACAGTACTATACTGCATGATCCACTGTTGGGTGAATCTGCAAATGCCACAAAACCAAGGATATAAGGAACCATGGATACCAAACATGCTAAGTTGCTTTAGTCGTGTCCAACTCTTTGTGACCCCAATGGACTGTAGCCAGCCAGGCTCCTCTGCCCATGGAATTTTCCAGGCAAGAATACTGGAGTGGGTTGCCATGCCCTTCTCCAGGGAATCTTCCCAACCTAGAGATCAAACCCACATCTCTTAAGTCTCCTGCATTGACAGCCAAGTTCTTTGCCACCAGCACCACCTGGGAAGCCCCATGCATAAGAAGGGCCAACTATAAGTTACATGTGGATTTTCAACTGCGTGGAGGGCGGCACTCCTAATGCCAACATTGTTAAAAACTCAACTATATATTGATTCATTTATTTTTTTTACTTAACCCTTTCCATCTCATTCTGTTACCCTTTCCCTACAGATATACAGTATTATTAGTTTCTTATTTATACTTTCATTATTTCATTTTGCAAACACTCGTTGCATTTTTCTTCTTTCTTACACAAAGTGTAGTATACAGATATACAGTATTATTAGTTTCTTATTTATACTTTCATTATTTCATTTTGCAAACACTCGTTGCATTTTTCTTCTTTCTTACACAAAGTGTAGTGAAAATATATACTCCTCTGTACTTGCATATATTTGCTTCACAATGTATGGATGCAATCACTCCCATCAGTACACTCAGATCTTCCTTTGTAAAAACTGCATGCTGTTACTTTGAGTGGCTGTATCATAGTTTATTCAACTGATTATTTATTGCTAGAAACTTGTTTTTTTCCCCTGTCTTTTGCTCTTATTAGCAGTGTTGCAATGAATACCCTTATGCGCATCTGATTTCATACTTGTGAGGATATATCAGTAGAACAGATTATTGGAGATGGGTTTTCTCAGTCAAAGATAATATCTGTAATTTTATTAGAGGTGGTGAAATTCTCCTGCATAGAAGTAGCACCATCTGTTTCCCACCAGCAGTATGAGATTTTTTTCTGCCAAGTTGATACATAAAAATGGTACCTTGCTGTATAATTTTACTTTACATTTCTCTTAATGAGATTGAGTATCATTTCATATGTTCAATGGGCATTTTTCCCCTTACTCTGAACTCTCTGTTCAAATCTTTACCTCATAGTTTGGTCAGGAATTTTTGGTCTTTTTTAAAATTTCTAGTTGCTATTCATACATCAGGAAAATTTATTTTGTCTTTGATGATTGTTACAAGTTTTTTCTCAATATATTATTTGTCTTACATTTTTCTTATACTATTTATCCCTAATTCTTTACATTTATAAGTTTTTGATATTACGTGTTTTGCTTTATCAGTCTTTTCTCTTATGGCTTTTGGATTTTATATTTAGGAAAGTCATCTCTAATTGAAAGTAGTAAGACAACTCACTCATGTCTTCACATCATACTTTTGTATGGTTTTCTTTTAAAAATTTATATCTTTATTCTTTCTTGGAGTTTTCCCTGGAGTATATAGTGAGGGATTAGTCCAACTTCATCTTGCTCCAAGTGACTATTCAGTTGTTCCAAAACCAGTTATGTAAAAATGCATCAGCAGCTTATTGATACGAAAGGCCTGTTTTATCATACTTTTATTTCTTATATGATTTGACTCTGATTCTGGAAGTTCTATTCTATTCTCTTTGTCTCTCTGGTTATTCACACTGAACAGAAGACCATTTTTCTTTCTAATATTTTGTAGTATGTCATAGTATCTATTTGGGTCAATGGTCTATTGTTCTTTTTCTGAGAGGATACTATGTTTATTGTTTATTTTTCTGTAAAAGCTTTAGAACAAATTTCAAGTTGCAGAGGAAAAAATTCTTTTAGTGTTTTTATTGGGACTCCTGTGCCCCTTTTTATTATAAGATCCTTAAGCTAAGATGTTCAGACTGAGTATTCACATCTCAGTTCTTGAAGTTCCTAACTGCTTAAAAACAGAGACTTTTCTGATTCAAATCCAAAAATAATAATCATATAAAACTGATTTTTACTTAAGGCACTGCATATTTCTGGTACCTATGATTCCAGGTATTTCCACTGATAGACTTAAAAGCTTTCTGAAAGCTTTGCCCGTGATAGCCACTTGTAGGCGAGGAGTTCACTTTGCAAGGTCACTTTGTCCGTCTTTTTTCCCCAACACTCTGTATACTTCCAAGTTTTAACCTTTTAAAAATAAAACTATTTTTTCTTAAAATGATTAAAAGTGCTCTAGGGAAGAACCACTGGTTTGGAGGTTTGTATACAATTGTGTAATTTCTGGCTCAAATAGTTTCTAGTTTGCTTGGAATTTTAACAATAGTTCTGAGGTTTTGCCCATTAAACAAACTTTGAGGTCTTCAGCTGAGGAGTCCTGGGTGACTGATTTGAATATTCCTGAGAGATCCACAGCTGTGAATAGCAGTGGAAGACTTTTTTTCAAAGATTACGTGTTTTGCTTTATCAGTCTTTTCTCTTATGGCTTTTGGATTTTATATTTAGGAAAGTCATCTCTAATTGAAAGTAGTAAGACAACTCACTCATGTCTTCACATCATACTTTTGTATGGTTTTCTTTTAAAAATTTATATCTTTATTCTTTCTTGGAGTTTTCCCTGGAGTATATAGTGAGGGATTAGTCCAACTTCATCTTGCTCCAAGTGACTATTCAGTTGTTCCAAAACCAGTTATGTAAAAATGCATCAGCAGCTTATTGATACGAAAGGCCTGTTTTATCATACTTTTATTTCTTATATGATTTGACTCTGATTCTGGAAGTTCTATTCTATTCTCTTTGTCTCTCTGGTTATTCACACTGAACAGAAGACCATTTTTCTTTCTAATATTTTGTAGTATGTCATAGTATCTATTTGGGTCAATGGTCTATTGTTCTTTTTCTGAGAGGATACTATGTTTATTGTTTATTTTTCTGTAAAAGCTTTAGAACAAATTTCAAGTTGCAGAGGAAAAAATTCTTTTAGTGTTTTTATTGGGACTCCTGTGCCCCTTTTTATTATAAGATCCTTAAGCTAAGATGTTCAGACTGAGTATTCACATCTCAGTTCTTGAAGTTCCTAACTGCTTAAAAACAGAGACTTTTCTGATTCAAATCCAAAAATAATAATCATATAAAACTGATTTTTACTTAAGGCACTGCATATTTCTGGTACCTATGATTCCAGGTATTTCCACTGATAGACTTAAAAGCTTTCTGAAAGCTTTGCCCGTGATAGCCACTTGTAGGCGAGGAGTTCACTTTGCAAGGTCACTTTGTCCGTCTTTTTTCCCCAACACTCTGTATACTTCCAAGTTTTAACCTTTTAAAAATAAAACTATTTTTTCTTAAAATGATTAAAAGTGCTCTAGGGAAGAACCACTGGTTTGGAGGTTTGTATACAATTGTGTAATTTCTGGCTCAAATAGTTTCTAGTTTGCTTGGAATTTTAACAATAGTTCTGAGGTTTTGCCCATTAAACAAACTTTGAGGTCTTCAGCTGAGGAGTCCTGGGTGACTGATTTGAATATTCCTGAGAGATCCACAGCTGTGAATAGCAGTGGAAGACTTTATTTGTCTCTCTACAAAAGACTCCATCCTGAAATTTAAACTGTGTTTTTCAAAAAGAGAGGTAAACTTGAAAAAATATATATTTTACTAAAATGGAGAAATAGTACTATCCAAAAAGAAGAAAAAAACTAGCCATATATGAGAGAAAGGTCTCATAGTAACCATACTTCTCCCACAGTGCACATGTATAGCTTTTGTGATTACTAGCTACACTGTTAAATGGGGTACCTTAATAGATATTAGGGGTTTCCCAATGGCTCTGCTTGTAAAGAATTTCCCTTCAATGTGGGAGCCACAGGAGACACAGGTTCAATCAGGAAGATCGATTAGAGAAGGAAACAGCAACCTATTCTAGTATTCTTGCCTGAAAAATCCCACGAACAGAGGAGCCTATGGGGTCACAGTCCAAAGGGTTGCAAAGACTTGGGCACAACTGAGCACAGTTCCTCTCTCTCTCTCTCTCTCTTTCTCTCTCTCTCTCTCATTTTTTTTAAGATTGTTGCTTTTTTTTTTTTTTAACAATTTTTTGGGGGGCCTCTTTTATGGATTTTTTTTGTCCACTTATTTTCATCCATCTTTATTCTTTGGCCTGTGTGGGCCTCCAATCTCAGTGGCCTCTCTCATTCAGAGTACCAGCTCTGGGCTCATGCGCTCCAGAGCACTGGCTGGTGATTGGACTCATGGGTCCAGCAGCTCCATGGCATGTGGGATCTTCAAACCAGTGCCCCATTAATCTTTGCAAGGTCACTATTGATCCATTTTCCTGATAGACTTAAAAGCTTTCTGAAAGCTCTGCCCGTGATAGCCACTTGTAGGCGAGGAGTTCACTTTGCAAGGTCACTTTGTCCGTCTTTTTTCCCCAACACTCTGTATACTTCCAAGTTTTAACCTTTTAAAAATAAAACTATTTTTTCTTAAAATGATTAAAAGTGCTCTAGGGAAGAACCACTGGTTTGGAGGTTTGTATACAATTGTGTAATTTCTGGCTCAAATAGTTTCTAGTTTGCTTGGAATTTTAACAATAGTTCTGAGGTTTTGCCCATTAAACAAACTTTGAGGTCTTCAGCTGAGGAGTCCTGGGTGACTGATTTGAATATTCCTGAGAGATCCACAGCTGTGAATAGCAGTGGAAGACTTTATTTGTCTCTCTACAAAAGACTCCATCCTGAAATTTAAACTGTGTTTTTCAAAAAGAGAGGTAAACTTGAAAAAATATATATTTTACTAAAATGGAGAAATAGTACTATCCAAAAAGAAGAAAAAAACTAGCCATATATGAGAGAAAGGTCTCATAGTAACCATACTTCTCCCACAGTGCACATGTATAGCTTTTGTGATTACTAGCTACACTGTTAAATGGGGTACCTTAATAGATATTAGGGGTTTCCCAATGGCTCTGCTTGTAAAGAATTTCCCTTCAATGTGGGAGCCACAGGAGACACAGGTTCAATCAGGAAGATCGATTAGAGAAGGAAACAGCAACCTATTCTAGTATTCTTGCCTGAAAAATCCCACGAACAGAGGAGCCTATGGGGTCACAGTCCAAAGGGTTGCAAAGACTTGGGCACAACTGAGCACAGTTCCTCTCTCTCTCTCTCTCTCTCTCTCTCTCATTTTTTTTAAGATTGTTGCTTTTTTTTTTTTTTAACAATTTTTTGGGGGGCCTCTTTTATGGATTTTTTTTGTCCACTTATTTTCATCCATCTTTATTCTTTGGCCTGTGTGGGCCTCCAATCTCAGTGGCCTCTCTCATTCAGAGTACCAGCTCTGGGCTCATGCGCTCCAGAGCACTGGCTGGTGATTGGACTCATGGGTCCAGCAGCTCCATGGCATGTGGGATCTTCCCAGACCAGGGATCAAACCAGTGCCCCTTGCACTGCAAGGCAGACTCTTTACCCATTGGACTAGCAGGGAAGCCCCCTTCTGTCTCTTAATAGTCATTATGTGCAAAGTGGGTGAACTTGAGTTCACTATAACAATAGTTTTAAATGGAAAAGAAAAACAACAGGAATTTTTAAAAGTGACCAAGATCTAATTATGTTTAAGAGGTATATGCAACTTTCAGTACTTATTTATCAGTGTGACCAGATTTCACATTATTAATTCATTCATTCAGCACTTTTGTTGAGGGCTTCCTCTGTGTCAGGCAATGAGGCAGCATCCAGGATATGAAAAATTTCCAGTATAGATGAACTGGGCTTCCCTGGTAGGTCTGACATCAAAGAATCTGCCTGATATGCAAGAGACCAGAGTTCAGTCCTTTGGTCAGAAGATGCCCTACAGAAGGCATTGCAACCCATTGCAGTATTCTTGCCTAGAGAATTTCATAGAACCTGGTGGGCTACAGTCCATGGGGTGGCAAAGAGTAGGATATGACTGAGAAACTAACACAGAGACACACACATACACACATAGATGAACTAAAAACCAAAATGTTGGTAGTACTTAGGCATATAATACTGTAAGGCAAAATGATAAGAACTTTTCAAGCACTGTCATTTAAAATTTATTAACAACCCAGTGGCTTAAAGGGAAGCCCAGCTAGCTCTGAGCAAAGAATCTGCCTGCCAATGCAGGAACTGCAGGAGATGCAGGTTCAATACCTGGGTCAGGGAGATCCCCTGGAGTAGGAAATGGCAGCCCACTCCAATATTCTTACTGGGATAATCTCATGGATGGAGGAGCCTGGTGGGCTACAGTCCAGTGGGTCACAAAGAGTCAGACATGACTACAGCAACTAAGTGCACACACACACATAATGGTTTAAATTCTGTTATAACCTGCATTCTGTAGAGAATGGGCAGCCACAGACTTAGCAGGGTCATCGATGATCTAGAGATACGCTCAAAACATTAGGACAGCGCAGAGTAGCATGGAGCTTGAAGTAGGCTGTAGTGGTCACTGTGTATTTGTGAAAAGCAATATAATGGGCTCTGTTCTAGATAACGTGGCACAGAGAAGGCAATCAGTAAAGAAACATGTAACATATAGACTAAATATCATGTTGAAAGACTGGATATAATTGAGTCAAGGGTAATTACAATATGTCTTCCATTGTTTCTTGCATAAATGATTGGTATGATGAAGTGACTAATGGAGATTGGGACTATCTATGGAAGGTGAAATGGGTTATGGGGAGATGTTTTGCTTACTTGAACATAATTATAGATGTATCTAATTTATAATTCTTCTATAAATATTTTACTTTTATGTTGTGTATTTTTTTGGTTTATAGGAAAAGACAATTATAATGTTTTAAAATACTTTCATTTTCTTTCAACTGAACTATAAAGAAAAATCCATAAGGAATTATCTAGAATCAAGGCAAAGGCAGTTACAGAATTGGAGAGGCCTCTAAAGAGGTTCCTTTTCCTCTGTAGCATGAATAGTTTTTGGACACACCTTCTTCTTATTTCACTTTTCTAATCCAAGGTAATTATTGAGTCCTCTCACCAAACCCCATTCAGTAGAGAGAGTACAAGAACCTCTTCCTTCTTCCCTGGTGGTGTCCTTTCCTTGCTCGTGTCCATGCAGAGGCCTTCTCCTCAGCTGGGCAGCTTGAGTGGGCAAACAGTGATGGCGTGGGGTGGAGGAATCTTAGATCTACAGATTCTCTGCAGCAGCTGCTAAACAATCGTCTAGGAGGCAGATGCTGTGGTGATTTTAACTGACTTTGGAGGTTAGCAGGAAATCTTGGTGAAGATTTACTAAAATCTTGGGGCATCAGTTTCAAATTTAACTCCTATTGGAGCTACCTTGGTGTCACGATGATAAACAGCATTATATAGAAATATCAGGATGATTCATTCCATAGGGCTTCATTAGTGGCTTACACAGTAGAGAGTCTGCCTGCAATGCGGGAGACCAGGGTTCAATTCCTGGGTTGGGAAGATCTGCAGAAGGGAATGGCTCCCACTTCAGTATTCTTGCCTGGAGAATACCAAGGACAGAGGAGTTGGCCAGGCTACAGTCCATGGAATTGCAAAGAGTTGGACATGACTGAGAATTTAACACTTGCTTTTCACTTTTTTTTTCAGGATGACTTTATGGTAGAGTAAACATAGATCTTAGTGAATATTTAATGAAGGTTAGGTCCCTGAGATTTAGATGGGGAGGTACTTCTTAGAACTCCCCAGTTCTGTTTCAGTTAGGCTATATGCCCAATTTTCCTTCTAAGTAGGGTGCAGCCATGTAAGAGGTTCTCACCAATGGAAGTAAAGGAAGAAATGTTTGTCATTTAAGAAGCTGATATCAGTTCTCCAGGCTCTCTTTGCCTATTGACTGCTTGCATATAAATAACCATGAGGTCTGAAAGGATGGTGAATACTCAGGGTAGAAGGAGGCTTTGTTCCGGATCTTATGTGAAGTCACCTACCTACAAGGAATATCCGCTATGGTTTTACATGAGAATGCATTTATCTTAGCTGAAGGACTCAGAAGCATTATTAGGGAACTAATATTTAAATTAAGACCTTAGGGTGAAAAAGAATTGACTTAACTCTTCAAAATTTTCTTCTTATTTCACTTTTCTAATCCAAGGTAATTATTGAGTCCTCTCACCAAACCCCATTCAGTAGAGAGAGTACAAGAACCTCTTCCTTCTTCCCTGGTGGTGTCCTTTCCTTGCTCGTGTCCATGCAGAGGCCTTCTCCTCAGCTGGGCAGCTTGAGTGGGCAAACAGTGATGGCGTGGGGTGGAGGAATCTTAGATCTACAGATTCTCTGCAGCAGCTGCTAAACAATCGTCTAGGAGGCAGATGCTGTGGTGATTTTAACTGACTTTGGAGGTTAGCAGGAAATCTTGGTGAAGATTTACTAAAATCTTGGGGCATCAGTTTCAAATTTAACTCCTATTGGAGCTACCTTGGTGTCACGATGATAAACAGCATTATATAGAAATATCAGGATGATTCATTCCATAGGGCTTCATTAGTGGCTTACACAGTAGAGAGTCTGCCTGCAATGCGGGAGACCAGGGTTCAATTCCTGGGTTGGGAAGATCTGCAGAAGGGAATGGCTCCCACTTCAGTATTCTTGCCTGGAGAATACCAAGGACAGAGGAGTTGGCCAGGCTACAGTCCATGGAATTGCAAAGAGTTGGACATGACTGAGAATTTAACACTTGCTTTTCACTTTTTTTTTCAGGATGACTTTATGGTAGAGTAAACATAGATCTTAGTGAATATTTAATGAAGGTTAGGTCCCTGAGATTTAGATGGGGAGGTACTTCTTAGAACTCCCCAGTTCTGTTTCAGTTAGGCTATATGCCCAATTTTCCTTCTAAGTAGGGTGCAGCCATGTAAGAGGTTCTCACCAATGGAAGTAAAGGAAGAAATGTTTGTCATTTAAGAAGCTGATATCAGTTCTCCAGGCTCTCTTTGCCTATTGACTGCTTGCATATAAATAACCATGAGGTCTGAAAGGATGGTGAATACTCAGGGTAGAAGGAGGCTTTGTTCCGGATCTTATGTGAAGTCACCTACCTACAAGGAATATCCGCTATGGTTTTACATGAGAATGCATTTATCTTAGCTGAAGGACTCAGAAGCATTATTAGGGAACTAATATTTAAATTAAGACCTTAGGGTGAAAAAGAGACCAAGTGGTCCAAGTAAATTTTCAGTCAAGTTTGGATTATTAACTTACTCTAAGAAGGGACGTGCTTTAAAATCAATAAAGTTGACTAAAAAATACCATTCATGGAATTTCTAGTTGGTATGTCAAAGGCACAGAAACCCACTCCAGTATTCTTGCCTGGAAAATCCCATGGACAGAGGGTCCTAGTGGCTATAGTCCACAGTGTCACACAGAGTTGGGCACAACTGAAGCGACTTAGCACGCATATGCTATAAATATCAGGGCTTCCCAGGTGACACTAATGGTAAAGACCCTACCTGCCAATGCAGGAGACGTATGAGACAAGGGTTCTATCCCTGGGTTGGAAAGACCCCCTGGAGGCAGCCCACTCCAGTATTCTTGCCTGGGGAATCCCACGGACAGAAAAGCCTGGTGGGCTACAGCCATAAGGTCATGAAGAGTTGGACACAACCAAAATGACTTAGCATGCACACACATACTAGTATTAACCGAAAAGTTGTCATGAATGACAAGGGAGTATTTAAAAATTTTATGTACTGGTGATATTCACTTGACAGTCACAATTCTACCCTCTTCATTTATTTGACTTTTTAAAGAGTAAATATAAGGTGCTGTATTATACCTTGGGGATATAAATTGTGAATAAGACAGAGTCTCTGCCCTTGTAGACAGTCTATTGAAAAGGAAAGCAGTTACACAAAGAATCACACAAATAGAAATATAAAGACAAACTGAAATTAGCATGAATGGAAAAAACAGGGAGGTATGAAACACTGTAAGGGTTTCTGATCTAGTTTGAGAGGTAGATAGAAGTGGTCTCTGAAGGATAGTGTTATTTGAATTGGGATCTGACAAGTGAGCCAAAGTTAACATGATGAGAAGAGGCAGAGGTGCAAAGCATCCCTCTGACTGCTGGGAAGTTCTGAGCAGGGAGGAGGCATGAGGGACTTCCCTAGGCCAGAGTGGCTCCCGTGGTGTAATGCAGAAGGGGTGAGCTGCAGCAACCGAGGTCAAGTGTGGATGTGCGGCCAAGTGAAGAATTTTGCTTTATTTTAAGATTAGTAGGATATCACTCTGAGTAACATTGTTGTTTTGTTTTGAAAGTTCATTTGGGTTAAAATGTGGGTAAGAATTAGAAGTCAGAATGGATGTTGGGAGAGCAGTGAGGAAGCTATTGAAGTTCTGCAAAAAAGCCAGGATGGTGGCTAAGCCCAGGGCAGGCTGTGGAGATGGAGAAAAACAGATGGATTAAGGAGAAATTTTTTAAAGATTGAATAAACAAAGCAACCAGTAGTGGCATGGAAATAATATTCAAGAGAGTTCATTTTAAAATTTCTGATTTATTGCCTAAAATCCATGGAATAACTTTAATAGAACTGAAAATGTCTTTCATGGTCTTGACATTCCATCCAATCAATTTGTTCACTTTCCTCTCAGGGTTCATACTTTTTCCTGCATATGTATATCTAAGATTTCTACTTGTCTGTCTTCAATAAAACGATTTCTCCAAGTAACCTAAAACATGAAATTGGACACAACCAAAATGACTTAGCATGCACACACATACTAGTATTAACCGAAAAGTTGTCATGAATGACAAGGGAGTATTTAAAAATTTTATGTACTGGTGATATTCACTTGACAGTCACAATTCTACCCTCTTCATTTATTTGACTTTTTAAAGAGTAAATATAAGGTGCTGTATTATACCTTGGGGATATAAATTGTGAATAAGACAGAGTCTCTGCCCTTGTAGACAGTCTATTGAAAAGGAAAGCAGTTACACAAAGAATCACACAAATAGAAATATAAAGACAAACTGAAATTAGCATGAATGGAAAAAACAGGGAGGTATGAAACACTGTAAGGGTTTCTGATCTAGTTTGAGAGGTAGATAGAAGTGGTCTCTGAAGGATAGTGTTATTTGAATTGGGATCTGACAAGTGAGCCAAAGTTAACATGATGAGAAGAGGCAGAGGTGCAAAGCATCCCTCTGACTGCTGGGAAGTTCTGAGCAGGGAGGAGGCATGAGGGACTTCCCTAGGCCAGAGTGGCTCCCGTGGTGTAATGCAGAAGGGGTGAGCTGCAGCAACCGAGGTCAAGTGTGGATGTGCGGCCAAGTGAAGAATTTTGCTTTATTTTAAGATTAGTAGGATATCACTCTGAGTAACATTGTTGTTTTGTTTTGAAAGTTCATTTGGGTTAAAATGTGGGTAAGAATTAGAAGTCAGAATGGATGTTGGGAGAGCAGTGAGGAAGCTATTGAAGTTCTGCAAAAAAGCCAGGATGGTGGCTAAGCCCAGGGCAGGCTGTGGAGATGGAGAAAAACAGATGGATTAAGGAGAAATTTTTTAAAGATTGAATAAACAAAGCAACCAGTAGTGGCATGGAAATAATATTCAAGAGAGTTCATTTTAAAATTTCTGATTTATTGCCTAAAATCCATGGAATAACTTTAATAGAACTGAAAATGTCTTTCATGGTCTTGACATTCCATCCAATCAATTTGTTCACTTTCCTCTCAGGGTTCATACTTTTTTTCCTGCATATGTATATCTAAGATATTTTCTAGACTTTCTACTTGTCTGTCTTCAATAAAAACGATTTCTCCAAGTAACCTAAAACTACAGTTCTTTAAAATTAATTGAAAACTTTACAGTAGTTTTCTTAGTATAAAGCAGATAGAGTTTAAAGCTCAGAAAGGGGATTCTGGATTTAGTGTGGAAGGATCTTGCAATAATGTATTCCAGATGAAAACACAGCAAGATTGGAAAGCCCCAGTCCCTGAGGATTCTTACTTCTCAGTGGCCTTTCTGTCCCCCAGCCTCAACTTTCCAATGTACAAAGTGGAGAATTTCTCCAAATTTCCAGAATTTCTAATGCTTTTCCTGTATTTCCTCGGAATTCCCAAGTGAGAAAGTATCCTACGCTCATTGCCTTTTTTCACATTACCAAAACTGTATACACATATCTTTTGAACAGCCATCTTTTAAAAATTTCCCTGCCCAAACCCTGGGTTCTTATCATTTGCCTCACAGTGTTCTTTCTCTTTCTCTGTGTGAGCCTTTTTTTCAGATTATTTGTACTTAACCAGTTTTATTAAGTGTGTCTCATTTTGGAAAACTATTTACTACCTTTGGCGAGCCTGAAAACTAAGTCATGCATGCAGACATTTTTTTTAAAGATGATTGAAGAATGTGTATTTACAGATAGTAGAGTAAGTATGAGGTTGGAATGCTGTAGGTTCAACCACAAATGACATCAGAAAAATAAATGTGAGTCACAGAGTTTCAGTAGGAATTCCTGGAGGTGGACATAAAATTAAGAAAATAATAGTATTAATCAGAATACAAATTAAGGAAAAATTCCTGGTGGCATAAAATGTTGGGAGAGCAGTGAGGAAGCTATTGAAGTTCTGCAAAAAGCCAGTGCAAGAGGCAGGCTGTGGAGATGGAGAAAAACAGATGGATTAAGGAGAAATTTTTTAAAGATTGAATAAACAAAGCAACCAGTAGTGGCATGGAAATAATATTCAAGAGAGTTCATTTTAAAATTTCTGATTTATTGCCTAAAATCCATGGAATAACTTTAATAGAACTGAAAATGTCTTTCATGGTCTTGACATTCCATCCAATCAATTTGTTCACTTTCCTCTCAGGGTTCATACTTTTTCCTGCATATGTATATCTAAGATATTTTCTAGACTTTCTACTTGTCTGTCTTCAATAAAAACGATTTCTCCAAGTAACCTAAAACTACAGTTCTTTAAAATTAATTGAAAACTTTACAGTAGTTTTCTTAGTATAAAGCAGATAGAGTTTAAAGCTCAGAAAGGGGATTCTGGATTTAGTGTGGAAGGATCTTGCAATAATGTATTCCAGATGAAAACACAGCAAGATTGGAAAGCCCCAGTCCCTGAGGATTCTTACTTCTCAGTGGCCTTTCTGTCCCCCAGCCTCAACTTTCCAATGTACAAAGTGGAGAATTTCTCCAAATTTCCAGAATTTCTAATGCTTTTCCTGTATTTCCTCGGAATTCCCAAGTGAGAAAGTATCCTACGCTCATTGCCTTTTTTTTCACATTACCAAAACTGTATACACATATCTTTTGAACAGCCATCTTTTAAAAATTTCCCTGCCCAAACCCTGGGTTCTTATCATTTGCCTCACAGTGTTCTTTCTCTTTCTCTGTGTGAGCCTTTTTTTCAGATTATTTGTACTTAACCAGTTTTATTAAGTGTGTCTCATTTTGGAAAACTATTTACTACCTTTGGCGAGCCTGAAAACTAAGTCATGCATGCAGACATTTTTTTTAAAGATGATTGAAGAATGTGTATTTACAGATAGTAGAGTAAGTATGAGGTTGGAATGCTGTAGGTTCAACCACAAATGACATCAGAAAAATAAATGTGAGTCACAGAGTTTCAGTAGGAATTCCTGGAGGTGGACATAAAATTAAGAAAATAATAGTATTAAAGTCAGAATACAAATTAAGCCAGTATTTTCCACAACAACTTTGACTTTTGTGGTTTCATCTGGTCAAAATTCTCCTTCATAGCTGAAGAGGTGTCTATCAGCTTTGCTTTTAGGAAAATGAAAAATTTAATGTTACTTTTTAATTTTCTTGATGGCAGAAAATTGAAAGTAGAAATCATGTACATATCTGGGTGACTATTAAAATTTCATATGTGCATAATTGGTTTGGGTCACATCTAATCAACACAAAATTGGAAGGCTTTGCACTTAGCTGTGGCAGTTGGTCCTAGAGAAGCAGATTGAAAGAGGAGAAGGATAAGGTGTTTGGTTACGTGTAGTACTCCTGCATCTCTCCCCTCCCAGAGGGGTAAGGTACATGCTGAGTTTGGGGAAGCAGGGCAAGCAGTTGCTGTTGGTATGGCTCAGCCATATGTATTCTTGGCTATAGATATGGCTTTGAAAGAGAAGAACAAGCTCCAAGACACTGCAGCTGTCATCTTACTTGACTATAATGGGATTATAAACAACCTAACACAGGCTCTTTGTTGAGTGAAGAAAAGCATTTCCATGGTTATTATTTTGAAATGTGTTCCAAAAATTCCGTTGTGAATTAGCTGTTTGTTATTTAGAAAGGCTCTTACCACAAGTCGCATTACAATTTAATGTATGTAATTATAGTTCCAGCTGAACTGTATACTAGTTGAAGTTTCAGCTTCAATTAGCCACCCAGTGTAACATTCTTTTCACGCCAAGGCATTCTGATTTGGAAGAAGAGTGTCTTCCCATTTCTGGCAGATTGCATGTGAGCAAAGGGAGGGATGCCTGGTAGAGAAGGTGACAGATGATAATGTTCTAGGCACCATCCCGTTGTGCATTCTTTCTTCTACCCATTCCTTTTGAGCGTTAGTCCTGCAGTTAGGCTTGTGGATCTTTAGAGTACTCAGCTGGCCTATTAAGGAGGCGAGAGTCCAGAGTGGGATAGACAACTCCAGACAAGTGTAATTTTTAAAATTTTATTGAACTTTAGTGAATTTACGGTGTTATATTAATTTCTGCTGTGTAGAAAATTGACTCATATATATATATATATATATATATATAATTTTTATATTCTTTTTCATATTATTTTCCATTATGGTTTATCACAAGGTAGTGAGTATAATTCCCTGTACTATACAGTAGGACTTTGTTTATCTGTCCTATATATAATAGTTTGTATCTGCTAATCTCAAACTCCCAATTCTTTTCTCTCTTATCTTCCTATCCCCTTGGCAACCACAAGTCTGTTCTCTATATCTGTGAGTCTGCTTTGGTTTTGTAGATAAGTTCATGTATGTCATATTTTAGATTTCACATATGTATGACATCATATGATATTTGTCTTTCTCGTTCTGACTTGCTTCACTTAGTCCGATAATCTCTAGGTCCATCCATGTTGCTGCAAATGGCATTATTTCATTCTGTTTTATGGCTGAGTAATTGTCCACTGTGTGTGTGCATGTATGTGTACAAACATACCATATATACAGTCTATGTGATCGCAAAGAGTTGCATATGACTGAGCAAATGAGCACATAACATGATATTCCAATAGGTGCACACTCACCGCATTTCTGTATCTGTTCATCTGTCAGTGGACATTTAGGTTGTTTCTCTGTATTGGCTTTTGTAAATAATGCCATAATAGTGCTGCTTTGAATAGGGGTGCATGGATGTTTTTGACTTATACTTTTGTTTGAGTATGTGCCCAGAAGTGGGATTGTTTGATCATATGGCAGCTCTATTTTTAGTTTTTTGAGTGGATGAACCAATTAACATTCCCACCAACAGTGCAGGAGGGTGTGAGGTGGCACCTCATTGTTATTTTGATTTGCATTTCTCTAATAATTAGTGATGATTAGCATCTTTTCATGTGCTTATTGGCCATCTGTATGTCTTCTTTGGAGAAATGTCTATTTAAGTGTTCTGCCAGTTTTTCATTTGTGTTGTTTTTTGTTCTTGAATTGCATGGCTAATTGTATATTTAGAAATTAAGCCCTTGTCGGTCACATTATTTGAAAATACTTTCTCCCAGTCTGTAGGTTGTCTTTTCACTTGTTTATGGTTTCCTTTGCTGTACAAAAGCTTATTAGTTTAATTAGGCCCCATTTGTTTATTTTTGCTTTTATTTCTATTGCCTTGGGAGGCTGACCTAAGAAAACATTGCTACGATTTGTGTCAGAGAATGTTTTGCCTACGTTCTCTTCTAGGAGTTTTATGGTGCCATGTCTTATGTTTAAGTCTTTAAGCCATTTGTGAGTGTATTTTCGTGTATGGTGAGAGGGTGTGCTGTAGGTTCATAGATTTACATGAGGCTGTCCAGCTTTCCCCAAACCGCTTTCTGACAAACGGTAATTGGTCAATTTGTAGTAAAGGAAATAATTTTCTAGGATTTTTTTTAATGTAAGGAAAGTGTTTTCCCCCCATATTTACATAAAAGTAAATAAATTCCTGTTTAAGGTGCTCTCAACCTAGATTCTGTAGAATGAGGAATAGTATGAGGGTAAGAGAGGGTCTATGGAGTGCATTCCCTTCCCTCCTTTCCCCTTGTTTGCAGAAGGGGAAAATGCAGGGATGGAAAGCAATGGCTTTTCTCTGAGATTTTGGAAGACTAGGAGCCTGTTACAGAATCATCAACAGTGCGAAGGAGACATACGTAACATTAATAATTTTATACACACGCACATATCTTAGTTGGATAAACCTTGAAACACCCTTTACACCAAAGTCTTGCTTAAGCTGGCCTTCTGTCCCATAGGCCCTGCCTTCACAGTGGTAACAATGTTGATGGGTTTCTATATAGATGAGGTAGCATTTGGGATAGACTTCATTCTAAAGCTGTTTTCCAGATGTCCCATATCTAAACATGCACTAACAAGTTTTCAAGGTTTAAACATATATTAAAATGATTATAATTTATATTCTTATATATTGAAAGGAAATGTTTATAAAATTTTAGTTCTAGCTTGAGAAAGTAAAACAATTTACAATGCAAAAGCAAAGATTCTGTAACAGTGTCAGGAAGAATAGCTTTTAATGCACATCAATACTGGTATATACATTTCTGATAACTCTCTAAAACAGGGCTTCCCTGATGGTCCAGTGGGTAAAGAGTCTGCCTTGCCTTGTAAGGGGCACGAGTTCGATCCCTGGCATGAGAAGATCCCACATGCTGCAGAGTAGCTGGGCCGGTGTCTCCAATTGCCAGCCAGCTGCTCTGGAGCGCATGCGCCCAGAGCCGGTGCTCTGCAAGGAGAGAGGCCACTGTGATGGGAGGCCCACATAGGCCAAATATTTTTTGCTTATTTTCGGGTGAAAACTGGATGAGAGTGTTTTGTGTGCCATGTCTTATGTTTAAGTCTTTAAGCCATTTGTGAGTGTATTTTCGTGTATGGTGAGAGGTGTGCTGTAGGTTCATAGATTTACATGAGGCTGTCCAGCTTTCCCCAAACCGCTTTCTGACAAACGGTAATTGGTCAATTTGTAGTAAAGGAAATAATTTTCTAGGATTTTTTTTAATGTAAGGAAAGTGTTTTCCCCCCATATTTACATAAAAGTAAATAAATTCCTGTTTAAGGTGCTCTCAACCTAGATTCTGTAGAATGAGGAATAGTATGAGGGTAAGAGAGGGTCTATGGAGTGCATTCCCTTCCCTCCTTTCCCCTTGTTTGCAGAAGGGGAAAATGCAGGGATGGAAAGCAATGGCTTTTCTCTGAGATTTTGGAAGACTAGGAGCCTGTTACAGAATCATCAACAGTGCGAAGGAGACATACGTAACATTAATAATTTTATACACACGCACATATCTTAGTTGGATAAACCTTGAAACACCCTTTACACCAAAGTCTTGCTTAAGCTGGCCTTCTGTCCCATAGGCCCTGCCTTCACAGTGGTAACAATGTTGATGGGTTTCTATATAGATGAGGTAGCATTTGGGATAGACTTCATTCTAAAGCTGTTTTCCAGATGTCCCATATCTAAACATGCACTAACAAGTTTTCAAGGTTTAAACATATATTAAAATGATTATAATTTATATTCTTATATATTGAAAGGAAATGTTTATAAAATTTTAGTTCTAGCTTGAGAAAGTAAAACAATTTACAATGCAAAAGCAAAGATTCTGTAACAGTGTCAGGAAGAATAGCTTTTAATGCACATCAATACTGGTATATACATTTCTGATAACTCTCTAAAACAGGGCTTCCCTGATGGTCCAGTGGGTAAAGAGTCTGCCTTGCCTTGTAAGGGGCACGAGTTCGATCCCTGGCATGAGAAGATCCCACATGCTGCAGAGTAGCTGGGCCGGTGTCTCCAATTGCCAGCCAGCTGCTCTGGAGCGCATGCGCCCAGAGCCGGTGCTCTGCAAGGAGAGAGGCCACTGTGATGGGAGGCCCACATAGGCCAAAAAATTAAGATGAATGAAAACAAATAAATGAAGGACCAATAATAGAGGCCAAAATTTAAAAAAAACTAATAAAAGAGTCATTTGATGATGATGATAATATTCCATAGGTAATATAGTAGGTGCACTAGGTACAGTGTATAGATTTACTTATCTTTTATTAAATCATTCATATTCATATTTTCTTCCCTACCATGACCAATTTTTTAAAGGCATGTCTGATTTATTTTTATACCTTTCTGATGCTAAATATGGTAAATTATCAAATAATAGTAGTTAAGGAAATAAATCTATTTTTACACTGATACCTGCTTCTTTTTATGTATTTCTGTTATGACTGACAAAAACATTTTATGGATCTTTGAATATCCTAGAGGAAATGACAAACTAGCCAATCCTTAAGAAATCTTCATCGACATTTTCTCTTTAAAATTTTGCACTCAGGTGGACTTTACAGAATTTCTTACTTTCTTTTCCAACCATGAATTTATGTTCACTAAAAATACCCATTTGTCGGGAATGAACACTGAGTAAGAGGCATAAAGGGAGTTACATGCAAACCTATACTATCCTATTTGAAAAAGATAGCTATTGTCATTGTGCTGTGGGAATAGGGATCCTGCAGGGGCACTGTGTGATGGCTGGGGGTGGGATGGGGGAAATACATATGACTAATCTGGGATCATACATATCTGTAAACAACAAAACTGTAAAGTAAAATACAAATTTTTTAAAGTTCCCATTTGTCAACTACATTTAATTTGATAAATATTTTTTAAGATTTTATTAGTTTTAACTTTATATGTTATAAGCATGCATTAAAATATGTTCATATTTGTGTTGATAACTCTCTAAAACAGGGCTTCCCTGATGGTCCAGTGGGTAAAGAGTCTGCCTTGCCTTGTAAGGGGCACGAGTTCGATCCCTGGCATGAGAAGATCCCACATGCTGCAGAGTAGCTGGGCCGGTGTCTCCAATTGCCAGCCAGCTGCTCTGGAGCGCATGCGCCCAGAGCCGGTGCTCTGCAAGGAGAGAGGCCACTGTGATGGGAGGCCCACATAGGCCAAAAAATTAAGATGAATGAAAACAAATAAATGAAGGACCAATAATAGAGGCCAAAATTTAAAAAAAACTAATAAAAGAGTCATTTGATGATGATGATAATATTCCATAGGTAATATAGTAGGTGCACTAGGTACAGTGTATAGATTTACTTATCTTTTATTAAATCATTCATATTCATATTTTCTTCCCTACCATGACCAATTTTTTAAAGGCATGTCTGATTTATTTTTATACCTTTCTGATGCTAAATATGGTAAATTATCAAATAATAGTAGTTAAGGAAATAAATCTATTTTTACACTGATACCTGCTTCTTTTTATGTATTTCTGTTATGACTGACAAAAACATTTTATGGATCTTTGAATATCCTAGAGGAAATGACAAACTAGCCAATCCTTAAGAAATCTTCATCGACATTTTCTCTTTAAAATTTTGCACTCAGGTGGACTTTACAGAATTTCTTACTTTCTTTTCCAACCATGAATTTATGTTCACTAAAAATACCCATTTGTCGGGAATGAACACTGAGTAAGAGGCATAAAGGGAGTTACATGCAAACCTATACTATCCTATTTGAAAAAGATAGCTATTGTCATTGTGCTGTGGGAATAGGGGATCCTGCAGGGGCACTGTGTGATGGCTGGGGGGGTGGGATGGGGGGGGAAATACATATGATTAATCTGGGATTATACATATCTGTAAACAACAAAACTGTAAAGTAAAATACAAATTTTTTAAAGTTCCCATTTGTCAACTACATTTAATTTGATAAATATTTTTTAAGATTTTATTAGTTTTAACTTTATATGTTATAAGCATGCATTAAAATATGTTCATATTTGTGTTGATAATATATCTTCTTCATCTCTATCCTAAAGAAAATGTAACCAGTCAAATGTGTGAGTTAATAATTTTCATAATTCTGGCCACAATCCAGTTCTTCATTAGTATATGTATTTGCCAGATCCTTGGGTAAATTTCCAGATAATGTTAATTTTTAAAAATAAGTCCTTTCTTCTTTGGGCTTATTAAAAAGCCTGGCTTCCAGACCTTGTTGCAAAGCTGATGATCTTCTGAATTTCCCTGTAGAAGCATGAATTTTTGAAAATATTTGAGGCTTTATTTTGCCATCAGGACAATACCAATAATGCAGTACCATCCTTATTCCAGACAGCATGTCATAATGAACAGAGATGGTCTTATATGTATAGTATAAGAGCTGATTATGAGATGACATGTCAAGGACAGGCTAACTTTATAGAGCTTTGTTTAGTTACCTTCTGGACAAAAAGCAGGTGAATTTCCCCTTTTACCTTAAAACTTTGCTCTCCAGAAAAAGGCAAATACTCCTATAAGGGTTGTGCTTGAAATTCTTAGCCATTTTTATTTTGGTATAATAAGAGAAAACAAATCTCAATATATTTATTAAAAAGAGAGATCACAAAAAAATGAGTGACTAAGAAAGGTAAGGTGTAGCTCAGAACGCTTTTAAAAGGACCCAGTGAGAGACTCCTGTGGCCAAGAGATTAATGTCAAAGACTGACTCTTATCCTCAGTGATCGTTACCAAGATCAAACCACCATGCTTATTTTGGTGACCACATACTGCAATCAATTAACAAGTTAAACAGTAAGCTTCTCCAAGAGTAACATAGAAGATGCTTGTTACTTAAAATCCTAGATTTCAGTGACTAGAAACCAAGAAGGATAAATGAAAGCCATGGGTGGAACAACTGTGCAGAAGTTGGGAGCAGAGTCCTGGTGTAAATTAATTGTGTGACACGTGAAATGGTTCTAAGGAACAGCTACAGAGTAATGGAAAGAGCTATGATGAATATAATTCTGTTGAGATGAAGCTCAGATATTACAGAAACAAATGCCAATATTTTTTCCATATAGCGATTGATTACATGGTCAACAGCTGGAGTTTAAAAGGAGGTATATTAAATAAATAGCAGACAAGCTTGAACTGCATTTCCACAAAAAACGTAAAATGGCAATACCAAGAGAACTGGCAAATGTAATCTTTCACCTATATTCTTAGGGACAACTGTCCACATACAAGTTGGGGAGATGGAACAGTGTGAGTAGCCAACTGTGTGCTACCTTGGAAAGATTCAATGTAAACAATTTTATGTCACTATAATAAACAAATAAACTACAACAACAAGAAAACTTGTTCCTTTATAATGAAAACTGTCTCAAGTGCACTTGAATTTGAGTTTTGCCACTATCACCATTTCCATTCCTAAAGGGAGTTCTTCCACTTATTCACTGGCTGCATGAGCTTATTTTGTACATGCTGCCTCCAAAGTCATTGGAAAGTCAGTCAGTTCTCTTGGGACTTGGTAAGTTTCTGAGAATGAGATATGGAATTTTCAACAATGGCAGTCAAAGAATGATTTACAATAACTTTGCTCTCCAGAAAAAGGCAAATACTCCTATAAGGGTTGTGCTTGAAATTCTTAGCCATTTTTATTTTGGTATAATAAGAGAAAACAAATCTCAATATATTTATTAAAAAGAGAGATCACAAAAATGAGTGACTAAGAAAGGTAAGGTGTAGCTCAGAACGCTTTTAAAAGGACCCAGTGAGAGACTCCTGTGGCCAAGAGATTAATGTCAAAGACTGACTCTTATCCTCAGTGATCGTTACCAAGATCAAACCACCATGCTTATTTTGGTGACCACATACTGCAATCAATTAACAAGTTAAACAGTAAGCTTCTCCAAGAGTAACATAGAAGATGCTTGTTACTTAAAATCCTAGATTTCAGTGACTAGAAACCAAGAAGGATAAATGAAAGCCATGGGTGGAACAACTGTGCAGAAGTTGGGAGCAGAGTCCTGGTGTAAATTAATTGTGTGACACGTGAAATGGTTCTAAGGAACAGCTACAGAGTAATGGAAAGAGCTATGATGAATATAATTCTGTTGAGATGAAGCTCAGATATTACAGAAACAAATGCCAATATTTTTTCCATATAGCGATTGATTACATGGTCAACAGCTGGAGTTTAAAAGGAGGTATATTAAATAAATAGCAGACAAGCTTGAACTGCATTTCCACAAAAAACGTAAAATGGCAATACCAAGAGAACTGGCAAATGTAATCTTTCACCTATATTCTTAGGGACAACTGTCCACATACAAGTTGGGGAGATGGAACAGTGTGAGTAGCCAACTGTGTGCTACCTTGGAAAGATTCAATGTAAACAATTTTATGTCACTATAATAAACAAATAAACTACAACAACAAGAAAACTTGTTCCTTTATAATGAAAACTGTCTCAAGTGCACTTGAATTTGAGTTTTGCCACTATCACCATTTCCATTCCTAAAGGGAGTTCTTCCACTTATTCACTGGCTGCATGAGCTTATTTTGTACATGCTGCCTCCAAAGTCATTGGAAAGTCAGTCAGTTCTCTTGGGACTTGGTAAGTTTCTGAGAATGAGATATGGAATTTTCAACAATGGCAGTCAAAGAATGATTTACAATAACTTTAGCTGCATACCTGGATTTATCACAGTTCAAAAATTATTCAACTCCACTATACTTAGAATTAAATACCAATTCTTCACTATTGTCGACAAACACTTGTGTGCTATGTCCTTGCCTCTTTTTCCAGCTTCATTTCCTAACCTCCTCTCCTCTCACTACAGGGAGATGCCCTGGCCTCCTGCCAGTTCTTCAAAAGGCTCCTTCCAGCCTAGTGGAATGTGGTCGCCTCTCCCAGGAATGCTGTTCCCCCTGCCCTTGGTATGTTTGTCTCTTTTTCATCTTTTGGGTCTCAGCTTACCTTGCTGCCTCTTCAAAGAGGTCTTCACTGGCCACTCTTTGCAAATTAGGTCTTCTATTTTTATCAAAATTCCATCTTGGTTACCTTCATAGAATATATTGCAAATTATAGTTATTTGTTTACTTCTAGAACTTCTCCCATTCTGAACTGCAACCACAGTGAAGGTTAAAAGTGCCTTCTGAATGCTTAATCCAAGGTCCAAACATTCTACACTGCTTTTAAAAAGTAGGTCGTGGAATCTGGTTGTGAGATATGATGAGCATTTTAAAAATTCAGTAGAATAGAAACTATCCAGACAGAACACATTGCACAGTATGAGATAAGTACTTTTTAATGAAAGTAGTGTTTCTGAAGTTGGTGTGTGTATGTGTGTGTGTGTGGATTGTGGTATAAAATGTCGGCCTTGGGGGGGGAAGTAAAAGCCACAGAAAAATATGTTCAGTAAATATTCACTGAATTAATGAATTTTTGCAAACAGAAATTCTTGTCTATAAGTCTTTCTATACTTGAGACTGTTCAGAGTAAGAAGTTGCTGATGTATCTTCGAAGGTTCTAGAAAGGTGTTACTCAAGAAAAGAAAGCTTGTTGCCATCTGAAATTGCTTAAGGCTTCTTTTGCTTTTTACTGTGTTTCCATTTTCATTACAGAAGTTGTTGTGACATGTAACATTTAGATACTTACTAGTTATGTATACATTAGTATTCCTAAGACCCTTTCCCAAAGGGAGGTTTTGATGGAAGGAAAGACTGAAGGCCGAGCATGAGTCCTTCAGGGAAAACAGTAACTTTTGGAACAGCTATATTGTGGATTGAAAGAATGGGGAAAGTAACATTCCAGGTTAGCTCACTCCAGATATTTGTTTACAACTGGCAAAAGCAGGGGGATCTAATGCTTCCTGTGGTCAACCAGAAAAGTGTAGTGGTGGAAAGGAAACCAAAGTGTGTGTTTTATGTGAACAGATCTGCTGTGGTCCCATTGAGCTGTATCTGGTTAGGTCACTGGCTTCTAGTCTACGTGTAGAAAATGCATTCCACATATTATACTAATATTAAAACATATTTGAACATTTCAGTTGAGCATTCACATTTGAAATAAAAGAAAATGGAGAATAATTTGCATCCATTCCGCAGTGTAACTCACTTCAGAGACTTAAGAATTCTTTTCTGCCCAACATGGTTAAATTGAAAATATTTCCAAAATTTCTTACAGATCAGAAAGAAAACAAACAAACAAGCAATTAAAATTAATTGTCGTCAAATTGGGAGCTCAATGTAAATAGATTTTTCTTTGGAGTTCAGCTTTCTGGGGGAGAGCCCTTACTCACATTCCACCTGAAGGACCATCGTCCACACCCATGTTCTTTTTAAAGGAAAACATTTACATTTGTGACTTGGCCATAATGAAATACAAAGGACCTCTTTGTGTGTGAAAATGAAAGTGGGTGTGAGCCTTTTAAGGAAAAATTAAAGAAGGATGTGTATGTGGGGGGTGAAATTCCCAAGTCTTGCTCAGCTCTTCCTGCCTACCTCCTGCTTAGAAACCAGGCTGCCCTGCACGCGTGGCCCAAATGTTGTGTATCAGGGAGCAAAACAGCACCTCCAGTGGCTCACAGAGGAGGTGTTCAAACAGCACTGAATAGAAGCTGTTACAGTGCTGAGTTACCATGCCCTGTCCAGAGAGAATCTCAACCAGCAACATATCACAGATGCTTTCTACAGGGATGACTTGTATTTTCCTGAAAGTTTTGTGTCTTATTTAGATTTCCAAGAACAACAGGTTGCAGTTAAGGGTAAAGCAAATGGGGATAACCTGGTGGACACGACGAGAATTTAGGGTAGGATTGATGCACTTGGGGATACGGTACTGTAGAAGGACAAGAAAACACTGCAAAAAATATAAAAAGGAACAGCACCTTTAAGACAATTTCTGGAATTGGCTTAGAGATTCTTGGAAGCTTGGTCCCTAGCAGTTCCTCTATTCTCCATTCCTTCAGTGAACTCCAGTAGTATTTGTGGGGGTTCCCGGAACCAGAAAAGTGTAGTGGTGGAAAGGAAACCAAAGTGTGTGTTTTATGTGAACAGATCTGCTGTGGTCCCATTGAGCTGTATCTGGTTAGGTCACTGGCTTCTAGTCTACGTGTAGAAAATGCATTCCACATATTATACTAATATTAAAACATATTTGAACATTTCAGTTGAGCATTCACATTTGAAATAAAAGAAAATGGAGAATAATTTGCATCCATTCCGCAGTGTAACTCACTTCAGAGACTTAAGAATTCTTTTCTGCCCAACATGGTTAAATTGAAAATATTTCCAAAATTTCTTACAGATCAGAAAGAAAACAAACAAACAAGCAATTAAAATTAATTGTCGTCAAATTGGGAGCTCAATGTAAATAGATTTTTCTTTGGAGTTCAGCTTTCTGGGGGAGAGCCCTTACTCACATTCCACCTGAAGGACCATCGTCCACACCCATGTTCTTTTTAAAGGAAAACATTTACATTTGTGACTTGGCCATAATGAAATACAAAGGACCTCTTTGTGTGTGAAAATGAAAGTGGGTGTGAGCCTTTTAAGGAAAAATTAAAGAAGGATGTGTATGTGGGGGGTGAAATTCCCAAGTCTTGCTCAGCTCTTCCTGCCTACCTCCTGCTTAGAAACCAGGCTGCCCTGCACCGCGTGGCCCAAATGTTGTGTATCAGGGAGCAAAACAGCACCTCCAGTGGCTCACAGAGGAGGTGTTCAAACAGCACTGAATAGAAGCTGTTACAGTGCTGAGTTACCATGCCCTGTCCAGAGAGAATCTCAACCAGCAACATATCACAGATGCTTTCTACAGGGATGACTTGTATTTTCCTGAAAGTTTTGTGTCTTATTTAGATTTCCAAGAACAACAGGTTGCAGTTAAGGGTAAAGCAAATGGGGATAACCTGGTGGACACGACGAGAATTTAGGGTAGGATTGATGCACTTGGGGATACGGTACTGTAGAAGGACAAGAAAACACTGCAAAAAATATAAAAAGGAACAGCACCTTTAAGACAATTTCTGGAATTGGCTTAGAGATTCTTGGAAGCTTGGTCCCTAGCAGTTCCTCTATTCTCCATTCCCTTCAGTGCTCTTCCAATCTTAAGCTTTCGCTCTGTCATCCTAAGTTACTTCCAGTACACTGGGTCTTTCTTCTCAGCCTGTAGACGTTTGTGGTCTAGCCTATCCTGAAACCAACCTTTGTTTTCCCCCACTGTCAATTTCATGGTTTCTACCATGTCTCTGTTGAAAAACCACTATGGTCCCACTGTTGTACCATGACAGTGCTACAGAAAATCACCAAATGAACGTTTATGCTTAAAATTCAACGGTGTTCTCCTGGCATTCGTGCTTCTTATCCTCTCTCTGAAGCATTTGGCACTATCTCACTATGTGTTTTGGCAATTCTCTTTTTAGTTTCTGTTTTTTGAAAAATACTGTAATCAGTTTATCTCTTTATCTCCTGTCTGTGTGTTTTGTTGTCTTTTTTAACCCCCACATTCACGCTAGAGTCTCTCCATGCCATGTCCTGTGACTTCAGTTTAACCTTTGATTAGGTCACACTTCTCACTTCCTCTTTGCCCTCTCTTCTCTCTTGAACTTCTGTTCTCACTGTCTCAGCCCTAGTGACTCTTTGAAAACATTTGACTGTGTAATATCGACACTCCACTCAAAATCCTTCAATAGCAATCAGGCAATCAAAGTCAAATTCCTTACAATTATTGTAAGATCCTGAGATCTGGTGCAGGCTGTTTCCCTGAGCCAGGACTCCTGACTTGGTTCTCTGCGCCCTCTCACTGGCATGCACTCCTTCAAGGCCTCCCTCAGAGCAGCTTCACACATCCTCTTCCCCTGGAGGGTGTGCAGGTGGTTTGCTACCCAGGCCACAAGGTTCAAACCAGATCCTTATCACTCCTTATCTTCCTTTCCAGGTTTTAATTTTCCCCAAAGGACTTATAACTGCCTTACATAGTATTTATTTTTATTTATTTTGTTTATTTGTTTCTTCCCCAAATGGAGTGTAAGCTGCTGGAGGATAGATATTTTTGAATGGTTTGTAAATGGTCCTATTCTCAGTGCTTATTATACTGCCTGGTGGATAGGAGATGCACAATAAGTATCTGTTGAATGAAAAAATGAATATTCAAATATATTTAATGTCGAAGATCAATAACCGTAACTGTGTGGGTCTGTTTCCTGGCTCTCTATTTGGTCTGTATTAATCTGTATCTGTCCTTATTCCAACACCACACTGTCTTGTGGTGAATCTATACAGTAAGTATTAAAATCAGATATAAAAATCCTACAACTTTGTCCTTTTTTAAGATTGTTTTAGCTTTTCCAGTTTCTTTGCCTTTTCATATGCATTTTAGAATCAGCTTATGATTAATATTTTTCTACAGTCATCTAGGATTTTGATTGGGATTATATTGTTATAGACCCATATATCTACAGCTATATAGATCCCATTGCATACCCCCTGGACTGTAAAATTTTTAAAAAAGAAACACTAAAGTGTTGGTGAAGGTATGGAGCAACTGGACCTCTTAAACATTGCTTGAGGGAAAGAACAAAACAAAACATTGCTTGAGGAATGCAAAATTGTCCAGCCACTTTTGAAACCAGTAAAGTAGTTTATTATGAATGATATATGTGCTTATCAAATACCCCACCAATCTCACTTCTAGGGAATTACCACAAAGAAATGAACACATATTTCTCACACCTGATTGAAAGTATATATGAAAGTATTATTAATAATAGCCCCAGGAGCCGCGCGGACCCGCCGCGCTGCACCGCCCCGCCTGCCGCGCCCACCGCAGGTAAGTTCAAACTGCTCCAACTGGAGGGCTTGCTGAACAGAGAGGGGAAGTCACCCACGGGTTGCGAACCAGGGACTGGGCACGAGCTGGAGAGGAAAGCTCATGCCCGCCTTTGGAACTCAGACACGTAACCGGCAGTACGCGTGTGCCAGCGGCGGAGGAGCCCGCGCACCCCTAGAGCTGCAACAGCAGCAGAGGAACCCCGGGAAAGAGCAGAGATTGGAGACTACTGGTGGAGCGCGGTAGACACGGTGCGCCCCCCTCCAATACAGGGCTGCGCGCACCGCGGCCCCCGCCCGACGGACTGGGATCAGCCCACCGCCCCGGCCAGCACCCAAGCTGGCAGCAAAGCCCTCGTTTTGCTGAACACAAAAACAGAAACCATAGCAACTGGCGCTATAAGGGAAAGACTACGGCCATCAAGACACCACCATCAAAAGCAGATTGGTTTCCAACAGGCAGATGAGAAGATAAAAAACAGGGACAAGTATTTAGCATTTTTTTTTTTTTTTTCTTTGCTTCTTTGTTGTGGACTATTTTGTTTATTCGATCGACTGGTCTGGTTTGGGGTTTACTTGTTTGCTTATTCTGTTTTTTTGTTTGTTTGTTGGATTGGGTTTTTTTGTTTATTTTTTCTTTTTTGTTTATTTGTTTTGTTTTTGTGCTTTTTTGTTTGTTTTTTGGTCACATTAATTTTTTATACCCTTTTTAATTTTTAGTTTCTTTTTTTGACTTTTATTTTATTGTATTTTTTAAAATTTTAATTCTTAGAAACCTCTAATTCTCTTTCCTCCTTCCCACTGCTTTCTCCCTCTGTGTTCTTTCTAAATGTAAAACCTTTTCCTATCTACTAATATCCTCTAGATAAATTATTTCCTATCTTCCTGTCTCCACTATTCTCTTCCAACTGCACCAAACAATACAACACACTAATCTTTGCTACCTAACCCTATAAAATCCTTTCAAGACAAATCTATTCCTGCTCACTACCCATACACTCTCCTCCTTGTCACCCCCAACACATGTCCTAATTAATAATTGCTCTCATTGTAATTATACGAGTCAGGACCTTGTGCTGGATATATTTATTCAGGCACTATTTTAATTAATTCAAAGCTTAACAGGCAAGTATCATCTTTGATTGCATGATTTGCCAGAAAGATTTCCTGTGCCTTATCTCTGTAAAACCGGTCAGCTGTGGGGATTGCTGTGTATGTATGTATATCTTACAATTATGTTAGAAAACATCTGCATGCTTTTATGACTGTCACCCATCAGGGATGCAACCTTTTGTCACAGAACACCGCGGCGGAGGAGCCAAGACCTAGAGCTGCAACAGCAGCAGAGGAACCGAAAGAGCAGAGATTGAGACTACTGGTGGAGCGCGGTAACACGGTGCGCCCTCCAATACAGGGCTGCGCGCACCGCGCCCCGCCCGACGGACTGGGATCAGCCCACCGCCCCGGCCAGCACCCAAGCTGGCAGCAAAGCCCTCGTTTTGCTGAACACAAAAACAGAAACCATAGCAACTGGCGCTATAAGGGAAAGACTACGGCCATCAAGACACCACCATCAAAAGCAGATTGGTTTCCAACAGGCAGATGAGAAGATAAAAAACAGGGACAAGTATTTAGCATTTTTTTTTTTTTTTTCTTTGCTTCTTTGTTGTGGACTATTTTGTTTATTCGATCGACTGGTCTGGTTTGGGGTTTACTTGTTTGCTTATTCTGTTTTTTTGTTTGTTTGTTGGATTGGGTTTTTTTGTTTATTTTTTCTTTTTTGTTTATTTGTTTTGTTTTTGTGCTTTTTTGTTTGTTTTTTGGTCACATTAATTTTTTATACCCTTTTTAATTTTTAGTTTCTTTTTTTGACTTTTATTTTATTGTATTTTTTAAAATTTTAATTCTTAGAAACCTCTAATTCTCTTTCCTCCTTCCCACTGCTTTCTCCCTCTGTGTTCTTTCTAAATGTAAAACCTTTTCCTATCTACTAATATCCTCTAGATAAATTATTTCCTATCTTCCTGTCTCCACTATTCTCTTCCAACTGCACCAAACAATACAACACACTAATCTTTGCTACCTAACCCTATAAAATCCTTTCAAGACAAATCTATTCCTGCTCACTACCCATACACTCTCCTCCTTGTCACCCCCAACACATGTCCTAATTAATAATTGCTCTCATTGTAATTATACGAGTCAGGACCTTGTGCTGGATATATTTATTCAGGCACTATTTTAATTAATTCAAAGCTTAACAGGCAAGTATCATCTTTGATTGCATGATTTGCCAGAAAGATTTCCTGTGCCTTATCTCTGTAAAACCGGTCAGCTGTGGGGATTGCTGTGTATGTATGTATATCTTACAATTATGTTAGAAAACATCTGCATGCTTTTATGACTGTCACCCATCAGGGATGCACCTCTTGTTCCTCAGCTGCTAGTATTTGAACTAGTATCACAGAACACCATAGCAAACCAGACATAGAGCCTACACCCCCTGACCAATCATCAAACCAAGGATCCTTGGAGCGGAAGCCCTGATTCCAAGACCCCATACTACCAAAGAACATAAAACACTACAGATTATTCATCTGTAAACAAGACCTAACACCATCCAAGTCACAAACCACTGAACCCTTCTACAAGGACAGTAACCCAAAGGAAGGGAGAAGTCAACCAAGACGTCTGGTGGGGGAAAAAGAACTCCACACACATAGACACACACAAAGAAACAAAAACTAACCTAATAATGAAACGACAGAGAAACACTGCACAAATGAAGGACCAAGCTAGAGAAACATCGCATCAAATGACAGAGGAGGAGATAGACAAACTATCTGAAAGAGAATTCAGAAAAGCTATACTAATGAGGATGCAAAACACCGAAAACAGAATATTAGAGGAAATTAGTGCATTGAGAAGAGACGTGCAAGAAATGAAAAATAAGCAAATAGAGACCACCAACTCAATTGCTGAACTCAAAAATACTATAGAAGGTCTCAACAGTAGAGTATCAGAGGCTGAAGAACGGATAAGTGAGCTGGAAGACAGAATGGTGGAAATAAGTGCTGAAGAACAGAACAAAGCCCAAAGAATTAAAAGAACTGAGGATAGCCCCAGAGACCTATTGGACAATATCAAACGCACCAACATTAGAATTATAGGAGTTCCAGAAGAAGAAGAGGAGAAGAAAGACTATGAAAAAATTCTTGAAGAGGTTATAGTTGAAAACTTCCCCAGCATGGGAAAGGAAATAGTCAACCAAGTCCAAGAAGCACAAAGAGTTCCATACAGGAGAAACCCCAGAAGGAACACACCAAGGCACATTCTAATCAAACTAACACAGACTAAATATAAAGACAGATGACTAAAAGCAGCTAGGAGCAAACAACAAATAACATATGAAGGAAACCCCATACATTTAACTGCGGATCTCTCAACAGAAACCCTACAGGCCAGAAGAGAATGGCAAGACACATTTAAGTGGCTAAGAGAATAACCTCCAACCAAGAATTCTCTACCCGGCATTCAGAATCGACGGTGAAGTTCCTGTTATCTCTGTAAACCCAGCTGTGGGGATTGCTGTGTATGTATGTATATCTTACAATTATGTTAGAAAACATCTGCATGCTTTTATGACTGTCACCCATCAGGGATGCACCTCTTGTTCCTCAGCTGCTAGTATTTGAACTAGTATCACAGAACACCATAGCAAACCAGACATAGAGCCTACACCCCCTGACCAATCATCAAACCAAGGATCCTTGGAGCGGAAGCCCTGATTCCAAGACCCCATACTACCAAAGAACATAAAACACTACAGATTATTCATCTGTAAACAAGACCTAACACCATCCAAGTCACAAACCACTGAACCCTTCTACAAGGACAGTAACCCAAAGGAAGGGAGAAGTCAACCAAGACGTCTGGTGGGGGAAAAAGAACTCCACACACATAGACACACACAAAGAAACAAAAACTAACCTAATAATGAAACGACAGAGAAACACTGCACAAATGAAGGACCAAGCTAGAGAAACATCGCATCAAATGACAGAGGAGGAGATAGACAAACTATCTGAAAGAGAATTCAGAAAAGCTATACTAATGAGGATGCAAAACACCGAAAACAGAATATTAGAGGAAATTAGTGCATTGAGAAGAGACGTGCAAGAAATGAAAAATAAGCAAATAGAGACCACCAACTCAATTGCTGAACTCAAAAATACTATAGAAGGTCTCAACAGTAGAGTATCAGAGGCTGAAGAACGGATAAGTGAGCTGGAAGACAGAATGGTGGAAATAAGTGCTGAAGAACAGAACAAAGCCCAAAGAATTAAAAGAACTGAGGATAGCCCCAGAGACCTATTGGACAATATCAAACGCACCAACATTAGAATTATAGGAGTTCCAGAAGAAGAAGAGGAGAAGAAAGACTATGAAAAAATTCTTGAAGAGGTTATAGTTGAAAACTTCCCCAGCATGGGAAAGGAAATAGTCAACCAAGTCCAAGAAGCACAAAGAGTTCCATACAGGAGAAACCCCAGAAGGAACACACCAAGGCACATTCTAATCAAACTAACACAGACTAAATATAAAGACAGATGACTAAAAGCAGCTAGGAGCAAACAACAAATAACATATGAAGGAAACCCCATACATTTAACTGCGGATCTCTCAACAGAAACCCTACAGGCCAGAAGAGAATGGCAAGACACATTTAAGTGGCTAAAAGAGAATAACCTCCAACCAAGAATTCTCTACCCGGCAAGAATCTCATTCAGAATCGACGGTGAAGTCAAAAGCTTCACAGACAAGCAAAAACTAAAGGAATTCTGTACCACAAAACCAGCCCTACAACAAGTGTTAAACGGCCTGGTATAGCCAAGAAATAGAGTAGAAGAAGCCTTACAAATCAAACCCCAAATTTCTAAGAAGATGACAATAGGAACATTTGATTCAATAATTACTTTGAACGTAAATGGACTAAATGCTCCAACCAAACGACACAGGCTGGCTGAATGGATCCAGAAGCAAGACCCATATATATGCTGTTTACAAGACACCCACTTCAGACCTAGAGACGCTCATAGACTGAAAGTGAAAGGCTGGAAAAAGATATTCCATGCAAAGGGAAATCAAAAGAAAGCTGGAGTAGCAATCCTCATATCAGACAAAATAGACTTTAAAGTAAAGAAGATTCTAAGAGACAAGGCAGGTCACTACATCATGATTAAGGGATCCATCCAAGAGGAAGACATAACAGTCATGAATATCTACGCACCCAACACAGGGGCACCTCAATACATAAGACAGGTACTTTTAGACATAAAAGACATAAAAGAAGAAATCAAAGATAACACAATAATAGTAGGAGACTTTAACACTCCTCTCACACCAATGGACAGATCATCCAAACAGAAAATTAATAAAGAAACACAAGCCTTAAATGTCACACTAGAAAAGACCTCATCAATATCTTTAGGACTTTCCATCCAAAAGAAGAAGAATGCACTTTTTTCTCAAGTGCTCACGGAACATTCTCCAGGATAGACCACATCTTGGGCCACAAATCTAACCTCAGTCAGTTCAAGAAAACCGAAATTATATCAACCATCTTCTCAGACCACAATGCAATGAGACTGGAGATCAACTACCAGAAAAAAAACCCTAAAAACAGAAACACATGGAGATTAAACAATACATACCTAAAAAACCAGCTGATCATTGAGGAAATCAAAGGAGAAATTAAACAATTCCTAGGAGAAAATGACAATGAACACACGCCAGTGCAAAACCTATGGGATACTGCAAAAGCAGTTCTAAGAGGGAAATTTATAGCAATACAATCCCAGCTCAAGAAACTAGGAAACTATGAAGCAGATGACCTAACCCTCCGCTTAAAACAATTGGAGAAAGAAGAACAAAAGCACCCCAAAGCCAGCAGAAGAAGAGAAATCATAAAGATCAGAGCAGAAATAAATGAGAAAGAAATGAAAAAAACAATAGTAAACATAAATAAAACAAAAAGCTGCTTCTTTGAAAGGATAAACAGAATTGACAATATGCTGGCCAGATTCATCAAGAAAAAGAGAGAGAAGAATCAGATCACCAAAATCAAAAATGAAAAAGGAGAGATTACAACAGATAATGTAGAAATCCAAAGGATTCTAAGAGACTATTATGAACAACTCTATGGCAACAAACTGGACAACCTGGAAGAAATGGACAATTTCTTAGGGATGATTAATCTCCCAAGACTCAGCCAGGAAGAAACAGAAACTTTGAACAACCCAATCACAAGTTCAGAAATTGACTTTGTGATCAAAAATCTACCCAAAAATAAAAGCCCAGGGCCAGATGGCTTCACAGGTGAATTCTACCAAACATTTAAAGAAGAGCTAATGCATGTCCTTCTAAAACTCTTCCAAACAATTGCACAGGAAGGAAAACTTCCAAACACATTCTACGAGGCCACCATCACCCTGATACCAAAACCAGGCAAAGACAACACAAAAAAGGAAAACTATAGGCCAATTTCACTGATGAACTTAGATGCCAAGATCCTCAACAAAATCCTAGCAAACAGAATTCAATGACATATCAAAAAGCTCATACATCACAATCAAGTCGTGTTCATCCCAGGCATGCAAGGCTTCTTCAATATCCGTAAATCAATCAATGTGATACACCATATCAACAAATTGAGAGGCAAAAACCACATGATCATCTCAATAGATGCAGAAAAAAGCCTTTGACAAAGTACAACATCCATTTATGATAAAAACTCTTCAGAAAATGGACATAGAAGGAACCTATCTCAGCATAATAAAAGCCATCTATGAGAAGCCTACAGCGAACATTATTGTTAATGGTGAAAAACTGAAAGCATTCCCTCTAAGATCAGGAACAAGACAGGGGTGCCCACTTTCACCACTACTATTCAACATAGTCCTGAAAGTGCTAGCAACAGCAATAAGAGAAGAGAAAGAAAACAAAGGAATCCAGATTGGAAAGGAAGAAGTCAAGCTCTCTCTCTTTGCAGATGACATGATATTATGCATAGAAAATCCCAAAGACACGGTTACAAAGCTACTAGAGCTAATCAATGAATTCAGCAACATCGCAGGATACAAAGTCAACACACAGAAATCACTGGCATTCCTATACACAAACCATGAAAAATCAGAAAAGGAAATCAAAGAGGCAATCCCCTTCACCATTGCAACCAAAAGAATCAAATATCTAGGAATAAACCTACCCAAAGAAACAAAAGCATTGTACACAGAAAATTATAAGACACTCATGAGAGAAATCAAAGAAGACTTAAAGAGATGGAGAGATATTCCATGTTCCTGGGTCAGAAGAATCAATATTGTGAAAATGACCATACTACTACCATACTACCAGATTCAATGCAATACCTATTCAACTTCCATTGATATTTTGCACAGAACTAGACCAAAGAATAACACAGTTCATATGGAAGTAAGTCAAAAAGAGAAAGACAAGTATAGTATACTAACTCATATATATATGGGATCTAGTAAGATGGTCATGATAACACACACAGTGAACTCATGAAAAAACAGAAAATAGACATAAAGACATTGTGGAGACTGAACAGTGGGAGGGAGGCACGGAGGGAGTAACATGGAAACCTATACTGTCATGTGTGGAAAAGATAGCTATTGTCATTGTTCTAGGGGAATAGGAGTACCTACAACTACTTGGGGCGATGGTCTGGAGGGATGGGAAGGGGGGAACAGGGTGGGGGGAGGGTTCAGGGATATGCATATAATGATCTGGGAACATACATGTCGTTAAACAATAAAACTCTGTAAAATCTTTAAAACAAAGAAAAAAAAATTCTATAGGAAAAAAAAAAATTAAAAAAAAAAAAAAAGGCCCAAACTGGAAAAACCCAATTGTTGATCAAAGATGATTGGATAACCAAGTAAACACTGCTTTTTGATAAAATAAGTGAAAATTGAGTAATAAAAAGGAACAAAGTATCAATATACTCAAGAACATGGATGAATTTTTTAAAAAGTCTGTTAAGTGAATGGAGTAAGAGACAAGAGACTGAACATTGTACAAATCAGTTGATATGAAACGTCCACAAAAGATCAATCTATAGACATATAATGTAGTTGTGTGGGACAGAAGGTAGGCTTGGAATGAACAGACAGTGGGCCTGATGGGTATTACTGGGATGAGGAGAATATTTTAAAACTAATTTATTTTGATGGTTACACTACTTGGTAAATTTATTAAAAATAATTAAATTGTACACTTGAAGTTAGTGAATCTTATAACATGTAAAATAAGTCACAATAAAGCTGTAAAAAATTAATGTTAAAGTAATAGGAAGATTCCCTGGGGGAGGAAACGGCAACCTCCTCTGACATTCTTGCCAGACAGAGGCACCTGGACAGAGGAGACTGGTGGGCTACAAACTATTGGGTTGCAAAGAGTTGGACATGACCAAGCAACTGAGCTTACAAGCACAGTGATAATGAACTCAGTGTATCAGCATACTACATGATTCCATTTATATGAAAGAGCTTATCTATAGTTACAGAAGGCACATATGGGGAGGTTATAAATGAGGTTGACTTCAAAAGTGAAAATCAAAACAATACTACAGATTAAAAGGTCAAGATGGTCATGATAACACACACAGTGAACTCATGAAAAACAGAAAATAGACATAAAGACATTGTGGAGACTGAACAGTGGGAGGGAGGCACGGAGGAGTAACATGGAAACCTATACTGTCATGTGTGGAAAAGATAGCTATTGTCATTGTTCTAGGGAATAGGAGTACCTACAACTACTTGGGGCGATGGTCTGGAGGGATGGGAAGGGGAACAGGGTGGGGAGGTTCAGGGATATGCATATAATGATCTGGGAACATACATGTCGTTAAACAATAAAACTCTGTAAAATCTTTAAAACAAAGAAAAAAAAATTCTATAGGAAAAAAAAAAATTAAAAAAAAAAAAAAAGGCCCAAACTGGAAAAACCCAATTGTTGATCAAAGATGATTGGATAACCAAGTAAACACTGCTTTTTGATAAAATAAGTGAAAATTGAGTAATAAAAAGGAACAAAGTATCAATATACTCAAGAACATGGATGAATTTTTTAAAAAGTCTGTTAAGTGAATGGAGTAAGAGACAAGAGACTGAACATTGTACAAATCAGTTGATATGAAACGTCCACAAAAGATCAATCTATAGACATATAATGTAGTTGTGTGGGACAGAAGGTAGGCTTGGAATGAACAGACAGTGGGCCTGATGGGTATTACTGGGATGAGGAGAATATTTTAAAACTAATTTATTTTGATGGTTACACTACTTGGTAAATTTATTAAAAATAATTAAATTGTACACTTGAAGTTAGTGAATCTTATAACATGTAAAATAAGTCACAATAAAGCTGTAAAAAATTAATGTTAAAGTAATAGGAAGATTCCCTGGGGGAGGAAACGGCAACCTCCTCTGACATTCTTGCCAGACAGAGGCACCTGGACAGAGGAGACTGGTGGGCTACAAACTATTGGGTTGCAAAGAGTTGGACATGACCAAGCAACTGAGCTTACAAGCACAGTGATAATGAACTCAGTGTATCAGCATACTACATGATTCCATTTATATGAAAGAGCTTATCTATAGTTACAGAAGGCACATATGGGGAGGTTATAAATGAGGTTGACTTCAAAAGTTACAAAAATAGCTTCCTTTTGTCAAAAGGAAATATTTCTCCAGAAATTTGGAGTATGCAAACTACTAGTCAGATTAACTTTGGGTTGTATGCTAGTTTAAAAAGAAAATATGTAATATAATGGAAAAAAAGAGATCTATGGTGGATTTTGTAAATAGATTTGTTACAAGATAACCTGTTCTCTAGCTATGATCTTACCGCTTCAAATGGGTGTAGTTTGAATAAACTTTGCATGATAAAGGATCAATAAAATGAATTTTTTTCTTTTTTTTTTTTAAACCTTTATTTTGCTTTTAACTTTTACAGAGTTTTGTTGTTTACAGATATGTATGTTTCCAGATTAGTCATATGTATATCCCCCCCTTCCCACCCCTCCTAACCATCACACAGCACCCCTGAAGTATCCGCTTTTCTCACAGAACAATGACTAGAGCTATTTTATTCACTTATGATAGTACAGGCCTTCATGCTACTTCCTTTACGCCTCCCACCTTCTGTTCCTTCCCCACAATGACCATATGTCCACTGTCCATGTCTGTCTTTCTGTCGCCTCACTGCATGTGCCATCATCACCATCCTACTAGATTCCATATATATGTGTTAATATATTGTATTTGTCCTTCTCTTTTTGACTGACTTCACTTTTTATGATACGTTCTAGATCCAGCCACCTCATTAGAGCTGATTCTTCTGCATTTCTCTTTACAGCTGTGTAGTATTCCATTGTATATATGTACCAGATCTTTTGGATCCATTTGTTCGTCGATGGGCATCTAGGTTCCTTCCAGGTTCTAGCTATTGTATAGAGAGCTGCAATGAACATTGGGGTACAGGTGCTTCTTTCAGTTTTGATTTCATCAGGATATAAGCCTAAGAGTGGGATTGCTGGGTCATAGGGTGCTTCTATTTTTAGTTTTTTAAGAAATCTCCAGACTGTCTTCCATAGAGGCTCGGCAACCTCCTCTGACATTCTTGCCAGACAGAGGCACCTGGACAGAGGAGACTGGTGGGCTACAAACTATTGGGTTGCAAAGAGTTGGACATGACCAAGCAACTGAGCTTACAAGCACAGTGATAATGAACTCAGTGTATCAGCATACTACATGATTCCATTTATATGAAAGAGCTTATCTATAGTTACAGAAGGCACATATGGGGAGGTTATAAATGAGGTTGACTTCAAAAGTTAAAAAAATAGCTTCCTTTTGTCAAAAGGAAATATTTCTCCAGAAATTTGGAGTATGCAAACTACTAGTCAGATTAACTTTGGGTTGTATGCTAGTTTAAAAAGAAAATATGTAATATAATGGAAAAAAAGAGATCTATGGTGGATTTTGTAAATAGATTTGTTACAAGATAACCTGTTCTCTAGCTATGATCTTACCGCTTCAAATGGGTGTAGTTTGAATAAACTTTGCATGATAAAGGATCAATAAAATGAATTTTTTTCTTTTTTTTTTTTAAACCTTTATTTTGCTTTTAATTTTTACAGAGTTTTGTTGTTTACAGATATGTATGTTTCCAGATTAGTCATATGTATATCCCCCCCTTCCCACCCCTCCTAACCATCACACAGCACCCCTGAAGTATCCGCTTTTCTCACAGAACAATGACTAGAGCTATTTTATTCACTTATGATAGTACAGGCCTTCATGCTACTTCCTTTACGCCTCCCACCTTCTGTTCCTTCCCCACAATGACCATATGTCCACTGTCCATGTCTGTCTTTCTGTCGCCTCACTGCATGTGCCATCATCACCATCCTACTAGATTCCATATATATGTGTTAATATATTGTATTTGTCCTTCTCTTTTTGACTGACTTCACTTTTTATGATACGTTCTAGATCCAGCCACCTCATTAGAGCTGATTCTTCTGCATTTCTCTTTACAGCTGTGTAGTATTCCATTGTATATATGTACCAGATCTTTTGGATCCATTTGTTCGTCGATGGGCATCTAGGTTCCTTCCAGGTTCTAGCTATTGTATAGAGAGCTGCAATGAACATTGGGGTACAGGTGCTTCTTTCAGTTTTGATTTCATCAGGATATAAGCCTAAGAGTGGGATTGCTGGGTCATAGGGTGCTTCTATTTTTATTTTTTTAAGAAATCTCCAGACTGTCTTCCATAGAGGCTGTATCAATTTACACTCCCACCAGCAATGCAGGAGTGTTCCCTTTTCTCCGCAGCCTCTCCAGCATTTATTGTCTGTCGATTTGTGGATGATGGCCATTCTGACGGGCGTGAGGTGATATCTCATTGTAGTTTTGATTTGCATTTCTCTAATTATTAGTGAAGTTGAGCATCGTTTCATGTGTTTTGGGGCCATCTGTATGTCCTCTTTGGAGAGGTGTCTGTTTAGGTCCTTTTCCCATTTTTTGATTGGGTTGTTCGTTTTTCCAGTGCTGAGTTGTCTGAGTTGCTTCTAGATTTTGGAGATTAATTCTTTGTCTGTTGTTTCATTTGCTATGATTTTCTCCCATTCTGTGGGCTGTCTGTTCAGCTTTTTTGTAATTTCTTTTTCTGTACAAAAGCTTTTAAGTTTCATTAGGTCCCACATGTTCATTTGTCTTTTTAGTTCCGCTATTCTAGTAGGTGGGTCAGAGAAGATCTTGCTTTGATTGATGTCCTTGAGGGTTTTGCCTGTATTCTCCTCTAAGAGTTTGATGGTTTCTGGTCTTACATTTAGGTCTTTAATCCATTTTGAGTTGATCTTTGTGTATGGTGTCAGGGTATGTTCCAACTTCATTTTCTTGCATGTAGCTGTCCAATTTTCCCAGCACCATTTGTTGAAGAGGCTGTCTTTGTCCCATTTTATAGTTTCTCCTCCTTTGTCAAAAATAAGGTACCCATAGGTGCGTGGGCTTATCTCTGGGTTCTCGATCTTGTTCCATTGGCCGATATTTCTGTTTTTGTGCCAGTACCATACTGTCTTGAGGACTGTTGCTTTGTAGTAGAGTCTGAAGTTGGGGAGGCTGATCCCTCCAGCTCCATTCTTCTTCCTGAGGATTGCTTTGGCTATTCGAGGTCTTTTGTGTTTCCATATGAACTGTGTTATTCTTTGGTCTAGTTCTGTGAAGAATGTTATTGGAAGTTTAATAGGGATCGCATTGAATCTATAGATGACATTTGGTAGTTTGGTCATTTTCACAATATTGATTCTTCCAACCCAGGAACATGGAATATCTCTCCATCTCTTTAAGTCTTCTTTAATGTCTCTCATGAGTGTCTTGTAATTTTCTATGTACAATTCTTTTGTTTCTTTGGGTAGGTTTATTCCTAGATATTTGATTCTTTTGGTTGCAATGGTGAAGGGGATTGCCTCTTTGATTTCCTTTTCTGATTTTTCATGGTTTGTGTATAGGAATGCCAGTGATTTCTGTATATTGATTTTGTATCCTGTGGCTTTGCTGAATTTGCTGATTAACTCTAGCAGTTTTGTAATAGAGTCTTTGGGATTTCCTATGTATAATATCATGTCATCTGCAAATAGAGAGAGTTTGACTTCTTCCTTTCCAATCTGGATTCCTTTGATTTCTTTTCTTCTCTTATTGCTGTTGCTAGAACTTCCAGGACTATGTTGAATAAGAGTGGTGAAAGTGTCTTGTTCCTGATCTTAGAGGAAATGCTTTCAGTTTTTCACTGTTGAGAAGAATGTCCCCTGTGGGCTTCTCATATATGGCTTTCACTATATTAAGATAAGTTCTTTTTTGCCCATTTTTTGAAGAGTTTTTTTCATAAATGGATGCTGTACTTTGTCAAAGGCTTTTTCTGCATCTATTGAGATGATCATGTGATTTTTGTCTCTCAATTTGTTGATATGGTGTATCACATTGATTGATTTACGGATATTGAAGAATCCTTGCATGCCTGGAATGAACCCAACTTGATCGTGATGAATGAGCTTTTTGATGTGTTGTTGAATTCTGTTTGCTAGGATTTTGTTGAGGATTTTGGCGTCTAGATTCATCAGTGAAATTGGCCTATAGTTTTCTTTTTTTGTGTTGTCTTTGCCTGGCTTTGGTATCAGCGTGATTGGCCTAATGAGCTTTGTAGTAGGTCTGGGGAGGCTGATCCCTCCAGCTCCATTCTTCTTCCTGAGGATTGCTTTGGCTATTCGAGGTCTTTTGTGTTTCCATATGAACTGTGTTATTCTTTGGTCTAGTTCTGTGAAGAATGTTATTGGAAGTTTAATAGGGATCGCATTGAATCTATAGATGACATTTGGTAGTTTGGTCATTTTCACAATATTGATTCTTCCAACCCAGGAACATGGAATATCTCTCCATCTCTTTAAGTCTTCTTTAATGTCTCTCATGAGTGTCTTGTAATTTTCTATGTACAATTCTTTTGTTTCTTTGGGTAGGTTTATTCCTAGATATTTGATTCTTTTGGTTGCAATGGTGAAGGGGATTGCCTCTTTGATTTCCTTTTCTGATTTTTCATGGTTTGTGTATAGGAATGCCAGTGATTTCTGTATATTGATTTTGTATCCTGTGGCTTTGCTGAATTTGCTGATTAACTCTAGCAGTTTTGTAATAGAGTCTTTGGGATTTCCTATGTATAATATCATGTCATCTGCAAATAGAGAGAGTTTGACTTCTTCCTTTCCAATCTGGATTCCTTTGATTTCTTTTTCTTCTCTTATTGCTGTTGCTAGAACTTCCAGGACTATGTTGAATAAGAGTGGTGAAAGTGTCTTGTTCCTGATCTTAGAGGAAATGCTTTCAGTTTTTCACTGTTGAGAAGAATGTCCCCTGTGGGCTTCTCATATATGGCTTTCACTATATTAAGATAAGTTCTTTTTTGCCCATTTTTTGAAGAGTTTTTATCATAAATGGATGCTGTACTTTGTCAAAGGCTTTTTTCTGCATCTATTGAGATGATCATGTGATTTTTGTCTCTCAATTTGTTGATATGGTGTATCACATTGATTGATTTACGGATATTGAAGAATCCTTGCATGCCTGGAATGAACCCAACTTGATCGTGATGAATGAGCTTTTTGATGTGTTGTTGAATTCTGTTTGCTAGGATTTTGTTGAGGATTTTGGCGTCTAGATTCATCAGTGAAATTGGCCTATAGTTTTCTTTTTTTGTGTTGTCTTTGCCTGGCTTTGGTATCAGCGTGATGGTGGCCTCGTAGAATGTGTTTGGAAGTTTTCCTTCCTGTGCAATTGTTTGGAAGAGTTTTAGAAGGACATGCATTAGCTCTTTAAATGTTTGGTAGAATTCACTTGTGAAACCTTCTGGCCCTGGGCTTTTATTTTTGGGTAGATTTTTGATCACAAAGTCGATTTCTGAACTTGTGATTGGCTTGTTCATAGTTTCTATTTCTTCCTGATTGAGTCTTGGGTGATTAATCTTCTCTAGGAAACTGTCCATTTCTTCCACGTTGTCCAGTTTGTTGCCATAGAGTTGTTCATAATAGTCTCTTAGAATCCTTTGGATTTCTGCATTATCCATTGTAATCTCTCCTTTTTCATTTTTGATTTTGGTAATCTGGTTCTTCTCTCTCTTTTTCTTGATGAGTCTGGCCAGTGGTGTGTCGATTTTATTGACCTTTTCGAAGAACCAGCTTTTTGTTTTATTTATCTTTACTATTATTTCTTTTGTTTCTTTCTCATTTATTTCTGCTCTGATCTTTATGATTTCTCTTCTTCTGCTGGCCTTGGGGTGTTTTTGTTCTTCTTTCTCCAGTTGTTTTAAGTGTAAGGTAAGGTCGTCTGTTTGAGATTTTCCTAGTTTCTTGAGGTGGGATTGAATTGCTATAAATTTCCCTCTTAGAACTGCTTTTGCAGTATCCCATAGGTTTTGCACTGTCGTGTGTTTATTGTCGTTTTCTTCTAGGAATTGTTTAATTTCTCCTTTGATTTCCTCAATGATCTGTTGGTTTTTTAGGTACGTGTTGTTTAATCTCCATGTGTTTGTGTTTTTAGCGTTTTTTTTCCTGTAGTTGATCTCTAATCTCACTGCATTGTGGTCCGAGAAGATGGTTGATAGAATTTCAGTTTTCTTGAATTGAATGAGGTTTGATTTGTGGCCCAAGATGTGGTCTATCCTGGAGAATGTTCCGTGAGCACTTGAGAAGAAAGTGTATTCTTCTGCTTTTGGATGGAAAGTCCTAAAGATATCAATGAGGTCCATTTCTTCTAGTGTGACATTTAAGGCTTGTGTTTCTTTATTAATTTTCTGTTTGGATGATCTGTCCATTGGTGTGAGAGGAATGTTAAAGTCTCCTACTATTACTGTGTTAGTGTCGATGTCTTCTTTTATGTCTGAAAGTGTTTGTCTTATGTATTGGGGTGCTCCTGTGTTGGGTGCATAGATATTTATGATTGTTATGTCTTCTTCTTGGATCGATCCCTTAATCATGATGTAGTGACCTGCCTTGTCTCTTAGAATCTTTTTTACTTTAAAATCCATTTTGTCTGATATGAGGATTGCTACTCCAGCTTTCTTTTGATTTCCATTTGCATGGAATATCTTTTTCCAGCTTCTCACTTTCAGTCTATGAGTGTCTCTAGGTCTGAAATGAGTTTCTTGGAGGCAGCATATGTATGGGTCGTATTTTTGGATCCATTCAGCCACTCTGTGTTTTTTGGTTGGGGCTTTTAGTCCATTGACATTCAAAGTAATTATTGATACAAATGATCCTATTGTCATCTTCTTAGATGTTATGATGAGTTTGTTTCGTAGATCTTCTCCTTTTATACTTGTTGTCTATATAAGTCCCTTTAACACTTGTTGTAAGGCTGGTTCGGTGTGACTAAATTCTTTTAATTTTTGCTTGTCTGTAAAGCTTTTGATTTCTCCATCAATTTTGAATGATATCCTTGCAGGGTAGTGGATCCTTGGTTGCAGATTTTTCTCTTTTAGCCGTTTAAATGTGTCCTGCCATTCCCTTCTGGCCTGCAGAGTTTCTGTTGAAAGATCAGCTGTTAAACGGATGGGCTTTCCCTTGTATGTCACTAGTTGCTTTTCCCTTGCTGCTTTGAGAATTCTATCTTTGTGTTTAATTTGTGTTAACTTCATTAATATGTGTCTTGGTGTGTTTCTTCTCGGATTGATTCTGTATGGTACTCTTTGTGCTTCTTGGACTTGACTATTTTTTTTCCCATGGTGGGGAAATTTTCAACTATAATCTCTTCAAAAATTTTCTCATAGCCTTTCTTTTTTTTCTTCTTCTTCTGGAACCCCTATAATTCGAATATTGGTGCGTTTGATATTATCCCAGAGGTCTCTGAGGCTATCCTCTGCTCTTTTCATTCTTTGAGCTAGAATCTGTTTTTCAGCAGTTACTTCCACCATTTTATCTTCCAGCTCACTTATCCGGTCTTCTGTCTCAGATACTCAGCTCTTGATAGCTTCTATAGTGTTTTTCAGTTCAGCAATTGAGTTGTTTCTCTCTGTTACTTTTTTGCTAAGTTCTTGTATTTCTTTAATGTGTTAGTTGTGTCTTGCAGTTTCTCTGAAATTCTGTTTTCAGTCTCTTTGATCATCTTTACTATCATTCTTCTGAAATCACTTTCAGAAAGTTTGTCCAAATTCTCTTCATTAATTTGATCTTGTGTGTTTGTGGATTGTTCCTTCGCTTGTGTGGTATTTCTCTGCCATTTCATTGTTATTATTAATTTTTAAACTGACTCTGTTTGGGATGCTTCTCACTTTCAGTCTATGAGTGTCTCTAGGTCTGAAATGAGTTTCAACATATGTATGGGTCGTATTTTTGGATCCATTCAGCCACTCTGTGTTTTTTGGTTGGGGCTTTTAGTCCATTGACATTCAAAGTAATTATTGATACAAATGATCCTATTGTCATCTTCTTAGATGTTATGATGAGTTTGTTTCGTAGATCTTCTCCTTTTATACTTGTTGTCTATATAAGTCCCTTTAACACTTGTTGTAAGGCTGGTTCGGTGTGACTAAATTCTTTTAATTTTTGCTTGTCTGTAAAGCTTTTGATTTCTCCATCAATTTTGAATGATATCCTTGCAGGGTAGTGGATCCTTGGTTGCAGATTTTTCTCTTTTAGCCGTTTAAATGTGTCCTGCCATTCCCTTCTGGCCTGCAGAGTTTCTGTTGAAAGATCAGCTGTTAAACGGATGGGCTTTCCCTTGTATGTCACTAGTTGCTTTTCCCTTGCTGCTTTGAGAATTCTATCTTTGTGTTTAATTTGTGTTAACTTCATTAATATGTGTCTTGGTGTGTTTCTTCTCGGATTGATTCTGTATGGTACTCTTTGTGCTTCTTGGACTTGACTATTTTTTTTCCCATGGTGGGGAAATTTTCAACTATAATCTCTTCAAAAATTTTCTCATAGCCTTTCTTTTTTTTCTTCTTCTTCTGGAACCCCTATAATTCGAATATTGGTGCGTTTGATATTATCCCAGAGGTCTCTGAGGCTATCCTCTGCTCTTTTCATTCTTTGAGCTAGAATCTGTTTTTCAGCAGTTACTTCCACCATTTTATCTTCCAGCTCACTTATCCGGTCTTCTGTCTCAGATACTCAGCTCTTGATAGCTTCTATAGTGTTTTTCAGTTCAGCAATTGAGTTGTTTCTCTCTGTTACTTTTTTGCTAAGTTCTTGTATTTCTTTAATGTGTTAGTTGTGTCTTGCAGTTTCTCTGAAATTCTGTTTTCAGTCTCTTTGATCATCTTTACTATCATTCTTCTGAAATCACTTTCAGAAAGTTTGTCCAAATTCTCTTCATTAATTTGATCTTGTGTGTTTGTGGATTGTTCCTTCGCTTGTGTGGTATTTCTCTGCCATTTCATTGTTATTATTAATTTTTAAACTGACTCTGTTTGGGATTTCCTTTTCCCAGACTTTGAGTTACGTCTGTTGGTGTTTGTTGTTTGGATGGGGCTTCTTATTCTGGCTGATGCTGGTGGTTGGGTGATGTCAGGACTTGCATACAAGTGCCTACCTTTGTTGGCGTTCTCCCTTGTATACTGCTCTTTAGTGTTAGGCGTTCTCTAGTATTGTAGAGTTTTGGAGTCATTGCTCCCTCCCTAAAGCCCCGGGGCTTGTTGCCTGACCAGGGAATGAAGATTTTGCGGCTGGTTTGTTATGGCATTAAATGATATTAAAATATATATATGCAAATGAGAAACAGAAGGTATACCTTTGACAAATGGCAATTTCAAAATTATGCAAGTACTATCTAGCATATTGAATTATACACATAAACATATACAGCTGTAACATAACCCAAGCATTCCAACCAAAAATACAGTACAATACGTTAGCACGGCGAATAGAGAAAAGCAAGAATGATATCCGTTAAAAGTAAAATAAAGGTTTAAAAAAAAAAAAAAAGAAAGCAATACCTAAGCATGAAAAAAAAAAAAAAAGAATGATATCCACCAGTTAATAACCAAACTACGTAGAGCACCAATTGGAGAATAATGCTAGAGCAGGGGATAAGGCAATGAGGACAGAACAGACTAAGAAATATGGTGGGGAAAGGGATAAAAGAGAAAGGCAGGATAGAAGAGAAATATAGAATAATATTGCAAAGTTAAATATAGGGAGATAAAGATTTGTATGTATTAGAATTTAGTGCTATAGGAAAGGAGCTTCAGAGAAAGCAAAGAATTATAGAGGAAGTGGTAGTACAAATGAAATTTTTTTTTAAATTAAAAGAGTTAATTATATAGAAAAATATAGAAAAACAAAGCAAAAATAATAAAAACAAACAAAGCCCCCAAAGAACCTTAAAAGGCCAATGGGGAACCAGAAGTTTATACCAAAATAAAATGTGTGGTTTAAAAGGAAAAAGAAAAAAAAAATATGTAAACTTGAATATACTCAGTCTTACTGATAAGATTAGTAGCTTCACTAGAATTCAGTGAAGGAAATGAACACACCCACTCTCACACACACACACACACACACCTCAAAAAAAAAAAAAAAAAAGAAGCGGGGGGTGCACTGAGTTGGTTTGGAAAAAAGAGAAAAAAAAAAAAAATTGAAACAAAGTGATATAATACAAAAAATGAAATTTTAAAGTCCAGCAGTAACTCCAGCTTCAGACAAAACGTGAAAATAGTGTTTATGTTCTTCTGTCTCTTGCTGACTATTCAGGAATTAAGTCTTTTTCCTGCCTGGCAGTGGTTGGATCTGAAGACCTCTTTGACTGCTTGTTTATTTCCACCTATTCCAGAATTAAAAGGCCCGCCCAGTCTGGCCCTGGGAGTTTCTTAATCCAAATTCCTTTTCTTGCTGGGTGGAGCTAAATTCCCTCCCTGTAGCTTGCCCAGCAGCCAAACTACAGTAGGGAAAATGGCGTCTGTCTCATAAAGGGTTTATTCCCACACGCTCTATGGGAAGCACTTCCGCAGTGACCCCAACCCTGCTGCAGGCCACCGTCGACCCCCGCCACCGCGGGAGACGTCAGGTTACTCAGAGGTGAGTCTGGCTCAGTCTCATGCAGGATCACTGTTCCCCTCTCCCGGATCACAGTGCGCAGAGACTTTCCAGTCCTCCTCGGCGACCCTGTGATCGGGTTACTGGTAACCTCCTCCAAAGGAAACTGAGTGCCGTCCTTCTGAGGCCTGCTCAAGGGCACTTCTAGCTCAGAGGGGCACCTGGACCCTCCAAAGCAGGTCTGGCTCAGTCCCTTGTGGGTGTCACTGCTCCTTTCCCGGGTTTTGATTAGCAACAGGCTTTGCGCCTTTGGCCCACCCAGCCTCTCTGGCAGGTATGAGGTTTGACTTTTAAAAGTGTGATTGTGCCCCTCCTACCGTCTTGATGCAGTTTCTCCTTTGTTCTTCGATGTGGGGTATCCTCTCTGTGACCAGATCCAACCTCCTTTCGTCGATGGTTTCCCAGGAACTCGTCGCAATTCAGGCGATTTTGCAGGAGAGATGAGTGCATGTCCTTCTACGCTGCCATCTTAGCTCCACCCCTGAATTTTTTAAGAGTTAAAAAAAGTAACAAAAGGAGACTTGTTAAGATGTGGGATCTATTTTATATCTTGATCTGGGCAGTAGTTACGTACATGTATACAATTACCAAAGTCCACTAAGCTGTGTCTTCTGATCAGTGCATTTTATTAAATCTAAATTATATCTAAAGAAAATTACAAAATAATACAAATAATACCTGTATGTAGTTAATCCTGTAATTTTTGTTTCAATTATTCTTAGGTAATAATTTTTATTGCATTTAAAAATTCTGAGTTCTAAAGCCCTTAATGTTTATTTAAGATATATTTGTTTCATATGGCATTAATTGTGTAGACAAAATGACAGAGTCAGGAAAATTTCTAGAGATTATTGCTTTTTAAAATTATAATTTCATGAGATTTTCAAAAAAAGAGAACAGGAAAACCTGCAGTCCATTTTTTAAAGCAAATGGCAAGATTAAAAAGTATTCCAAAATTTAGTAAACAGTTCTATATATCTCCCTCCAACTCAAAGTAATGGAAAAGAATATTATAAAAGAGCAACAAAATCTAATTTGAACTCCAAAGGAACCCACATGTCTGTCAATAGGAAACTGGAAAGATAAATCATGGTATATTCACATGCTTGAGTATTACCCAGCAACAAAGAGAAATGAACTACTGATAAGCACATTAATATCAGTGGCTCTTAAAAACATTTTGCATTAAAGAAGCCAAACACAAAAGATTACATACAGTGTTGATTCTTTATCAAGTTCAAGAACATGAAAAGATGAAACTACAGGGATAGAAATCAGAAAAGTCATGGCTTCTCATAAGGAAAAGATTGACTTGAAAGGGGAACAGGAATTTTCTAGAGACATGAAAGTCTTCTCTATCTCAATTAGAGTGTTGGTTATCTGGATATATGCTTTGATGTATGCATTTATCAAACTATGAATTTTATTATGTATATGTTTACTTCAATTTGAAAGAAAAATAAATAGTTCTCATGAGACTAGATCTCTAATGTTTAGTAAATTCCAAGAAACTAGAAAGTTCTTCGATGTGGGTATCCTCTCTGTGACCAGATCCAACCTCCTTTCGTCGATGGTTTCCCAGGAACTCGTCGCAATTCAGGCGATTTTGCAGGAGAGATGAGTGCATGTCCTTCTACGCTGCCATCTTAGCTCCACCCCTGAATTTTTTAAGAGTTAAAAAAAGTAACAAAAGGAGACTTGTTAAGATGTGGGATCTATTTTATATCTTGATCTGGGCAGTAGTTACGTACATGTATACAATTACCAAAGTCCACTAAGCTGTGTCTTCTGATCAGTGCATTTTATTAAATCTAAATTATATCTAAAGAAAATTACAAAATAATACAAATAATACCTGTATGTAGTTAATCCTGTAATTTTTGTTTCAATTATTCTTAGGTAATAATTTTTATTGCATTTAAAAATTCTGAGTTCTAAAGCCCTTAATGTTTATTTAAGATATATTTGTTTCATATGGCATTAATTGTGTAGACAAAATGACAGAGTCAGGAAAATTTCTAGAGATTATTGCTTTTTAAAATTATAATTTCATGAGATTTTCAAAAAAAGAGAACAGGAAAACCTGCAGTCCATTTTTAAAGCAAATGGCAAGATTAAAAAGTATTCCAAAATTTAGTAAACAGTTCTATATATCTCCCTCCAACTCAAAGTAATGGAAAAGAATATTATAAAAGAGCAACAAAATCTAATTTGAACTCCAAAGGAACCCACATGTCTGTCAATAGGAAACTGGAAAGATAAATCATGGTATATTCACATGCTTGAGTATTACCCAGCAACAAAGAGAAATGAACTACTGATAAGCACATTAATATCAGTGGCTCTTAAAAACATTTTGCATTAAAGAAGCCAAACACAAAAGATTACATACAGTGTTGATTCTTTATCAAGTTCAAGAACATGAAAAGATGAAACTACAGGGATAGAAATCAGAAAAGTCATGGCTTCTCATAAGGAAAAGATTGACTTGAAAGGGGAACAGGAATTTTCTAGAGACATGAAAGTCTTCTCTATCTCAATTAGAGTGTTGGTTATCTGGATATATGCTTTGATGTATGCATTTATCAAACTATGAATTTTATTATGTATATGTTTACTTCAATTTGAAAGAAAAATAAATAGTTCTCATGAGACTAGATCTCTAATGTTTAGTAAATTCCAAGGAAACCTAAGAAAGTGTGAGGAAAACTATGCACAACTAAACTGTATCAGTCTATTGAGAAAGTTGTAGAATATAAAGAAAAATTCAGAAAGCTACATAACCTATCTTTAAGATAGACTGTAGATGTTGAGTTTTTAGGTAAGAATTATTGGCCATTTAGAGAGGAAATATAAAATATAGCTATAAAATTGGCAGAAGAAGTTATATTCTGCTAATGAAAGATCCAAATGAGATATTAGAATATGAGAGAAGTAAAGACAGATGAGAAGACTTAAGAAGTTGGACATTAAAGACAATTTTTAAAGTTGAAAGTCTGAATGAAGCATAAGTTGGAATCAACGTTGTTGAGACAGATATCAATAACCTCAAGTATGCAGTTAACACCACCCTTGTGGCAGAAAACAAAAAGGAACTAAAGAACCTCTTGATGAAGGTTAAAGAGGAGAGTGAAAAAGCTGGCCTAAAACTGAACATTTAAAAAACCAAGATCATGGCATCTGGTCCCATTACTTCATGACAAATAGATGGGTAAACAATGAAAACAGTGACAGATTTTATTTCCTTGGGCTCCAAAATCACTGCAGATGGTGACTGCAACCATGAAACTGGAAAATACTTGCTCCTTGGAAGAAAAGCTATGACAAACCTAAATTGCATTTTCAAAATCAGAGACATCAGTTTGCTGACAAAGGTCCATGTAGTCAAAGCTATGGCTTTTCCAGTAATCACTTAAGAATGTGAGAGTTGGAGAAGGCTGGGTGCAGATGAATCGATGCCTTTGACCTGTGTTTTTGGAGAAAACTCTCGAGAGTCCCTTGGACTGCTAGGAGATCAAACCGGTCAATCCTAAAGGAAAGCAACCCTATATTGGAAGACTGAAGCTGAAGCTTCAATACTTTGGCCACCCGATTCAAAGAGACAACTCACTGGAAAAGACCCTGATGTTGGGGAAAATAGAAGGCAGGAGGAGAAGGGGATGACGGAGGACAAGTTGATAAGATGTCATCACTGAGTCATTGGACATATGCTTTGATGTATGCATTTATCAAACTATGAATTTTATTATGTATATGTTTACTTCAATTTGAAAGAAAAATAAATAGTTCTCATGAGACTAGATCTCTAATGTTTAGTAAATTCCAAGGAAACCTAAGAAAGTGTGAGGAAAACTATGCACAACTAAACTGTATCAGTCTATTGAGAAAGTTGTAGAATATAAAGAAAAATTCAGAAAGCTACATAACCTATCTTTAAGATAGACTGTAGATGTTGAGTTTTTAGGTAAGAATTATTGGCCATTTAGAGAGGAAATATAAAATATAGCTATAAAATTGGCAGAAGAAGTTATATTCTGCTAATGAAAGATCCAAATGAGATATTAGAATATGAGAGAAGTAAAGACAGATGAGAAGACTTAAGAAGTTGGACATTAAAGACAATTTTTAAAGTTGAAAGTCTGAATGAAGCATAAGTTGGAATCAACGTTGTTGAGACAGATATCAATAACCTCAAGTATGCAGTTAACACCACCCTTGTGGCAGAAAACAAAAAGGAACTAAAGAACCTCTTGATGAAGGTTAAAGAGGAGAGTGAAAAAGCTGGCCTAAAACTGAACATTTAAAAAACCAAGATCATGGCATCTGGTCCCATTACTTCATGACAAATAGATGGGTAAACAATGAAAACAGTGACAGATTTTATTTCCTTGGGCTCCAAAATCACTGCAGATGGTGACTGCAACCATGAAACTGGAAAATACTTGCTCCTTGGAAGAAAAGCTATGACAAACCTAAATTGCATTTTCAAAATCAGAGACATCAGTTTGCTGACAAAGGTCCATGTAGTCAAAGCTATGGCTTTTCCAGTAATCACTTAAGAATGTGAGAGTTGGAGAAGGCTGGGTGCAGATGAATCGATGCCTTTGACCTGTGTTTTTGGAGAAAACTCTCGAGAGTCCCTTGGACTGCTAGGAGATCAAACCGGTCAATCCTAAAGGAAAGCAACCCTATATTGGAAGACTGAAGCTGAAGCTTCAATACTTTGGCCACCCGATTCAAAGAGACAACTCACTGGAAAAGACCCTGATGTTGGGGAAAATAGAAGGCAGGAGGAGAAGGGGATGACGGAGGACAAGTTGATAAGATGTCATCACTGAGTCATTGGACATGAGTTTGAGCAAGCTCCAGGAGGTGGTGAAAGACAGGGAAGCCTAGCATGCTTGCAAAGAGTTGGACACAACTGAGCGACTGAAGTGAAAGTTGAAAAATACAAGATAAAACAGAATCAATATTCAAGAGTAGATTTAAAATATTCTTAGTTATTTAAAATCAATGATACTGTGAAATGAAAGTTCTTACCTGTCTTAAATATATGAATTAATTAACTCCAAATACTGTTCAAAGAAAGAATAGTGCCTCAAATGTACAAAGGAAAAGTGAGAAAAAGATTTATTTCAAAGAAGATGAAACACGTACAATGAGATGGGGGAAAAATCACATTTCCTTAAGAAGCTGATATAGCAATTCCATTCTTATGGCAATTTCTTTCTTTTCCAGAAACTATTTGGTTTGATAGGACTAGGGTATTAAGAGTGACAAAACATTGTGCTCATGAGGCTCTGAAAAGTTGGGGAAGAACTGGCTCTCCTCAGAGAAGACATGGGAAGGTGAGGGGAAAGAGAAGCAACAGTAAGACTTGACACTGACTTTGAAACAGAAATGAGGAGAACCAGAACACAACAAAAAGGCATTTATAACAGAACTAGGTGTTATTTAAATACCCAGCAGAAATGTCTTTTGAAAATGAGAATGAGCAAAGATATTTTCAGGAAAGAAGATGATTTTTTTTTTTTTTCTGTAAAATCAAAATTATATGGAGCTGTTCAAGCAGATGGAAAACAATCACAAAGGGAAAGGAAAAAAAAAAAAAAAAACACACAAAATGGAATAAAAAACAACCAAAAGAATAAATAAGTGTTTAAGAAAAATGAATATTGAGTGCCTCTTACAAAACAGTGATACAAATGGTATCACTATCACACAAAACAATGATAGTGGTAACAAATTTTTATGAGGTTTAAAATATAAAAGAAAATGCCGTATATGCAGAGGGTAAAATAGAATTAAGGTATTTTAAGCTGAAGCTTCAATACTTTGGCCACCCGATTCAAAGAGACAACTCACTGGAAAAGACCCTGATGTTGGGGAAAATAGAAGGCAGGAGGAGAAGGGGATGACGGAGGACAAGTTGATAAGATGTCATCACTGAGTCATTGGACATGAGTTTGAGCAAGCTCCAGGAGGTGGTGAAAGACAGGGAAGCCTAGCATGCTTGCAAAGAGTTGGACACAACTGAGCGACTGAAGTGAAAGTTGAAAAATACAAGATAAAACAGAATCAATATTCAAGAGTAGATTTAAAATATTCTTAGTTATTTAAAATCAATGATACTGTGAAATGAAAGTTCTTACCTGTCTTAAATATATGAATTAATTAACTCCAAATACTGTTCAAAGAAAGAATAGTGCCTCAAATGTACAAAGGAAAAGTGAGAAAAAGATTTATTTCAAAGAAGATGAAACACGTACAATGAGATGGGGGAAAAATCACATTTCCTTAAGAAGCTGATATAGCAATTCCATTCTTATGGCAATTTCTTTCTTTTCCAGAAACTATTTGGTTTGATAGGACTAGGGTATTAAGAGTGACAAAACATTGTGCTCATGAGGCTCTGAAAAGTTGGGGAAGAACTGGCTCTCCTCAGAGAAGACATGGGAAGGTGAGGGGAAAGAGAAGCAACAGTAAGACTTGACACTGACTTTGAAACAGAAATGAGGAGAACCAGAACACAACAAAAAGGCATTTATAACAGAACTAGGTGTTATTTAAATACCCAGCAGAAATGTCTTTTGAAAATGAGAATGAGCAAAGATATTTTCAGGAAAGAAGATGATTTTTTTTTTTTTTCTGTAAAATCAAAATTATATGGAGCTGTTCAAGCAGATGGAAAACAATCACAAAGGGAAATGAAAAAAAAAAAAAAAAACACACAAAATGGAATAAAAAACAACCAAAAGAATAAATAAGTGTTTAAGAAAAATGAATATTGAGTGCCTCTTACAAAACAGTGATACAAATGGTATCACTATCACACAAAACAATGATAGTGGTAACAAATTTTTATGAGGTTTAAAATATATAAAATGAAAATGCCGTCACAGTAATGCAGAGGGTAAAATAGAATTAAGGTATTTTAAGTTTCTAGAAGAATAGGAAAGTTATAAGAGTAAATTAAAAATGTTTTAGGTAAAAAAAAAAAAAAAAAAGATTCTATAAATAATTAGAGACAGAAGAAAAGCAGCCAGTAAATAAATGGGAACAGTGACTTTATCTGGCACTTCACCAAAGAGGATATCCAAATTGCTAATAAACATGAAAAAATGCTCAAATTTCTTAGTCATTAGAGAAATGCAAATTAACTTTGCAGAATAAATTAAATAAATAAATAAATAAAAAGGCAGAAAACTTAAGGAGTTGCTGAGTTGCCAGACAGAATTCTCCCATATTGCAGGATGGACTGTAAATTGGTACAACTGCATTTGAGTATTGTTTGGTAGAGCCTATTAGAGCCCAATATATATGTGTCTCCTTTGTGACCTAGCAGCTCTGCCCTGAGATATGTAGTCATTTTCTTCAGATGTATTGTAAGGTATGAGGGTCAGCTACATTATTTGGAGTGTTAGATGTAAAATGAAAATGAAGGACACCTTCAAGGAGAGGTTATTATTTGAAAGCTGAAGAAGATTTAACACAAATCTCTCAGATTAGGAAAAATAATGAAGGGTAGTTCAGGAACTGAATTATTAATATGGTAAATTTCTTGCTCTTCCTAAGTACATGTATGTGTACACACACACACAAACACACACCTTCTATAGCAGTACCTATAAAATATTTGTAAATGTCATATTAGACTTCAGAGGATAACTAACATGTTCTAACATAGTAGAAGGTGAATATAAAACATTCAAAAATATTCCCTTCCCTTAATGGAAAAAAACAGAAAAAAAAAATATCAGTCTCACCACTTGTAAAAATTTTACCTTAAGTCATTTTGAGTTTTACTAAATCAAGAACAGAATTTCAAAATATTTTTTAACAACAAAAACAAGACATTACATAGTATAACATCAAAAGACTCTAACTTTTCTAACTGTAGAATTCATAAAGAAAAGATTTGCAAACATTGATAAAGCATTAAATATATGAAAGTTGACAGAAGTACAAAATAGTCAAAATTAGAGAAACAGAATTAATACGTATGACAGATAATGGTGAATCTAATCAGCGAGAAAGGGAATAGAGCACACATAAAATTAGAAGACAAAATGGGGCAAGAATAGAGAAAATAGTGTTAAGGTTTAGAAAATGCATCATTTAACTCTACATATACACAGAATTGAAAACCTGGAAGCAATGTTTGATTTTTCTGAGAAACCAAGACCAACTCCCATAAAAGGTAGAAATAGTTAATGAAACGCAGAATGTTTTTAGAGTGCAGTCCTTTCTTCCATAGCATAAGAACAAAATGTTAACAGGTGAGTGCATTGTGGGGTGTGTTAGGGGAAGCACACTGACTGAAAATGTCCACCCTGGCCAGATACCATAGTAACCATTTGAGTGACTTATTTTGCGACAGGAGATCCTGGTAAGGAATAGGAACTAATAAGCCACCAACTGGAGAGTTCAGGAAAGGTTAAATGAGACACCATGTGTCCAACCACCTCCTAGAATCCTTCTCGCTGGCATCCATCTTGGCTGAGCAATACGTGAGCCACCAGGAAGGACTCTTGAATCAGAATGATTGGACTAAGACAACCTGGAAAATAATCCCATTAGTATAAAGCCTAAGACTGTGAGCCACAGGCAGAGCAGTTCTCCAGAGTTTCCCTTCCAACAAAATCTCTTGCTTGGTCAGCACATGTGTCTCCTTGGAGGATTCATTTCTGAGTGTCAGACAAGCGCCACTTTCAGGCCCTGGTAAGTGTCCCCCTTCCTGCAACAAACTGACAGCTCTCATCTTTTTAAAATTATTCTGAAACATAGAAAACTCTTAATTCTTTTTATGAAGAAAGTCAGCATAGCTGTGATATAGAAGCCTGACTAAGGAGATATTAAAAAGGAAAACTGAAAACTGTTCCTTTATGATTGTGTAAACATCCTAAATAAATAGCAATAATACCCAGGAGCAATCAATCAATAACAAATTGGATATAATTATGATTGATCACAATCATGTTAAAGGAAAAAGATCATTTCCCCAGATGGTAAGGGAAAAAACTTTAAAATTTAATGTCCATTTCATATAAAAATTTAATAAATGAAAGTTGACAGAAGTACAAAATAGTCAAAATTAGAGAAACAGAATTAATACGTATGACAGATAATGGTGAATCTAATCAGCGAGAAAGGGAATAGAGCACACATAAAATTAGAAGACAAAATGGGGCAAGAATAGAGAAAATAGTGTTAAGGTTTAGAAAATGCATCATTTAACTCTACATATACACAGAATTGAAAACCTGGAAGCAATGTTTGATTTTTCTGAGAAACCAAGACCAACTCCCATAAAAGGTAGAAATAGTTAATGAAACGCAGAATGTTTTTAGAGTGCAGTCCTTTCTTCCATAGCATAAGAACAAAATGTTAACAGGTGAGTGCATTGTGGGGTGTGTTAGGGGAAGCACACTGACTGAAAATGTCCACCCTGGCCAGATACCATAGTAACCATTTGAGTGACTTATTTTGCGACAGGAGATCCTGGTAAGGAATAGGAACTAATAAGCCACCAACTGGAGAGTTCAGGAAAGGTTAAAATGAGACACCATGTGTCCAACCACCTCCTAGAATCCTTCTCGCTGGCATCCATCTTGGCTGAGCAATACGTGAGCCACCAGGAAGGACTCTTGAATCAGAATGATTGGACTAAGACAACCTGGAAAATAATCCCATTAGTATAAAGCCTAAGACTGTGAGCCACAGGCAGAGCAGTTCTCCAGAGTTTCCCTTCCAACAAAATCTCTTGCTTGGTCAGCACATGTGTCTCCTTGGAGGATTCATTTCTGAGTGTCAGACAAGCGCCACTTTCAGGCCCTGGTAAGTGTCCCCCTTCCTGCAACAAACTGACAGCTCTCATCTTTTTAAAATTATTCTGAAACATAGAAAACTCTTAATTCTTTTTATGAAGAAAGTCAGCATAGCTGTGATATAGAAGCCTGACTAAGGAGATATTAAAAAGGAAAACTGAAAACTGTTCCTTTATGATTGTGTAAACATCCTAAATAAATAGCAATAATACCCAGGAGCAATCAATCAATAACAAATTGGATATAATTATGATTGATCACAATCATGTTAAAGGAAAAAAAGATCATTTCCCCAGATGGTAAGGGGAAAAAAACTTTAAAATTTAATGTCCATTTCATATAAAAATTTAATTAAATAGGAAGTGATGTCTACCTTTTTTGTAATACCTTTTGGTCTTTTTCAATTAAAAACACTTAATCTTTACATAATCAGGTCCATCTTAGGCACTTCTCACTTTAATACTGAAAAATGGATGCACCCTTTAACTACTGACCTGTTTATTAGACCTGTTTTACAAAGAAACATTCATATTTGAAAGGATATATGTAAATAAGGATAGTTACTGAGGCCTTTCTGTTCACATATTAAATAATGGAAAGAACTGAAGCTTCATCCATGGGGAAATAAATAAATACAATTTATCTGTATTTTGGAAAAATAAAAGTTATTTTAAAGTATGATATAAAGATGTACAAAACCTGCTATCTTGTATTACTTATTTAAACACAAATTTTTAAAAGGGTATTAACATATCTTAAGGGACTCGTAGGACCTCTAAATCTGAGACAAAAGATAATTATTGGTTTTCTGTAAATAAAAATTCAACTTCAGTTTTAAAAATGAATTATTAACTAAATTAGTAATGAATTATTATTAATGAATTATTAACTAAATCAGAATTATTGTTTTTTTAGGCAGAGGTTTCCCACTAAGAAATACATTTTAATTCAATATGTTTAAGTAATAATACAAAATTATTGTTTTATACAATGATTGCCTAGAAAATGAAAATAAAAAGTGACCAAGATGACATTAAAATTGAAAAGTAATGAAGGAATAGATAATAGTAAAGAAAAATAACTGGAAAAGATGGAGTAACATACAGAGACATTTAACACCAAGGGTTATGTCAAACTTGAGGAAAGCACCAAGAACCAAAACTAAATTTATTTGAGAAATAGAAACATAGCCACATAGAAATAGACACACAGTGGAGAAACACAAAGAGTCCATCTTGTGAGCATTTTAGAATTTTATGCTAAAAACCAAAAGTTGTACTTCATATACAAACTGTTATATATGTGTGTGAATATTTTTAACAGAATAAGTTAGTCTGTGCCATGACAACTAAGAAAATAACCTCTAGCAGTGCCTGATTCATGGACTTAGCCTACTGATGTTTAGAGAAAATTATAGAAAATGTTGAGAAATGTGGGGAGGAGTTTGTAAGCACTATTGGAGCCTGCAAGTATGAACTGACTATATATATATTTTCCCTCACTGGGGCAGCTTTTCATATTTATTGACTGTCTGTCTAATTAAAATTAATGCATGGCTAACAATTTTAGTTACTAAAGTAAGAGTATTCACATATCCATTAATATCTCAGCATAGTGTCTCTGTGTATTTGTCCATATGTGTGTGCATGTGAGAGAGAGGGAAAGAGAGAATTGAGCACTGTAAAATGTAGATCCCACGAGAAGCTGTGGTGGTATATTTTTACCTAGACCATCCCAAGTTGCCTCAACGAATAAACTGCTGATGTTTTACAAAGACAGATGCTATTCTGTGCTGATATTTCTTTAGTCACTGCACGATAAAGTGGTGGCACGATGGCTCTTTACCTGGTCATTATCATATTAGCTTCCAAGTCATCACAAAACACAGGGGCAGTGGCCCTTTGACATTGGGCCTATAGGATAGTACTTGTAGATTGTAATCATATTGGTAAATCAATTCTTACACACTTGGAGAAAGATTTTGTAGAGAAGGAAGTACCAGAAGAAAGATTCAGTGCCAGAATAGATTCAGTGAACACTTACTGTGGACCATGAAATTATTAACAGGCTTACGTCTACTGTTTTCTTCTTGCAGAAGGGGTAGCTGTGACACAGAGGTCAAACACTTGCTTAGGGACACACAGCTAGTGAGACACAGAGCAGTAGTAAGAACCCAGCCTGGTTCTAGAATCTGTGTATTTGACCGTATTGCTATACTGTCTCTCCAATGGGAATATTTGTAATGAGACCAAACTGGGCAAGAATAATTCATAAAGGAAAATAGAAGATGGTGGAGAAGGCAGTGGGCCAGAGAGCCATTTATGCTTCACATTCACAGTCATCCTCTAAAAGAAATGTGCAGATGTTCTGGCTTGGATAGAGCCAACTTACTACCAAGCAGATTCAACTTATAAATAGTGTAAGCAAATCATTTTTATGTTTCCTTTGGTTGTTCTATTCTAGGGCATTGTATTGGGAACTCTGATTCAGGGTTGTAGAATTATTTTTCTTATATATAATTGCATGTAACTGTCTGCAGTATAGCTAGAGAAGATGCTCAGAAAAAGGGGTAAAAATAACTAAACACCAAAGGTCTATAGAAGTCTTAATCTCACCTGAGTATAAAAAAAACTAATGGAAAGGTTATACAGCTTACAAACTTCTAAAAGTATAAAATCTTAAAAAATACAAACATGAATGTACATATAAATTTATATTTTTTAAAAAATTAACTATTTACTAAATCTCTAAATTCCTAACTGGAGAAGGGCATGGCAACCCACTCCACTACTCTTGTCTGGGAAACCTTATGGACAGAGGAGCCTGGCAGTTACAGTGCATGGGGTTGCAAAGAGTCAGACATGACTGAGTGGCTAATGCTTTATTTCCTTAATATTTCTTATTATTGATAAGAAATGTGTTTAAATTATGATCCAAGGTAAATAATTATTTTGAGCATTTGAGTGAAAGGTCAAAACTTTATAAAAACAGATTTATGCAGAACAATAAAGTAAATACAAATTATTATCACCCCGCATTTGCAGTTGTTGTTTATTGTTGTTTAGTCACTAGGTCCTATCTGGCTGTCTTTCGTGAGCCCATGGACTGTAGTCTGCCAGGCTCCTCTGTCCATGGAATTTCCTACGTAAGAATATTGAAATGGATTGCCCTTTCCTTCTCCAGGGGATATTCCCAACTCAGGAATCAAGCCTGCCTCTCCTGCATTGGCAGGAGTATTCTTACCACTTAGCCACTAGGGAGGCCTACTCTTTGCAATGGGAACCATTAAAGCCACCTCCTAATCAAGAGTTCCATTTTCCATATAGGAAGCTGGTTAGTTGGGTTAAATGTTACGGATGTCAGTAAGGCAAGTAATCCGGGAAAGAAATGCCCACTGAGCAGGCAGTGGGCCAGAGAGCCATTTATGCTTCACATTCACAGTCATCCTCTAAAAGAAATGTGCAGATGTTCTGGCTTGGATAGAGCCAACTTACTACCAAGCAGATTCAACTTATAAATAGTGTAAGCAAATCATTTTTATGTTTCCTTTGGTTGTTCTATTCTAGGGCATTGTATTGGGAACTCTGATTCAGGGTTGTAGAATTATTTTTCTTATATATAATTGCATGTAACTGTCTGCAGTATAGCTAGAGAAGATGCTCAGAAAAAGGGGTAAAAATAACTAAACACCAAAGGTCTATAGAAGTCTTAATCTCACCTGAGTATAAAAAAAACTAATGGAAAGGTTATACAGCTTACAAACTTCTAAAAGTATAAAATCTTAAAAAATACAAACATGAATGTACATATAAATTTATATTTTTAAAATATTAACTATTTACTAAATCTCTAAATTCCTAACTGGAGAAGGGCATGGCAACCCACTCCACTACTCTTGTCTGGGAAACCTTATGGACAGAGGAGCCTGGCAGTTACAGTGCATGGGGTTGCAAAGAGTCAGACATGACTGAGTGGCTAATGCTTTATTTCCTTAATATTTCTTATTATTGATAAGAAATGTGTTTAAATTATGATCCAAGGTAAATAATTATTTTGAGCATTTGAGTGAAAGGTCAAAACTTTATAAAAACAGATTTATGCAGAACAATAAAGTAAATACAAATTATTATCACCCCGCATTTGCAGTTGTTGTTTATTGTTGTTTAGTCACTAGGTCCTATCTGGCTGTCTTTCGTGAGCCCATGGACTGTAGTCTGCCAGGCTCCTCTGTCCATGGAATTTCCTACGTAAGAATATTGAAATGGATTGCCCTTTCCTTCTCCAGGGGATATTCCCAACTCAGGAATCAAGCCTGCCTCTCCTGCATTGGCAGGAGTATTCTTTACCACTTAGCCACTAGGGAGGCCTACTCTTTGCAATGGGAACCATTAAAGCCACCTCCTAATCAAGAGTTCCATTTTCCATATAGGAAGCTGGTTAGTTGGGTTAAATGTTACGGATGTCAGTAAGGCAAGTAATCCGGGAAAGAAATGCCCGCTGAGCAGGGAACAAGGTGGTCATCAAAACATGAATGGATTGGTCAAGAAAAGTTGCTTTACGGAAGAAAACCTTTTCAGGAGGGTGGATGAGATGATCCAAGAAATCTTTTGTGGCTCCAAGAATTGCATTTTGGGTTTTGCTTCTGTCCTCGCTGTTATTTGTCTTCTCTTCTGGACTGTGTTATTCCAGGCTCCCCATGGAGTGAGGCCCATCACATTAAGTGTGGATGTAGATTATTTCCATGCTAAGACAGTTTCCCAATTCCAACCTAGACCAGTTTAAAAAAGCGTCAAAGAGGTGCATTCAACTCCTTTTCTTCTGTGTTTCTAAAATAAAGCCTGGAAATAGACAGGGTCATCTTTTAGACATAGGAAATCGCACCCCAACCACCAGTTGACTGTGGATTCCATGACTTAAATGCATTATGAATTTGAGGAACTAAGGTGGCTCCTTGCTTTCTGGCATAGGACAACTGGCAATGACTTTTTAGGTCAATGTAACACAAAAATGATTTTGTGCAAGAACACAACATTCTCTGTAGTAAGCTTTGTTCCTGGCAAAGAAATATATCATGTAGCCGGCTTGATCCTCTCGCCCATCTGGAGGGAGTGGTATCCAAAATGAATGTGCTGGAGTCTGCGTCTCCAATTTTGCGTGTTTTCTTTTCAAACATCCTATTGCTTTAAGGGGAACAAATGTTTTCTCCACAAAGGCTGCCTCTGCCTCCCTCCTGGCTGCTCGGGTTTCTGCCTGCCTTTTGGTTACCCTGTGGCTGGTGATTTTTCAGGGTCCCAGAGGAGGACTCATGCTAGCTGTTAGGACTGAACAAACAATCCCAACCGAAAGCAGAACAGAATCTCAGCACATGGCTTTTACCCTCACAAGCTTCAGCTCTGTTTCAGTTTTCCTGCCAAATGAGATATAATATCAAACACTGAGGAATCAAGCCTGCCTCTCCTGCATTGGCAGGAGTATTCTTTACCACTTAGCCACTAGGGAGGCCTACTCTTTGCAATGGGAACCATTAAAGCCACCTCCTAATCAAGAGTTCCATTTTCCATATAGGAAGCTGGTTAGTTGGGTTAAATGTTACGGATGTCAGTAAGGCAAGTAATCCGGGAAAGAAATGCCCGCTGAGCAGGGAACAAGGTGGTCATCAAAACATGAATGGATTGGTCAAGAAAAGTTGCTTTACGGAAGAAAACCTTTTCAGGAGGGTGGATGAGATGATCCAAGAAATCTTTTGTGGCTCCAAGAATTGCATTTTGGGTTTTGCTTCTGTCCTCGCTGTTATTTGTCTTCTCTTCTGGACTGTGTTATTCCAGGCTCCCCATGGAGTGAGGCCCATCACATTAAGTGTGGATGTAGATTATTTCCATGCTAAGACAGTTTCCCAATTCCAACCTAGACCAGTTTAAAAAAGCGTCAAAGAGGTGCATTCAACTCCTTTTCTTCTGTGTTTCTAAAATAAAGCCTGGAAATAGACAGGGTCATCTTTTAGACATAGGAAATCGCACCCCAACCACCAGTTGACTGTGGATTCCATGACTTAAATGCATTATGAATTTGAGGAACTAAGGTGGCTCCTTGCTTTCTGGCATAGGACAACTGGCAATGACTTTTTAGGTCAATGTAACACAAAAATGATTTTGTGCAAGAACACAACATTCTCTGTAGTAAGCTTTGTTCCTGGCAAAGAAATATATCATGTAGCCGGCTTGATCCTCTCGCCCATCTGGAGGGAGTGGTATCCAAAATGAATGTGCTGGAGTCTGCGTCTCCAATTTTGCGTGTTTTCTTTTCAAACATCCTATTGCTTTAAGGGGAACAAATGTTTTCTCCACAAAGGCTGCCTCTGCCTCCCTCCTGGCTGCTCGGGTTTCTGCCTGCCTTTTGGTTACCCTGTGGCTGGTGATTTTTCAGGGTCCCAGAGGAGGACTCATGCTAGCTGTTAGGACTGAACAAACAATCCCAACCGAAAGCAGAACAGAATCTCAGCACATGGCTTTTACCCTCACAAGCTTCAGCTCTGTTTCAGTTTTCCTGCCAAATGAGATATAATATCAAACACTGAGATGCTGCCAAGCTCAGCAACAACATACACTCACAGTAATCACTGCCTCCAGGTGCCAGGCCTTGGACCAGGCAGTTTACCTAATCACACTGCATTTAATCCTCCTTACCATGGTACTCCAAGGTAAGCATCACTACCATAGCTTAACATTCAAGAAAATGGAGGGTGAACGACCCATAGACGTTAAGGAAATGGCTCATGGTCACAGGTCATCAGTGCTGTGTCCTAATGCTTCAGGGATGTGTCACTCTTAGCTTTCCCTTTGCTCTGTCCTTTATAAAAGCTAAAATTTGATTTATTTCTTGGTCTAACCCCTGGCTATCATTCATTCCCAATGAACTAATGTTTATGGAGCCTCTGCTATGTGACAGGCTTTGGGCCAGGTGCCAGGGGAGGAGGTGGACAGAGTGTATACACATTGTGACTGGATGGAGCTCATCTTTCCAGCCCCATCTGTTAACGCTTTCCCCATGCAGCACATCTTCCAACCCCACAACGTGACCTGAAGTTGCTGCCCCAGCAGCAAGACTGCCCCAGTCTTCCTCACCTCTGTTTCTGCACTGCTGCCCCTCATGGAATGCCCTCCCTATAGTCCCCTACTCTGCCGGCTCCTGCTCTTCCTTCCGGACTCACTGCACACACACTGCTCTGCTCCTGAAGCAGAGTCAAGGGCCTTTTCCTTTGTGTCTGGGCTCCACAAGGTCAAATACAACTGAGCCTAGCTATTTGTGTATTATTTATGGCTGCTTTCATGCCGCAATGACAGAATTAAGCCATTACAAAAGGAACTGGCAAACTCTTTTTTGAAAATGGCCAGATAGTAAGTGTCTTGGACTTTGCAGGGCAGATGGTCTCTGTCATGAAAATCCTGGGAGGTGAGGAAAGTCCTATCTCTATCCATGAACAGTAGGATGGCTTCTAAACCAGCCTTAGTGGCTTGCACTGAGTAATAGTTATTTTAAAAATCAGAGAGTATGCATGGCTGGGAATATAAGTAGATTATATTAGAGAATCTCGTCTCACCATGAGAGGAGGCCATATGATATTTATTTCACCATCTTAAAGAGGTTTATCCTCTTATCTGTGAAATCTCTTTCATATACAAAGTTTTAAAGAAACTTTGAACTTAAAATAATAAACATTCCTAGTTATTTATTTAATCACTGCCTCCAGGTGCCAGGCCTTGGACCAGGCAGTTTACCTAATCACACTGCATTTAATCCTCCTTACCATGGTACTCCAAGGTAAGCATCACTACCATAGCTTAACATTCAAGAAAATGGAGGGTGAACGACCCATAGACGTTAAGGAAATGGCTCATGGTCACAGGTCATCAGTGCTGTGTCCTAATGCTTCAGGGATGTGTCACTCTTAGCTTTCCCTTTGCTCTGTCCTTTATAAAAGCTAAAATTTGATTTATTTCTTGGTCTAACCCCTGGCTATCATTCATTCCCAATGAACTAATGTTTATGGAGCCTCTGCTATGTGACAGGCTTTGGGCCAGGTGCCAGGGGAGGAGGTGGACAGAGTGTATACACATTGTGACTGGATGGAGCTCATCTTTCCAGCCCCATCTGTTAACGCTTTCCCCATGCAGCACATCTTCCAACCCCACAACGTGACCTGAAGTTGCTGCCCCAGCAGCAAGACTGCCCCAGTCTTCCTCACCTCTGTTTCTGCACTGCTGCCCCTCATGGAATGCCCTCCCTATAGTCCCCTACTCTGCCGGCTCCTGCTCTTCCTTCCGGACTCACTGCACACACACTGCTCTGCTCCTGAAGCAGAGTCAAGGGCCTTTTCCTTTGTGTCTGGGCTCCACAAGGTCAAATACAACTGAGCCTAGCTATTTGTGTATTATTTATGGCTGCTTTCATGCCGCAATGACAGAATTAAGCCATTACAAAAGGAACTGGCAAACTCTTTTTTGAAAATGGCCAGATAGTAAGTGTCTTGGACTTTGCAGGGCAGATGGTCTCTGTCATGAAAATCCTGGGAGGTGAGGAAAGTCCTATCTCTATCCATGAACAGTAGGATGGCTTCTAAACCAGCCTTAGTGGCTTGCACTGAGTAATAGTTATTTTAAAAATCAGAGAGTATGCATGGCTGGGAATATAAGTAGATTATATTAGAGAATCTCGTCTCACCATGAGAGGAGGCCATATGATATTTATTTCACCATCTTAAAGAGGTTTATCCTCTTATCTGTGAAATCTCTTTCATATACAAAGTTTTAAAGAAACTTTGAACTTAAAATAATAAACATTCCTAGTTATTTATTTAATCAACCCATTTATCTACCCACATAAGAAGTGTTTAATGAGGAACTTCCTTGGTGATCCAGTGGTTAAGACTCCACACTTCCACTGCAGGAGGCACGAGTTCAATCCCAGGTTGGGGAACTAAGATCTTGCATGCCTCACAGTGTGGCCAAAAAAATGTTTTATGAATATCTTCTACTTCTAGATTCCATGGTGGGAAATGAGTACGTAGCCCAGAAGAAGGGGTGAAGCTTGTAGCTATTATGGACTCTAACATCTGATGACCAAAGCCTCCTGCTCTAGGAAGCTTCCCATGATTTCTCCTGTCTTCTCACTTCCTGACTCAGCACCTTTCTCACAGATATGCTCTATGGTCATTGTGTTTAAATCTGTTTATAAAAAATATTTAAATGTATTTTAAATGTTTTATGTTCATTTATTCAGTGAATATTTATTGAGAACCTCTTATAGACCAAACCCTAGATCTTGTTCTAGATGCTCAGGATATAGTGTTGAATAAGATATCAAATTCCTTGTCTTAAGGAACTCTTATCTCAGTGCATTGCTTTATATGATAGTGGTATGGTCTGTGTGCAGAGTATCCATCTCTCCATGTTTAATTTCTTATGTATTACTTTGTGACACATAGTAAACAAATGTCCGATAAATGCCAATCGTTTTGCCAACTATAGCCATTCCGCATTCTTCTGATATCAGTACCCCATGTTTTTCTTGGGAAATGCAGAGAAGCTTGATGATACAGAGGTTAAGTATTGGTCTCTAGAATCAGACTGCCTTTGCTGGCCCCATGATATGACTATCTACTATCTCTATTACTGGAGTCAAGGTACTTCACTTCTCAAGAACTCAGCTTCCTCCTAAGTAAGAACTTGTCAGTAGCAGAAAGAACCCACCCTCCAGTTTTCAGGATGGCTTCTAAACCAGCCTTATTAAAAAATCAGAGAGTATGCATGGCTGGGAATATAAGTAGATTATATTAGAGAATCTCGTCTCACCATGAGAGGAGGCCATATGATATTTATTTCACCATCTTAAAGAGGTTTATCCTCTTATCTGTGAAATCTCTTTCATATACAAAGTTTTAAAGAAACTTTGAACTTAAAATAATAAACATTCCTAGTTATTTATTTAATCAACCCATTTATCTACCCACATAAGAAGTGTTTAATGAGGAACTTCCTTGGTGATCCAGTGGTTAAGACTCCACACTTCCACTGCAGGAGGCACGAGTTCAATCCCAGGTTGGGGAACTAAGATCTTGCATGCCTCACAGTGTGGCCAAAAAAATGTTTTATGAATATCTTCTACTTCTAGATTCCATGGTGGGAAATGAGTACGTAGCCCAGAAGAAGGGGTGAAGCTTGTAGCTATTATGGACTCTAACATCTGATGACCAAAGCCTCCTGCTCTAGGAAGCTTCCCATGATTTCTCCTGTCTTCTCACTTCCTGACTCAGCACCTTTCTCACAGATATGCTCTATGGTCATTGTGTTTAAATCTGTTTATAAAAAATATTTAAATGTATTTTAAATGTTTTATGTTCATTTATTCAGTGAATATTTATTGAGAACCTCTTATAGACCAAACCCTAGATCTTGTTCTAGATGCTCAGGATATAGTGTTGAATAAGATATCAAATTCCTTGTCTTAAGGAACTCTTATCTCAGTGCATTGCTTTATATGATAGTGGTATGGTCTGTGTGCAGAGTATCCATCTCTCCATGTTTAATTTCTTATGTATTACTTTGTGACACATAGTAAACAAATGTCCGATAAATGCCAATCGTTTTGCCAACTATAGCCATTCCGCATTCTTCTGATATCAGTACCCCATGTTTTTCTTGGGAAATGCAGAGAAGCTTGATGATACAGAGGTTAAGTATTGGTCTCTAGAATCAGACTGCCTTTGCTGGCCCCATGATATGACTATCTACTATCTCTATTACTGGAGTCAAGGTACTTCACTTCTCAAGAACTCAGCTTCCTCCTAAGTAAGAACTTGTCAGTAGCAGAAAGAACCCACCCTCACAGGGTCACTGAGTTCCTTTTGGGGCCCACATTTTGAGGATTATCAGTCTTCCCTCCCCATCTTTTTTTTTTTTGGCCTCTTCTATTGGTCTTTCATTCATTTGTTTCCAGCCATCCTTCTTCTTTGTCCTGTGTGGGTCTTCCATTTCAGCAGCCTCTCTCGGCGCAGAGGACCGGCTCTGCGCGCATGCGCTCCAGAGCTCCGGCTCAGTAGTTGAACACATTGGTCCAGCCGCTCCATGGTGTGTGGGATCCTCCAAGGCTAGGGATCGAACCGACACCCCTTGCACTGCAAGGTGGTGTCCTTAACCACTGAACCAACAGGGAAGCCCCCTGCCCATCTTTCTTAAGCTGGACACATGACTCTTCCCTAAGACTTTAAATCTTACAGCTTTTCCATCCTGAGAGAAGTATCCTAATGAGTCTGTTACTATCTGATGTTGAAGTCTCCAGAGCTGCCCTTGGTTGCTGACCTTTACAAGCCTTGATCTTTAACTCCTCAGAATTTCAGGAGCCACTTCATAACTTTGCACTAAAATCTCTGTTTTCTTCAGTTAACTAGCATCTATATCAGTTGCTTGCAACCAAGCAACCTGAAAGCTTATATAATACAATGGTTCCCTGTGGTCCTCCTCTGTGCAGTAGACTGCAGATCTCCTCGTGGGATGGTAATTGTTTTGCCTCATCCTTTTAAATTTAGAGAATGAATTACATTGCCAAACCTTTGGAGTTGATGTACTCCAGTTGTAGCCACAGTATTGCTAATTACTTTTACTCGTTCAAGTATTTGAATCTTTGACTCTTACTTTACCCTATCAAAAAAACATGTGTGGGGGGCTTCCCTGGTGGTTCAGTGGGTAAAGACTCTGCCTTGCATTGCAAGGGGCACCAGTTTGATCCTTGGCCCAGGAAGATCCCACGTGCTGTGGAGAAGCTGGGCTACCATGTCCAGTTAGGAGCCAGAGCTCTGGAGAACATGCTTCCTGAGCCGGTGCTCTGAAATGAGAGAGGCCACTGCAATGGGAGGCCCATACATGCCAAAAAGGAATAAAAGATGGATGAAAAATAAATATAAATAAAAAAAGGCATGATGAGGAAAAAGGAAATAAAAATGTGTGAAGCCCAACACTGAAAAAATTTTGATTTGTATCAAGGTTTTAAAGAGAACTATAATGTCAAGCATAGCCATTTTTTCTATTGTCCTTGGGGGAAGATAGGGGTCAAGCAGACCAGAGGTCCCACTGACATGTGAGTATTGCTGGGATGTTGCATCTGTCTGGGCTGACTTAGTCACTTCATCTGATAGACTCCAGAAGCTGGTGCTCTGTCTTCCTCGCTAACCTCCTGGAGAGAGAGCATTTTCCCAAAATTCAGATTACTCTTCTTCTTAGTCTAATGGTCTGTAGAACTCCAAAAGACTATTTGTGAGAAAGAATTTCAGATTCATGATCGAATTCATTACTCTTGGATGAGAGTCCCCAGAACCAGTGATGATGGTTTCATTAAATCTCTTAGGAAAGTGTTAACAGCGGAAATTGGAGATTGGCTATGTATTAGTTTACTCTTGCTGCTGCCACAAATACCAGAAAATCAATGGCTTAAAACAATACAGATTTATAATCTTATAGTTCTGGAAATGGTAAGTCTAAAAACAAGATGTCAGCAGAATGTTATTTTTCTGGAAGTTCTAAAGGAGAATCTGTTTCCTTGCCTTTTTCAGCCTTTGCTTCTATTTCTCAGTTCATGGCCCCTTCCTCTACCTTCAGAGCCAGCAAAGTAGCACCTCCAAATCTGTCTGTCTGTCTCTCTCTGGCCTCTGTCTGTTATTACGTCTCCTTCCCCATTACAACTTCCATTTCATTTCCCTTCCTCTTTGCACTATAACATTTCCCTCTTTGCCCTATAAGCAATTTTCTGATTACACTTTGCCCTACAAATAATCTAGTATGTGAGACGGGGACCTCTTGAGGAGAGGACATCTCAGTATTCTTACTTTAATCATATCCGCAAAGTCCCTTTGGACACGTTCAGAAGTCTCGGGATTAGGAAATGGACATATTTGTGGGGCCATGATTGTTCTTTCCATTGGCTCCATTTCAGTGGAAAACCATAAAGGCAAGTGTTCCAAATAATCCAAATTCCCTTCATTGATAAAACACACACACACACACACACATATATACACAAATAAGAAGTTCTATGCAGTCATTTGTCAGGTGGCTGTAGATCTTGATTTACTGGTATGCAAACAAGTGAATCATGCAGGTTACTAATAATCTTGTTTTGCATGCTCTCATATAAGTAAAATTGTTATTATAAATCATATGTGCATTTATGCAGAGGAGGGCTTCCCTGGTAGCTTAGATGATAAAGAATCTACCTACATGCCAAAGACCCCAGTTCAATCCCTGGGTTGGGATGATCCCCTACAGAAGGGAATGGCAAACCACTCCAGTGTTCTTGTCTAGAGAGTTCCATGGACAGACCATGGGGGTGGCAAAGAGTCAGATACTACTGAGCAACTAACACACACACACACACACACACACATTTATGCAGAGAGAGAGAGAGATATCTAAAGAATGTTCATTAATATTGTGAAACCTTGATTTATCCTAAGTGGTTAGATTTTGGTTTATTTTTAAAGTTCTGTTTTGTATATTTCTTAGTTATTTTAATGTTTCAATAATATCTTCTATATACAGTTTAACTTTTTAAAAAGGCAGAAAATTTATGAAGCAGTAGAGTAGAAACATCCTTTGAATCCCTGAAAGTATAAAAATATTGAACTGCTATTGGGTAAAGGCAGCGAAGAAGAGTCAGATGAGAGAGATGGCATGGGCATGGTGGTGGAGGAACAGGCAGCAGGCACCAGGGAAGCAGAGCTGCCTTCAGCGAGGGGCAGCAGCTGCCCCTTGTTAGGCTTGGCAGCTACAGCTATACGTCATGCCAAAAAAAAAAAAAGTGGACTAAGCCATGAGTAGAGGGAATTGGGACTGGATAGGAGTCAAACTAGACATTAAATGGAGAAAGAACAAAGAGGTTTGCGTTAGAGGCAATGCAACAAGAGTTGTGGTGGCAGATACAACTTTTTGCTCCTAATACAGTATTACTCCTTAGATCCTTAGAAATGAGAACAGAAAAAGCACTTGGCGTCTCTTTTGCATTCTTGCCCCTCTGTGGATTGATGGGCAGTTATGAACCATTTGAAGGTTAGAAAAGAGGGGAGAGAACAGGGAAGTTGGTGTATGAAGTCCAGGTAAAATATATGTGTGGGGCTATAAACCCAATGAAAATCTTGTGAAACTGAAGGACCCAAGTTTTAATGTTGTTCATGGTGCAGTGGTTCAAGGCATGTCCACAGCTGACAGAGGGGCAAGCAGATTAACGATTTAATCAACTTTGGCTTATGCATTTTGGGTCAGCGACTATTTGTTGTATTTTTCATGGGTTAGTGGATGAAGTAGTAGAAAAACCATAATCTTCTGTAAAAATTATTTTTGGCATCTTTTATTGGTTATTTATTTATTTATTTTCATCCATCTTTATTCTTTGGCTTGCGTGGCCCTACCATTGCTGTGGCCTCCTTGCAGAGCACGGGTTCTGGGTGCATGCACTCCAGAGCGCTGGCTTGTCATTGGATACACTGGTCTAGCTGCTCTGCAGCACATGGGATCTTCCAGGGCTAAGGATCAAACCGGTGCCCCTTGTACTGCAAGGCGGACTCTTTACCCACTGGACCACCAGGGAAGTCTGAAAAACCATAATTTTTTAATAAAATTATCTACCTTAATCATCCTTAGATAGTATGAAACTATAGCCAAAAAAAAAGGCTAGCCATGAGATTCTGAATAAAGATAATTCTAGGAAAGAAGTGATATTTTTCATATTTTCTTCATACAACAAGTTACACAGAGAAGCACGACAAACAGCAACTAACCTGGTATTCTTAGATTGCCATTGGTTCTAGACTGTTAGGGCTTTTGTCCTACCTAGTGGCATATTGGACACACCATTCTGTGGTTAGGTGATACTACTTGGTGTGAGATGGCACAGTGGCCACCTTTTCTAACAGATATTCTGTACTTCACGCTTCCCTATTCATGAGCATGGAATCATTAGTTCCTTAGTTCAGTTCAATCACTCAGTCATGTCAGACTCTGTGACCCCAGTGGACTGCAGTATGCCAGGCTTCCCTGTCCTTCAGCACCTCATGAAGCTTGTTCAAACTCATGTCCATTGATTTAGTGATGCTATCCAACCATCTTGTCCTCTCTTGTTCCTTTCTCTTTTTGCCTTCTATTTTTCCCAACATCAGTGTCTTTTACAATGAGTCGTCTCTTTGCATCAGGTGGCCAAACTATTGGAGCTTCAACTTCCACATCAGTCTTCCAATGAATACTAAGGGTTTATTACCTTTAGGACTGACTGGTTTGATCTCCTTGCAGTCCAAGGAGCTCTCAGGAGTCTTCTCCAAAAGGGAACCCTCTTGCATTGCTGGTGGGAATGTCAATTGATACAACCTCTATGGAAGACAATATGGAGATTCCTTAAAAAACTAAAAATAAAGGCACCCTATGACCCAGCAATCCCACTATTAGGCCTATATCCTGATGAAATCAAAAATGAAAGAGGCACCTGTACCCCAATATTCATTGCAGCTCTCTATACAATAGCCAGAACATGGAAGCAACCTAGATGTCCATCGACAAATGAATGGATCCAGAAGCCCTGGTACATATATACAATGGAATACTACTCAGCTGTTAAAAGAAATGCAGAAGACTCAGTCCTAATGAGGTGGCTGGCTCCTTTACCCACTGGACCACCAGGGAAGTCTGAAAAACCATAATTTTTTAATAAAATTATCTACCTTAATCATCCTTAGATAGTATGAAACTATAGCCAAAAAAAAAGGCTAGCCATGAGATTCTGAATAAAGATAATTCTAGGAAAGAAGTGATATTTTTCATATTTTCTTCATACAACAAGTTACACAGAGAAGCACGACAAACAGCAACTAACCTGGTATTCTTAGATTGCCATTGGTTCTAGACTGTTAGGGCTTTTGTCCTACCTAGTGGCATATTGGACACACCATTCTGTGGTTAGGTGATACTACTTGGTGTGAGATGGCACAGTGGCCACCTTTTCTAACAGATATTCTGTACTTCACGCTTCCCTATTCATGAGCATGGAATCATTAGTTCCTTAGTTCAGTTCAATCACTCAGTCATGTCAGACTCTGTGACCCCAGTGGACTGCAGTATGCCAGGCTTCCCTGTCCTTCAGCACCTCATGAAGCTTGTTCAAACTCATGTCCATTGATTTAGTGATGCTATCCAACCATCTTGTCCTCTCTTGTTCCTTTCTCTTTTTGCCTTCTATTTTTCCCAACATCAGTGTCTTTTACAATGAGTCGTCTCTTTGCATCAGGTGGCCAAACTATTGGAGCTTCAACTTCCACATCAGTCTTCCAATGAATACTAAGGGTTTATTACCTTTAGGACTGACTGGTTTGATCTCCTTGCAGTCCAAGGAGCTCTCAGGAGTCTTCTCCAAAAGGGAACCCTCTTGCATTGCTGGTGGGAATGTCAATTGATACAACCTCTATGGAAGACAATATGGAGATTCCTTAAAAAACTAAAAATAAAGGCACCCTATGACCCAGCAATCCCACTATTAGGCCTATATCCTGATGAAATCAAAAATGAAAGAGGCACCTGTACCCCAATATTCATTGCAGCTCTCTATACAATAGCCAGAACATGGAAGCAACCTAGATGTCCATCGACAAATGAATGGATCCAGAAGCCCTGGTACATATATACAATGGAATACTACTCAGCTGTTAAAAGAAATGCAGAAGACTCAGTCCTAATGAGGTGGCTGGCTCTAGAACCTATCATAAAAAGTGAAGTAAGTCAAAAAGAGAAAGACAGTACAGTATATTAACTCATATATATGGGATCTAGTAAGATGGTCATGATAACACACGCAGTGAGCTCATGAAAAACAGAATAGATATAAAGACATTGTGGAGACCGAACAGTGGGAGGGAGGCATGGAGGGAGTAACATGGAAACCTATACTGTCATGTGTGGAAAAGATAACTATTGTCATTGTGCTAAGGGAATAGGAGTACCTACAACCACTTGGGGCAATGGTCTGGAGGGGTGCGAGGGGGGAAACTGGGTCGAGGGAGGGTCCAGGGATATGCATATGAATGATCTGGGAACATACATGTTGGTGAACAACAAAACTCTGTAAAATCTTTAAAATAAAGGAAAAAAAAAAAAAGAGTCTCTTCTCCAACACCACAGTTCAAAGACGTCAATTCTTTGGCTCTCAGCCTTCTTTATAGTCCAACTCTCACATCCATACATGACTACTGGAAAAGCTATAGCTTTGATTATACAGACTTTTGTCAGCAAAGTGATATCTCTGATTTTGAATACATTGTCTAGGTTTGTCAGAGCTTTTCTTCCAAGGAGCAAGTGTCTGAATTTCATGGCTGTGGTCACCGTCCATAGTGATTTTGGAGCTGAAGAAAATAAAGTTCCCTTGTTTGCCCATCTATTTGCTATGAAGTGATGGGAATGGATGCCATGATCTTGGTTTTTGAATGTTGAGTTTTAGTTTGCCCATCTATTTGCTATGCAAGATGATCTGGTGGGAATGTCATTGATACAACCTCTATGGAAGACAATATGGAGATTCCTTAAAAAACTAAAAATAAAGGCACCCTATGACCCAGCAATCCCACTATTAGGCCTATATCCTGATGAAATCAAAAATGAAAGAGGCACCTGTACCCCAATATTCATTGCAGCTCTCTATACAATAGCCAGAACATGGAAGCAACCTAGATGTCCATCGACAAATGAATGGATCCAGAAGCCCTGGTACATATATACAATGGAATACTACTCAGCTGTTAAAAGAAATGCAGAAGACTCAGTCCTAATGAGGTGGCTGGCTCTAGAACCTATCATAAAAAGTGAAGTAAGTCAAAAAGAGAAAGACAGTACAGTATATTAACTCATATATATGGGATCTAGTAAGATGGTCATGATAACACACGCAGTGAGCTCATGAAAAAACAGAATAGATATAAAGACATTGTGGAGACCGAACAGTGGGAGGGAGGCATGGAGGGAGTAACATGGAAACCTATACTGTCATGTGTGGAAAAGATAACTATTGTCATTGTGCTAAGGGAATAGGAGTACCTACAACCACTTGGGGCAATGGTCTGGAGGGGTGCGAGGGGGGAAACTGGGTCGAGGGAGGGTCCAGGGATATGCATATGAATGATCTGGGAACATACATGTTGGTGAACAACAAAACTCTGTAAAATCTTTAAAATAAAGGAAAAAAAAAAAAAGAGTCTCTTCTCCAACACCACAGTTCAAAGACGTCAATTCTTTGGCTCTCAGCCTTCTTTATAGTCCAACTCTCACATCCATACATGACTACTGGAAAAGCTATAGCTTTGATTATACAGACTTTTGTCAGCAAAGTGATATCTCTGATTTTGAATACATTGTCTAGGTTTGTCAGAGCTTTTCTTCCAAGGAGCAAGTGTCTGAATTTCATGGCTGTGGTCACCGTCCATAGTGATTTTGGAGCTGAAGAAAATAAAGTCTGTCACTTGTTTCCATTGTTTGCCCATCTATTTGCTATGAAGTGATGGGAATGGATGCCATGATCTTGGTTTTTTGAATGTTGAGTTTTAGGCCAAATTTTTCATTCTTCTTTTTCACTTTCATCAAGAGGCCCTTTAGTTCCTCTTTGCTTTCTGCCATAAGGGTAGTATAATCTGCATATCTGAGGTTATTGATATTTCTCCAGGCAATCTTGATTTCAGACTGTGCTTCATCCAGACCAGCATTTCAGATGATGTACTCAGCATATTAATTAAATAAGCAGGATGACAGTATATAGCCTTGACATACTCCTTTCCCAATTTGGAGTGAGTTCCATGGTTGGAAATGTCCACTTCCATGGATATGTTGTTCCATGTTCAGTTCTAACTATTGCTTCTTGTCCTGCATATAGATTTCACAGAAGGCAGGTAAGCTGGTCTGGTATTCCCATCTCTTTCCACAGTTTGTTGTGATCCACACAGTCAAAGGCTTTGGTGTAGTCAATGAAGCAGAAGTAGATGTTTTTCTGTAATTTCATTGCTCTTTCTATGATCTGATTAATGTTGACAATTTGATCTCTGGTTCTTCTGCCTTTTCTAAATTCAGCTTATACATCTGGAAGTTCTCAGTCCACTTACTATTGAAGTCTAGCTTGGAGGATTTTGAGCATTACTTCACTAATATGTGAAATGAATGCAGTAGTGAGGTAGTTTGAGTATTCTTTGGCATTGCCATTCTTTGGAACTGGAATTAAAACTGACCTTTTTTAGTCTTGAGACCACTGCTGAGTTTTCCATATTTGCTGGCATATTGAGTGTAGCATTTTAACAGCATCATCTTTTAGGATTTGAAATAGCTCAGCTGGAATTCTGTCACCTCTGCTAGCCTTTGTAGTAATGCTTCCTAGGACCCACTTGATTTGTCACTCTTCAGATGTCTGGCTCTAGGTGAGTGATCACAGCATTGTGGTCATCTGGGTCATTAAGATCTTTTTTGTATTGTTCTTCTGTGTATTCTTTCCAACTCTTCTTAATCTCTTCTGCTTCTGTTAGATCCTTGCCATTTTTGTGCTTTATTGTTCCTATCTTTGCATGAAATGTTCCCTTGGTATCTCTAGTCTTTCCCATTCTATTGTTTTCCTCTATTTCTTTGCATTGTTCACTGAAGACGGCTTTCATATTTCTCCTTGCTATTCTCTGGAGCTCTGTGATGCTGTAATTTAGATTTTGTGCCTCTGCACATCCATCAAGTGCCAACAGCATTGCCTGTGACTTGATTGCCATAGGCCCTCCATGAGCCATGACAAGCTCTTTCTATCATTCTTTTCTCTTTCTCTTCTCTATCATTCCTTTCCAGCTCAGCCAGACCTACTATCACATCTGACCTGAGTATACGTGAGACAGGAGGGTACCCGAATTCCACTTGGCATCACATTTTCCTTCTCCTTTGTATTTATCAAAGCTGTAACAATACGTTTATTTGTGTGGCTATTTTTATTAATGTAGGGCTCCCATGCTCAATTATAGGTTTTGCAAGACAGGTAAGTGTATCTGTGCTTGATCACCGCTGTGTACCTGGTACTGAGCACTATGACAGCCACATTAAAAACAGTAAATACTTGTTGAATGGAAACAGATTATGTCATTATACCTTCACTACACTGTGGCTGGGACAAAAAGGGTTTAACTCACAAATGTATTCCTTCCCTACCAGGAAGGGATGTTCTGTGGGGAGATTATATAACTTCAAGATAACAGAAATCCCTTCATTTTAGAGATAAAGAATTGCATGTCAGAGCACTTTAATGACCTATTTGCAGATCTAAGGCACTCACTGCTGAACCCATTTCATCAAGAACAGTGGTTGAGTCAGTCAGGGATGGCCTTGGCAGAAGAAGCAGATCAGTTTGACTTTCGGGCTAGGACTCCATTCATTAGATACTGATGTTTCTGGCACAACATTAACCAAGAATCAATCACATTGCAGGACTTCTTTTCTGATTGCACAGGCTACAAAATTAATCTTAACAGTTTGAACAGATAATGATTAGATGAACCCCAGTTGGAGAAGTTTACTAGGAAGGAGCTGGCAGTGGGACAAATAACCTCCTCCTTAATCTCTGAAACCAGGCGACCATCAAACTGTATGTCCTCAGTGATTAAGCTATTCAGCTGTAATATATAAACCTTCACTGCCTTATGCTCCTGTTCTCTGGAGTGCTTCATGTCGGTAAGGATGCTGCTGCTTCTAGGAAAATGTGAGCTTCTCTGATGACAGTTGTTGCAACAAGACCAAAGCATTTTTAGAATTATTGCTATTATCTCATGTGAGAGATGCTGACAGTCTCTCTCCATCTTGCCCCCGTAATCCCATTAGATTTCACAAACTTTGCAAGGGCAGCCTGCAGGCCATGGCTGCAATAAAGCACTTTCAGGAATGCTTCTTTCCTGCAGCTAGAACTTTGATTCATATTTCTAGGGATTTGTAAAAACAGGTCCTGTCCACCGAAGAGAGAAAAGCCTAGAGTTGCAGCAGAGTTGCAAGGGACTTTGGAAATCATCAGTTTTTTCCCCTTCCATACAGAGAAAGACTTTATTGAAAATAGATAAATAGATTATAAAGCCAGTAGTTCCCTGGGAAAAATAAATCTGTATCTTTCCTAATAACCTTTTAATTTGTCCCAGAGTCTTCTGGTACATGTTGTGTAAGTAAACGTGAGCTATTATAATTCTATTTTTGTCTTTCCCTTGGAAAGTATCTGCTAGGGTGAGTGACTGAAGCCTGAGCAAGAATTCTTTGCTATCAGTTTGTACTACTTCCACTGTCCCATCTGTTAGCAGTGTTTTTTGTTTTTGTTTTTCCCTCATTGGAGGGTGGATGTCATTTTTCAGATTTTTTTTTCAGCCAGAGATCCTCAGAACTTAATAATGGCTCAAGAAGCCAGAAATTATATACATAAATTTGATGGATAAAGTCCTAATATTTATATAATCATAGCCTTAGCTTCCCTCCTGTTGTTCTGTGTCTCACCATGTGATTGCCTTTAGGTTTTCTGATAGGGAGTAGAGGATAGAAGAAAGACAGGGTAATTCTTTTTTTTTCTATTCTACTCATTTCACTTTTGTTTCTATTGGGTAAGGAAGTCATTGTGCTCTAGGAATAATGAGAGAAAAAATATGTGAAGAAAAAATATCTGATCACTTGTAGTATTATAACAACACAAAGCTAAGGGTAATAGAGGTAGTCAGAGTTTCTGGCTGGGGTAGATTGTTATAGAAAATAAACATGGACCTGAGCATTAGTAATGCCTACAAAATACCGTGAAAAGGAGGAAAAGTAAGTCCTGAGAACTGTGATGGCAGTAGGAAGGGTGGAGGTGGTGGTGGTGGTGGAGAGGGTGATGCAGACAGTGGTAGTGATGATGGTGTGATCATAATGAGGGCAGTAAAGATGGTGCTGAGGGGGACATTCCTCTTTAGTTAACACTTCCTATTATCTATCGAGATTTTCCACCACATGGCAAAAGAGACCTGATGTAATGTGTGGAAAGAAACCCCTGCCACCCCTAAGGGAAATCCACTGCTGTTGGTGCTGCCCCCTACCTATTTCACAGTGCAGTCCCTCTTTGAGACAAACCTTGTGTTATGAGTTAGACACATCATTTTTCTTCAGTAAATGTTCTAAAATGCTAGCTTATCTTTCTAAGTATCAGAAAATGGTTTCAAAAGATGAATATACCTTAAAACGGGGGGAGAGAAAGCCTTCATACAAATGTATTCTTTCCAGTTGTGTATATAATGTCTATTCTTCTGTGATTACTTGGAAAGAGAGCATTTGAAGTGTGATTAGCTTCATTGCCAGTATATTTGTAAAGTTCTTACAGAGAAAGACATTACCTAAGTTCTTTGTCAGTTCAGGAGAACAGTGTTTAATCCAAAATGTGCAGTCTGATGCCAAGGAAAATGTTCCCAATAGAGACTGGAGCTACATTGGCTCTGTACCGTTTTTGAACTCAAATATGGAACACGATGTATTTCATTCTAGGAGTGAACAGAAAGCATGTTCATTGCATAGCAAAGGTTGGTCTCTTTCTCCCTCAGTCTCTTTTTTATTTTATCAAGAATTTAATGTATCTTTATTTCTAATCTCCCCTGTCTAATGCAGATTCTCCAACGAGAACAAAAGCCCAATGTGACAGTATTTTCTAGATTGTCATTTGAATGACTGTAATAAAGGGATAGAAGGGTTTTTTTTTTTTTGCCATCCAGTCTCTCCTTTGTAGCCCCATGGCTATGTGCACGAGGTGTTGCTGATGTATTTCCAACAGCAACATCTGGCTCTCTGGCAGTCTGCTCTGCTAACTGTGCTGACCCACTGATGGCTCTAGAACTGTTTAGAAACACTGTACAGGTTGGCCAGTGTATGTGGAGGCCATAGGGATTTTTTTGTTCATCCTCCTGGGGACTATTTGTCTGTCAGTCACATTTCATTCTGAGGAATTTACTGTACTTGTCTGTGTCTATTTGAAATGAATAAGGAAACTCCTCATTAAAGACTGGGATTTATATGGCCCAAATGGGAGTATTCCCAGTGCTGTATTTAGGAAGGTGGAGGAGCTATGCTATTGGTTGAATTGTCCTTAAAATGTCAATTTTCCCTAAGATGGTTTTGGAGTGTTATACAGCCAATAGAAACCAAGATGAAGGCTTTTTTTTTTTTTTTCAGGGGCTTATGGGGTAGAGAGGGATGTATATAATGATAGCTAATACAAATTAAAGTTTTAGAGATTTATGCCAAAGTTCTCAAGGGAAAAAGTTCCTGGTAAAGGAACAAAGTATGATTGAGATCCAGTGGAAAGGAGCCAGACAATATGAAGCGGGAAAAGAGAAGGGAAAGGAAGTAGGACTCTGAAGCCAGAAATGGGAATTCAGGTTTGAAAAAAGAGACAGATTATTGCATATAAGGTTGAGATGAATCAAGAGAAAATGCATGCCGACAGCAGTATAAAGTGGTGAGCTTTGAGAAGAAAAGTAAAGGAAAAAAATTGGTTTAAAACAGACTATTAAAATATAGGGAAGAGATGTCTGGAAAATTGGAAAAGGTGTCTTAAAAGGGAAAGGATGTATGGGAAAAGAGAGAGATTTATCAGGCTAAGAATGAGGTAGACAAATATCAATAAATTTAAATTGGCATTAAACTGTGATGAATCACAGCATCTTCTCCAGATCTTTTTATTTTATCAAGAATTTAATGTATCTTTATTTCTAATCTCCCCTGTCTAATGCAGATTCTCCAACGAGAACAAAAGCCCAATGTGACAGTATTTTCTAGATTGTCATTTGAATGACTGTAATAAAGGGATAGAAGGGTTTTTTTTTTTTTGCCATCCAGTCTCTCCTTTGTAGCCCCATGGCTATGTGCACGAGGTGTTGCTGATGTATTTCCAACAGCAACATCTGGCTCTCTGGCAGTCTGCTCTGCTAACTGTGCTGACCCACTGATGGCTCTAGAACTGTTTAGAAACACTGTACAGGTTGGCCAGTGTATGTGGAGGCCATAGGGATTTTTTTGTTCATCCTCCTGGGGACTATTTGTCTGTCAGTCACATTTCATTCTGAGGAATTTACTGTACTTGTCTGTGTCTATTTGAAATGAATAAGGAAACTCCTCATTAAAGACTGGGATTTATATGGCCCAAATGGGAGTATTCCCAGTGCTGTATTTAGGAAGGTGGAGGAGCTATGCTATTGGTTGAATTGTCCTTAAAATGTCAATTTTCCCTAAGATGGTTTTGGAGTGTTATACAGCCAATAGAAACCAAGATGAAGGCTTTTTTTTTTTTTTTCAGGGGCTTATGGGGTAGAGGGGGATGTATATAATGATAGCTAATACAAATTAAAGTTTTAGAGATTTATGCCAAAGTTCTCAAGGGAAAAAGTTCCTGGTAAAGGAACAAAGTATGATTGAGATCCAGTGGAAAGGAGCCAGACAATATGAAGCGGGAAAAGAGAAGGGAAAGGAAGTAGGACTCTGAAGCCAGAAATGGGAATTCAGGTTTGAAAAAAGAGACAGATTATTGCATATAAGGTTGAGATGAATCAAGAGAAAATGCATGCCGACAGCAGTATAAAGTGGTGAGCTTTGAGAAGAAAAGTAAAGGAAAAAAATTGGTTTAAAACAGACTATTAAAATATAGGGAAGAGATGTCTGGAAAATTGGAAAAGGTGTCTTAAAAGGGAAAGGATGTATGGGAAAAGAGAGAGATTTATCAGGCTAAGAATGAGGTAGACAAATATCAATAAATTTAAATTGGCATTAAACTGTGATGAATCACAGCATCTTCTCCAGAAGGCAAATTCACATCCTGCTTTTAAAAAGATAATCTATACAAATAACGCAAGAGTGCGTATTTGTTCACTTGGGTAAGTGATTTTTCTTCCTGGCTTAGTTGTAAATGAGAATATCCATATGGAAATAAAATGCTTTCTTGGAATCATGTGGGAAGGGAATGAATAGTACTGAAGCTACAGTGTAGTTTACTTCATGTACAGATTTATGACATTAAAGTTTATAATAGTAACCAATACATACAACTTGCTGTATGCCAGTTACTGTTCACAGCAGTTTTGATACATTCACTCATTTGATCCTCACCAACAAACCTATAAAGGAGGAACTGTTTTATTACCCCTATTTATAGATGGGGAAACTGAAACAGAGAGAGGTTGAGTAACTTGTCCAAGACACAAAGATGGTAAGAGACAGAGTTGAGATGAAAGCCCAGGCAGTTCAACTTCAAGGTCTGTTTCCTAACACTCTGGGAGTTGATGGAGAATATTAAGCTTTCATGTAGAGATCCCTGACCCATGTGCACCTAAAATGAGGCTAATATATTTCGTTTTGTTCGAAGCTAATAATAAGAGGTTGCAGACATTAGGGTGCAGCTATTGCTGTCTTCCCTGTTCCAAGGACAAGTTATCTAATCATCATGAAAAGCAGATATAGTTTGCACAGGGCCACACAAAAGTGGCAGGTTTTGATATGGTAGACAAAGAAATATTACTTCGTTAATGGTCGTGTGGTATCTTGAAATGAATGGTTCGCCCATCATCTCCCTCAAGCTGTTTTTCAAAAGCTTGCTAGCTTTAACACGGGATTGGTGAAGGCTATCAGTGCTCCATTTGCTAATTAATGAAGTGATTGTGAAAACTCAGACAGGTGACTAAATCTGCATTTGCTGATTACTTACTCCCCAAATGATTTAAATATCAGTACCTCTACTAGGAGGAAATGGTGGATTGTTGACATAATTTGTAAAGTCTAAAACTTTTAGATAACAGGCCTGGTAGAAGTACAAAGTATTATTCTCATTTACAGTCCAACCAGATTTAACAAAAGGCCTGAGTATCATAAACTTGCAGACAGAAGGAGTTCCAGAGGGAAAGTAGAGGCTTGCTCATAAGCCAGCTGTGTGGAGGGCTGGACTCCAGCTTCCCATCACGGGTGTGCAGCTCAAAGAATGTTGGCTGCCTCTGGGGCCAGCTGGCTCATACAGGGACCATGCTCCTGGAAATCCTGAGATGTCTGAGCAGAACTCCAGCAAATAGAATTTGGGTTAACAGAGGAGCAGTCTCATCAGCCAGATTTGAGTCAAGCTGTTTTTCAAAAGCTTGCTAACTTTAACACGTGACTGGTGAGGCGGTCAAATGAGGTTCCGAAAACCTGTGTTTTAGGGTTCTTATGAGGCGTCAGTTAAATAATTGATGCAAAGCACTTGGCACAGACCTTGGCCCAAGCTAAGAACTCAGTAACTGGGTTGTCATGGTCATGGTTTTGCAGTTTCTTTTCTATGGTCCCATGCCCTTGATGCCTCCTTCACCTTCCAATGAATCTCTCCATTATGGTTCATGACTGTGTATGACACACAGGGACAGACTCCTGCCCAGGGACTTTACGGAATATTACAACATAATGGCAGTAACAGGCAGCCCTCTGCACATGCAGACCTCACTTAACAGCAGAGGCTGTAGTTCCTTACCACAATTCCTATGAGACGAGAGCTAGGGTGGCCTCCAGTTCTAGAAGGGCAGTGGGGTAAACGGCTTCCCCAGAAATGCCTTCTACCTCCATGGCCTCCGCCTTGATCTGCCAGAAGAAATTCTCTCCCTTCCAAGAACTTTGTGAGTGATGTTTAGTCCCATGACCAGATCCTCCACCATGCCAAAGTAGACTGGTGAGGCATATAGCCAGTGCTTCTGCTGGTCGCTGCCTAAAAGAGGCATCACCTGACATTCCTTAGCTTTTGCTGGAACTCCTGTGGGCCAGGCTAGGTCAGAGGGCAAATTGAGAGGAGTTAACAAGTTCAAAACTTAGCTGAGCTGGTCTGCCTGCTAGTGTTAGGTCCAGCGAGTCTTCGTTGTCCTGAAATTCTCTTTACCCCAGTGACCTGGAGAGACAGAAGTGTTTTTCTCTCTCTTTTTTCCTCTTTTAAAGTTTTACCAACATTAAGCTAATTCTTCTATAAAGAAGGTGACCAAGAGCTCCTGGCAAACATAGAATAGCTTGTATAATTTAAATAATAAGAGTCTCCCATTCAACATGAAGTAAAATTTGTAGGCAAAACATGAACTAAAGTTGTTTCTTTGGCAAATAATACTGGTCAAGAACAAGTGAGGAGTCCAGACTGTGCCTCATAAAAACGGTGACTTAAACTCCACCTAATACCCCCTCAGTCAATAATTCTGTCCTGGCAGTTTTCTTAAGGTCCTAAGCTTGGGCATTGTTTATTCCCTGTTCATAATATTGCTTGCAAAGCCTAAAGTAAAGTACGCATTATTGGTTTATTGATAGTGCGCCATGTATTAGGATTACCCACCCGAAGATGATAAAAGGAAAGTGATAAAAAGGAATTAGACTTACTGGCTTAAGTGAAGATCAGAACAAAACTGAGGTAATGAAGAATAACAACTCTGCATTTTCAGCATTTCCAAAATGAAGTATTTGTCTATAACCCTATCTGGATAGGGACCAGCAGGTTCTGGGAAGAATATTAACCTGAATTTGTTTCAGTCTTGTTTCCCAAACTGCTTTATAAACACTTCCCCATATGTGCTGCCAAAGCTTTGCATTTAATGAATCATCCAAATCTTTTTGCCATATATCCTGTGTAGCAGTTGATGATGGAATACATGTTCCTGATTTCTGAGGAGAAAATGAGAACAACACCTACATTGCCAAGCAAAATTGCCTCATAAGATAAGCCTCTTATAATGTTCATTTTTTGATTTTTAAAAGTATTGACTTAAATTTTGAAGAATTGGTTTAGACCAAATTGCCTTGTAATTTCCTAGGAAGCATCTTATCTACTTGATACCTTGTCTTTATTCTGATTGAGCAAAAAGGAAGTCCCAATTATTGCTTAGTGAACACTCCAATTCTTGCTTCATGATCTTTTGCACTCTTTTTTTTTTTTTTTCATTCCTGAGGGGTATTTCACTGGATACAGAATTCTAAATTGACAGTTCTTCTCTTTTTTTTTAAAGATTTATTTGTTCATTTATTTTGGGCAGGGGTCAGGTTGGGGAGGGAGGGGAGCGGGCAGGCCCTTCTATTGGTCTTTAATTTCTCTATTTTCATCCATCTTTGTTCTTTGGCTCCTGTGGGCCTCCCATCATGGTGGCATCTGTTGTTGCAGACCACCGGCTCTGGACAGATGCGCTCCAGAGCTCCAGCTCGGTGATTGGACACATCGGTCCAGCCGCTCCGCGGCACGTGGGATCTTCCCAGGCCAGGGATCGAATCGGTGCCCCTTGCACTGCAAGGCGGTGTCTTTACCCACTGGACCACCAGGGGAAGCCCCTTTTGCACTCTTAATTGCCTTTGCCTTATTTTATGAAGAATTTAGCAATAAAGGACAGAGGTTTAGAGCACAGGTTTTAGAATCAAGCATGTTATAATTCATGTTCAAGTTCTGCCTCTGAATAGTTCACATGAACTAGGCAAATTATATCTCTCAACCTCAGCTTCCCCATCTATACAATGGGAAACAACAATACTCTCCACCTCTTTGGGCTACCATTAAAGACTGTAGTGACTCTTAAGTCTGTTGCTTGATGTCTGACACATTAACAGTTATTTTTATGTTGTCTAATTAATATTAATGGATCATCACTGCTGAAAAGTTACAGAAAGAAACAAACAAAAAGAACACCTCCAATCAAGTTTTAAGAATCATGTGAGGAGCGTCAACCAGAATCACTTCTATGCAGCATGTGGAAGGTGACCAATGTTGCTAAGGGCTGCCAGACTTGCCCTGAACAGTCAATTTTCAAGATCTTTCTAGCACCCCGAGTGTGCTCCCTTTCTTCTTTCTTTTAGGTGACCCGAATCCTTGTGTATTTTATGCTGTCCCCATTTCAAAACTGGATCAGATTCTCTACCGAATCCAGAAACTAGTTTTCCTCTTTTAATTTATTTGTTTCAATTTATTTCCTGGAAGCATCTTATCTACTTGATACCTTGTCTTTATTCTGATTGAGCAAAAGGAAGTCCCAATTATTGCTTAGTGAACACTCCAATTCTTGCTTCATGATCTTTTGCACTCTTTTTTTTTTTTTCATTCCTGAGGGGTATTTCACTGGATACAGAATTCTAAATTGACAGTTCTTCTCTTTTTTTTTAAAGATTTATTTGTTCATTTATTTTGGGCAGGGGTCAGGTTGGGGAGGGAGGGGAGCGGGCAGGCCCTTCTATTGGTCTTTAATTTCTCTATTTTCATCCATCTTTGTTCTTTGGCTCCTGTGGGCCTCCCATCATGGTGGCATCTGTTGTTGCAGACCACCGGCTCTGGACAGATGCGCTCCAGAGCTCCAGCTCGGTGATTGGACACATCGGTCCAGCCGCTCCGCGGCACGTGGGATCTTCCCAGGCCAGGGATCGAATCGGTGCCCCTTGCACTGCAAGGCGGTGTCTTTACCCACTGGACCACCAGGGGAAGCCCCTTTTGCACTCTTAATTGCCTTTGCCTTATTTTATGAAGAATTTAGCAATAAAGGACAGAGGTTTAGAGCACAGGTTTTAGAATCAAGCATGTTATAATTCATGTTCAAGTTCTGCCTCTGAATAGTTCACATGAACTAGGCAAATTATATCTCTCAACCTCAGCTTCCCCATCTATACAATGGGAAACAACAATACTCTCCACCTCTTTGGGCTACCATTAAAGACTGTAGTGACTCTTAAGTCTGTTGCTTGATGTCTGACACATTAACAGTTATTTTTATGTTGTCTAATTAATATTAATGGATCATCACTGCTGAAAAGTTACAGAAAGAAAAAAAAAAAAAAAAGAACACCTCCAATCAAGTTTTAAGAATCATGTGAGGAGCGTCAACCAGAATCACTTCTATGCAGCATGTGGAAGGTGACCAATGTTGCTAAGGGCTGCCAGACTTGCCCTGAACAGTCAATTTTCAAGATCTTTCTAGCACCCCGAGTGTGCTCCCTTTCTTCTTTCTTTTTAGGTGACCCGAATCCTTGTGTATTTTATGCTGTCCCCATTTCAAAACTGGATCAGATTCTCTACTCACAGAGACAACCATTAGCCATGGCAAATCATAGTTTTCCCCTGTGTCTAGTGTTGCAAATGGTGCTACTAATGGAAAAACCTTCCAGTGGAAGAGACCTGATAGTGATTTTGACCCAATATGCGGTGGCCCTGCCAGATCCTGGGCTACATGTCCCATTCCACCTTCAACTCTTAAGAATATCACTTTGTGTTTGCTGGGTGTGGGTTTTTTTTTTTAGTTTCAACTCTCTTTGATTTTCCCAGCCATAAACCTGCACTTCTCACATCCCTGAGATTTACTCTCAGAATCCTTAAATCAAACTACAAACCCTACGCTTAAGTCCAGGATTTTCTCAGTCATATCCTAGGAGTTGCTAATACAAATAATAGTACCCATCCAAAACTCAATTGTAAGCATTCTTTTTTTTTATTATTGATTTTTTATCCACATATTTTCATCAGTCTCCATTCTTCAGCCAATGTGGGCCTCCCATTCCAGTGGCCCCTCTTGCCGCAGAGCACCGGCTCTGGGCACGTGCGCTCCACAGTGCTGGCTCACAACTGGACAACTGCTCCAGCTGCTCCGTGGCACGCAGGGTCCTCCTGGGCCAGGGATCGAACCTGTGCCCCCTGCACTGCAAGGAGGACTCTCCACCCACTGACCACCAAGGAAGCCCCATTGTAAGCATTCTTGTTCCTTGTACCCACACTGTCTCTTAAATTTCCTAGTCAAAAGCAAATCCAGCAATACTTCAGCTTCGCCGGGATTTCCAATCCACTGATCTTAACAGCACTTCAGTGTTTACCACCTCCATTCTGCCCTCATTTTTACCTTAACCCAGTTTTATATTGTACTCTTTGCATAGAACCTCAACAATCTACTCTGTGGGTCTGTCTTATCTGCTGGGAAAAACTCATTAGGGCGTATGGTGGAAGAAAAACATAACCTTGCTGTGTGCCTCTTCTGCATTTGTGACTGTACACCTTCTCCTAGACATCAGTGTCCCTTTCCATCATAGGAACCAGCCTCCTCTCTGATTTCATCTTCCACTCCTCTCTATACACATCCATCACATGAAATTCCTGACTGCTCTTTGAGCATAATAATCATGTTCTTGTTTCTGGAATTTCACTGCTCTGTCTTCCATTGGGAATGTTGTTCTTAGTGACATGGCACCCCTCGCCCAGTATATTTAGATACCACTCTAAATATCTGAGAAGTCATCCTTGACCATTCTATCTCAAATAGTACTCTCAGCCACTTTCTGTGTCTTCGCCTTGGAATATTTTTTTTTCCTTCGGTAGCACTTAACAACTAATTTTATATATTTGTTTGTTTTTAAAGACTTGTATCTCTATTCCCCCTTGGGAAGTGGTCTATGAAAATAGTGCTGTGTTTTGTTTACTGCTGTTCTTTTAGTGTATGCTTTGCACTCAAACATGTTTGACAAATACATGGATCAATGCATGAAATTCATGGGGCCATGGCTGATTTGATCATGACATTCAGAGTTTCAAATTTTAATTTCTGGTGATGTACATGTGATTACCAACCTACAGAGATAATTGTTAAGAATGTAATTTGCTTAACTCATTTATGAAATGGGAGACTATCAGTATCTGCTTGTATTTATGGCACAGATATATATGAGAAAGTATTTGTGATAGTTGGGAAAAGTTGATCTTAAATTTTCAAATTTTTGTTTTCTAACATGGTAAAATATAAATACGTAAAGTTTGCCATCTTAACCATTTTTGGTGGTCTTAAATACATTAATAATGTGCTACCATCACCATGATCAGGACTCTTTTCATTTTGTAAAACTATTAAACAGTGACTCCCCACGCCCCTCTTTCCCTCCTACATGGGTACCACCATTCTACTTTCTGCCTCTGTGAATGTGACGACTGTAACTATCAATACTTCTTATAAATGGAATCACACAGTATTTTTTTTTTTTTGTAATAGGCTTATTTCACTTAACATGAGGTCTTCAAGATTCATCCACGTTGTAACACATGTCAGAATTTCCTTCCTGTTGATGGCTAAATAATATTCTATTGTTTGTATGTATCACATTTGTTGATCCAGTCATCCACTGATGTTATTGCTTCACATTTTGGCTTTTGATTGATCCAGTTTATCCAGGATTCATCACTGAAATTCCTGACTGCTCTTTGAGCATAATAATCATGTTCTTGTTTCTGGAATTTCACTGCTCTGTCTTCCATTGGGAATGTTGTTCTTAGTGACATGGCACCCCTCGCCCAGTATATTTAGATACCACTCTAAATATCTGAGAAGTCATCCTTGACCATTCTATCTCAAATAGTACTCTCAGCCACTTTCTGTGTCTTCGCCTTGGAATATTTTTTTTTCCTTCGGTAGCACTTAACAACTAATTTTATATATTTGTTTGTTTTTAAAGACTTGTATCTCTATTCCCCCTTGGGAAGTGGTCTATGAAAATAGTGCTGTGTTTTGTTTACTGCTGTTCTTTTAGTGTATGCTTTGCACTCAAACATGTTTGACAAATACATGGATCAATGCATGAAATTCATGGGGCCATGGCTGATTTGATCATGACATTCAGAGTTTCAAATTTTAATTTCTGGTGATGTACATGTGATTACCAACCTACAGAGATAATTGTTAAGAATGTAATTTGCTTAACTCATTTATGAAATGGGAGACTATCAGTATCTGCTTGTATTTATGGCACAGATATATATGAGAAAGTATTTGTGATAGTTGGGAAAAGTTGATCTTAAATTTTCAAATTTTTGTTTTCTAACATGGTAAAATATAAATACGTAAAGTTTGCCATCTTAACCATTTTTGGTGGTCTTAAATACATTAATAATGTGCTACCATCACCATGATCAGGACTCTTTTCATTTTGTAAAACTATTAAACAGTGACTCCCCACGCCCCTCTTTCCCTCCTACATGGGTACCACCATTCTACTTTCTGCCTCTGTGAATGTGACGACTGTAACTATCAATACTTCTTATAAATGGAATCACACAGTATTTTTTTTTTTGTAATAGGCTTATTTCACTTAACATGAGGTCTTCAAGATTCATCCACGTTGTAACACATGTCAGAATTTCCTTCCTGTTGATGGCTAAATAATATTCTATTGTTTGTATGTATCACATTTGTTGATCCAGTCATCCACTGATGTACAATTGCATTGCTTCCACATTTTGGCTTTTATTGAATAATGCAGCAATGAAGCAAAGGGATACAGATAGCTCTTCATGCCCTGTTTTCAGTTCTTTGGGATATATATTGAGAATGGAATTGATGGATCATATGATAATTCTACATTTAGTTCTTTTAGGAACTGCCATACTCTTTTCCACAGTGCCTACACCATGTTATATTCCCCAAAACAGTGCTTTGAAGATTCCAGTTTCACCATGTTCTCATCAACATTTGCTATTTTATTTTTCTTCTCTTTGATAGTAGTCCTAATGGGTGGTGACACTATAGTTTTGATTTGAATTTCCCTAAATGATTAGTTGAGCATCTTTTTGCTATGCTTTTTTATATTCTTATTGACCTTTTTTGGAGAAATGTCTGTGTAAGCCCTTTGCTCATTTTTAATAAGGTTGTTTGTTTTATTGTTGTTGGATTTTGGGGTTCATAAAGAACATATCCTAGATATTTATCCTTTATCAGATATATGATTTACAAATATTTCTCTTATTCTGAGGGTTGCCTTTTTTTACTCTTGATAGTGTCTTATTTTTGGCCACTTCTATTGATCGTTCATTCATTTATCTTTGTTCTTTGGCCTGTGTGGGTCTCCCATCACAGTGGTCTCTCTTGTCACAGAGCACCGTCTCTGGGTACATGCGCTCCAGAGCTCCAGCTGGGTAGTTGGACACATCGGTCCAGCTGCTCTGCAACACGTGGGATCTTCCCAGGCCAGGGATTGAACTGGCGCCTCTTGCCCCCTGCAAGGCCAGTGATACACAATTTTTCAATAAGTCTAATTTATATGTATACTCTTATACAAAACTATTAAACAGTGACTCCACGCCTCTTTCCCTCCTACATGGGTACCACCATTCTACTTTCTGCCTCTGTGAATGTGACGACTGTAACTATCAATACTTCTTATAAATGGAATCACACAGTATTTTTTTTTTTTTGTAATAGGCTTATTTCACTTAACATGAGGTCTTCAAGATTCATCCACGTTGTAACACATGTCAGAATTTCCTTCCTGTTGATGGCTAAATAATATTCTATTGTTTGTATGTATCACATTTGTTGATCCAGTCATCCACTGATGTACAATTGCATTGCTTCCACATTTTGGCTTTTATTGAATAATGCAGCAATGAAGCAAAGGGATACAGATAGCTCTTCATGCCCTGTTTTCAGTTCTTTGGGATATATATTGAGAATGGAATTGATGGATCATATGATAATTCTACATTTAGTTCTTTTAGGAACTGCCATACTCTTTTCCACAGTGCCTACACCATGTTATATTCCCCAAAACAGTGCTTTGAAGATTCCAGTTTCACCATGTTCTCATCAACATTTGCTATTTTATTTTTCTTCTCTTTGATAGTAGTCCTAATGGGTGGTGACACTATAGTTTTGATTTGAATTTCCCTAAATGATTAGTTGAGCATCTTTTTGCTATGCTTTTTTATATTCTTATTGACCTTTTTTGGAGAAATGTCTGTGTAAGCCCTTTGCTCATTTTTAATAAGGTTGTTTGTTTTATTGTTGTTGGATTTTGGGGTTCATAAAGAACATATCCTAGATATTTATCCTTTATCAGATATATGATTTACAAATATTTCTCTTATTCTGAGGGTTGCCTTTTTTTACTCTTGATAGTGTCTTATTTTTGGCCACTTCTATTGATCGTTCATTCATTTATCTTTGTTCTTTGGCCTGTGTGGGTCTCCCATCACAGTGGTCTCTCTTGTCACAGAGCACCGTCTCTGGGTACATGCGCTCCAGAGCTCCAGCTGGGTAGTTGGACACATCGGTCCAGCTGCTCTGCAACACGTGGGATCTTCCCAGGCCAGGGATTGAACTGGCGCCTCTTGCACTGCAAGGCAGTGTTCTTACCCACTGGACCACCAGGGAAGCCCGATAGTGTCTTTTGATACACAATTTTTCAATAAGTCTAATTTATATGTATACTCTTATACATATATAAATATATATTCTTTTGTTGCCTGTGCATTTGTTGTCATACATAATAAATCTTTTCCAAATTCACTGGTCATAAAGATTTTGCATTATGTTTCATTTTAAGGGTTTTATAGCTTCAGGTTTTACATTTAGGTCGTTAATCTCTTTTGAGTTAATTTATGTATGTGGTGTTAATTAAGGTATAAACTTTTTTTTGCATGTAGACACCCAGTATTCCCAGCAGCATTTGTGGAAAACACTGTCCTTTTGCCATTAAATGGACTTGGCACCCTTGTAAAAAATTGATTAATCATAAATGTAAAGGCTTATTTCTCAGCTTTCTATTTTATTCTAATGGTCTGTGTCTTTATGCCAGTACTACACTACTTTGATTGCTATAACTTTGTAGAAATTTTTGCAATAAGGAAATGTTGAGTCTTCCAGTTTTGTTTTGTTTTGTTTTTCAAAACTGTTTTATCTATTCAGGGTTCCTTGATATTCTATGTGAATTATAGGATTCACAAAAAATCATATGCTTCTGCAAAAAAATATTCATTGGGATTTTGGTAGGGATTGCATTGAGTCTGTAGATCACTTTGAGTAGTATTATCATCTTAGCAATTGTAAGTCTTCCAATTCACAAATATGGGAAGTGTTGCCATTTATTTGTATTTTCCTTAATTTTGTTCAGCAATGATTTATAGTTTTTATTATATAAGTGTTCTACCTTCTCCAAGTATTTTATTCTTTTGATGCTATAATAAGTAGAATTGATTTCTTAATTTTCTTTTCAAATTGTTCATTGTTATCATATAGAAATGCAACTGATTTATGTGTGTCAACCTTGGATCTGTTACTTTGCTGAATTCATTGATTGTTTCAATGATTTTTTTGATGAATCTTAAAGATTTTTTATATATAAGATCATGTAATCTGCAGACAGATAATTTTACTTTTTACTTCACAATTTTGATGCCTTTTATTTCTTATTCTTATTTAATTACTCTGGCTAGAACTACTCATATGTTGAAAAGAAATGGCAAAAATGGGCATCCTTGCCTTGTTCCTGACATTAGAAGAAAAGCTTCCAGTTTTTCATCACTGACTATGGTATTTGTGGATTTTTCATGTGAGTTTTTTCCTCATGTTGAGATAATTTATTCTATTCCTAATTTCTAGGTGTTTGAATTTTGTCAAATGTTTTTCTGCATAGAGATTATTGCTTGACTTTTTTCTTTCATTCTATTGATATTGTGTATTACATTAATCTATTTTTGCGTGTTGAACCATCCTTGTATCTTGGTATATATGTCACTTAATCATGACAAGTAATCCTTTTAATATGCTGTCAAATTCTGTTTGCTATTGTTTCGTTGAGGATTTTTGCATAAATGTTTATTAGGGATATTATTCTGTAGCCTTCTTTTCTTGTGGTCTCTTTGTGTGCTTTTGGTATCAGAGAAATGCTAGCTTCAGAGAAAGAGTTAGGAAATGTCATTTTTTTGGAAAATTTGAGAAGGACTGGTTCTTGTTTATTTGATAGAACTCATCTGAGAAGCCATCTGTTCCAAGTTGTTTGTTTGTTTGTTTGTTTGTTTTGTTTTGTTTTTGTGGGTTTTTTGTTGTTACTGGAAGATTTTATTACTAATTAAGTTGCCTTACTAATTATAGATCTATTTAGATCTTCTATTTCTTCATGACTCAATTTTAGAAGGTTTTATATTTCTAGGAATTTGTCTGTCATAAGTGGTCCAATTTGTTGCTATCCACATTTTGTAGCACTTTCTTATAACATGTTTTATTGTCATAGAATCAACAGTAATTTGATTCATTTCATTTCTGGTTTTAATATTTTGAAACTTCTCTCTTTTCTTATTCCATCTAACTAAAGTTTCATCAGTTTTGTTGATGATTGCAAAGAATCAACTTTGGTTTTATTTCTTTTTCTTATTTAATTACTCTGGCTAGAACTACTCATATGTTGAAAAGAAATGGCAAAAATGGGCATCCTTGCCTTGTTCCTGACATTAGAAGAAAAGCTTCCAGTTTTTCATCACTGACTATGGTATTTGTGGATTTTTCATGTGAGTTTTTTCCTCATGTTGAGATAATTTATTCTATTCCTAATTTCTAGGTGTTTGAATTTTGTCAAATGTTTTTCTGCATAGAGATTATTGCTTGACTTTTTTCTTTCATTCTATTGATATTGTGTATTACATTAATCTATTTTTGCGTGTTGAACCATCCTTGTATCTTGGTATATATGTCACTTAATCATGACAAGTAATCCTTTTAATATGCTGTCAAATTCTGTTTGCTATTGTTTCGTTGAGGATTTTTGCATAAATGTTTATTAGGGATATTATTCTGTAGCCTTCTTTTCTTGTGGTCTCTTTGTGTGCTTTTGGTATCAGAGAAATGCTAGCTTCAGAGAAAGAGTTAGGAAATGTCATTTTTTTGGAAAATTTGAGAAGGACTGGTTCTTGTTTATTTGATAGAACTCATCTGAGAAGCCATCTGTTCCAAGTTGTTTGTTTGTTTGTTTGTTTGTTTTGTTTTGTTTTTGTGGGTTTTTTGTTGTTACTGGAAGATTTTATTACTAATTAAGTTGCCTTACTAATTATAGATCTATTTAGATCTTCTATTTCTTCATGACTCAATTTTAGAAGGTTTTATATTTCTAGGAATTTGTCTGTCATAAGTGGTCCAATTTGTTGCTATCCACATTTTGTAGCACTTTCTTATAACATGTTTTATTGTCATAGAATCAACAGTAATTTGATTCATTTCATTTCTGGTTTTAATATTTTGAAACTTCTCTCTTTTCTTATTCCATCTAACTAAAGTTTCATCAGTTTTGTTGATGATTGCAAAGAATCAACTTTGGTTTTATTTCTTTTTACTATTATTTTTCTACTCTTTCATTTATAGTAAATATTTACAAATGATATTTCTTCTTGCTGTATTGAAATTTTTAAAATCTATAATCCCTTCTATGTTTCTTTATTTAAAATTTGTTTTGACTACTATTAGTTTAACCAACTCTTTGCTTATTATTTGCTCACAATAACTTTTTCCATCCTTTTACTTTAAGTCAATTTGTATCTTTGAAACTAAAGATGAGTCTCTTGAAGAGTGTAGATAGTTGGCTCATGATTTTTTTTTCTTTAAATTTTGGCCTATTTTATTGTTTTTTTTATTTATTCTTTTCATCCATTTTTATTCTTTGGCCTATGTGGGCCTCGCACTGCAGTGGCCTCTCCCATTGCAGAGCACCTGCTCTGAGCACATGAGCAGTATAGTGCTGGCTCCTAATTGGATATACCAGTCCAGTTGCTCCGCAGCACATGGGGTCTTCCCAGGCCTGGGATCAAACCAGTGGCCCTTGCACTGCAAGGTGAACTCTTCACCCACTGGACCACCAGGGAAGCCCTGGATCATCATTTTTATGCATTATGTCAATCTCTGTTTCTGATTGGAGAGTTTAATCCATTTACATTTAAAACAATAACTAATAAGGAGGGACTAAGTTACATTATTTTACTATTAATATTTACTTACGATATATAATCAATTTTTAAAAAATTTTTTTGTTCCTTTGTGCATTGCCATCTTATATGTTTAGTTGATTTTATGTAGTGGAACATTCAGATTCCTTTCTCATTTCCTTTTGTGTATGTTCTTTCTCTGTGGTTACTGTGGAGGCTACATTTAACATTCTAAAGTTAAAGCACTATAATTTGAATTTAAGTAAGCTGAACTTCAGTAACACACAAATCCTGCTCCTTTAGAGCTCCACATCTTTTAGTTGTTGATGTTGCAAATTTATGCTGTTACACATTGTGTGCCAGAAAATCTTTTTATAATATAACTAACTTATATGTGTAGAGAGTTATTTAAATTTTTTTATTTCCCCTTCTTGCACCTAAGGCTTTTTTAATTACATAATTTATATCAGGATCAATATATATTCTGTGACTACCTTTTTTTTACACTAGGAATCAGGTATGGATGTGGGAGCTGGACCATAAAGAAGGCTGAGTGCTGAAGAGTTGATGCCTTTGAACTATGGTGTTGGACTTCATAAAATTTTTAAGCCTACTTTGTGAATGCTTTAATTTCCATCACTTCCCAGCTAGTGGTATTTGTTAATAGTTATCTTTACAACTTCCTTTTTGCTAAGCAGTAGCAACCTACTTGAGTATTCTTGCCTGGGAAATCCCATGGACAGAGTAACCTGTGAGGCTACAGTCCATGGGGTCATAAAGGGTCAGACACAACTGAGTGACTAACAAAACACACAAAGAATACAAATCATAGAGATAGTACTTCAATTTGAAAAAAGCAGAAAGTCTTGTGACTTCTGTAGTAGCACAATTACTTCTGAGTTAGGGGAACCATCTCATCCTGATTTGCCTAGGACTTCCCAGATTTAACACTCTAAATCCAGTGCCCTAGAGCCCTTTCACCCTCCAATGAGCCAGAATGTTTGGTCACCCTAACTGAGATGGTTTCTGCACCCACATAGGAATAGGCTATTCATGAAGATTTGAATAGCGACAATAACAACAACTTAATTTGATTGCTTACTAAAAAACCAACTATTTAAGTGCCATATCTCAATATCTTAATAAGAACACATTGAGGGAAGTACTATTAATTCTCCTTTCATTGTGTAGAAAAGGAACCTCACATTCAGACAGGTTAGATATTTCGCCCCAAATTACACAGGTGGTAATTGCTAAATGTAGAATTTGAACTGAGACAGACTGATTCTCCATTCAGCTACTACACCAAGGTACTTCTGTGTTACAGTGTTGCTTCATATCTGTGGTCACCCTGAAGAGTTACTTTTAACCCTGCCTTCCTAGTTAAAGCTGATTCATCCAGGGATGAGGACCTGAGCCAAAGGTCAGTGGTCTTATAAGGAGATTTGGTGTGGGAGTCTTGGCTAATGATTTCCTGTTTCCTTGCTTCCCTCTATGTCCTTTGCTTCTAAGGTAAACTGAGTATATCATTTTTCCTTGCACTATACAAGAGTGTATTTATAGGGTCAGAATAGAATTAACATGACTCACTATAATAGTATCCAAGCCTCCATCACTGCCTCCCTAACAAGCCCAAATGAGCATTCCACACTAACTGTGGTTTTGATTATTTAATTTGTTCTTAGTCCCACTGACCCACATGGTGCTCTAACAGTATCCACATCATATGGTTCATTATGTAATTGAATTTAGTGTTCATGCTCTTTGGAGCCAGGAAAACAACATTCCATGTGGCAAGCCAAATGAAGCTATTTTTCTAGTATGAAGTGGGAAAGTTGAAGAGTCTGAAGACAGGATTTCTACATTTTGATTGAGAGAGATTATTTGCTTCTTGGGGACGTGGCCTTGGGCCAGGAATCATTGCTGTGAAACATTTGAAAAGATGAAGACACTGGATTCAGAATTTAGCAGTGTTCCCCATATGCCCCTGCATACCACTGTTCAGAGAGTGTTATTGGCTCTAAAAAAGAAAAAAAAAAAAAAAACCTCCAAGCTGCAAGGAGGTGCATTAGCCATGTACAGTGTTACAGGCTGGCACTTCTTGCTCTCTGCTCTTTACACCAAGGCATGTTGGGACCATTAGAGAAAGACTCATTAGCAGTCACATCAGGGGAAATCATAGGGCATATATTTAGTTTGGATTGTGGGTCTCTAAGGGAACTAAGCAGGTAGTTTACATAAATGCAAAATAGTAAGACCTTTTCTGTAAACAGAACATCATTGTAATGGTATTTAGTTTGTTCAAGCTGTCATGTTGGGAACTGTGTTGAAATTATGTTAAAGCAATGTGTGTTCTGTCCTCTTTGGTAAAAGTCGTAAATTTAGAGTCCGTGGTGAAGACAAATTAATACATTGCAGTAGAATGGGCTACAATTGTGTTTTTTTGAGGAGCATGATGAACAAATATACAACCCAAAAATACTTTGAATTCTGAAAAAGTGGATAGAACAGTTTTTAAAGTTCTGAATCAAATGGACAATTAAATGGCCATTGGACAATATTCATAAAAGGAGCATCATCATAGATGAAAGTAAGTTGATGACTCAAGTGATAATGAATCTGGTGGCAATGCAGGAGACACAGGAGATGAAGATTTGATCCCTGCGTTGGGAAGACCCCTAGGAGAAGGAAATGGCAACCTACTCTAGCATTCTTGCCTGGAGAATCCCATGGACAGGGGAGCTGGATGGGCTACAGTCCATGGGGTCACAAAGAGTCAGATGCAACTGAGCATGCACACATGCCCAAGGTGACTATTTGAATGTCATCTGCAACATTACAAAGTCATATGAGGCAAGCCAAATGAAGCTATTTTTCTAGTATGAAGTGGGAAAGTTGAAGAGTCTGAAGACAGGATTTCTACATTTTGATTGAGAGAGATTATTTGCTTCTTGGGGACGTGGCCTTGGGCCAGGAATCATTGCTGTGAAACATTTGAAAAGATGAAGACACTGGATTCAGAATTTAGCAGTGTTCCCCATATGCCCCTGCATACCACTGTTCAGAGAGTGTTATTGGCTCTAAAAAAGAAAAAAAAAAAAAAAACCTCCAAGCTGCAAGGAGGTGCATTAGCCATGTACAGTGTTACAGGCTGGCACTTCTTGCTCTCTGCTCTTTACACCAAGGCATGTTGGGACCATTAGAGAAAGACTCATTAGCAGTCACATCAGGGGAAATCATAGGGCATATATTTAGTTTGGATTGTGGGTCTCTAAGGGAACTAAGCAGGTAGTTTACATAAATGCAAAATAGTAAGACCTTTTCTGTAAACAGAACATCATTGTAATGGTATTTAGTTTGTTCAAGCTGTCATGTTGGGAACTGTGTTGAAATTATGTTAAAGCAATGTGTGTTCTGTCCTCTTTGGTAAAAGTCGTAAATTTAGAGTCCGTGGTGAAGACAAATTAATACATTGCAGTAGAATGGGCTACAATTGTGTTTTTTTGAGGAGCATGATGAACAAATATACAACCCAAAAATACTTTGAATTCTGAAAAAGTGGATAGAACAGTTTTTAAAGTTCTGAATCAAATGGACAATTAAATGGCCATTGGACAATATTCATAAAAGGAGCATCATCATAGATGAAAGTAAGTTGATGACTCAAGTGATAATGAATCTGGTGGCAATGCAGGAGACACAGGAGATGAAGATTTGATCCCTGCGTTGGGAAGACCCCTAGGAGAAGGAAATGGCAACCTACTCTAGCATTCTTGCCTGGAGAATCCCATGGACAGGGGAGCTGGATGGGCTACAGTCCATGGGGTCACAAAGAGTCAGATGCAACTGAGCATGCACACATGCCCAAGGTGACTATTTGAATGTCATCTGCAACATTACAAAGTCATATGAGGCACAGTGTGAGCACATGCTTTTTATGAGGGTAGTAAATTAACTTTGGTGGACAGGGAAAAACAGAAAATAAATCCTCTTGTTAAACTCCTTTAAACTAATAAACAGGATATGTGGTGCATGGTACTGTGAAAGCAGGCAAGTGTCCAGGGAAAACAAAAGAGAGGAAATACTACCCACATGAAGTGAAATACAAGGATTTGGCTTGTTAGAAGTAATGTGTTATTCCTGTTTGAGCCTAAACCTATAAATGCCAATATTGAACATTTTCTATCATTATACCAGAGACATTTGAAACAAGATAAATGACATGCTTACAAAACTTGGACAAAATGAAAACAACAGCTATACACCTGAGAGGTCATGGGGGAAGAAGACCTCTTGGAAGAAGATGACATAGATGGAAGAAACTTATGTGACAGTCTGGATGCAAAGAGATGCAATAACGTACCAACCACAAACAAAGTTTTTACACTTTAATTACTTGTTCTTATTTAAAGGCATGCTTATTAAGAAGATTTACTTTTTTGAAAGCATCCTCATTTCCATGATTAAGTGGGCACCTGGGAAAATCTCCAGAAAATAATAGTAAAAACAAACCACTTTTATCTAAATATTTAAATAGTTGAAAAAGGTTATATATAAGCTAATATTCATTCTTAAATTGATTATAGTTTCAATTTCATTTTATGTTTTTATACCAAAATTTATATTAATCCTTTTAGCATTTTTGGTTTTCTGACTTAGGAAGTAGTAGATACTACATTTTAGACTCATAATATCTTCAGTGTTTGGAAGATACTTGAGAAGAATTTACACGGGAGCTGCAGTTCTAGTTTGCAGAACATCTCAAGTAGCCACAAGAATACAGGACAGTTTAGCAAACACCTGTGCCCATTGATTTGTTTGTGGATTGACTCTTGGATCTAAAACCTCTTTATAATAAAAATACACAGATTAGTTTAAGGGAAATACTTGGTGATATTGCTCTTGGTTAAACAGATGCTGTTTTTTAAAAAAATCAGTGACTTTGTTTTTTAGGCCTTGATCTGTCCCTCTGCATATTTCTGACCATGGTGGAAATAAGATCAAGAGCATGGGGTGGAAGAAAAGAACCTCAGACCCACCAGGGCTCAGATCCTGCTTCCCTGAGTCATCAGCTAGATATTTGATAAGTTTCTCAGCTATGAGTCTTGTTTCTTTACATATAATATGAAGATGATACTACTGAACTTTCAAATTATAGTGGCGTGTTGTGTTAGTTGATAAACTGGCCATCAGAAGTACTGTGAGACCTGACAATCCTGACATCTAGTTACAACAGAGGACAGCTGTGCATATCATTATTTGGGGTTGTTTATGACGTCCCTGTGGACCTCTTCTACTTCAGTAAGAGCTACTCCGTGGCTTATCTAACTCTTCTGCTATCCTGCTACCTTTGACTCTCTCCCGGGATGCACACAGTGCGTGAGACTACACGGGATTTTAACAAACCAGATCCAGGTCTGCAGAACAGCCACATTCCCAATCTCAGTGTAGTCGTGAGCATCATTTCCATATATTCTACAGTCGAAAGAACATTGCGATGCCAGACTGGTACCACCTTAGGGAGATCCTCAGGAAGGTATCATCAGTAGTTTTCAATCTGTGCCAAGAAGACCTATCAACACATTAATTTATTCATCAAAGAAATATACATTGGGCTCTAGAATATATATTTATTATCGTCAAGCTAAGTGCTTGAGATTCAGAAATGGAAAAACTAGATATGGCTATTACCTTCATAGAACTTATACTTCTGAGAAGAGAACTATAGAAGAGAGACTATTGGAAGATAGCTGATCTTATTTTAGGAAATTGTCTTGATGATGTTTCTGAGTGTCAAAGACAGTGTCCACAGAATGTGACATGGAGTAGGGCGACCCAAAGTTAGAAATAAATTGCTTAACATACTAAAGGTATGAAAAGGTATGAACATTTTTAATTTTCTGAGGCAAAGTGGAAAATAGCAGTTCAGGAACTCGAGAGAAAAGGAGATGGAGTGAGAGAGACAGCCAACAAACAGCATGGTGAGATGCTGTGAAATGCTTAGGAGGAAAATTAGCTAGAAATTCTAGAGCACACTATGCAGAGAAATGGAAAGGAACTTTACTATTGAAATGTGAAGCTCACTTTTACAAATCAAAGCCCAGTCATAGGGCTTCCCCTGGTAGTCCAGTGGGTAAGGACACCGCCTTGCAGTGCAAGGGGCGCCCGTTCGAGCCCTGGCCTGGGAAGATCCCACGTGCCGCGGAGCGGCTGGACCGATGTGTCCAATTACTGAGCCGCAGCTCTGGCACGCATGCGCCCAGAGCCGGCACTCTGCAACGACAGACGCCACCGCGATGGGAGGCCCACAGGAGCCAAAAGAACAAAGACGGATGAAAACAGAGAAATGAAAGACCAATATAAGTGGCCCGCCCGCTTCCCTCCCTCCCCAACCCGACCCCCACCCAAAATAAATAAATAAATCTTAAAAAAAAAAAAAAAAAAGCCCAGTCATAGGGCTTCCCTGGTGGTTCAGTGGGTAGAGTCCACCTTGCAGTGCAAGGGGTACTGATTCGACCCCTGGCACAGGAAGATCCCACGTGCTGCAGAATGGCTGGACCAGTGTGCCCAATTACCAGCCAGTGCTCTGGAACACATGCGCCCAGAACCAGTGCTCTGCAGTGAGAGAGGCCACTGCAACGGGAGGCCCACCCATGCCAAAGAAGTTTAAAAAAATAAAAGAATGGATGAATATAAATATAAATAAAAGAGGCCTGATGGGGAAAAAGAAAAAAAAATTCCAGTCATAGTAACACCTGCCATTTCTGTGCATCCAAGTATAATCAATTTTTATTAAGTATTTAAACTCCTTTTTGTCAGCTTCAGTGCGTGTATCATTTGCTTCCCAAGCTGGTAATTGGATACTCTGCTAGGCTTGGCTCAGCTACATTTGAAAAGAGCATCCAAGGAGATGCTCTTATGAACTTAACTTTCATTGGGAGTTGATCATACTGGAGGATGGAGCCTTCTATTCGGGTACTTAAACTCTGCTTGTGCTTGGCATCAATGCCTTTCAGAATTACATGCTTCTCAGTGCTTTTAATTAGATGATGCTTTTGTTTACCTCTGAAAAGCCTGTCTTTCCTTAGTTACCATCAAATGATTGTTCGTCTCCAATGATCTTTTGATTGATCTCAAAATTCTTATTTAGAGTCTTGTTAATGAGAAAGTAAGATTTGTCTATCATCAGTTATCTATACACACATGCATTTACTACATATATAACAGGAAAAGGAAAATTAATATGAAATACTTCAATTTATGAACATTTGAAATCCTCCCCAACTCCCTTTTTCCTTCTTGTTCAATTCTTATGAAAATTTTCAAAGAATTTAGATTTTAGAACTCTTTAAAGTTTCACAAAATATGTAAAATTGCATTATTCATTGTGAAAGAAAATGTTATTGAGGTCATCTGCAACATTACAAAGTTCCCACAAAGTCAGTTTTTTAATTATATAGCTTATATTTTACATTCAGTTGTCTCAAACATATATGAGATCTAGGTTATATATAATAATTTCTACATAATTTTAAAAGTCAGGAGCTAAATTCTGTTCATAGATATTAAAGGAAGGGTGATCCTACAAGACAAAATGATTTGGGATCTCAACTGATTGTATAGTCAAAAATGTAAATAAGTGCAATGGATGAGTAACATGGACTGTTTTGATTTCATGAAACAGAAGAACATGATCTATTGCAGTGTCAGGAAAAGTTTCTATGAAGAAATTAATTTTAAACAGTGACTTTAATGAACATTTAATTGCCAAATACTTGGAGTTTTTAAAGTGTCTTTGAAGTTCATTTCTCTTTTAAATACTTTCTTATATTTAGTCGCCCTCGGTATCGTTTCAGTCGTTTAACTTCATCAAGACTTTCAGTGGTTAAGTCAAAGATTTTTCTTGGTAGATATCACATTGCACCTGAAAATGTGTGGGTTATTTTCAAGTATTTTTTGATGTTGATTTCTAAGATAACTCCACAGTAATAAGAGAGCTGACTCTATATGATTCTAATATCTTTAGATCATGAAATTTTTGCACCTTGTTTTATGTCCCTGGATATGCTCCAGTGTCTCCTGGTTTATAGTCTATGGTAACTTGAATAGAATTTGTATCCTACTGATGTGTGAAAATTGTATCAGTTCAGTTTGAAATGTATAAATTTTAACTATGTTGAATTGGTTCATAGTACCTTTCAGATTTACTCTTACCTTCTACTTTTCTGTCTGTTCATTCTATGAATTTTTGAGAGTTTGATATTGAAATTCCAACTAAAAATCTTAATTTGTCTAAAAAAAAATTGTAATAAAAAATCAGACACGACTGAAGCAACTTAGCAGTAGCAGTAGCAGTGGAACTATATGTAATTTTGTTCTGTATTTCCCAAGTCTCCTGTAAATGTGTTATCATACTTTGATAATTTAGAAAAGAAAAAAAGGTAAATCAAGAGAAAAATTGACAATAAGATTAAGAATTAAACCAGATTAACAGGGTAGGTAGGGAGATAGTGGGAGGGGAGGAAACATTTTAGCGAGGAATGGGCTGGGAATAAAGACTTGGCAGTTGAAAGGTTTACAGTCTTGTAACTGGGAAGGAGACATAGAGCAGTTTGGAGTCAAAGACTGGAGAAATTGCACAGGGGCCAGATTATTGTGTCTGAAAGATTATGCAAGGGATTATGAAATGTTATGAAAGGGCTTTCGCCCACAACTTAGAAGAAACAAGATGGCATTGAAGTTTCAAACAAATGACTGATTTGAACGTTTTAGAAAGAAGAAACAATTTCTGTAAGAAACATCATGGTGGTCAGTTACATGACAATTTCCATAGTTGAAGTCAGCATCACTAGTGTAAAGCTGGAGGATTTGAGAGATGGTAGTTTTAAGATATTGAGTATAATTTGAAGGTTGAATCGTCAGATTTGGGTGACTGTGGAAAGTGAGACAGAAGGACTGTGAAGGAGTACTCAGATTTCTAGTAAGAACAGGCAGACAAATCATCAGAAATAAAAGGGAAAACCGAAATTTTAGATTCATGAATATATTGTGAAGTTTTTCGCTGTCCTATAGAACACACAGAGTTATGGGGATTAGTCATCGATTTCACTTTACTTTAAATCTACAGTCTCACTGATTCAAATTACAGTATCTTTACTGACCCCTGGTGTTAGTCAGATTGTTTGGTTGCAAAGAGCACAAATCACTCAAAGTAATTCAAATCAGGGAGTAGTCTGTAATACCGATTTACAGAGGAAAAGAAAAAGATTTTTTAGCACGATGGTCAAGCTTCACGGGCGCTAGGTGAGCCTGCACATGCTTAGAGGAGGACTGACATCCAGAAAACATTTTCACAGATGGAGGAGCATCCAGGGACCCAGTGCTGCATTCCCATCCAATAATAATTATTATTATTATATGCTTGTTATTATTTTGGGACCCTCTTTTAACAGTTTACACAAATCATCTATTCTTTCCATTTTTACTTTTTCTATATATCTTTTCTCTTCGGTTTCCTACCCAGCTCTGAGTGAGTTCCCAATTCTAATTTCTGGGAGAGATTCATTGTGGTAGGTGTTGTGTGATGCCCTAATTCTAGGCTACCTCACAAGTTGCTTGTCCACCCTGTAGATCAGTCTCCTCTCTGTCATATACCATTGCTGCTTCAGCGATTCCTACCAGAGAGTCCACATAAATGATTAGAACATCACCACTTTTGAGTAATGAAATGCTTCGTTTGGCAGGAACTGGAGAGGTAACAGTTTATCTCAAAAGAAATTAGTGGACAAAGCAGGTACTGTGTGAATAAAGCATTCTTTTCCAGCAGCTTTTATTAATAATTTCATGTATTTTCTCTTAATTTTTTTTTTGTGTGTTTCTTTTTGCCTTCTGGACAATGAATAAGTAGACCCAGACTGACCATGAAGAACTTCTTCACTTTAAAATACTGAAATAGAAAATAGCCCTTGATTTAAGATTAGGCTGAGATGACAATGGGGATGAAAACAAATGGTGCCAAGAGTCCCTCCGAGGGAGATGGCACAGAAGCACCACCATGAAGAGCGTTATAAGAGATCAGTTTTCACTGGGGGCCTCTTTAATACATACAGTCACCTTAATTTATCATCACATGTTGGGAAAAAAAAAATTTGATGGACTAGCAGTTATTTCCTGCCTCTCTTTCGCTTTGAAAAGCATGAGGTGTCCTGGTGAGCTCAACATTCTCCAGTGATGACGGCAAAACTTCTGACAGCTAATAATTTCAATAATATAGCGTGTGTAAAGACTGCAGTTATTACAAATGGGCTAGAAGCACACATTTCAAAAAAGTTACTCTCCCTCTCTTCTTCCCCCTTTTTTTTCTCAACTCATGTAAAGCACGATGGTCAAGCTTCAGGATGACCACATGCTTAGAGGAGGACTGACATCCAGAAAACATTTTCACAGATGGAGGAGCATCCAGGGACCCAGTGCTGCATTCCCATCCAATAATAATTATTATTATATGCTTGTTATTATTTTGGGACCCTCTTTTAACAGTTTACACAAATCATCTATTCTTTCCATTTTTACTTTTTCTATATATCTTTTCTCTTCGGTTTCCTACCCAGCTCTGAGTGAGTTCCCAATTCTAATTTCTGGGAGAGATTCATTGTGGTAGGTGTTGTGTGATGCCCTAATTCTAGGCTACCTCACAAGTTGCTTGTCCACCCTGTAGATCAGTCTCCTCTCTGTCATATACCATTGCTGCTTCAGCGATTCCTACCAGAGAGTCCACATAAATGATTAGAACATCACCACTTTTGAGTAATGAAATGCTTCGTTTGGCAGGAACTGGAGAGGTAACAGTTTATCTCAAAAGAAATTAGTGGACAAAGCAGGTACTGTGTGAATAAAGCATTCTTTTCCAGCAGCTTTTATTAATAATTTCATGTATTTTCTCTTAATTTTTTTTTTGTGTGTTTCTTTTTGCCTTCTGGACAATGAATAAGTAGACCCAGACTGACCATGAAGAACTTCTTCACTTTAAAATACTGAAATAGAAAATAGCCCTTGATTTAAGATTAGGCTGAGATGACAATGGGGATGAAAACAAATGGTGCCAAGAGTCCCTCCGAGGGAGATGGCACAGAAGCACCACCATGAAGAGCGTTATAAGAGATCAGTTTTCACTGGGGGCCTCTTTAATACATACAGTCACCTTAATTTATCATCACATGTTGGGAAAAAAAAAATTTGATGGACTAGCAGTTATTTCCTGCCTCTCTCTTTCGCTTTGAAAAGCATGAGGTGTCCTGGTGAGCTCAACATTCTCCAGTGATGACGGCAAAACTTCTGACAGCTAATAATTTCAATAATATAGCGTGTGTAAAGACTGCAGTTATTACAAATGGGCTAGAAGCACACATTTCAAAAAAGTTACTCTCCCTCTTTTCTTCCCTCTTTCTCTCTTCCTGTCTTTTTTCAAAGTCCACGTTTTTGGACATCTTGAGCTCTTGCATGTAAAGCCGCGTGGGTGGATGTGATGAGAAGCAGTTGAATAAACTTCCCCTAGAACCACTAAAACTCTTGTAGAGGCTAGCAGAGGCCAAGGGCTGAACAGATGGTCTGGAGTTAATGAGAGGATCCTAAGTGCTGACTTTAATTCACTGCGCTCCCCTTCCCCAAAACACAAAAGGAAATCTTTCCTTTAAAAAAAAAAATTGAGAGCCTTATCGAAGTTTATTGAGGAATTATGGTCTTTTACATGTCATAATCTATGTGTAATCATTAAACTGTAGATTTACTCTTGCTTATTAAATAAAAACAAAAGCATTTAAGACACTTTAGGGAACCTAAATCTATATTTGGAATCTCATCATTTAACTATATGGCTTTGTATCTGTTTTTTGAGTCAGTATATTTATATATGTGTTTGGGAATGTATTTCTTGACCTAGGAAATGGAATATTCATTTCCTTGTTTCCAAGTATTAGTTCTCCAAACAGATAGATGTATAGAATGAGAAAGAAATAGATAGAACTATAGATTCAGGCTATAAATGCAATGCAGCAGATTGGGTTTATCTCATAAACTGGAGGTTTGACAGAACTTAAGCCTGACTTGACAGAAATACTAGACATTGGTGAAGAAACTGTGGGAACTTTAAAAAATTATTTATTTTGTGTATTTCTTTTCATTATGAAAATTTGTTTCTGTAGTTTTTTGTGCATAGTACACATTCAGAACATGACAATTCTTTCCCTTTGCAGCTTTATATCAATTCTCTATATTTTATGCTGGTATGTATTTTCCAAGCATTTTTTTCATCACACTCATAAAAATCAATTTCAGTAGCTTAAGATATGCTGGTATCTATCCACTTAAATTGGAGTGACATTTACTAACACAAGTCTTCTCATACATGATGGTTGTTTACTTATTACTCTTCTTACCCAGATATACTTGAGTTATCTCTAAAAAGAACACTTAGACCTTGAGAAGACTATGCTTAACATATATACACACCAGACTAGTTGTATTCTACAGTGTGAAGAAAGCAAGAATGTAAGAAGATAAATTTCTGAAATTTGAAAATAAAAGTGCAAACTGTATTTGCTTGGGTTTTGCTGGTGCATGAAATAATGCATACAGTTATTTCCTTTTGTAATTCAAGAATTCTTAAAGGGAATAGTAATGCAGACATCAGAGTTCAGCAGGGGTAATGGAATTAAGTGGGGAGGTAATTTATATCAGGCAACATTCCCTGAGAATTGGTGTTAATTTTTGAGAGCACTAAATTTAAAATTTCTCTTTTTCTACTTATTTTTTGGGGTTATCACCTTAAACAGTATAATGTTCCTTTAATAAAAGAATAGTAGTACATATTTGTGGAAAACTGAAAGTGAATTTTCCTCTTTCTGTTGTGAGAGCATAAAATTTGCTAAATTATGTAATAATTCTTCCCATGACTTTTATATAAAAGTCATTAAATTTTAAAATATCAATTCTCAGTGTTTAAGTTTCCTTCAGTATAAACACCTAGGGAGATTCTGTTGGCTCAAATAGCATTTAGAACCTGGAATGGCTTCATGGATTAAACATCTGCTTCAAATTGTGAGAGTATTTGATTTACATTCTGATGTTATTAGAATTAGATTGCTGGGGTATTTTTAAATTTTCCCTTACAGATTAATTCTTGCTAATTTTAAGATAAAGATATCTAAACAGTCTTATTTCAGCTATAATATTATGAAAATTAGTGAGTGGACAATTTGTCATTTATGTGTAGGATTAGAGTCTCCATCTCTCTCAGTATGTCTTCTTGCAACTGAATATCTATCTAATGAACATATGATGAGTGTACAGCTATATGGGCATTCTGTCTTCATTTGTTATTTATATTTTGAGGTCACTTTGTGGCAATCATGCAATCATTCTGTAATACGAAGTACTAAAGGATTAAATTAGCATCTCTACCATACGTACCTTCAGTCAGATTTTTTTTTTTTTAAATATTTATTTTTATTTATTTATTTTGGGCGGGGGTCAGGTTGTGCAGGGAAGGGAGCGGGCGGGCCACTTCTATTGGTCTTTCATTTCTCCATTTTCATCCGTCTTTGTTCTTTGGCTCCTGTGGGCCTCCCATCGCAGTGGCCTCTGTCGTTGCAGAGCACCAGCTCTGGGCGCATGCGCCCCAGAGCTCTGGCTCGGTAATTGGACACATCGGTCCAGCCGCTCCGTGGCACATGGGATCTTCCCAGGCCAGGGATCGAACCGGCGCCCCTTGCACTGCAAGGCGGTGTCCTTACCCACTGGACCACCAGGGGAAGCCCTCAGTCAGATTTTTTAGCCACACCACATATGGCTTACAATGAAATCCATGGATAATATATACTTGAACCACATGCTGTGGTACCTTCTCTAAGCCAAAGAAATACTAAGAAGATCACATTCAAGTAGAGCTAAAAGGTTTGTCATGGTTGCCCTGATTGGTTTTTATGAACAGCATGTCTTGTTTTTGACTTGTCCAGTATCCCACCCTCCTTATATCTTTTTGTTTGTTTTATATAAAAGTCATTGAATTTTAAAATATCAATTCTCAGTGTTTAAGTTTCCTTCAGTATAAACACCTAGGGAGATTCTGTTGGCTCAAATAGCATTTAGAACCTGGAATGGCTTCATGGATTAAACATCTGCTTCAAATTGTGAGAGTATTTGATTTACATTCTGATGTTATTAGAATTAGATTGCTGGGGTATTTTTAAATTTTCCCTTACAGATTAATTCTTGCTAATTTTAAGATAAAGATATCTAAACAGTCTTATTTCAGCTATAATATTATGAAAATTAGTGAGTGGACAATTTGTCATTTATGTGTAGGATTAGAGTCTCCATCTCTCTCAGTATGTCTTCTTGCAACTGAATATCTATCTAATGAACATATGATGAGTGTACAGCTATATGGGCATTCTGTCTTCATTTGTTATTTATATTTTGAGGTCACTTTGTGGCAATCATGCAATCATTCTGTAATACGAAGTACTAAAGGATTAAATTAGCATCTCTACCATACGTACCTTCAGTCAGATTTTTTTTTTTTTAAATATTTATTTTTATTTATTTATTTTGGGCGGGGGTCAGGTTGTGCAGGGAAGGGAGCGGGCGGGCCACTTCTATTGGTCTTTCATTTCTCCATTTTCATCCGTCTTTGTTCTTTGGCTCCTGTGGGCCTCCCATCGCAGTGGCCTCTGTCGTTGCAGAGCACCAGCTCTGGGCGCATGCGCCCCAGAGCTCTGGCTCGGTAATTGGACACATCGGTCCAGCCGCTCCGTGGCACATGGGATCTTCCCAGGCCAGGGATCGAACCGGCGCCCCTTGCACTGCAAGGCGGTGTCCTTACCCACTGGACCACCAGGGGAAGCCCTCAGTCAGATTTTTTAGCCACACCACATATGGCTTACAATGAAATCCATGGATAATATATACTTGAACCACATGCTGTGGTACCTTCTCTAAGCCAAAGAAATACTAAGAAGATCACATTCAAGTAGAGCTAAAAGGTTTGTCATGGTTGCCCTGATTGGTTTTTATGAACAGCATGTCTTGTTTTTGACTTGTCCAGTATCCCACCCTCCTTATATCTTTTTGTTTGTTTTAATTATTTTTATTTATTTGGCTGGTCGTGGTCTTAGTTGCAGTATATGGGATCTAGTTTCCTAACCAGGGTCTGAACCCAGGCCCCCAGCATTGGGAGCCTGGAGTCTTAACCACTGGCCCACCAGGTAAGCACCCCCCCCCCTCCCCCCGCCTTATATCTTGTTAGAACAACCCTTAACTCTATTAAGGCATGGTAGTACATGTTCTCCTCCCTAATAATCTGCTCCTTATCCCAGTCTTTGTGCTGAGAACTCCTTAAAGAGGGATTAATTATTACCAATCAAGCAAAAGGGATGCCATCCAGAAGTGTCTGGGAAGAGAACAGAGATTTAGTTTTCTCTCTTCTCCAGCCTCTCTGTACTATATGCACCACCTGCTCTAGTTCCTGAGTCCCTGCCTTTGTTACACCAACCTTAACTTAGAACTAACAACTTTTGGCCAAGTCTCTTTGGTACTGCAAGAAAGAAACTATCTTTGGCCCAAATTGGCCTGTTTAAAATCAGAGCAATAAGAGTACATAACTGCTAAAATAGACCTTTCTCTTGGACACTATTAATCCTGGTTGACTGAGTCAGGTCAACATGTACTCCATACATACTTCTCATCCAAAGGGACAGGTAGAGAACCCAGGTCAGACCATCAGATAATAGTCCATATCCAGGGAGGTTAATTTGATGAGGACAGTGTGACTCAAAGCAGGCATTAAGAATTTTCCAGAAGATTTGTTACATTGATTCTGGAGACCAAAGAATGCATAATTATTTATTGTACTGAAAGTTATAAGAACAATATAAGCAGGAGATAAATATTGCCATTATTTCATTTTATTTTGTTTTGCTTTGTATTTATTTTATGATTATTCTGAGAAGAAAAGTGAGATAGGTACATTTTGACTGCGGAGAACCTGGCATACCAAAGTAATCAGCTCAGTCTTAATTCTAGTGCTGATGGAGAACCACATAAAGTCTTTAAAATAGAGGAAAGATATGAGGAATGAGTATCTGCTATGTCACTTTACCCATTTTGTAGCAAAAAATATCTTTATCAGCTAAGAGTGGGTTTTGGATTTGTCTTTTTTTTTTTGGCCACTTCTATTGGTCTTTCATTTATGCATCTTTGTTCTTTGGCCTGTGTGGGCCTCCCATCACAGTGGCCTCTCTTGTTGCAGAGCACTGGCTCTGGGCATATGTGCTCCAGAGCTCCTGCTGGGTAGTTGGACACATCCGTCCAACCGCTCTGTGGCGGGTGGAATCTTCCCAGGCCAGGGATCGAAGTGGCACCCCATGCACTGGACCACCAGGGAAACTCAAGAGTTGTTTTAATAATGCCACAGATGGCAAAAGTTAATAAGCATAACATGTCATAAGAGCAATTTATGACACAGTGATAAGAAATGAGTTTTGAGATTATTTTGAACAAATAATGTATACTTTTATAGAATATTTATTCTCATTCTATTTATTATACACAGTGTAATTGTGACTATTTTATATATTGAATATTTTCAATATTGGCACGTTAGTATTTTTAAGACAAATTTTTTAGAGTGTGGCCATCTTTTCAGTTCATGAAAAGCTCTCAGCTGTCACATGGAATAATCTACAAACAGAATTCAGATTAAGACATTGTTTGAGTCACTGGACCTGCAGTGCTTAAAGTTAGTATACCATTGAATTGTTAGTTCATTGACAAAAGAAATTCCTATTTCTATGAAAGCATAGTTTGATATGTTTGTCATTTGCAGCTGAAAAACTTCTGTTTATGACTTGTAACAAAAATCGCCTTAAACCAAGTTTGCAGATTCATATTTGTATATTTTTTATATTTATATGTTTATTTTACTTACCGATTAAGCAGTGATTGGAAAGATGCATGCATTCAGTTTAATGTTTTATACAGTCAGTTTTATGCTTTTAGCATTGGAGATAGGCAAATCAAGATACTGTTTTGGAGATCAAACCAAATAGTTTTGTTTTTTAAAGTCAGCTGTATTTTATTATGGTGTCTGGGGTAGAGATGCTATTAATCTATGTGGTTTACTACTTACAGAAAGATATTGTCCTTAAAACTGAATTTCCAACTGAAATTCTTTGGGCAATAACATGTCAGATGGTACCCAATACAGCATATATTGTTGTTAATTGGTAGGCTGACTAGTGGGAAAGACTCTTGAAAGTATAGACACGAATAAGAAGAAAAAAGTAAGCAGATTTTTGAGGAAGTGGGTTTAATTGTTCTACTAATGACATCTGCTATCTATATTGTGTTGGTGTTCCCACTTTATTCAGCTTTAATCTTTTTCCTTAAGCAGCTGTTAACAACCACTACATATTTGTACAAGAAAAGTGACTTTGAATGTTGGCTAACAAGGATTTCAGTTTTTGTTTTAAGTATAACTTTCTCAGGAAGGGAGAAGGCCAAAACATTTAAACCTAATCGAATATAAACTGGTGTTTCTCTTTCTTCCCTCTAAGCATATTCAGAGCCCAGTCCATTTCTAATGTGCCATTGGGGTAGAATGCATAATGACTAACAGCCTGGCAGAGACCCAAGAGACATGTGAACAGTATGCCTTGGCCACAGTCAGTTAGCCTGGAGCAGATGCCAAGGTTTATTGTCTTTGCAGTTTCCTGGCCTCCACCAGTAAGAGGAGTCATGGCCCTTACCAGACTTCTTAGCTAGACTGTTCATGAATTGCATATTTATAGGCATTTCATAGCAAGAGGTCTTAGTAAGTCCATGGCCAGAGAAGACTCATTCATAATGCAATTAAGAGAGAGTCACATTATTTTACAGTTATGTTAGGCTCTGAAACAGAGTCCATGTGTCCCTCTGTTTGTCATTATACTCTTACAGATAAACAGGAACAAGAATAGGGAAAGGTATTTATAAACTTTGCTCTGTGTCCTGAAGTTACTGGCTTATAAATGAGAATGTGGGTTTAGCAGAGGTCTGGTGACTGAAGAACAGTCTCAGCTTGGAGGCTGCCTTGATCAACCTTGAGATCACTTAACAAAGAAACATTTCTAGTACAAGTGGGGAAAATTCTTGTTCTGGCCCATTTTCTTTTGTTGTCTTTAGTCATCACTCTCATGGAGAGGACCCTTGAGTTTTCCTGGTTTTGACAATGGAGACCAAAATGAAAAGTGACTCCTCTGGGGTCAGTTTGGAAGTTCTACCATCTCCTTCCTATTCTGACCTTCCAGGATCCAAGCTTCCCCATTTTCATCAGTAGTACAACTAAGTTTGGACTTTCCAAAATCGTCTAGAGTGGAGACTAAGACAGTTCATTTGCATTCAGGGTTCACTTTTCAATGCATAAAATATCTTGTAATAAAATTTAGAAAAGTAAGCAGATTTTTGAGGAAGTGGGTTTAATTGTTCTACTAATGACATCTGCTATCTATATTGTGTTGGTGTTCCCACTTTATTCAGCTTTAATCTTTTTCCTTAAGCAGCTGTTAACAACCACTACATATTTGTACAAGAAAAGTGACTTTGAATGTTGGCTAACAAGGATTTCAGTTTTTGTTTTAAGTATAACTTTCTCAGGAAGGGAGAAGGCCAAAACATTTAAACCTAATCGAATATAAACTGGTGTTTCTCTTTCTTCCCTCTAAGCATATTCAGAGCCCAGTCCATTTCTAATGTGCCATTGGGGTAGAATGCATAATGACTAACAGCCTGGCAGAGACCCAAGAGACATGTGAACAGTATGCCTTGGCCACAGTCAGTTAGCCTGGAGCAGATGCCAAGGTTTATTGTCTTTGCAGTTTCCTGGCCTCCACCAGTAAGAGGAGTCATGGCCCTTACCAGACTTCTTAGCTAGACTGTTCATGAATTGCATATTTATAGGCATTTCATAGCAAGAGGTCTTAGTAAGTCCATGGCCAGAGAAGACTCATTCATAATGCAATTAAGAGAGAGTCACATTATTTTACAGTTATGTTAGGCTCTGAAACAGAGTCCATGTGTCCCTCTGTTTGTCATTATACTCTTACAGATAAACAGGAACAAGAATAGGGAAAGGTATTTATAAACTTTGCTCTGTGTCCTGAAGTTACTGGCTTATAAATGAGAATGTGGGTTTAGCAGAGGTCTGGTGACTGAAGAACAGTCTCAGCTTGGAGGCTGCCTTGATCAACCTTGAGATCACTTAACAAAGAAACATTTCTAGTACAAGTGGGGAAAATTCTTGTTCTGGCCCATTTTCTTTTGTTGTCTTTAGTCATCACTCTCATGGAGAGGACCCTTGAGTTTTCCTGGTTTTGACAATGGAGACCAAAAATGAAAAGTGACTCCTCTGGGGTCAGTTTGGAAGTTCTACCAACTCCTTCCTATTCTGACCTTCCAGGATCCAAGCTTCCCCATTTTCATCAGTAGTACAACTAAGTTTGGACTTTCCAAAATCGTCTAGAGTGGAGACTAAGACAGTTCATTTGCATTCAGGGTTCACTTTTCAATGCATAAAATATCTTGTAATAAAATTTAGAAATCTAGTAGAGAGTCATTTAAAATTCTAGTATTCTTGTGATTTGTACCCCATAACTATTTAGGAGTCATTGTTTTGGATTTTGAAAGACTTATTTGTAAAATGTACTACTTTCACTTGAAATTGATCCAATAGTTTATACCTTGTAATAAAAACCCAGCTAAAGATAATAGTATGTAGAAAGAAGAAACACTGCATGTTCATTTTCTGCCGGTGGGAAATTTTACGTCAATAGTTGTCCCAAAAGCTCTAGAATCTTACCTTGAACTCCCTAATTGCCTCACTTGAAAGCCTGAAATATATGTCTTTATGATTCCCTTTGAATCAACCTCTAAAATGTTTACATTAATAGATCAAACTGAACACCCAGATTCCATGCTTAATATAACTAAGACTAACTTCTACAGTGTTTCTGGATTGCTAAGGGAACTGCTTCATTTACTGCAGCAGTCGCATATTTATAGGCTTCTGTTTTTGTTAACAAGTTGATGGAGGTCTAGTTTATGTACATGTTGATATTCATCATTGGTTTTCTGTTTTTATGTGTGTTTATCAACTTAAAAAAAACAAATCTTTTCCTGAAGATCCCTAAAGAATTTCCTGACCTTTAAACTGCGATAGAGATGAGAAGTGCAGACATTGAAACCTAGGTCAGTTTGGGTGTACAGCTATAATAATGCCTCAAATGGAAACAGAGGGTTTCCCTCACAGCTTCTAACCTAGATTATCTCTATTTATTCCATGGAAACCGGTAGGTTCTGTAAAGCTTATCACCGACTTAGATTCATGACTAACATGAAAAGTAATCAATATTTCTTTGATTATGGCATCACAGGGTTTTTCCAGGATCATCTTCCCTTATTCTCAAAATGTGATGTTATTCATGATCCCATTAAGTAGGATTATAATATAACCCTAAGATAAATAAGATATTTCTTCCAGTTATAAAATGAGTAAGGCATAGGGATATAATATATAACATGTTGACCACAGTAACACTGTATTGAATATTTGGAAGTTGCCAAGAATATAGATCTCAAAAGTCATTATCTTAAGAAAAAATATTTGTAAATATCTGTGGTGAAAGTTGATTAGACATATTGTGCGAAAAAAAAAATGAAATCATTTAAAATTCTAGTATTCTTGTGATTTGTACCCCATAACTATTTAGGAGTCATTGTTTTGGATTTTGAAAGACTTATTTGTAAAATGTACTACTTTCACTTGAAATTGATCCAATAGTTTATACCTTGTAATAAAAACCCAGCTAAAGATAATAGTATGTAGAAAGAAGAAACACTGCATGTTCATTTTCTGCCGGTGGGAAATTTTACGTCAATAGTTGTCCCAAAAGCTCTAGAATCTTACCTTGAACTCCCTAATTGCCTCACTTGAAAGCCTGAAATATATGTCTTTATGATTCCCTTTGAATCAACCTCTAAAATGTTTACATTAATAGATCAAACTGAACACCCAGATTCCATGCTTAATATAACTAAGACTAACTTCTACAGTGTTTCTGGATTGCTAAGGGAACTGCTTCATTTACTGCAGCAGTCGCATATTTATAGGCTTCTGTTTTTGTTAACAAGTTGATGGAGGTCTAGTTTATGTACATGTTGATATTCATCATTGGTTTTCTGTTTTTATGTGTGTTTATCAACTTAAAAAAAACAAATCTTTTCCTGAAGATCCCTAAAGAATTTCCTGACCTTTAAACTGCGATAGAGATGAGAAGTGCAGACATTGAAACCTAGGTCAGTTTGGGTGTACAGCTATAATAATGCCTCAAATGGAAACAGAGGGTTTCCCTCACAGCTTCTAACCTAGATTATCTCTATTTATTCCATGGAAACCGGTAGGTTCTGTAAAGCTTATCACCGACTTAGATTCATGACTAACATGAAAAGTAATCAATATTTCTTTGATTATGGCATCACAGGGTTTTTCCAGGATCATCTTCCCTTATTCTCAAAATGTGATGTTATTCATGATCCCATTAAGTAGGATTATAATATAACCCTAAGATAAATAAGATATTTCTTCCAGTTATAAAATGAGTAAGGCATAGGGATATAATATATAACATGTTGACCACAGTAACACTGTATTGAATATTTGGAAGTTGCCAAGAATATAGATCTCAAAAGTCATTATCTTAAGAAAAAATATTTGTAAATATCTGTGGTGATGAATGTTGATTAGACATATTGTGGTAATCATTTTGCAATATACACAAATATAAAATCTGAAACTAAAATAGTGTTATATCTATGAAAACAAAGTATAAAGTTTAAAAAACTAAGAAAAGAATAAAAATGCACAATGAAAACAAAGGGGGTGAATTAGTAAAATTAAAAAGTAGAAATCAATCAAATATACAGTGTAAAAAGAGTGAATAAGACCAATATGCTTTTTCTGTAAAGTTTAATGAAATAGATCTCTGGGAAAAATAAGAAGTCCCAAGAAAATAGCTATAGTCATTTCTCTGTGAGAAAAGGAGATCCTTCAGGGCTGCTGTGTGATGGTCGAGAGTGGTGGGAAGGGGGGGGATATGCATATGACTAATCTGGGAACATACATATCTGTAAACAACAAAACTTTGTAAAAGTTAAAAGTAAAATAAAAGTTAAAAAAAAAGAAGTCCCACTATCAACATCACAATTTAATATGACACTGGAGGTCCTAAATGATCCAGTGAGTCAAGAACAACTCAAGTTACATGTCATTAAAGAATGTGTGTATATCAGAGGCAAATGTGTTCAGATATCTACCTATATTTTTATCTACATATTTCTCTGATTAATGAAAAGGTAAAAATGATAGTTATTTGAAAGTAAGTAGCTGTGAAACTATTAGAATAATAAGACATTTCAGAAGGATAATTAAATGAAAGACTCATTCAGTTCAGTTGTTCAGTTGTGTCTGACTTTTTGTGACCCCGTGGACTACAGTGTGCCAGGCTTCCCTGTCCTGCACTATCTCCTGCTCAAACTCATTTCCAATGAGTCGGTGACACCATCCAGTCATCTCATCCTCTGTCATTCCCTTCTCCTTCTGCCTTGCATTTTCCCAACATCAGGCTCTTTTCCTGAGACCTACAAATACTGGAGCTTCAGCTTCAGCATCAGTCCTTCAATGAACTCAGTAGATCTCCTTTATCCATAAAAAACCCTAAGATAAATAAGATATTTCTTCCAGTTATAAAATGAGTAAGGCATAGGGATATAATATATAACATGTTGACCACAGTAACACTGTATTGAATATTTGGAAGTTGCCAAGAATATAGATCTCAAAAGTCATTATCTTAAGAAAAAATATTTGTAAATATCTGTGGTGATGAATGTTGATTAGACATATTGTGGTAATCATTTTGCAATATACACAAATATAAAATCTGAAACTAAAATAGTGTTATATCTATGAAAACAAAGTATAAAGTTTAAAAAACTAAGAAAAGAATAAAAATGCACAATGAAAACAAAGGGGGTGAATTAGTAAAATTAAAAAGTAGAAATCAATCAAATATACAGTGTAAAAAGAGTGAATAAGACCAATATGCTTTTTCTGTAAAGTTTAATGAAATAGATCTCTGGGAAAAATAAGAAGTCCCAAGAAAATAGCTATAGTCATTTCTCTGTGAGAAAAGGAGATCCTTCAGGGCTGCTGTGTGATGGTCGAGAGTGGTGGGAAGGGGGGGGATATGCATATGACTAATCTGGGAACATACATATCTGTAAACAACAAAACTTTGTAAAAGTTAAAAGTAAAATAAAAGTTAAAAAAAAAGAAGTCCCACTATCAACATCACAATTTAATATGACACTGGAGGTCCTAAATGATCCAGTGAGTCAAGAACAACTCAAGTTACATGTCATTAAAGAATGTGTGTATATCAGAGGCAAATGTGTTCAGATATCTACCTATATTTTTATCTACATATTTCTCTGATTAATGAAAAGGTAAAAATGATAGTTATTTGAAAGTAAGTAGCTGTGAAACTATTAGAATAATAAGACATTTCAGAAGGATAATTAAATGAAAGACTCATTCAGTTCAGTTGTTCAGTTGTGTCTGACTTTTTGTGACCCCGTGGACTACAGTGTGCCAGGCTTCCCTGTCCTGCACTATCTCCTGCTCAAACTCATTTCCAATGAGTCGGTGACACCATCCAGTCATCTCATCCTCTGTCATTCCCTTCTCCTTCTGCCTTGCATTTTCCCAACATCAGGCTCTTTTCCAATGAGTCATTGCTCTGCGTCAGGTGGCCAAAGTACTGGAGCTTCAGCTTCAGCATCAGTCCTTCCAATGAACATTCAGTATAGATCTCCTTTAGGATTGACTGGTTTGATCTCCTTATAGTCCAAGGGATTCTCAAGAGTCTTCTCCAACACCACAGTTCAAAGACATCAGTTCTTTGATACTCAGCCTTCTTTATGGTCCAGCTCTCACAATCATACATCACTACTGGAAAAACCATAGCTTTGACTATATGGACCTCTGTTGGCAAAGTGATGTCTAAAAGACTAATATATGAAAACTAGTAAGATTCCCATGCAACTAATTGATAATCAGTTAGAAAATTTGATGCAAAAATCCTATTCACAAAAGCATAAATATAGATTAGACATAGATATAGAAGTAACTATACATAACTACATGAATGAAACTATAAGCTATTGCTAAAAGATTTCCTCCCCACCTGCCATAAATACTTAGACAAATAGATGAGGCAGATCATGGTCAATATGAAAAGACTCAAATCATGAAGGTGCTAATTTTTGAGAAAATCATAATTAAGTTCAATATAACAATGAAAATCACAGTAATGTTTTTTTATATCCAACAACTAGCTTATTCTTAAGATTATATGGAAAATGATGCATAAAATACTCAAGAAAATTCTGAAGATGAACAATTACTCCAGATGGTAACCATATTATAAATCCATGCTCTATGTAGACTGGGGTTAGGACAGGCAAGTACAGAAGGAAAAATGAAAAACAATGAACTTTAGAAAAAATCCTTTATATTAGGTAACTCAATTTATGATAAAAAGATTTTTTTTAATCAATAAGGAAAGAGCAGATACTGTAATATGCTGGGATTGTTCATTTTTGGTAAACAATTAGAATAATAAGACATTTCAGAAGGATAATTAAATGAAAGACTCATTCAGTTCAGTTGTTCAGTTGTGTCTGACTTTTTGTGACCCCGTGGACTACAGTGTGCCAGGCTTCCCTGTCCTGCACTATCTCCTGCTCAAACTCATTTCCAATGAGTCGGTGACACCATCCAGTCATCTCATCCTCTGTCATTCCCTTCTCCTTCTGCCTTGCATTTTCCCAACATCAGGCTCTTTTCCAATGAGTCATTGCTCTGCGTCAGGTGGCCAAAGTACTGGAGCTTCAGCTTCAGCATCAGTCCTTCCAATGAACATTCAGTATAGATCTCCTTTAGGATTGACTGGTTTGATCTCCTTATAGTCCAAGGGATTCTCAAGAGTCTTCTCCAACACCACAGTTCAAAGACATCAGTTCTTTGATACTCAGCCTTCTTTATGGTCCAGCTCTCACAATCATACATCACTACTGGAAAAACCATAGCTTTGACTATATGGACCTCTGTTGGCAAAGTGATGTCTAAAAGACTAATATATGAAAACTAGTAAGATTCCCATGCAACTAATTGATAATCAGTTAGAAAATTTGATGCAAAAATCCTATTCACAAAAGCATAAATATAGATTAGACATAGATATAGAAGTAACTATACATAACTACATGAATGAAACTATAAGCTATTGCTAAAAGATTTCCTCCCCACCTGCCATAAATACTTAGACAAATAGATGAGGCAGATCATGGTCAATATGAAAAGACTCAAATCATGAAGGTGCTAATTTTTGAGAAAATCATAATTAAGTTCAATATAACAATGAAAATCACAGTAATGTTTTTTTATATCCAACAACTAGCTTATTCTTAAGATTATATGGAAAATGATGCATAAAATACTCAAGAAAATTCTGAAGATGAACAATTACTCCAGATGGTAACCATATTATAAATCCATGCTCTATGTAGACTGGGGTTAGGACAGGCAAGTACAGAAGGAAAAATGAAAAACAATGAACTTTAGAAAAAATCCTTTATATTAGGTAACTCAATTTATGATAAAAAGATTTTTTTTAATCAATAAGGAAAGAGCAGATACTGTAATATGCTGGGATTGTTCACTCTGTTTTGGAAAAAATTAATTCTAATCCAGAGTTTACAGTATACATAAAGATAAACATGAAGAACTATGTGTAAACTTTGACTAAACAAAGCTATAATGTTATTATAGGAAAATGTAATAGACATTAGTCACAACAGGGACCAAAAATATATGAATATCTTCTCAGCTTCACTGGCAATCAAAGAAATGTTAATGTAATAGAGAGATTTTTATTCCTTCAGACTAAAGAAATATTATCTTGTTGGTAAGATACTTTGAATGTTTTCTATAATCTAACTTTTGGAAGTCAATTGATATTTCTCAAAATTAACAGTGCATATATCCTTATGCCAAACAGTTACAATTCTGAGATGTAGCTTAAAAAAAGATGATTATTCATTTGTGCAGGAGTATTAGAGCATTTTATCTAATTTTTTTCTTTTACAAAGTTTTGTTGTTTACTGCCACACATAGTAAAAATAAGAAAGCACTGTAATTGTCCAACATAAAGAGTTAGGTAAGTAAATTATAGTGGTGTCATGCAGTGTAATAGTATGCATTTTTAAAAAGTGAGCTGTAGACCTATAGGCTTTGACATAAAAATATCCCCTAACATAATAGAGAAGAAAGTTTCAGAATACTATGTTTAGTGCAATGTTATTTATGCAGTATAAAAGGCATTTGTTTATTTGAAAATATATATGTAAATATGTAGGAAGTGGACCAGAAGGTAGAATAATGAATGCACACAGGTTAACACTTTCACCTCTGGGAGGAAAATGGAATTAAAGGTGAGAAAACTGAGAATGTCATATTTTTTTCTCTGAATATATCTTTGTTCTTTGAATCATGTGTAGCAAGTATTATTGTTGCATTATTTGTATAATTTTTAATATGTGTCAAATAACATATTACTGAAAATGATGCATAAAATACTCAAGAAAATTCTGAAGATGAACAATTACTCCAGATGGTAACCATATTATAAATCCATGCTCTATGTAGACTGGGGTTAGGACAGGCAAGTACAGAAGGAAAAATGAAAAACAATGAACTTTAGAAAAAATCCTTTATATTAGGTAACTCAATTTATGATAAAAAGATTTTTTTTAATCAATAAGGAAAGAGCAGATACTGTAATATGCTGGGATTGTTCACTCTGTTTTGGAAAAAATTAATTCTAATCCAGAGTTTACAGTATACATAAAGATAAACATGAAGAACTATGTGTAAACTTTGACTAAACAAAGCTATAATGTTATTATAGGAAAATGTAATAGACATTAGTCACAACAGGGACCAAAAATATATGAATATCTTCTCAGCTTCACTGGCAATCAAAGAAATGTTAATGTAATAGAGAGATTTTTATTCCTTCAGACTAAAGAAATATTATCTTGTTGGTAAGATACTTTGAATGTTTTCTATAATCTAACTTTTGGAAGTCAATTGATATTTCTCAAAATTAACAGTGCATATATCCTTATGCCAAACAGTTACAATTCTGAGATGTAGCTTAAAAAAAGATGATTATTCATTTGTGCAGGAGTATTAGAGCATTTTATCTAATTTTTTTCTTTTACAAAGTTTTGTTGTTTACTGCCACACATAGTAAAAATAAGAAAGCACTGTAATTGTCCAACATAAAGAGTTAGGTAAGTAAATTATAGTGGTGTCATGCAGTGTAATAGTATGCATTTTTAAAAAGTGAGCTGTAGACCTATAGGCTTTGACATAAAAATATCCCCTAACATAATAGAGAAGAAAGTTTCAGAATACTATGTTTAGTGCAATGTTATTTATGCAGTATAAAAGGCATTTGTTTATTTGAAAATATATATGTAAATATGTAGGAAGTGGACCAGAAGGTAGAATAATGAATGCACACAGGTTAACACTTTCACCTCTGGGAGGAAAATGGAATTAAAGGTGAGAAAACTGAGAATGTCATATTTTTTTCTCTGAATATATCTTTGTTCTTTGAATCATGTGTAGCAAGTATTATTGTTGCATTATTTGTATAATTTTTAATATGTTTCAAATAAATAGAAGAAAAATCCAAAGAAAGGCAGATGAAGGCTCAGAGTAGGAGAAAGATAATCACAAGGGAAAAGAGATAAGCTTCATGGTTAGAAAATAAAAATCAAGCAAAGATGCTGGGAAATTTGGTTTATTAGACAAAGATAAAATTAAAAAGTCGATATGACTGGTGGGAATTAGGGAAATACAAATAAGTTAAAATCTAATAAAATAAAAAGTGTTTTGGAAGGATAGAGGGATGCTGTCCAGAAGTAGGTGGAGAGGAAGATGGTTTAAAGGGCACTGGTTTAAGGCACATGCCATTGAACATGTATATGAACATTACTTAAAATCATTCCTAAAATGTGAGGCAAGAAAAAAATTGTCAGGGGTGGAGAAATTTTTAAGAAAGGGAAAGTATTAAAATTTTATGAAGTGCAATTAAAAAATATTCCCCTCCACTTCAAATGATAGAGGAGGAGATAGACAAACTATCTGAAAGAGAATTCAGAAAAGCTATACTAATGAGGAAGCAAAACACCGAAAACAGAATATTAGAGGAAATTAGTGCATTGAGATGAGACATGCAAGAAATGAAAAATAAGCAAATGGAGACAACTAACTCAATTGCTGAACTGAAAAATACTATAGAAGGTCTCAACAGTAGAGTATCAGAGGCTGAAGAACAGATAAGTGAGCTGGAAGACAGAATGGTGGAAATAAGTGCTAAAGAACAGAACAAAGCCCAAAGAATTAAAAGAACTGAGGATAGCCCCAGAGACCTATGGGACAATATCAAATGCACCAACATTAGAATTATGCGAGTTCCAGAAGAAGAAGAGGAGAAGAAAGACTATGAAAAAATTCTTGAAGAGGTTATAGTTGAAAACTTCCCCAGCATGGGAAAGGAAATAGTCAACCAAGTCCAAGAAGCACAAAGAGTTCCATACAGGAGAAACCCCAGAAGAAACACACCAAGGCACATTCTAATCAAACTAACGCAGACTAAATATAAAGACAGATGACTAAAAGCAGCTAGGAGCAAACAACAAATAACATATGAAGGAAACTCCATACGTTTAACTGTGGATCTCTCAACAGAAACCCTACAGGCCAGAGAGAATGGCAAGACACATTTAAACGGCTAAAAGAGAATAACCTCCAACCAAGAATTCTCTACCTAGCAAGAATCTCATCCAGAATTGATGGTGAAGTCAAAAGCTTCACAGACAAGCAAAAACTAAAAGAATTCTGTACCACAAAACCAGCCCTACAACAAGTGTTAAATGGCCTGATATAGCCAATAAATACAAAAGTAGGAGAAGCCTTACAAATCAAACCCCACATTTCTAAGAAGATGACAATAGGAGCATTCGTATCAATAATTACTTTGAACATAGATGGACTAAATGCTCCAACCAAACGACACAGGCTGGCTGAATGGATCCAGAAGCAAGACCCATATATATGCTGTTTACAAGACACCCACTTCAGACCTAGAGACACTCATAGACTGAAAGTGAAAGGCTGGAAAAAATATTCCATGCAAAGGGAAATCAAAAGAAAGCTGGAGTAGCAATCCTCATATCAGACAAAATAGACTTTAAAGTAAAGAAGATTCTAAGAGACAAGGCAGGTCACTACATCATGATTAAGGGATCCATCCAAGAGGAAGATATAACAGTCATGAATATCTACGCACCCAACACAGGGGCACCTCAATACATAAGACAGGTACTTTTACACATAAAAGAAGAAATCAACAATAACACAATAATAGTAGGAGACTTTAACACTCCTCTCACACCAATGGACAGATCATCCAAACAGAAAATTAATAAAGAAACACAAGCCTTAAATGCCACACTGGAAAAGATGGACCTCATCAATATCTTTAGGACTTTCCATCCAAAAGAAGAAGAATACACTTTTTTCTCAAGTGCTCACGGAACATTCTCCAGGATAGACCACATCTTGGGCCACAAATCTAACCTCAGTCAGTTCAAGAAAACCGAAATTATATCAACCATCTTCTCGGACCACAATGCAATGAGACTAGAGATCAACTACAGGAAAAAATTCTTGAAGAGGTTATAGTTGAAAACTTCCCCAGCATGGGAAAGGAAATAGTCAACCAAGTCCAAGAAGCACAAAGAGTTCCATACAGGAGAAACCCCAGAAGAAACACACCAAGGCACATTCTAATCAAACTAACGCAGACTAAATATAAAGACAGATGACTAAAAGCAGCTAGGAGCAAACAACAAATAACATATGAAGGAAACTCCATACGTTTAACTGTGGATCTCTCAACAGAAACCCTACAGGCCAGAGAGAATGGCAAGACACATTTAAACGGCTAAAAGAGAATAACCTCCAACCAAGAATTCTCTACCTAGCAAGAATCTCATCCAGAATTGATGGTGAAGTCAAAAGCTTCACAGACAAGCAAAAACTAAAAGAATTCTGTACCACAAAACCAGCCCTACAACAAGTGTTAAATGGCCTGATATAGCCAATAAATACAAAAGTAGGAGAAGCCTTACAAATCAAACCCCACATTTCTAAGAAGATGACAATAGGAGCATTCGTATCAATAATTACTTTGAACATAGATGGACTAAATGCTCCAACCAAACGACACAGGCTGGCTGAATGGATCCAGAAGCAAGACCCATATATATGCTGTTTACAAGACACCCACTTCAGACCTAGAGACACTCATAGACTGAAAGTGAAAGGCTGGAAAAAAATATTCCATGCAAAGGGAAATCAAAAGAAAGCTGGAGTAGCAATCCTCATATCAGACAAAATAGACTTTAAAGTAAAGAAGATTCTAAGAGACAAGGCAGGTCACTACATCATGATTAAGGGATCCATCCAAGAGGAAGATATAACAGTCATGAATATCTACGCACCCAACACAGGGGCACCTCAATACATAAGACAGGTACTTTTACACATAAAAGAAGAAATCAACAATAACACAATAATAGTAGGAGACTTTAACACTCCTCTCACACCAATGGACAGATCATCCAAACAGAAAATTAATAAAGAAACACAAGCCTTAAATGCCACACTGGAAAAGATGGACCTCATCAATATCTTTAGGACTTTCCATCCAAAAGAAGAAGAATACACTTTTTTCTCAAGTGCTCACGGAACATTCTCCAGGATAGACCACATCTTGGGCCACAAATCTAACCTCAGTCAGTTCAAGAAAACCGAAATTATATCAACCATCTTCTCGGACCACAATGCAATGACACTAGAGATCAACTACAGGAAAAAAAAGCCTAAAAACACAAACTCATGGAGATTAAACAATACATACCTAAAAAGCCAGCTGATCATTGAGGAAATCAAAGGAGAAATTAAACAATTCCTAGAAGAAAATGACAATGAACACACGCCAGTGCAAAACCTATGGGATACTGCAAAAGCAGTTCTAAGAGGGAAATTTATAGCAATACAATCCCACCTCAAGAAACTAGGAAACTATGAAGCAGATGACCTAACCCTCTGCTTAAAACAATTGGAGAAAGAAGAACAAAAACACCCCAAAGCCAGCAGAAGAAGAGAAATCATAAAGATCAGAGCAGAAATAAATGAGAAAGAAACAAAAGAAACAATAGTAAAGATAAATAAAACAAAAAGCTGGTTCTTTGAAAAGGTAAACAAAATTGACAAGCCACTGGCCAGACTCATTAAAAAAAGAGAGAGAAGAACCAGATCAACAAAATCAAAAATGAAAAAGGAGAGATTACAACAGATCATGCAGAAATCCAAAGGATTCTAAGAGACTATTATGAACAACTCTATGGCAACAAACTGGACAACCTGGAAGAAATGGACAGTTTCTTGGAGAGGATTAATCTCCCAAGACTGAGCCAGGAAGAAACAGAAACTTTGAACAACTCAATCACAAGCTCAGAAATCAAATTTGTGATTAAAAATCTACCCAAAAATAAAAGCCCAGGGCCAGATGGCTTCACAGGTGAATTCTACCAAACATTTAAAGAAGAGCTAATGCCTGTCCTTCTAAAACTCTTCCAAACAATTGCACAGTCATGAATATCTACGCACCCAACACAGGGGCACCTCAATACATAAGACAGGTACTTTTACACATAAAAGAAGAAATCAACAATAACACAATAATAGTAGGAGACTTTAACACTCCTCTCACACCAATGGACAGATCATCCAAACAGAAAATTAATAAAGAAACACAAGCCTTAAATGCCACACTGGAAAAGATGGACCTCATCAATATCTTTAGGACTTTCCATCCAAAAGAAGAAGAATACACTTTTTTCTCAAGTGCTCACGGAACATTCTCCAGGATAGACCACATCTTGGGCCACAAATCTAACCTCAGTCAGTTCAAGAAAACCGAAATTATATCAACCATCTTCTCGGACCACAATGCAATGACACTAGAGATCAACTACAGGAAAAAAAAGCCTAAAAACACAAACTCATGGAGATTAAACAATACATACCTAAAAAGCCAGCTGATCATTGAGGAAATCAAAGGAGAAATTAAACAATTCCTAGAAGAAAATGACAATGAACACACGCCAGTGCAAAACCTATGGGATACTGCAAAAGCAGTTCTAAGAGGGAAATTTATAGCAATACAATCCCACCTCAAGAAACTAGGAAACTATGAAGCAGATGACCTAACCCTCTGCTTAAAACAATTGGAGAAAGAAGAACAAAAACACCCCAAAGCCAGCAGAAGAAGAGAAATCATAAAGATCAGAGCAGAAATAAATGAGAAAGAAACAAAAGAAACAATAGTAAAGATAAATAAAACAAAAAGCTGGTTCTTTGAAAAGGTAAACAAAATTGACAAGCCACTGGCCAGACTCATTAAAAAAAGAGAGAGAAGAACCAGATCAACAAAATCAAAAATGAAAAAGGAGAGATTACAACAGATCATGCAGAAATCCAAAGGATTCTAAGAGACTATTATGAACAACTCTATGGCAACAAACTGGACAACCTGGAAGAAATGGACAGTTTCTTGGAGAGGATTAATCTCCCAAGACTGAGCCAGGAAGAAACAGAAACTTTGAACAACTCAATCACAAGCTCAGAAATCAAATTTGTGATTAAAAATCTGCCCAAAAATAAAAGCCCAGGGCCAGATGGCTTCACAGGTGAATTCTACCAAACATTTAAAGAAGAGCTAATGCCTGTCCTTCTAAAACTCTTCCAAACAATTGCACAGGAAGGAAAACTTCCAAACACATTCTACGAGGCCACCATCACCCTGATACCAAAACCAGGCAAAGACAACACAAAAAAGGAAAACTATAGGCCAATTTCACTGATGAACTTAGATGCCAAAATCCTCAACAAAATCCTAGCAAACAGAATTCAACGACACGTCAATAAACTCATACATTACGATCAAGTCGGGTTCATCCCAGGCATGCAAGGCTTCTTCAACATCCGCAAATCAATCAATGTGATACACCTTATCAACAAATTGAAAGACAAAAATCACATTATCATCTCAATAGATGCAGAAAAAGCCTTCGACAAAGTACAACCTCCATTTATGATAAAAACTCTTCAGAAAATGGGCATAGAAGGAACCTATCTCAACATAATAAAAGCCAGCTATGAGAAGCCTACAGCGAACATTTTTGTTAATGGTGAAAAACTGAAAGCATTCCCTCTAAGATCAGGAACAAGACAGGGGTGCCCACTTTCACCACTACTATTCAACATAGTCCTGAAAGTGCTAGCAACAGCAATAAGAGAAAGAAATCAAAGGAATCCAGATTAGAAAGGAAGAAGTCAAGCTCTCTCTTTTTGCAGACGATATGATATTATACATAGAAAATCCCAAAGACACGGTTACAAAGCTACTAGAGCTAATCAAGAAAAAGAGAGAGAAGAACCAGATCAACAAAATCAAAAATGAAAAAGGAGAGATTACAACAGATCATGCAGAAATCCAAAGGATTCTAAGAGACTATTATGAACAACTCTATGGCAACAAACTGGACAACCTGGAAGAAATGGACAGTTTCTTGGAGAGGATTAATCTCCCAAGACTGAGCCAGGAAGAAACAGAAACTTTGAACAACTCAATCACAAGCTCAGAAATCAAATTTGTGATTAAAAATCTGCCCAAAAATAAAAGCCCAGGGCCAGATGGCTTCACAGGTGAATTCTACCAAACATTTAAAGAAGAGCTAATGCCTGTCCTTCTAAAACTCTTCCAAACAATTGCACAGGAAGGAAAACTTCCAAACACATTCTACGAGGCCACCATCACCCTGATACCAAAACCAGGCAAAGACAACACAAAAAAGGAAAACTATAGGCCAATTTCACTGATGAACTTAGATGCCAAAATCCTCAACAAAATCCTAGCAAACAGAATTCAACGACACGTCAATAAACTCATACATTACGATCAAGTCGGGTTCATCCCAGGCATGCAAGGCTTCTTCAACATCCGCAAATCAATCAATGTGATACACCTTATCAACAAATTGAAAGACAAAAATCACATTATCATCTCAATAGATGCAGAAAAAGCCTTCGACAAAGTACAACCTCCATTTATGATAAAAACTCTTCAGAAAATGGGCATAGAAGGAACCTATCTCAACATAATAAAAGCCAGCTATGAGAAGCCTACAGCGAACATTTTTGTTAATGGTGAAAAACTGAAAGCATTCCCTCTAAGATCAGGAACAAGACAGGGGTGCCCACTTTCACCACTACTATTCAACATAGTCCTGAAAGTGCTAGCAACAGCAATAAGAGAAAGAAATCAAAGGAATCCAGATTAGAAAGGAAGAAGTCAAGCTCTCTCTTTTTGCAGACGATATGATATTATACATAGAAAATCCCAAAGACACGGTTACAAAGCTACTAGAGCTAATCAATGAATTCAGCAACATCGCAGGATACAAAGTCAACACACAGAAGTCACTGGCATTCCTATACACAAACAATGAAAACTCAGAAAACGAAATCAAAGAGGCAGTCCCCTTCACCATTGCAACCAAAAGAATCAAATATCTAGGAATAAACCTACCCAAAGAAACAAAAGAATTGTACACAGAAAATTACAAGACACTCATGAGAGACATTAAAGAAGACTTAAAGAGATGGAGAGATATTCCATGTTCCTGGGTCGGAAGAATCAATATTGTGAAAATGACCATACTACCAAATATCATCTACAGATTCAATGCAATACCTATCCAACTACCACTGACATTTTTCACAGAACTAGACCAAAGAATAACAGTTCATATGGAAACACAAAAGACCTCGAATAGCCAAAGCAATCCTGAGGAAGAAGAATGGAGTTGGAGGGATCAGCCTCCCCAACTTCAGACTCTACTACAAAGCAACAGTCATCAAGACAGTATGGTACTGGCACAGAAACGGAACTGTAGATCAATGAAATAAGATCGAGAACCCAGAGATCAACCCCCGCACCTATGGGTACCTTATTTTTGACAAAGGAGGAGAAACTATAAAATGGGACAAAGACAGCCTCTTCAACAAGTGGTGCTGGGAAAATTGGACAGCTACATGCAAAAAACTGAAGTTGGAACATTCCCTGACCCCATACACAAAGATCAACTCAATAGATGCAGAAAAAGCCTTCGACAAAGTACAACCTCCATTTATGATAAAAACTCTTCAGAAAATGGGCATAGAAGGAACCTATCTCAACATAATAAAAGCCAGCTATGAGAAGCCTACAGCGAACATTTTTGTTAATGGTGAAAAACTGAAAGCATTCCCTCTAAGATCAGGAACAAGACAGGGGTGCCCACTTTCACCACTACTATTCAACATAGTCCTGAAAGTGCTAGCAACAGCAATAAGAGAAAGAAATCAAAGGAATCCAGATTAGAAAGGAAGAAGTCAAGCTCTCTCTTTTTGCAGACGATATGATATTATACATAGAAAATCCCAAAGACACGGTTACAAAGCTACTAGAGCTAATCAATGAATTCAGCAACATCGCAGGATACAAAGTCAACACACAGAAGTCACTGGCATTCCTATACACAAACAATGAAAACTCAGAAAACGAAATCAAAGAGGCAGTCCCCTTCACCATTGCAACCAAAAGAATCAAATATCTAGGAATAAACCTACCCAAAGAAACAAAAGAATTGTACACAGAAAATTACAAGACACTCATGAGAGACATTAAAGAAGACTTAAAGAGATGGAGAGATATTCCATGTTCCTGGGTCGGAAGAATCAATATTGTGAAAATGACCATACTACCAAATATCATCTACAGATTCAATGCAATACCTATCCAACTACCACTGACATTTTTCACAGAACTAGACCAAAGAATAACAGTTCATATGGAAACACAAAAGACCTCGAATAGCCAAAGCAATCCTGAGGAAGAAGAATGGAGTTGGAGGGATCAGCCTCCCTAACTTCAGACTCTACTACAAAGCAACAGTCATCAAGACAGTATGGTACTGGCACAGAAACGGAACTGTAGATCAATGAAATAAGATCGAGAACCCAGAGATCAACCCCCGCACCTATGGGTACCTTATTTTTGACAAAGGAGGAGAAACTATAAAATGGGACAAAGACAGCCTCTTCAACAAGTGGTGCTGGGAAAATTGGACAGCTACATGCAAAAAACTGAAGTTGGAACATTCCCTGACCCCATACACAAAGATCAACTCAAAATGGATTAAAGACCTAAATGTAAGACCAGAAACCATCAAACTCTTAGAGGAGAATATAGGCAAAACCCTCAAGGACATCAATCAAAGCAAGATCTTCTCTGACCCACCTACTAAAATAGTGGAACTGAAAAGAAAAGTCAACACGTGGGACCTCATGAAACTTAAAAGCTTTTGTACAGCAAAAGAAATCACCAAAAAGTTGAACAGACAGCCCACAGAGTGGGAGAAAATCATAGCAAATGAAACAACAGACAAAGAATTCATCTCCAAAATCTACAAGCAACTCAGACAACTCAGCACAGGGAAAACGAACAGCCCAATCAAAAAATGGGAAAACGATCTAAAGAGACGCCTCTCCAAAGAGGACATCCAGATGGCCCAAAAACACATGAAACCATGCTCAACCTCGCTTATTATTAGAGAAATGCAAATTAAAACCACAATGAGATACCACCTCACACCCGTCAGAATGGCCATCATCAATAAATTGACAGACAACAAATGCTGGAGAGGGTGTGGAGAAAAGGGAACCCTCTTGCATTGCTGGTGGGAATGTCAATTGATACAACCTCTATGGAAGACAATATGGAGATTCCTTAAAAAACTAAAAATAGAGGCACCCTGTGACCCAGCAATCTCACTATTAGGCCTATATCCTGATGAAATCAAAAATGAAAGAGGCACCTGTACCCCAATGTTCATTGCAGCTCTCTATACGATAGCCAGAACATGGAAGCAACCTAGATGTCCATCGACAAATGAATGGATCCAGAAGCCCTGGTACATATATACAATGGAATACTACTCAGCTGTTAAAAGAAATGCAGAAGACTCAGTCCTAATGAGGTGGCTGGCTCTAGAACCTATCTAAATAAGTAAGTAACAAGATCGAGAACCCAGAGATCAACCCCCGCACCTATGGGTACCTTATTTTTGACAAAGGAGGAGAAACTATAAAATGGGACAAAGACAGCCTCTTCAACAAGTGGTGCTGGGAAAATTGGACAGCTACATGCAAAAAACTGAAGTTGGAACATTCCCTGACCCCATACACAAAGATCAACTCAAAATGGATTAAAGACCTAAATGTAAGACCAGAAACCATCAAACTCTTAGAGGAGAATATAGGCAAAACCCTCAAGGACATCAATCAAAGCAAGATCTTCTCTGACCCACCTACTAAAATAGTGGAACTGAAAAGAAAAGTCAACACGTGGGACCTCATGAAACTTAAAAGCTTTTGTACAGCAAAAGAAATCACCAAAAAGTTGAACAGACAGCCCACAGAGTGGGAGAAAATCATAGCAAATGAAACAACAGACAAAGAATTCATCTCCAAAATCTACAAGCAACTCAGACAACTCAGCACAGGGAAAACGAACAGCCCAATCAAAAAATGGGAAAACGATCTAAAGAGACGCCTCTCCAAAGAGGACATCCAGATGGCCCAAAAACACATGAAACCATGCTCAACCTCGCTTATTATTAGAGAAATGCAAATTAAAACCACAATGAGATACCACCTCACACCCGTCAGAATGGCCATCATCAATAAATTGACAGACAACAAATGCTGGAGAGGGTGTGGAGAAAAGGGAACCCTCTTGCATTGCTGGTGGGAATGTCAATTGATACAACCTCTATGGAAGACAATATGGAGATTCCTTAAAAAACTAAAAATAGAGGCACCCTGTGACCCAGCAATCTCACTATTAGGCCTATATCCTGATGAAATCAAAAATGAAAGAGGCACCTGTACCCCAATGTTCATTGCAGCTCTCTATACGATAGCCAGAACATGGAAGCAACCTAGATGTCCATCGACAAATGAATGGATCCAGAAGCCCTGGTACATATATACAATGGAATACTACTCAGCTGTTAAAAGAAATGCAGAAGACTCAGTCCTAATGAGGTGGCTGGCTCTAGAACCTATCATAAAAAGTGAAGTAAGTCAAAAAGAGAAAGACAAGTATAGTATACTAACTCATATATATGGGATCTAGTAAGATGGTCATGATAACACACGCAGTGAACTCATGAAAAAACAGAGAATAGACATAAAGACATTGTGGAGACCGAACAGTGGGAGGGAGGCATGGAGGGAGTAACATGGAAACCTATACTGTCAAGTGTGGAAAAGATGGATATTGTCATTGTGCTAGGGGAATAGGAGTACCTACAACTACTTGGGGCGATGGTCTGGAGGGATGGGAGGGAGGGAACTGGGTGTGGGGAGGGTCCAGGGATATGCATATGAATGATCTGGGAACATACATGTTGGTGAACAACAAAACTCTGTAAAATCTTTAAAATAAAGGAAAAAAAAATATTCCTCTTATGGATTGTGCTTTTGGTGTTAGGGAAAAGACTGTATTTCCTCCATTGAATTGTCTTTTCTCCTTTGTCAAAAAATTAGTTTTTTGAGCATGTTTATGTGGATCTGGTTCTGGGCTCTTTATTGTGTTTCATTAATTTATACGTTTACCTCTCTGCCCACTACCAGTGTTGATTGTTACAACTATTTAATAAGTCTTGAAGTTGGAGAGACTGATTTCTACCACTTTATTCTTAAATATTATTTTAGCTCTTCTGTCCCTTTGCCTTTTTATGTAACATTTGATATCACTTTACTTATTTCTACAAAATTGTTGCTGAGATTTTGATAGGAGTTACATTAAACCTTTTTATCAATTTGGGAAGAATTGACTTCCTTATGGCCTGGTGGGATTCAAGTCCCAGCTTCCTACTTAGCCTTCTTTGTCATCTCCCTGGCACCAGTGAAGAGAGAGAAGGGGAATAAACTATCTTGTTACTGCTTGGTGAGGCTGAGATTCCAAGCTCTGCTCAGTTTTGGAATATGGGTTAAGATGGAACCACAGGGGGCTTCGTTGGTGGTCCAGTGGGTAAAGAATCTACCTTGGCACCGGTTCGATCCCTGGCCCAGGAAGATCGCATGTGCTGAGGAGTGACTGGGCCGTGTGTCCAAATATGAGCCAGGCTCGGGGCATGTGCCCAGAGCCAGTGCTCTGCGACAACAGAGGCCACTGCGATGGGAGGCCCACATGGGCCAAAGAACAAAGATGGATGAAAATAGATAAATGAAAGACAAGTATAGTATACTAACTCATATATGGGAAAAACATAACATGTTGAAAAGTGAAAAACATGTGGAGACCGAACAGTGGGAGGGAGGCATGGAGGGAGTAACATGGAAACCTATACTGTCAAGTGTGGAAAAGATGGATATTGTCATTGTGCTAGGGGAATAGGAGTACCTACAACTACTTGGGGCGATGGTCTGGAGGGATGGGAGGGGGGAACTGGGTGTGGGGAGGGTCCAGGGATATGCATATGAATGATCTGGGAACATACATGTTGGTGAACAACAAAACTCTGTAAAATCTTTAAAATAAAGGAAAAAAATATTCCTCTTATGGATTGTGCTTTTGGTGTTAGGGAAAAGACTGTATTTCCTCCATTGAATTGTCTTTTCTCCTTTGTCAAAAAATTAGTTTTTTGAGCATGTTTATGTGGATCTGGTTCTGGGCTCTTTATTGTGTTTCATTAATTTATACGTTTACCTCTCTGCCCACTACCAGTGTTGATTGTTACAACTATTTAATAAGTCTTGAAGTTGGAGAGACTGATTTCTACCACTTTATTCTTAAATATTATTTTAGCTCTTCTGTCCCTTTGCCTTTTTATGTAACATTTGATATCACTTTACTTATTTCTACAAAATTGTTGCTGAGATTTTGATAGGAGTTACATTAAACCTTTTTATCAATTTGGGAAGAATTGACTTCCTTATGGCCTGGTGGGATTCAAGTCCCAGCTTCCTACTTAGCCTTCTTTGTCATCTCCCTGGCACCAGTGAAGAGAGAGAAGGGGAATAAACTATCTTGTTACTGCTTGGTGAGGCTGAGATTCCAAGCTCTGCTCAGTTTTGGAATATGGGTTAAGATGGAACCACAGGGGGCTTCGTTGGTGGTCCAGTGGGTAAAGAATCTACCTTGGCACCGGTTCGATCCCTGGCCCAGGAAGATCGCATGTGCTGAGGAGTGACTGGGCCCGTGTGTCCAAATATGAGCCAGGCTCTGGAGTGCATGTGCCCAGAGCCGGTGCTCTGCCGCACGAGAGGCCACTGTAATGGAAAGCCCACACATGCCAAAGAATAAAGATGGATGAAAAAATAAATGATGACTTAGAGGCAAAAAAAGAGATGGAACCACAGTTTTTTGTTGTATTTGCCTGTCATAGAGTATTGTTGTTGTTTAGTCGCTAAGTTGTGTCTGACTCTTTTGTGACCCCATGGACAATAGCTCACCAGGTTCCTCTATCCATGGGATTTCCCAGGCAAGAATAATGGAAAGGGTTGCCATTTCCTTCTCAATGGATCTACCCAACTCAGTATCGAACCCATGTCTCCTGCAATGGCAGGCTGATTCTTTACCACTGAACAACCCCTGAAGCCTTATTATAGAGTAGCTGTTACCTAAAGTCCTCTGTCTTGCTAGGCTACCTATTTCCTGGTGCCTTGTCCAGAAAGCTCTTCCTGGGGATTTTTGATCTGTACTTGAGGTTTCCAGATTGCCATCTTCTTTAGCTTCCAGTCAGGGATTATATGAGGCTCCTGCATTGTTGTTTGGGTCCTGAGCTTCCTAGTCGGTCTGGCTTCCCATCTCCACCTTTCAGATTCTTCTTAGGATGTTTTATATATAGCATTCAGAATTTGTACTTGTACTCTGTAGGAAGAATAGGGGAAAAGTAGAGTTTTTCAAAGGAATTTGGCTTTATTAATGACACCCTCCAGGAAGAAGGGCTGGCTATGGCATGGCACTTGGTAATAAACTCAGCTAGTTTCTTGTCACAATTATTGCGCCCATATTTGACTTAAAACAACCCTATTAATCCCAAGTATTTTCTATGAGGTTACCATCCCTCATACCAGACCCCTTGGTAGTTTTATGCTTTGGCCGAACACACTGAGAAAAATTGTTTAGACTCAGACCACCCAAGACATTTTTGCTTCTGTGGTTAACCATCTTTGAATTCAGGTTTCTTGGGGTGATAAAGTTATTCACATTCTGAACACATTAATACTTCCAGTTTTCCATCTTCTTACCATCACATTGATGCTATAGACATTGGGTTCTCACTGTATGCACACTAGGAAATTTGGATTCAAACAGTAGCTTTTTAACTTTACATTGATGAAAGTCACCTATTTTGGCATAGTTCTGATTATTTCTACTGAATTTTATTTACTGGGGAATAATATAAAAATGCTCTGGGTATCTGTAGCCCAGTCAGTTGATGACCAGGCCTATCAAAGTACAGGAAAGGAATTAACCAGAACTACGAGTGGAGCAAGGTGGAAGTATTTTTCTCACTATAATTTACATTGACTTAAGGGAGTCTTTATATGGCTCTGTTCCTGCTTGGTTCCAGATGGATTGTAGTTCTCTGTGATCCAGGGTGCAGACATAATATAATTTATAGCCTGTTCTGGCTTGCATTGATAAAGAAAATGTTCTCTTCCTTCTTAAGAAAATATAGGCTGCATAGATGATGCCATTGTTTATGGAGGCTGTAAACTTCATGCCAGTCCTTAACTTGCAGAATCTGCTTTGCCATGTGTGTAAACTGATACTCTTCCCTGGTGGACAGTAGCAATGGTATTGGAAAACAAAGAGTCAACTGTTTGAAAGCAAAGCAACAAATTCATCTTTTTGAAATTAAGTTGGATTTAAGTAAAAAAGGAAAATACACCTTATTTTGCTTTAGCTGGGATATTTTTAGTTTGGTTCATCTAAAAATGTGTACTTATTGTTTTTATTAATAATATGTTATCGTGATTTAAAGAGTTGAATCTTATGTATAGCTTGTAATGATAAAAGTACTTCAGTTCTCACTCTAAGGACCCAGGGGTGGCTATGGCATGGCACTTGGTAATAAACTCAGCTAGTTTCTTGTCACAATTATTGCGCCCATATTTGACTTAAAACAACCCTATTAATCCCAAGTATTTTCTATGAGGTTACCATCCCTCATACCAGACCCCTTGGTAGTTTTATGCTTTGGCCGAACACACTGAGAAAAATTGTTTAGACTCAGACCACCCAAGACATTTTTGCTTCTGTGGTTAACCATCTTTGAATTCAGGTTTCTTGGGGTGATAAAGTTATTCACATTCTGAACACATTAATACTTCCAGTTTTCCATCTTCTTACCATCACATTGATGCTATAGACATTGGGTTCTCACTGTATGCACACTAGGAAATTTGGATTCAAACAGTAGCTTTTTAACTTTACATTGATGAAAGTCACCTATTTTGGCATAGTTCTGATTATTTCTACTGAATTTTATTTACTGGGGAATAATATAAAAATGCTCTGGGTATCTGTAGCCCAGTCAGTTGATGACCAGGCCTATCAAAGTACAGGAAAGGAATTAACCAGAACTACGAGTGGAGCAAGGTGGAAGTATTTTTCTCACTATAATTTACATTGACTTAAGGGAGTCTTTATATGGCTCTGTTCCTGCTTGGTTCCAGATGGATTGTAGTTCTCTGTGATCCAGGGTGCAGACATAATATAATTTATAGCCTGTTCTGGCTTGCATTGATAAAGAAAATGTTCTCTTCCTTCTTAAGAAAATATAGGCTGCATAGATGATGCCATTGTTTATGGAGGCTGTAAACTTCATGCCAGTCCTTAACTTGCAGAATCTGCTTTGCCATGTGTGTAAACTGATACTCTTCCCTGGTGGACAGTAGCAATGGTATTGGAAAACAAAGAGTCAACTGTTTGAAAGCAAAGCAACAAATTCATCTTTTTGAAATTAAGTTGGATTTAAGTAAAAAAGGAAAATACACCTTATTTTTGCTTTAGCTGGGATATTTTTAGTTTGGTTCATCTAAAAATGTGTACTTATTGTTTTTATTAATAATATGTTATCGTGATTTAAAGAGTTGAATCTTATGTATAGCTTGTAATGATAAAAGTACTTCAGTTCTCACTCCTAGAGGCTGCTACTAATACCACATACAGTTTGGATTTGTAGAATTAATAGAATTCTGAAACTCTTCTCAAAATAACTAAACACTATCGGTGACTGATGAGTTCTTTTTTCTCCAAATATCCCTTTCTGAGTATGAACCATTTTTGTCCCAGGATATTCCTTCTAATCAGTCACCTTGACAAGCCTATTTGTCATCTACATTACACCTCCCCTGAATTCTTTACCCACTGGGCCACCAGAGAAGGCCCACTTTCATTTTAGATGTCAAATGGAGCAACATCTGATCTGGGGATACACATTGGTGAGCTGTCTACGTAGATGGAGTTTAAAGTCATGAGACTAGCTGGGATAATCACCAACAAAGTGAATAGAGAGAGAGATAAGAGAAGTCCAAGTACTAAGGAGTTCCAAATTTTAGAGTTCATTTGGATAAGGAAGAACTAAGATAGGTAACAGGCCTGTGAGCAAGGAAGAAGGAACATAAAAGTGTGTGATGTCTTTGAAATCAAGGGAGAAAGTGTTATATGGCCAAAGCGTATGATTGTGACAGATGTCTCTCATAAGCCAAGTGAAATGAGAATTGACTACTGGACTTAGCAATAAAGAGGTCATTGAGTCAGGGATTTTGAAATCATGCCATTTGAATATAGCAGTTGGTGGCAAAAGCAGGAGTGCAGAATGTCAGGAACGAATAAGAGAATTTGTTATTATAGCAGAGAGTATAGTCAACTCCTTTGCCATGTGGGAGAGCAGAAACAGATCTGTGGAGGGTGGAGGATAAAGTGACGGACATAGAGCTTTCTCTGGAACAGTGAGGAAACAAGTGTTTCAGAGAATGACAGTGCCCATCAAAAGTTGTAGAAACCCAGTGACTTCCAGGCAGGTAGTTTTAAGAGATGGGATAGAGTGTAATATTTAAGTGATATGGACTTTTCATCAAAAAATACTATATTTATCAAAATAATTGTATCTGTATTCATGATTTTGCAAAGTAGTATCAAACTAATGCAAAACAGAGAGTGAACTTGGATAACTTATAATGTATTTTTCATTAAACTCTACTACCATTATTCAGTATTTAATTATCCTGACTTTTCGCAAGTTTCTGCTACAAAGTGCTTTTGAGTGTTGAGAGGGGACCTTCTTACTTGATAAATCCTTGTCTTGAGTGTGCGTAGAGTACAGCTCCTCTATAGGTGTAAGCCGCCTACTTTTTTCAGAATAACACTCTTCAAAGTTTTATTCAACTCCACTTTCAACTCCTTCAGTCTTTGTAAGATCAGTAACAAATGATGCTAGTTTTCTTTTTGGGGTATATATACTCAGAGTGTGGTGGTTTCTTTCTTTTTCTTTTTGAGGAAAGCCTTTCACTGTGCTTTGTAAACATACCATTTTATTTTAACTGGGAGAACCTGCTTATTAAGAGTCAAATTTTCTTCTATGGAAAACTTTAAGGCTTAAAGCCAACATAGCAGAACCATTTTTTTTAATTTAATTTTTAAGTTTTTTTTTTTTTAATTGAGGGGAAAATTCTTTAAATTCTGTAATGTTTTACAATTTTCAAAAGCTTCAGAAACATGATTTCATGTAATCCCATAAAGGAACATTTTTCCTCCTGTGCCCCTATATTGCCCTTCCCTCCATCCCTGTACCCACTAGTAACTACTAAGTATATTCTCTATATCTGTGAGACTGCTTTTTTGTTTTATTTACTAGTTTATTGAGTTTTTTAGATTTCAAAAAGGCAGGGGGTTTTGAAATCATGCCATTTGAATATAGCAGTTGGTGGAAAAGGAAACGAAATAAGAGAATTTGTTATTATAGCAGAGAGTATAGTCAACTCCTTTGCCATGTGGGAGAGCAGAAACAGATCTGTGGAGGGTGGAGGATAAAGTGACGGACATAGAGCTTTCTCTGGAACAGTGAGGAAACAAGTGTTTCAGAGAATGACAGTGCCCATCAAAAGTTGTAGAAACCCAGTGACTTCCAGGCAGGTAGTTTTAAGAGATGGGATAGAGTGTAATATTTAAGTGATATGGACTTTTCATCAAAAAATACTATATTTATCAAAATAATTGTATCTGTATTCATGATTTTGCAAAGTAGTATCAAACTAATGCAAAACAGAGAGTGAACTTGGATAACTTATAATGTATTTTTCATTAAACTCTACTACCATTATTCAGTATTTAATTATCCTGACTTTTCGCAAGTTTCTGCTACAAAGTGCTTTTGAGTGTTGAGAGGGGACCTTCTTACTTGATAAATCCTTGTCTTGAGTGTGCGTAGAGTACAGCTCCTCTATAGGTGTAAGCCGCCTACTTTTTTCAGAATAACACTCTTCAAAGTTTTATTCAACTCCACTTTCAACTCCTTCAGTCTTTGTAAGATCAGTAACAAATGATGCTAGTTTTCTTTTTGGGGTATATATACTCAGAGTGTGGTGGTTTCTTTCTTTTTCTTTTTGAGGAAAGCCTTTCACTGTGCTTTGTAAACATACCATTTTATTTTAACTGGGAGAACCTGCTTATTAAGAGTCAAATTTTCTTCTATGGAAAACTTTAAGGCTTAAAGCCAACATAGCAGAACCATTTTTTTTAATTTAATTTTTAAGTTTTTTTTTTTTTAATTGAGGGGAAAATTCTTTAAATTCTGTAATGTTTTACAATTTTCAAAAGCTTCAGAAACATGATTTCATGTAATCCCATAAAGGAACATTTTTCCTCCTGTGCCCCTATATTGCCCTTCCCTCCATCCCTGTACCCACTAGTAACTACTAAGTATATTCTCTATATCTGTGAGACTGCTTTTTTGTTTTATTTACTAGTTTATTGAGTTTTTTAGATTTCATATATGAGTGATATCATATCATAAATGCCTTCCTCTGACTTGTTTCACTTCTATCATAATGTCCACCATGTTTCATCCATGTAGTTTCAAGTCTCAAAATTTCATTCTTTTTTCTGACTGAGTGGTATTCCATTGTATCTATATACCGCATCTTCTTCATTCATCTGTTGATGAACTCTTAGATTGTTTATGTAACTTGGCAGTTATAAATAATGCCAGCAGAACCATTTTTTAAACAGAATCCTTCTTTCATAGTGAAAACTCCAAAAAAATATAGTAAAAGGTGTGGAAAGAATACAGTTTTGACTGAGTTAATGAGAGACTCTGAGTGTCAGTTTCTCCTGCTTCAAAGGCCTCCTGCCTGTTCTGTCTGTGTACTTTGGGTGAGCCCTTGGTTTTAGTACATGGCAATCCTCAAATCCTCTTCCAGTAAGTCGGCTCTTCCCATCAGGTGGCCAAAGAGGAGGATGAGATGGTTATATAGCATCACCAGCTCAGTGAACATGAACTAGATTAAGCTCCAGGAGTTAGTGGAGGACAGGGAAGCCTACATTCCATGGGCCGTGGCTTAGCGACTGAACAACAGTAACAACAGTCCTCAAAGTGTCTATAAGCTTACATCTCTGCCAGTGTTATACTGAGATCCAGTTCTCCCTAGCATACATTTAAAACACTTGAAAGTCTTCCCTTAACATAATCTGCAAAACTTCATGTGTTTGGCCTCTGCATACTCTTTTACCCAACCCTGCACAGAATTTGGAAACTATACAGTGATCAAATACTCTCTTTGTGAGAGCCTTCCTAGGTGTGCTGGCTTGCTGGGTTGTTTTTTTTTTTTTTTTTTTCATCTATTAGTTGCCCAAGTGGGGTTCTGGCACTCATTTTTATTTCAGTTAGTAATTGAAAAGAAGCAGGACAATATCAGCTTGTTTTCTAGTTGTACCAATGTTTCATGTAGTTGTCCTTAAATATTTCAAGGACATAGTATTATTTCAGACAGGTATTCTTTCCCACAAGGAACAAACCTATACTAATTCTTTGTCAGAAAATATTTCAAATACTAGTTTGTGAAACACCTGTGGTTGTGTACAAATAAGAGAACACCCACTCGGAACATTCCTAACTGCCTGACACAGTCAGCTCTAGGGAGAACACCGTGAAAGGCTTTTCCTTCTTCCTTTCCTCTTTGTGCACACAGGCTCAAACGCATGAGATGATAACCTATTCTGGAGATCTTTTCATTCTAAATGGATTATTTTATAGTTGCCACCTAGGACTGTGGCAACAAAGAACCGTAAACAAGATGGCTTAAGATAACAGCAGTTTATTGTCTCCCAATTCTGAAGACCAGAAGACCAAAGTGACAGTGTCACCAGGGCCATCCTCCCTCTGAAACCTGTAGGGGAGAATTTCCCCTGCCTCATTCTAATTCTGGGAGCTTGCCAGAAATCCAGAGTAGCCCTTGGTTTGCAGGTACAGTGCATGAGTCTCTGCCTCCATCATCACACGGAGACAGGCAGGATGGTAGAATTCCTTACATCCAGAATAAACCAACCAGGATAGTAAATGGACTAGAAAGGAAACCAATGCAACTGTTGTTGTTTTTCTTTAATTTTAATTTATGGTTCTAAAAACAAAATAGACTTCTTGAATAAAACATAAAACAGCTCCAGGAGTTAGTGGAGGACAGGGAAGCCTACATTCCATGGGCCGTGGCTTAGCGACTGAACAACAGTAACAACAGTCCTCAAAGTGTCTATAAGCTTACATCTCTGCCAGTGTTATACTGAGATCCAGTTCTCCCTAGCATACATTTAAAACACTTGAAAGTCTTCCCTTAACATAATCTGCAAAACTTCATGTGTTTGGCCTCTGCATACTCTTTTACCCAACCCTGCACAGAATTTGGAAACTATACAGTGATCAAATACTCTCTTTGTGAGAGCCTTCCTAGGTGTGCTGGCTTGCTGGGTTGTTTTTTTTTTTTTTTTTTTTCATCTATTAGTTGCCCAAGTGGGGTTCTGGCACTCATTTTTATTTCAGTTAGTAATTGAAAAGAAGCAGGACAATATCAGCTTGTTTTCTAGTTGTACCAATGTTTCATGTAGTTGTCCTTAAATATTTCAAGGACATAGTATTATTTCAGACAGGTATTCTTTCCCACAAGGAACAAACCTATACTAATTCTTTGTCAGAAAATATTTCAAATACTAGTTTGTGAAACACCTGTGGTTGTGTACAAATAAGAGAACACCCACTCGGAACATTCCTAACTGCCTGACACAGTCAGCTCTAGGGAGAACACCGTGAAAGGCTTTTCCTTCTTCCTTTCCTCTTTGTGCACACAGGCTCAAACGCATGAGATGATAACCTATTCTGGAGATCTTTTCATTCTAAATGGATTATTTTATAGTTGCCACCTAGGACTGTGGCAACAAAGAACCGTAAACAAGATGGCTTAAGATAACAGCAGTTTATTGTCTCCCAATTCTGAAGACCAGAAGACCAAAGTGACAGTGTCACCAGGGCCATCCTCCCTCTGAAACCTGTAGGGGAGAATTTCCCCTGCCTCATTCTAATTCTGGGAGCTTGCCAGAAATCCAGAGTAGCCCTTGGTTTGCAGGTACAGTGCATGAGTCTCTGCCTCCATCATCACACGGAGACAGGCAGGATGGTAGAATTCCTTACATCCAGAATAAACCAACCAGGATAGTAAATGGACTAGAAAGGAAACCAATGCAACTGTTGTTGTTTTTCTTTAATTTTAATTTATGGTTCTAAAAACAAAATAGACTTCTTGAATAAAACATAAAACAGCTCTTGAAAGGATCACTGAGTCTGACCAGAGAGTAAGGAATTCTTAGTCTAGGGACTAAGAACTAAGTGGATCACTGCAGCTGGATTTTACCTTGAGGATATTTAAAGTAACTTACACTAAATTACCATTTACATTGTTTTTTGTGATCTCACATGGATGAAAGAAGAGACTAAGTCGAAGAGCCACCCATGATGAAGATTCTGATAGGTAGCCTCACCCTCTCCGTACATCTGATGACACTCTCAATGTAAAAGTAAATTGGGAAAATTACATCCCCAGCCATGGGCCTAAAAGGAAAGTTAACCCTTTCAAACACAAGAGCTGAATGGGAGGGAAAAAGACACTGTTGAGAGTTAAAACCACAAACCATGAGAATACTTAAATACACAACACATGGGTGGTCAAAAATTTCAAACCAAGAATTTAATTTAGAGAGATCCCAAATTGTTGGTGTCCCAAAGACCACCTGGCAGAAGCAAATGCAAAGCTCTATAAGAATCCATTGTCTTGCTAGCCCCCAAGGACTTTCCATAATAAACCCTAAGGCAATTAAGAAACCCACAAACAAAAATAACTAAACAAACACCATGAGGAAGAACCAGCAGAAACAGATTCTCAGGAATTTTAAGGACAATGAAATGTCAGACACAATTTACAAAATATGTTTGATCTCTTATAATAAATTAAAGCCAAGTGTGAAAAAGTGCATAGGGTATAAGGAACTATAGGAAATAACAAAGCAGCTTTGAAAAATAACCAAATAAAATTTCTAGAAATAAATTGTATAGTTGGAATAAAAATGCCAAAGGATATTTTAAACAAAATGCTCTGACAAAAGAAAGACTTAGTGAGTTGATGATTAGATCTGAAAAAAAATTAGCCAGAATATAGCACGAGGAGGCAAAGAGACAAAAAGATTAAGAGGCATTGTGAGAACATGTAAAAAGTCTAACATTTGTCTAATTGGAGTCTAAAAAGAAGAGAGCATAGAAGCAATATTTGAAGACAAATTACCAGGAATCTTCCAAAATTGATGAAAGATTGCAGCATCAAATTCAAGAATCTAAACAAATCTCAAGCATATTAAATGAAAATATATCCACACTTTAACAAATACTGGTGAAACCGAAGGTCACGGAAAACAAAACATAAATCAGTTAAAAGAATGAAGAAAAAGAGTAAGCTGGATTTTACCTTGAGGATATTTAAAGTAACTTACACTAAATTACCATTTACATTGTTTTTTGTGATCTCACATGGATGAAAGAAGAGACTAAGTCGAAGAGCCACCCATGATGAAGATTCTGATAGGTAGCCTCACCCTCTCCGTACATCTGATGACACTCTCAATGTAAAAGTAAATTGGGAAAATTACATCCCCAGCCATGGGCCTAAAAGGAAAGTTAACCCTTTCAAACACAAGAGCTGAATGGGAGGGAAAAAGACACTGTTGAGAGTTAAAACCACAAACCATGAGAATACTTAAATACACAACACATGGGTGGTCAAAAATTTCAAACCAAGAATTTAATTTAGAGAGATCCCAAATTGTTGGTGTCCCAAAGACCACCTGGCAGAAGCAAATGCAAAGCTCTATAAGAATCCATTGTCTTGCTAGCCCCCAAGGACTTTCCATAATAAACCCTAAGGCAATTAAGAAACCCACAAACAAAAATAACTAAACAAACACCATGAGGAAGAACCAGCAGAAACAGATTCTCAGGAATTTTAAGGACAATGAAATGTCAGACACAATTTACAAAATATGTTTGATCTCTTATAATAAATTAAAGCCAAGTGTGAAAAAGTGCATAGGGTATAAGGAACTATAGGAAATAACAAAGCAGCTTTGAAAAATAACCAAATAAAATTTCTAGAAATAAATTGTATAGTTGGAATAAAAATGCCAAAGGATATTTTAAACAAAATGCTCTGACAAAAGAAAGACTTAGTGAGTTGATGATTAGATCTGAAAAAAAATTAGCCAGAATATAGCACGAGGAGGCAAAGAGACAAAAAGATTAAGAGGCATTGTGAGAACATGTAAAAAGTCTAACATTTGTCTAATTGGAGTCTAAAAAGAAGAGAGCATAGAAGCAATATTTGAAGACAAATTACCAGGAATCTTCCAAAATTGATGAAAGATTGCAGCATCAAATTCAAGAATCTAAACAAATCTCAAGCATATTAAATGAAAATATATCCACACTTTAACAAATACTGGTGAAACCGAAGGTCACGGAAAACAAAACATAAATCAGTTAAAAGAATGAAGAAAAAGAGTAAGTAAAAATGTAGATTATATCTGAATATTCATCAGCAATGAATGGCTAGCAGTACAGGGGGCACTGGTTCGATCCTTGGCCCAGGGGGATCCCACGTGCCAAGGAGCGCTTGGACCAGTGTGTCGGATTACGAGCCAGCGCTCTGGAGCACGTGCACCCAGAGCCAGTGTTCTGCAATGAGAGAGGCCACTGCAATGAGAGGCCCACAAAGGCCAAAGAATAAAGATGGATGAAAATAAATAAATAAAAATACCAACAAAAGAGGCCAAAATTAAAAATAATAATAGTTAAAAAAAGAAAAAAAGGAAGAAGAAACAGGACAACCTAAACAAGAACATGATAAAATAGAAATCCTAAGTGGCCAAAACATCACATGAAAAGATGTTTAGTCTCATGGGAAATATAAATTTAAACAAAATTAAGATACCATTATGTTTCTGCCAATTAGAGAAAAAAACCTAAGAGTCCAACAATAGCAGGGAATAGGAAGGATGTAGAAAAATGAGGCTATTAGTGGGAGTATAAATTGACATGATCAACTTGGGAAATAGTTCAGCATCACATGTGACTTTGAAGATATGTGTAATGTATATGACAACCCACTCCAGCGTTTTTGCCTGGACAGAGAAGTCTGGCAGGCTACAGTTCACAGGTTCGCACAGAGTTGAGCGTGACTGAAGTGACTTAGCACACTCATGCCAAGCAAGGGAGGAGGCCTCCTTTAGCTCTTGCCACTCTTCTGCTCAAAAGTCTCCCATAACTTACCATCTTGTTCACAGCAAAATGCAAGCTCCATGCAGGGCCTGGAGAGCCAGCCCTACATGACCTTACCACTGGTCACCACACTGACATTCTGACCCCTTCCCTTCCCTCTTTCTTTACTCTGTGTTCCTTTCTCAGGGTTTTTGCCCTAACTTTCCCTAGACTGGGATTGCTTCTGTTCTGCTTTATCATGTGGCTCCTTCCGCCCCATTTTTAGGTCTTTGTACCTCTCCGGGAAATCTTCTCTGACAATCCTACTATAAATCCCAGTTCTCCTCTCCTAATGCATGTTCCTTTTACCCATTCCACGCTTTATTTTTATTCATAGCATCAAATCAGTCAAAAACTGATTAAAAAAATATCCACACTTTAACAAATACTGGTGAAACCGAAGGTCACGGAAAACAAAACATAAATCAGTTAAAAGAATGAAGAAAAAGAGTAAGTAAAAATGTAGATTATATCTGAATATTCATCAGCAATGAATGGCTAGCAGTACAGGGGGCACTGGTTCGATCCTTGGCCCAGGGGGATCCCACGTGCCAAGGAGCGCTTGGACCAGTGTGTCGGATTACGAGCCAGCGCTCTGGAGCACGTGCACCCAGAGCCAGTGTTCTGCAATGAGAGAGGCCACTGCAATGAGAGGCCCACAAAGGCCAAAGAATAAAGATGGATGAAAATAAATAAATAAAAATACCAACAAAAGAGGCCAAAATTAAAAATAATAATAGTTAAAAAAAGAAAAAAAGGAAGAAGAAACAGGACAACCTAAACAAGAACATGATAAAATAGAAATCCTAAGTGGCCAAAACATCACATGAAAAGATGTTTAGTCTCATGGGAAATATAAATTTAAACAAAATTAAGATACCATTATGTTTCTGCCAATTAGAGAAAAAAACCTAAGAGTCCAACAATAGCAGGGAATAGGAAGGATGTAGAAAAATGAGGCTATTAGTGGGAGTATAAATTGACATGATCAACTTGGGAAATAGTTCAGCATCACATGTGACTTTGAAGATATGTGTAATGTATATGACAACCCACTCCAGCGTTTTTGCCTGGACAGAGAAGTCTGGCAGGCTACAGTTCACAGGTTCGCACAGAGTTGAGCGTGACTGAAGTGACTTAGCACACTCATGCCAAGCAAGGGAGGAGGCCTCCTTTAGCTCTTGCCACTCTTCTGCTCAAAAGTCTCCCATAACTTACCATCTTGTTCACAGCAAAATGCAAGCTCCATGCAGGGCCTGGAGAGCCAGCCCTACATGACCTTACCACTGGTCACCACACTGACATTCTGACCCCTTCCCTTCCCTCTTTCTTTACTCTGTGTTCCTTTCTCAGGGTTTTTGCCCTAACTTTCCCTAGACTGGGATTGCTTCTGTTCTGCTGTATCATGTGGCTCCTTCCCGCCCCATTTTTTAGGTCTTTGTACCTCTCCGGGAAATCTTCTCTGACAATCCTACTATAAATCCCAGTTCTCCTCTCCTAATGCATGTTCCTTTTACCCATTCCACGCTTTATTTTTATTCATAGCATTTTGAACATGGTAGGTACTTTAGCTTATTTTTCTTTCTCTCATAGCTCAGTGCTTACTTAGAACGGCCAAACTAGATGATCAGTAACTCAATCATCGGATAAATAAATGTCTAGTGGTGTCTCAGTCTTTAGGATCACATGCTGAGGTTGTTCATCCAGTCCGAACTTTGGCTATTGGCTTATGTTCTGATGTATCCATTGCTAATTTGTGGGGTCTTTGTCCCAGCCTCTGAACACTCTGTGTCAGCCTTGCTCTGACACCAGGACTTTTGATTCTATCAACTTCTTTGACGCTTCCTGTTTCAACTACTCCTAACTCTTCTAGAACTCATGGAAAGTTCCTTCAGAAATTCCTTTTGGTTGAGAATGAAGACCTTGAGATGAGTTTCTCAGGCCTTTCCTCTGCCTAAACAGAAGCCAAAATGGCATCAATGCTCTTCTCTGGCTGTCCCAGGATGGTGAAAAGCAGTCACTATGACTGATTCTTCTCAGAGTTCAAGCAGGAACATGATTACATGCTCCTCGGCTTTGTGGTTCTTAAAACTATGTGTTGGGTCTCTGGTCCCTCATTTCTTTATTGATGCTTCCATGTGTAACCTGTGTTCTTCTTATCATTCTTCAGATCAGTTCAGTTCATTCACTCAGTCATGTCTGACTCTTTGTGACCCCCTGGACTGCAACATGCCAGGCTTCTCTGTCCTTTACCATCTCCTGGGGCCTGCTCAAATTCATGTCCATCGACTAATTCTTTGAATATTAATCAGTAAAGAGATAATTCCTCCTGTTGTTTAGAAGAAAGCAAAGGAATTGTTTTTCTTGTACTTGCTGTGTTTTGTTTCAAAAAGATTGGAAAAAAACACCCTCAGATATGATTGACATTCTCAGCTTTTAATCAGAGCCCCATACAAGAGGTTGCATCATCAAACAATTTAGTACTGCTTCCCTTTTAATGCTCTTTCCACTATAATGGTAATGTTTTCAGAGCAGCCTCATAAAAATAGGGCTTACAACCAAATAATTTACTGTGATGAGCTTAATTTTCAATACTGGCCTACTACTGGTCAATTTATATATGAAGTGAGACTTCAGAATTTAACTCATGTTCTTGACAATTAAATTACTACTTTTATATTCAGTATCTTACTTTTCAAGAATTGATTTTGGTATTTATTTCCTATGCTATAACAAAATACATAATTCTTTGATATAATCTCTACATTGAACTGATTTCTGTGCTTATTGCCAGATTGCTGATAGCAATATTTTCCCTATTTTTGTCTTTTAATTTTATTCCTTCATCCCCCAGTATTAAGAGATTTTTTTAAGGGTACAGGCTTGTCATCTTTTCTGGGGTCTTGCACATCTGTGAAAGTCTTCATGTCACCTTCACACAAGAAACACTACTTGGTTGGGTATTACATTTTTGAGTAGAAAATGGTCCCCTTCAAAACTGTAGACATTGCTGCCTCTAGTTCATAGGGGTATGTTTTTCCTTCCTCTTGATTTGTTACATTCTTTCCACAGTCTTCATTTTAATCTTCTCTTCTTATTTCTCGTAATAGATATGATCTAGCCATACTCCTTCAAAAGTCAGTGTGGATTCTCTGTCATCTTGAGAGATTGTTGAATCTCATTTGACTGTGCGGTTAAAATGTGGTGTCTAGTAGATAGTTACATGGTGCACCTTACCTCTGTAGATACACTTCCTCCTGTCCTCTTATTCTGATGTGTGATACTATGAACTCATGGAATATATAAAAACCTACCAGCAGACACTGCTGCCAAGGCAGATCTCTCCCCTGACTTGCAGTATTTCACACAGCTCATAGGAGGTTGTGTGTCTCTGCCAAAGCTCCCTCTCCCACTACTCCCTGCATAAGTCCTTACCTCCCTTTCCCTCCTAGATTGCTGTATCTAATCGAACAGAGGAAGACAGTTATTGGAGAACAGGAGATGTGGAGAGTGACAGGTGGAAGAGTCTGTCCAGACCTCGTTGATTGCTGAACTCCATTGCAGGTGAAAGGAAAAGTCTAGACTCTGGTTTTCACAAACAATTTATATTTTTATGCTCTTTCCACTATAATGGTAATGTTTTCAGAGCAGCCTCATAAAAATAGGGCTTACAACCAAATAATTTACTGTGATGAGCTTAATTTTCAATACTGGCCTACTACTGGTCAATTTATATATGAAGTGAGACTTCAGAATTTAACTCATGTTCTTGACAATTAAATTACTACTTTTATATTCAGTATCTTACTTTTCAAGAATTGATTTTGGTATTTATTTCCTATGCTATAACAAAATACATAATTCTTTGATATAATCTCTACATTGAACTGATTTCTGTGCTTATTGCCAGATTGCTGATAGCAATATTTTCCCTATTTTTGTCTTTTAATTTTATTCCTTCATCCCCTAGTATTAAGAGATTTTTTTAAGGGTACAGGCTTGTCATCTTTTCTGGGGTCTTGCACATCTGTGAAAGTCTTCATGTCACCTTCACACAAGAAACACTACTTGGTTGGGTATTACATTTTTGAGTAGAAAATGGTCCCCTTCAAAACTGTAGACATTGCTGCCTCTAGTTCATAGGGGTATGTTTTTCCTTCCTCTTGATTTGTTACATTCTTTCCACAGTCTTCATTTTAATCTTCTCTTCTTATTTCTCGTAATAGATATGATCTAGCCATACTCCTTCAAAAGTCAGTGTGGATTCTCTGTCATCTTGAGAGATTGTTGAATCTCATTTGACTGTGCGGTTAAAATGTGGTGTCTAGTAGATAGTTACATGGTGCACCTTACCTCTGTAGATACACTTCCTCCTGTCCTCTTATTCTGATGTGTGATACTATGAACTCATGGAATATATAAAAACCTACCAGCAGACACTGCTGCCAAGGCAGATCTCTCCCCTGACTTGCAGTATTTCACACAGCTCATAGGAGGTTGTGTGTCTCTGCCAAAGCTCCCTCTCCCACTACTCCCTGCATAAGTCCTTACCTCCCTTTCCCTCCTAGATTGCTGTATCTAATCGAACAGAGGAAGACAGTTATTGGAGAACAGGAGATGTGGAGAGTGACAGGTGGAAGAGTCTGTCCAGACCTCGTTGTTCTGATTTGCTCAGAAAACCTACCTTTCATCTTGCCGTAGACCCTGGGTTTTCTGAATATGGAAAAGTTCTGATGGAGGTGACTACTCTGTGGTTTTACACCTGTTCCTTCTTTCTTCTTCTTTTTTTTTTTTTATCAAATATTTCTATTGTAAGAAGCTTTGCCTGGATGGATAAACAAACAAAAAATAAAGTAACAGAATTTATTTAGCTCTTTATCCTTGGAATTTCCATTTCTAAAATTTAAAGACGTTAAACTGGAATCTGACCAATGGTTATTATCATTTACCTGCAGATTAATTTTAGGAAAACTTAGAAAACATAGTTAATTCCAGTGTATATATTATACAACAGCAAAGGGTTAATTTGTTTTAGGCAAAAGGAAGAAACTTTTCCTAAGGTATATTTTAAACTTTCAGTGGAATTTTAAAGTTAACCTTTTGCATGCAACTTACTTGACAGTTGAAACTTTCAAGGTCCCATTCAGCTCCAAGGACTAGTGCATTAGCCATACTCTAAAACTTTGGAGCAATCCCTGGGATTGAATTTCAGGCATGCGGGGAAGTCTTGTGCAGGCAAAAGACTGTTTAGGGATCTGGCCTTGCCGTAGCAGCTTCAGGTGTTCAGGTTTGCTGAGAGGCAGATGGCTTCTTGATTAGTCATCATCCCATCCTAGGAACAGTCAGAGAACAGTCAGGGCAGCAGAGCTCCCGTTGGAGAGTACACCTCCTGAACTGGAAGCTAGGGCTCCTTTGTCCCCACGGGCAGAGTGGATGCTTTCCACATCCTATTTTACTGAGTCACAGTTTTCTGAGAATGTCCTCAGTTTCAAAATGACATTTTTATGTGGCTTAATGTTCCTAATTTGCTACAACTTTCTTTACATCTCTACTTGCCTAAACCAAGGACCAGATGGAATACATTCTGGTCAGGCATCCAGACAGTTACTATTTAAGGGATAATGTAGCCTTTTAAAATTTTTCACAAGAGAGTAAGAGTCTGATTTTAGTACTCTCTATTCACAGGATAAACTTTATGCCAAGATAAATTTTAGCTCCCAATATTACCTTTCAATCAGAAACATTTTATTTTGGTTTTAGGGACCGTTTGGTTTTCTTATAGTTTTTGGTAACAGTTTGCTAACATCTAAAAAGAGATATAAATATTTGGCAAAGCATATGAACATGTTCCTTTATCTATTGTAAAAAAAACATTGAATTTCTGTTTCAGCATAGAGATAGAGCTGATGGGAATTATATTTAGGAGATGTAAGAATAATATTATGGTGAGACTTAAAAGAATTGTATAATCAAGTACTTAAAACATTTCTATTTTGTCAATTTCAGTAACAAATATAATTTAAAATAAGTAACTTTGGGGGATAAAAATGGGAAAAATGTATTTCTGATAGACCAACTGCTCTTTCCAAAGCCAAACTCATAACCTCTTTCCAACCATGGTCCTGTTTGATTGCCCAGAACAACTGACACACCTGTTTCTTCTCTCCTTCAGAATTTCTTCCTATTTTTACTTCTATAATGCTGCTCCTACTTCTTCTATCTCTGTGAATGTTCCTACTCAGCTTCTGTTATTCATTTCTTTCTGTATTTTTACTCCATAATTATAGGTATGCCTTAAGAATCTGCCATTTTTTAATTCTGTCTCTGTACTCCTCAAAAACCTACCCACACCAAACCAGAACAACACCTCTCATCATTTGTGTAGCTTCAACGCGGTAATGTTTCAATATAGATGCTTTAATTGTTATCTTATGAATAGTAATTCTGAATTTCTGGCTAGCTGTTTACATTGTACATTTACAATTCATGCAATTATCACATGTAACAATTAATAATTAAATTCCTGTTTCAGGTGTTCAGCTACCTTAAAACTGATATCCATCCTAATTTCCCTCTATTTGCATATGGAAGAGTAGTCTCCTTATCACTCAGGCTGAAGAACCCAGGGCCTTCTTTAATTCCTCCTTGTCACCATGTAACTTGCCACCCTGTTCTGTCGAATCTGATGCTAAGGTGTCCTTGAGGAAGATTTTGCCAAATTATCGTTTACAGTCTCTGCCACTGATTAGGGAACTTTTCTCTACAACAGTGTCAACACTATGTACTAAAAATTGTCTTATAGGGTAAAGTTCTGCTAACATTTTATGCCAAGATAAATTTTAGCTCCCAATATTACCTTTCAATCAGAAACATTTTATTTTGGTTTTAGGGACCGTTTGGTTTTCTTATAGTTTTTGGTAACAGTTTGCTAACATCTAAAAAGAGATATAAATATTTGGCAAAGCATATGAACATGTTCCTTTATCTATTGTAAAAAAAACATTGAATTTCTGTTTCAGCATAGAGATAGAGCTGATGGGAATTATATTTAGGAGATGTAAGAATAATATTATGGTGAGACTTAAAAGAATTGTATAATCAAGTACTTAAAACATTTCTATTTTGTCAATTTCAGTAACAAATATAATTTAAAATAAGTAACTTTGGGGGATAAAAATGGGAAAAATGTATTTCTGATAGACCAACTGCTCTTTCCAAAGCCAAACTCATAACCTCTTTCCAACCATGGTCCTGTTTGATTGCCCAGAACAACTGACACACCTGTTTCTTCTCTCCTTCAGAATTTCTTCCTATTTTTACTTCTATAATGCTGCTCCTACTTCTTCTATCTCTGTGAATGTTCCTACTCAGCTTCTGTTATTCATTTCTTTCTGTATTTTTACTCCATAATTATAGGTATGCCTTAAGAATCTGCCATTTTTTAATTCTGTCTCTGTACTCCTCAAAAACCTACCCACACCAAACCAGAACAACACCTCTCATCATTTGTGTAGCTTCAACGCGGTAATGTTTCAATATAGATGCTTTAATTGTTATCTTATGAATAGTAATTCTGAATTTCTGGCTAGCTGTTTACATTGTACATTTACAATTCATGCAATTATCACATGTAACAATTAATAATTAAATTCCTGTTTCAGGTGTTCAGCTACCTTAAAACTGATATCCATCCTAATTTCCCTCTATTTGCATATGGAAGAGTAGTCTCCTTATCACTCAGGCTGAAGAACCCAGGGCCTTCTTTAATTCCTCCTTGTCACCATGTAACTTGCCACCCTGTTCTGTCGAATCTGATGCTAAGGTGTCCTTGAGGAAGATTTTGCCAAATTATCGTTTACAGTCTCTGCCACTGATTAGGGAACTTTTCTCTACAACAGTGTCAACACTATGTACTAAAAATTGTTTACTCTTTAGAAATAACATTACTACCAACCTTACAGAAATAAAAAATAACTATAAGGTAATACTATGAACAATCATATGCTTAAGAATGGGTAAATTCCCAGGAAGATGCAGACTATTAAAACTGACTTAACAAGAACTATAAAACCAAATAGACCAACAGTAAGTAAATAAATTGAATTTTTCATTTTAAGACTTCTCAAAAGAAAAACTGAAACCCATATGACTTTGCTTGTAACTTTATAAAACATTTGTGGAGGAACTAACAATTCTTTACAAGTTAATTCTCAAATAAACTAGTAGAGGGAAAGCTTTTCAATTCTATCTATGAAGTCAGTACTATCTGGATACCAGAACTTGAGAAAACATCACCAGAAAAGAGCAAGGCAATAGATCAGCATCTCCCGTAATTATAGATGCAAAAATTCTCAGCATTGTGTTAGCAAACCAAATCTGGCACCACTTAAAAAAAAAAAGGTTATATACTACAAACAAGTGTGATTTTTCTTAGGAATGCAAGGTTGATTTAACTTTTGAATATCAATTAATGTAGCACACCATATCAGTAAAATAAAAGATGAACCCCAGGATCATCTTAATAGACATAAATAAAATATTAGACAAAATTAACATCTTTCATGGTAAAAATACTGAAGACTTGGAATAGAAGGGAGTAGAAGTTCCTCAACTTGATGAAGGGCATCTATAAAAACCCAGGACTAATATCATACTTGATGGTAAAAACTAAGTTTTCCTCTTAAGATCAAGAACAGAACAGAAATAAGCACTCTTTCCCCTGGAGATTCTAGTTCATGTCAATAAGACATGAAGAAGAAATAGAGATCTTCCAGATAGGAAAGGAAGAAGTAAAGCTGTCTGTTTTTGCACATTGCCTGGTCTTATACATAGCAAATCCTAAGAAATGTAATAAAAAAATAGTGAGAACTAAAAATGAGTTCAATGAGGAGGCAAGATCCAAGATCAGCATACAGGGACTTCCCTGGTGGTCCAGCGGGTAAGGACACAGCCTTGCAGTGCAAGGGGCGCCAGTTCCATCCCTGGTACGCCAGATCCCACGTGCCGCAGAACCGCTAGACTGACGTGTCCAATTACCGAGCCGGAGCTCTGGCGCGCATGCGCCCAGAGCCGGCACTCTAGACGCCACTGCGATGGGAGGCCCAAATGGGCCAAAGAACAAAGATGGATGAAACTAGACAAATGAAAGACCAGTGGAAGTGGCCCGCCTACCATCCTCCCTCCCTACCCCTGCCAAAATAAATAAATAAATTAAAAAAAAAAAAAAAGATCAACATACACAACTCGGTTGTATTTATATATATCAGCAATAAAAATCCAAAAATGAAATTAAGAAAGCAATTCCAGTTACAATAGCTTTAAAAAGAGTGAAATACTTAGAAATTTACTTAACCAAAGAAGTGAATGATTTGTAAACTGAACACAATAAAATATTGCAGAAAAAATTTATAGAAATTAAATGAAAGTAAATAAGTGAGAAGATATCTAAAGTTAATTGATTAAAAGACACTAATGTTACATGACAAGACCCTCCAAATTATCTAGAGATTTGACACAATTCCCCTCAGAATCCAAGCTGAATTCTTTCTAGAAATTAACAAAGTTATCCTAAAATAAATATGAAAATTCAAGGGACCAAAAATAGCTAAAAGAATCCTGAGAAGTACAGAGTTAGAGAACTAACACTTCTTGATTTCAAAACTTACTAACCTTAGTTACAAACCTTATTAAACTAAAATGTGGTACTGGCATCAGGATAGACATATAATTCTGTGCAATTGAGTTTAGAACCTAGATGTAAACTCTAAAATTATAAATTCTTATAAGAAAACATAATAAATCATTGTAACCTTGGTTTAGGCATATACTTTTTAGACAAAAAAGCACAAATATATAAAGGAAAAAATAAGTAAATTTTATTTTATCCTTATTAAAAACCTTTTTGCCTTAAAGGGCATTATCAAGAAAATGAAAAAACAGTTCACAAAATAGAAGAAAATATTTGCAAGCCATTATAATAAGGGAATAGCAAGAATACATAGCAAATCCTAAGAAATGTAATAAAAAATAGTGAGAACTAAAATGAGTTCAATGAGGAGGCAAGATCCAAGATCAGCATACAGGGACTTCCCTGGTGGTCCAGCGGGTAAGGACACAGCCTTGCAGTGCAAGGGGCGCCAGTTCCATCCCTGGTACGCCAGATCCCACGTGCCGCAGAACCGCTAGACTGACGTGTCCAATTACCGAGCCGGAGCTCTGGCGCGCATGCGCCCAGAGCCGGCACTCTAGACGCCACTGCGATGGGAGGCCCAAATGGGCCAAAGAACAAAGATGGATGAAACTAGACAAATGAAAGACCAGTGGAAGTGGCCCGCCTACCATCCTCCCTCCCTACCCCTGCCAAAATAAATAAATAAATTAAAAAAAAAAAAAAAGATCAACATACACAACTCGGTTGTATTTATATATATCAGCAATAAAAATCCAAAAATGAAATTAAGAAAGCAATTCCAGTTACAATAGCTTTAAAAAGAGTGAAATACTTAGAAATTTACTTAACCAAAGAAGTGAATGATTTGTAAACTGAACACAATAAAATATTGCAGAAAAAATTTATAGAAATTAAATGAAAGTAAATAAGTGAGAAGATATCTAAAGTTAATTGATTAAAAGACACTAATGTTACATGACAAGACCCTCCAAATTATCTAGAGATTTGACACAATTCCCCTCAGAATCCAAGCTGAATTCTTTCTAGAAATTAACAAAGTTATCCTAAAATAAATATGAAAATTCAAGGGACCAAAAATAGCTAAAAGAATCCTGAGAAGTACAGAGTTAGAGAACTAACACTTCTTGATTTCAAAACTTACTAACCTTAGTTACAAACCTTATTAAACTAAAATGTGGTACTGGCATCAGGATAGACATATAATTCTGTGCAATTGAGTTTAGAACCTAGATGTAAACTCTAAAATTATAAATTCTTATAAGAAAACATAATAAATCATTGTAACCTTGGTTTAGGCATATACTTTTTAGACAAAAAAGCACAAATATATAAAGGAAAAAATAAGTAAATTTTATTTTATCCTTATTAAAAACCTTTTTGCCTTAAAGGGCATTATCAAGAAAATGAAAAAACAGTTCACAAAATAGAAGAAAATATTTGCAAGCCATTTATCTAATAAGGGACGTATAGCAAGAATATATAAACAATTCTGAATCAAACAATAAAAAGACAACCCCAAAACAGACATTTCTCAGAACAGCTATAAAAAAAGATATTAAGAAGTGTTGGTAAGTATTTAGAAAAACCATAGCCCTCATACTTTGCTAGTGGGAATGAAAACTTGTGCAGCTGATTTGGAAAATATTTGTACCTCAAAGTATTAAATATGCAGATACCACATGACCCAGAAATTTCATTTCTAGGCATATAGTCAACATATGAGTTCAGTTTTGAAAATGTATGCTTTTTGAGAAAATCATTTGTTCATTCAAGTCTTTGAGTTTATTAACATAGATATGAGTGAAATAGTTTGTATAATTATTCTATAGTCTCCATATTTATGGTTATTTTTCTTAAGAACAGGTTATGTTGTAAATGACTCATATGTAAGCTCTTTCACATATGACACAGTCTCTAGGTGGTGGGGACAGGGAAAAATGAGAGAAATGTGGGAGGGAACTGAAGAAGGGGCCATGTCCCATGAGGGGTGTTTGCTGAAGTGAAGATGAAAGAGTAATAAGGTTAACTTTTACTGAACACTTACTATCTTATGGGAACTTCACCAATAAATCTTTACAACAGCCGCCAGGTTTGTGCGACTGTTCAGTCCTTTTCACAGATGAGGAAATTGGGGCACTGAAATGTTCAATAACTTGCCCAAGGTTGTGTGGTCCCTTAAAAGGCTGAGCTGGGATTTGAAAGGAAGCAGCAGAGCCTGTTCTTTGCAATCAATGCTGTGAGCTAAAGGAAGTGAAGGACTGCGTGATACGGAGTGAAGAATTTAGACAATATATCAGTAACTAAGAGGAATATTCGCTTTTAGAAATCTGCAGAAATTTTGGAAAATGAACTGCTAGATACCAGAATGTAATGGGTTCCAGCTGAATTTACCTAGCTCTTCAGTGATACAGTTTTCCCTCTTGATATCAGGGTGAAAGACTGAATACACAAGGAGATAATTGTCAAAAAACATATAAAAATAAAACTTTAACTCACAACCTGTAGCAACCAACTCAGGAAACCAACCTGTTATCTGGTTAAAGACAGCCACCCTGCTATCTGATATAAGTCAGATATAGGAAGTCAGACTGTCATCTCTAGTCACTAGTACTGGAAGCCAACCAGTAATGATCAACTCAAAATTTCTAGGACTTGATTTAATAAATGACAAATTCCTTAATTGTGTCTCCACTTTCAACTTAGGCCCAACAAAAAAAGCCAAATACACTCCTCTAAGTACTCACAAGGATGCTTGATTCTGGTTAGTCTGCCTACAGCCAACATGACGACAGCCTCCAACCAGGGCAGACTGAGCGTTTTTTCCCCACTCTGAAGCTCTCCCATTCCTCCACCTACCTTCGTGTCTCCTCCAGATGCAGGTGGTGGACTCACTTGCTGTATCAGGCTTTGGATAAATATTGCTCACGTGTTCTCTCATTTGGTTGGTCTTCATTTAGTTCCACAAGAATTACTTTTCTGTGTGTGTATGTCTGTGGTTTCCATTGCACTGCATTTCCATGGCAAGAGTTTGAAGATTAGGCTCGCGATTTATTCTTAGTTATATCTCCCTGAGCATAACCTAGTGTGTTTTACATTAGAAGGGAGCCAGAATATTTGCTGAATAGAATTTTTTATAAGAATTAGATTAGCTTATGTTTCCTTCCTCAGAGGTAGTTAGTTTAATAAATTATGTTGAAAAGATATTGCCCTTGTTCTATCGTAGCTTAGATAATAATAATAACAGATTAATATTTGTATATTAGCATCACTAATCCCATGCCAGGGATTAATTTAGTTGTTTCATATATGTTAACTTTCAGTACACCCACAGAAGGTAGGCATTATGATGATTCCTGTTTTGCATATGAGGGAACTAAGGGCAAAAAGCTTAGGTTGCCTAAAGGCATAGAGACCAGAAAATAGTGGAGGAATCTAGTCCTCGAGTCTTAATTGCTCTTATTGCTAAACTACAATGTCTCTCAATTTTAAAGATTTAATATCATCCACTTTGGGCTCTAGCCACCAAGTTCTGGAGACACAAAGGGGGATAAAATAGGATCCCTGCTTTTGTGGAATGTGGGCATTTTTAAATACTGCATCTTTGGGAAAAGGAATGAGGACATTGAGGGATTTGTAAAGGAGGGGACCTGGGGCCGGATGTTGAAAGATGCATTTTATGGTGAGAAGTTTTTTCCCCCAAAGACTTAACCAGGCTTGCTTGACTCAAGGTGGGGTTTGTGGAGGGAGTGGAAAGTGAAAAGTTCTGAGAAAAGGAGTCAGAGGCTACATTCTGGAGTTCTTTGTGGGTTACATATAAGAGCTTGAATTTTGTCCAGGTTTTATAAAAAGAAGATGTTGAAGAATTAGAACTGTGGTAGGAGAGTGTGAGTTGACATTATCTGAATTAAATATGCGTATATTCCCTTCACACTGGGTTCAGCTCTTCCTTAACAGAACAGAACAAACGATAAGTAAGAGTGTTTGAGCAGACACAGGAAAAGGCCTGGGCTTGGGGAAAGGTGAACGATACATTTAATCTCACCACACCTGCTAAGGGAGATGGCATGAGATAAGAAGCCAAGCCAAATGGTGATAGAAACTCAGGTCTTCCTGATAATCATTTAGTCCACAAGAAATTACTTTTCTGTGTGTGTATGTCTGTGGTTTCCATTGCACTGCATTTCCATGGCAAGAGTTTGAAGATTAGGCTCGCGATTTATTCTTAGTTATATCTCCCTGAGCATAACCTAGTGTGTTTTACATTAGAAGGGAGCCAGAATATTTGCTGAATAGAATTTTTTATAAGAATTAGATTAGCTTATGTTTCCTTCCTCAGAGGTAGTTAGTTTAATAAATTATGTTGAAAAGATATTGCCCTTGTTCTATCGTAGCTTAGATAATAATAATAACAGATTAATATTTGTATATTAGCATCACTAATCCCATGCCAGGGATTAATTTAGTTGTTTCATATATGTTAACTTTCAGTACACCCACAGAAGGTAGGCATTATGATGATTCCTGTTTTGCATATGAGGGAACTAAGGGCAAAAAGCTTAGGTTGCCTAAAGGCATAGAGACCAGAAAATAGTGGAGGAATCTAGTCCTCGAGTCTTAATTGCTCTTATTGCTAAACTACAATGTCTCTCAATTTTAAAGATTTAATATCATCCACTTTGGGCTCTAGCCACCAAGTTCTGGAGACACAAAGGGGGATAAAATAGGATCCCTGCTTTTGTGGAATGTGGGCATTTTTAAATACTGCATCTTTGGGAAAAGGAATGAGGACATTGAGGGATTTGTAAAGGAGGGGACCTGGGGCCGGATGTTGAAAGATGCATTTTATGGTGAGAAGTTTTTTCCCCCAAAGACTTAACCAGGCTTGCTTGACTCAAGGTGGGGTTTGTGGAGGGAGTGGAAAGTGAAAAGTTCTGAGAAAAGGAGTCAGAGGCTACATTCTGGAGTTCTTTGTGGGTTACATATAAGAGCTTGAATTTTGTCCAGGTTTTATAAAAAGAAGATGTTGAAGAATTAGAACTGTGGTAGGAGAGTGTGAGTTGACATTATCTGAATTAAATATGCGTATATTCCCTTCACACTGGGTTCAGCTCTTCCTTAACAGAACAGAACAAACGATAAGTAAGAGTGTTTGAGCAGACACAGGAAAAGGCCTGGGCTTGGGGGAAAAGGGGAACGATACATTTAATCTCACCACACCTGCTAAGGGAGATGGCATGAGATAAGAAGCCAAGCCAAATGGTGATAGAAACTCAGGTCTTCCTGATTTGTGCGGACTCACATAGAGTTGCTTCTGGTCCTCATTCTGATATTGAATGAATCACTTAACAGCTTCCAATTCCTGTTACTTTAAATATAAAATAAGATAGTATTACGCCTCAATCTTTAGGACTCTGTAATTCTAATCATAGAAATGATTCAAGTTTGGTGAAATGTTTAACCTTCTTGAATGCAGACAATATTAACAATCTCCGAGTAGAGTGGGCTGAGGTCTTGTCATTCCTAAAAGTGACCCCAGGAGTGGGTTATTGCTTTGCAAACACAATAAAAGGGCCATGAAACAGAAGTGATTGAAATTCTACCAATATAAACAGAGTGCTTCTTCTCTATTGATGTATTAAAGCAATACTATAAAAAGTAGAAAATTCCTTGCAACTCCAATTGTTGTCCTTGAGTTCCAAGGAGTCTACATCCCTCAGAGCAGATTCTAGATTTTAAAGATGCTCTGAATGAATAGGAAAAATTTCTCTGCTGTGGCCTAGCCCCAAGAATGTCAACACTGGTGGCCTGTGAAATTGTGCCTCTGCTGCAGTCATCTCTAAACAGTAACCTCTTAGGTTGAGCTAGTACTAGATATGAAAGGTCTTAGTGATGAAGAACGGCAAAGAGGTCCTCTTTTGCGTACATGTATGGTGAGAAGTTTTTTCCCCCAAAGACTTAACCAGGCTTGCTTGACTCAAGGTGGGGTTTGTGGAGGGAGTGGAAAGTGAAAAGTTCTGAGAAAAGGAGTCAGAGGCTACATTCTGGAGTTCTTTGTGGGTTACATATAAGAGCTTGAATTTTGTCCAGGTTTTATAAAAAGAAGATGTTGAAGAATTAGAACTGTGGTAGGAGAGTGTGAGTTGACATTATCTGAATTAAATATGCGTATATTCCCTTCACACTGGGTTCAGCTCTTCCTTAACAGAACAGAACAAACGATAAGTAAGAGTGTTTGAGCAGACACAGGAAAAGGCCTGGGCTTGGGGAAAGGTGAACGATACATTTAATCTCACCACACCTGCTAAGGGAGATGGCATGAGATAAGAAGCCAAGCCAAATGGTGATAGAAACTCAGGTCTTCCTGATTTGTGCGGACTCACATAGAGTTGCTTCTGGTCCTCATTCTGATATTGAATGAATCACTTAACAGCTTCCAATTCCTGTTACTTTAAATATAAAATAAGATAGTATTACGCCTCAATCTTTAGGACTCTGTAATTCTAATCATAGAAATGATTCAAGTTTGGTGAAATGTTTAACCTTCTTGAATGCAGACAATATTAACAATCTCCGAGTAGAGTGGGCTGAGGTCTTGTCATTCCTAAAAGTGACCCCAGGGAGTGGGTTATTGCTTTGCAAACACAATAAAAGGGCCATGAAACAGAAGTGATTGAAATTCTACCAATATAAACAGAGTGCTTCTTCTCTATTGATGTATTAAAGCAATACTATAAAAAGTAGAAAATTCCTTGCAACTCCAATTGTTGTCCTTGAGTTCCAAGGAGTCTACATCCCTCAGAGCAGATTCTAGATTTTAAAGATGCTCTGAATGAAGAGGAAAAATTTCTCTCTGCTGTGGCCTAGCCCCAAGAATGTCAACACTGGTGGCCTGTGAAATTGTGCCTCTGCTGCAGTCATCTCTAAACAGTAACCTCTTAGGTTGAGCTAGTACTAGATATGAAAGGTCTTAGTGATGAAGAACGGCAAAGAGGTCCTCTGGTTATGATCTTCTGCATCATGAAAAGACCAACATGATGGGAGATGTTACACAAAACATGTATTTCTAAATATGCTCTTTAAAACATGTATGTTTCCCAGTATAAAGTTAATGTTTTATAAAATTAGTTATGTTTATTAAAGAAAATCTAGAAAATACAAAAAAGTAAGAGACAAAATGTTGAATCCTGGTGCCACACTAGTTCCATTATCATTGGTGTATTTTTTCCTGATTTTTAAGATAATGTATTTCTGATTGCCAACATTATAAACAATCCATATTCTGATAAAACTTATTTTTAATTTAATAAACAATGAAATGCTTTATTAAAATTAACTGATTAATTTAATCGCCTAAAGAATAAATCCATGGAACTCTCCACAAAGAAGCATAATGGAAACATAAAATAACCAATGTTATTTAGCATATTCTAAACAAAAATTACAAATTCTAAAATAAAATATCACCTGATAAGTATTAGGTTTCCCTGTGCCAAACAGATGTACTTATTCAATTTTAATATAAAAATGCCAAATCACTCTAGTTATGGAAATCAACAGAATAGAAAAGTACAGGAAATATTAAAATTTTGATCAAAATTAGAATACGGATAGAAGTTTTTACAAGAAAGACAGGTAAAGAAAGGCAAGTATCTATTCATAGAGAAGATTGGGAGGTGCATATCTTTTTCTCTGTGATTTTTGACATGAGAAAAAGGTAAAACTTAATTAGGAGAGATATAGCTAATTCAGAAGATAAAATAAGACCAAAAAGTGAATAAATTGTGAGAATATGTTGTTGTTGTTGAGTTGCTAAATCGTGTCCAACTCTTTGCAACCCCATGAACTAAAGCACACCAGGCTTCCCTGTTCCTTCACTTTCTCTCAGAGTTCGATAAAATTCATGTCCATTGAGTTGGTGATGGCTATCTAACCATCTCAGCCTCTGCTGCCCTTTTCTCCTTTTGCCCTCAATCTTTCCCAGCATCGGGGTCTTTTCCAGTAAGTCAATTCTTTGTATCAGGTGGCCAACATATTGGAGGTTCAGCTTCAGCATCAGTCCTTCCAGTGAATATTCAGGGTTGATTTCCTTTAGCACCACAATTCAAAAGCATCAATTTTTCAGTGTCCTTTATGGTCCAACTCTCATATCTGTACATGACTACCAGAAAAACCATAGCTTTGACTATACTGACCTTTGTTGGCTAAGTGATGTCTTTGTTTTTTAATATGCTGACTAGGTTTGTCATAGCTTTCCTTCCAAGGAGCAAGTATCTTTTAATTTCACGGTTGCAGTCACCATCTGCAGTGATTTTGGAGCCCAAGAAAATACAATAAAATGTATTATGCATTATAGATAACTTATGTTCTCAAATGTAAAAAGCATTAAAGAATGAACACTGGATATTGTCTGTTTTAACAAGTAAAATAACAGACCTTTCAAAAAAATAGTTCAAGAGCAAAGCAATGCAGAAGAAAATAAATGACCTGGGATATAACACAATGTTAAGTGAGCATTTTAGAATGTATTGTGGCACAATTTAATGACTTGATTACATAGAATTTTAAAAGAGGTTCAAATAAAATGATAATTAATAGAACAGTAATTATTTGGGGGCTTCCCTGGTGGTCCTGTGGGTAGAGAGTCCGCCTTGCAGTGCAAAGGGCACCGGTTGCATTCCTGGCCTGGGAGGATCCCACGTGCCATAAAGCAGCTGGACCAGTATGTCCAATTAGGAGCCATGCTCTGGAGTGCATGAGCTCAGAGCCGGTGCTCTGCAGTGAGAGTGGCCCCTGCAATGGGAGGCCAACATAGGTCAAAGAATAAAGATGGATGAAAATAAATAAATAAACAATAAAAGAAGCCAAAATTAAAAATGATAATAACAGTAATTATTTTGCTAATTTGTAAGCTAGATGCTCATTAATTTAGATATAGGTATTCATGTAACTTTCTATTTCAAGAGTAGAGATATTGGTTGATGTAGATGTGATGTGATGTTGGTATAGTGAACAAGAGTTTGTGCTACTTCCTGATTTCATAATCTTGGGTCAGTTAGTTAATCTCTCTGTGCCTCATTTTTTCCATCTGTAAAATGGGAATAATAATACCTACCTCATATCATTATCATGACAATAAAAAGAGATGAGGTATTTAAAGGACATAGCACAGTGCTGACATATGGACCCAGAGAAACTAATCATTGTATAAGATGAAATAATTGTAAGAATCAGATTTAGAATTTGTGTTTTCTTCCCTCCTGTTTGGTGTTTCTTAGCAAGTACTATGAATATTTTTACCAAAGATATTATCATGGACAAAGTCAGCAACCCCTTGCTGATACTGTTTGTGCCCTCAATTTATGCAAGACAGAAGCAGAAAAAAAGAATACTAATATTTACTTACTTCCCCCTTGAATTCCTATGCTTTTTAAAAACAGAAGCATGAGTCAGAAGTTTAACAACAAAAAAAGAGGTAAGAATGATCAGATAGAGGGGAAAAAATCTACCCAGATGACATTTGAACTTGGTTTCATTATCATTTCTGTGGTAAAGTACCACTAATTTTTAGTTTTGAATATAATCTCATTCTAGGCTTAGTGATGGTCAAGTAAAGGGCACCTAATCTCTAAATCAAAAACTAAATGAAAATGTAAACGTGCAAATGTCACTATGAGGCCACATGTTCATCCTTCACATGACTTGCTAATGGGTTTCTTAGTATTTGGTGAAATAAAATCAAGGTATTGCGTCTGATCCCATGTGAGCCAATTAACTGCTTTAAGACATGTTTACCTCAGTCAGACTTGGCCCTTCAGCTTGCAAATGTATGATTTTGAAAGGAACAGTGGTTAAGTTAATGGGTAAGTGATAGTTAAAAGGTTAGGGGAAAAGATTCATTCCTAGTGATGGTAGGTTACTTCAGTAAAGGAAGATTCATGCAGAAAAGATTGTATAAAGGGGTACTTTGACATAGAAACACAGATGTTTTGCAAGGCGTGTTGTAAAGGTTAAAATATAAAAAGTTTAATCTCAGTTTGCTATATGATCATATTCACTGAATAAAAGGAGTTGTAAGTTAAATATTCCAATAATCTCTAAAACTCATTCTAACTTCCTCTTTGTTCCAGTTGTTTTCATTAGGTTTACTTCTCCAGATAAGACCACATATTGGGCCTGTTTCATATTTCTGTAATCTTCTTTAGAGGCCAGGCCCCAGATTCCTGCTATGACCTTCATTACTCATTAGATAAGAGCAGATTGTCTTCTCACCTTGAGAGAAGTGACCAAATGCTGCTGTAACTTAGACTCTCTTCTGATCTTTCCATCTTCCCAAACTAATCATTGTATAAGATGAAATAATTGTAAGAATCAGATTTAGAATTTGTGTTTTCTTCCCTCCTGTTTGGTGTTTCTTAGCAAGTACTATGAATATTTTTACCAAAGATATTATCATGGACAAAGTCAGCAACCCCTTGCTGATACTGTTTGTGCCCTCAATTTATGCAAGACAGAAGCAGAAAAAAAGAATACTAATATTTACTTACTTCCCCCTTGAATTCCTATGCTTTTTAAAAACAGAAGCATGAGTCAGAAGTTTAACAACAAAAAAAGAGGTAAGAATGATCAGATAGAGGGGAAAAAATCTACCCAGATGACATTTGAACTTGGTTTCATTATCATTTCTGTGGTAAAGTACCACTAATTTTTAGTTTTGAATATAATCTCATTCTAGGCTTAGTGATGGTCAAGTAAAGGGCACCTAATCTCTAAATCAAAAACTAAATGAAAATGTAAACGTGCAAATGTCACTATGAGGCCACATGTTCATCCTTCACATGACTTGCTAATGGGTTTCTTAGTATTTGGTGAAATAAAATCAAGGTATTGCGTCTGATCCCATGTGAGCCAATTAACTGCTTTAAGACATGTTTACCTCAGTCAGACTTGGCCCTTCAGCTTGCAAATGTATGATTTTGAAAGGAACAGTGGTTAAGTTAATGGGTAAGTGATAGTTAAAAGGTTAGGGGAAAAGATTCATTCCTAGTGATGGTAGGTTACTTCAGTAAAGGAAGATTCATGCAGAAAAGATTGTATAAAGGGGTACTTTGACATAGAAACACAGATGTTTTGCAAGGCGTGTTGTAAAGGTTAAAATATAAAAAGTTTAATCTCAGTTTGCTATATGATCATATTCACTGAATAAAAGGAGTTGTAAGTTAAATATTCCAATAATCTCTAAAACTCATTCTAACTTCCTCTTTGTTCCAGTTGTTTTCATTAGGTTTACTTCTCCAGATAAGACCACATATTGGGCCTGTTTCATATTTCTGTAATCTTCTTTAGAGGCCAGGCCCCAGATTCCTGCTATGACCTTCATTACTCATTAGATAAGAGCAGATTGTCTTCTCACCTTGAGAGAAGTGACCAAATGCTGCTGTAACTTAGACTCTCTTCTGATCTTTCCATCTTCCCAAACTAAAGATTCCTGGTATGGCTAAATGTCTTTCATCTTCTATTAGGTCCCACTTTGATAAGTTGGTATGTAACATCCTAGCATCTCACTTTCTCTTTGGTCTTTTACTGAATTGGACTCCCTACATTTTGGAGTTGGGAAGAAAAAGTACAATTCCTTAAGAGTAGAGGGCTGCAAGGTCTCTGAAGTGTAAAACCATATGATCTTCCATTCTGAAGGACAAAATAATGCATTTGTGTCTGTTATGAATTTTGTGTGAAGCATGCTTCTATCATCTTCCTTAGCTTGCTGAGTGCACACTGGAAAAAAAGGCTGTGATGTGAGATTTATGAAGCACCCACTTTCTCCAGCCTATTTAAGTTTACTATCCAAGCCTCAGACTCTTCCTGACAGATAGGACGGACCTGGTACTGATAGTCCCTCCCAGCTGAGTCTGTCTTTGATGTTTTATTAAGTGTATGATTTACTGTTTCTTCCTTTGATTTACCAGTGGAAGTAAGAAAAAATGAATCTTAGGTTGATAACAAAATCCAAATGGTCACTTTGAAGGAATTGCTTTAAATGTTAGTTTTCAGAAGAGCAAGACCTCCACTAAGAGTAGTTCCTATCATCACACATATGTTCAGATTTGAAGTTGATTCTGTGATCTAACAATATCATTTGAAGAAAATTTTGCTCTGGAAGGAAAAGTGGTTATCCTGTATGTATTTGTGTGTGTGTGTGTGTGTGTGTGTGTGTCTGTCTGTCTGTCTGTCTGTCTGTCTGCATGCACGCATGCACTGAGGTTAGCAAATTCTTTCTGCTGGGTTAGGAAAAAAAAAAGAAGCAACAATGATGTCACTTCATCTAGTCCCTTGCAACCTAGAATAGAGTTAGAAATTGGTCACTGTTGCAGGCTTTTCTTCCTTCCTGTAAGATCCTAATAATCCCACTGTCATCCTAATAATCATCATTTCTGAACACTAAAAAATAAAATACCAGATGTGTATCTCTGCACAGCACTTCCAAGGATGCCACAGGGAGTGCTGACATTTTGGATCTTGGGATCTTGTTATGCTTGAAGCTTAACTGGTGGAACATCAACATTCTTTGCTTTCTCTTTGCAAAATATTTGCTATAAAGTGTAAATAAAGAAAGGGGAGTATTTTTTTTCACAGTGCTACGCCAAAACATCTGGCATCTGAGGTTGTGTTTATACCCTTCTGCACTGCAGGCTCCTCCTTCAAAGCAATCTGGATTTTTCTTTCACCTCCTTAAATGTCCAAAAAGTAACTTTTATGTTTTTCTTAGGAAGACAATTGTGTTCAGGCATATGGAGCATCTTAAATGCTGGGGCCAAAAAAATAAGTCACTAAGGGAAACTCTCCAGTTTATCTTTACAGCACACCTGTTTATATCCCAAGGGCTCAGTGTCACTCAGAGCTCTACCTCCATGCTCAAAATGTCAGATCCAAAAATAACACAGTGCTTCTTGGAACATAATTTCATTTAAAAATGTATTTCCACCTTGCCTTGCTCCAAACAACATAATTACAAAGAATAGCTCAGTATGATAAAGCAAACAATATGAACTGAGAGAGGAAATTGGGTAGAAAATATTAACATGGAAACTGAACATAAAATTAGGATAGAAAGCAAGAAGTAAGCTTAATACACAAAATGCATGCTGTATACTCACATTGAAAAGAGGTGAGCTACAGCCTTGGCTCTGAATTTCCTAGTAAACAAGCAAAGAAGAGAAACAGGATTAATCATTTGAGTTTCAAAGTGGAGAAAGAGAAACAAACCAGCTGCTCAAGAGAAATTCTTTCTCTCTGGTACAAAGCATCATGAAAATTTTTCCTTTGTGTCTTCATAAAAAGAACATGTTAAGGGCGAGAGCAGTATCTTTAGTATTATTCTTGTTATGATTGTGTTATGTGAAGCAATGGCCTTCACACGGCTGTTGAAATAATGTTTCTTAAAGTAGGTCCATGAAGTTGCTTCAAAGCAAAGTATCATAATAGGAATCCTAAGCTGTCATCCATGATCACAGATCACTGGTGATCTCACAGAATCCAAAGTGATATTTTAGTTTGCTGACTGATTAAACTTAAAAAAGTTCTTCATAAACCTCCATTCATGCATTTGACAAAAATATATTTGTTAAGCACTGACTATGTGCCAACCATTGTTCCTGGTGTTGGGTATGTAGCAAAACAGACAAAAATCAGTTTTTGAGGAACTTAAATGCTAGTGAAGATGAGAGAGATAGACAATTGAAAGGTTTAAAAAAATTTTCAAGAATAATCGTGGTAACACTGAGACAAAAATTCAACAGGGTAATGATACAAGAAGGGACAATTTTGATGGGTTATTCAGGAGGTGCCTCCCTCAGGCAATGGCAGTTGAGTTGATTTATAAATGATGAGAAGAACCAGGCAAAAAATCTGGAAAACCCCAGCAATCCCAGCAGAGTGAATGGTGATGCGAATTTCCAAGAATGAGCTTGTTGTGTTGGAGGGGCCTGTGGGACTGGAATATGCTAAACAAAGGGGAATGGTAACCAGAAGACCTTGAACCTGCATGGCTCTGTGACTTGTCTGTGGAGATTAAAAAAAAAAGAAAAAAGACTCATCTACTCTAAAACATTTTGAATCCCATCATTGATAATTGTCATAATGCCATACAATTATGATAATTGTTTTCTATTGTTGTAATATGTCAGAAGATCTTTGACCTGTGTTAGGAAATTGCTGTAATAAATGCATCTATGATGTCATATGAATCTTATTAATTGCTAGTATAAAAATACTCCGATATAATTTGGGGAACAGTCACAGTCAGTAGCTTAATACACAAAATGCATGCTGTATACTCACATTGAAAAGAGGTGAGCTACAGCCTTGGCTCTGAATTTCCTAGTAAACAAGCAAAGAAGAGAAACAGGATTAATCATTTGAGTTTCAAAGTGGAGAAAGAGAAACAAACCAGCTGCTCAAGAGAAATTCTTTCTCTCTGGTACAAAGCATCATGAAAATTTTTCCTTTGTGTCTTCATAAAAAGAACATGTTAAGGGCGAGAGCAGTATCTTTAGTATTATTCTTGTTATGATTGTGTTATGTGAAGCAATGGCCTTCACACGGCTGTTGAAATAATGTTTCTTAAAGTAGGTCCATGAAGTTGCTTCAAAGCAAAGTATCATAATAGGAATCCTAAGCTGTCATCCATGATCACAGATCACTGGTGATCTCACAGAATCCAAAGTGATATTTTAGTTTGCTGACTGATTAAACTTAAAAAAGTTCTTCATAAACCTCCATTCATGCATTTGAAAAAAATATATTTGTTAAGCACTGACTATGTGCCAACCATTGTTCCTGGTGTTGGGTATGTAGCAAAACAGACAAAAATCAGTTTTTGAGGAACTTAAATGCTAGTGAAGATGAGAGAGATAGACAATTGAAAGGTTTAAAAAAATTTTCAAGAATAATCGTGGTAACACTGAGACAAAAATTCAACAGGGTAATGATACAAGAAGGGACAATTTTGATGGGTTATTCAGGAGGTGCCTCCCTCAGGCAATGGCAGTTGAGTTGATTTATAAATGATGAGAAGAACCAGGCAAAAAATCTGGAAAACCCCAGCAATCCCAGCAGAGTGAATGGTGATGCGAATTTCCAAGAATGAGCTTGTTGTGTTGGAGGGGCCTGTGGGACTGGAATATGCTAAACAAAGGGGAATGGTAACCAGAAGACCTTGAACCTGCATGGCTCTGTGACTTGTCTGTGGAGATTAAAAAAAAAAGAAAAAAGACTCATCTACTCTAAAACATTTTGAATCCCATCATTGATAATTGTCATAATGCCATACAATTATGATAATTGTTTTCTATTGTTGTAATATGTCAGAAGATCTTTGACCTGTGTTAGGAAATTGCTGTAATAAATGCATCTATGATGTCATATGAATCTTATTAATTGCTAGTATAAAAATACTCCGATATAATTTGGGGAACAGTCACAGTCAGTAGGGAACCACAGCTAACATGGCAGTTGAGGTCAATCAGTAGACCCTCATATTCTGAAATTAGCCTCACTAATTTCAGTGACATTAAGTATTCTAATGTGAATCTTCATTCATGCTGGGTGTCTGCAGGATGCAAGCCAGTCAATGTCAGGTGTGGAGGAATTCTTTCAGGTGCTAAGGAGTCCCTTGAGGCACTGGATTAGAAAGAGATGGTTATTAAATCATCACTCAAACTGCAAATCATCTCTACAAGTCTTTAAGTGTGAGCAGTGTACTCCCTCACCTTGGTATGATTAGAAAATTATAGTGAGGAATAGGAATATACCTTCTAACTAGAAAGATCATCTAAAGTTTTGAAAATTTCTCATCCACTTAAGCAATGGCTTCCTGAAATGCAGATAATACTGAGAACAGTGAGAGGACTGGAAATAAAATATATAACAGACGGAAAAGTCCATAATTCATTCAGCTGTTTAAATGAATTCTGATGTTTAAAGACCGCCTCCTTCAATATTCTATTAATTGTTACAAAGGATGTTTATAAATGGCAGAATTTACTAGGAAGAGGAATAAATGCACTTTAAAGTGAACGTGACATCATCCTCTAGGATTTGACATCTTGGAAACAGCTGCCACAACAGGTTTTTATCATGCTTTCTTAATTAACACCATTGTGACATCAGTCTATGGCCGCCAATAAATTATCACTAAAATAAATAAATAAATCTGTTTAATACTATAGGATTCCAGAAAGGAAGCTAGTATTTAAATCTGGAAACCAAAACATATTCTTTAATAGAAAGTTGATAAAGCAATTATCCTCCAATTAAAAATAAAAAGAAAATTGTACACAATTATATTTCCTTATCCTAAACACTGTATAAGAAGTTAATTAGTAGGTGGTAGAAGTAGCTTAAAACTTAAAATACTTAATTTAAGGACTTGCTGTTCAGCTTGAGTATGTAATACACCCATTTGGCTGTTTTCTATTGTTGTAATATGTCAGAAGATCTTTGACCTGTGTTAGGAAATTGCTGTAATAAATGCATCTATGATGTCATATGAATCTTATTAATTGCTAGTATAAAAATACTCCGATATAATTTGGGGAACAGTCACAGTCAGTAGGGAACCACAGCTAACATGGCAGTTGAGGTCAATCAGTAGACCCTCATATTCTGAAATTAGCCTCACTAATTTCAGTGACATTAAGTATTCTAATGTGAATCTTCATTCATGCTGGGTGTCTGCAGGATGCAAGCCAGTCAATGTCAGGTGTGGAGGAATTCTTTCAGGTGCTAAGGAGTCCCTTGAGGCACTGGATTAGAAAGAGATGGTTATTAAATCATCACTCAAACTGCAAATCATCTCTACAAGTCTTTAAGTGTGAGCAGTGTACTCCCTCACCTTGGTATGATTAGAAAATTATAGTGAGGAATAGGAATATACCTTCTAACTAGAAAGATCATCTAAAGTTTTGAAAATTTCTCATCCACTTAAGCAATGGCTTCCTGAAATGCAGATAATACTGAGAACAGTGAGAGGACTGGAAATAAAATATATAACAGACGGAAAAGTCCATAATTCATTCAGCTGTTTAAATGAATTCTGATGTTTAAAGACCGCCTCCTTCAATATTCTATTAATTGTTACAAAGGATGTTTATAAATGGCAGAATTTACTAGGAAGAGGAATAAATGCACTTTAAAGTGAACGTGACATCATCCTCTAGGATTTGACATCTTGGAAACAGCTGCCACAACAGGTTTTTATCATGCTTTCTTAATTAACACCATTGTGACATCAGTCTATGGCCGCCAATAAATTATCACTAAAAATAAATAAATAAATCTGTTTAATACTATAGGATTCCAGAAAGGAAGCTAGTATTTAAATCTGGAAACCAAAACATATTCTTTAATAGAAAGTTGATAAAGCAATTATCCTCCAATTAAAAAATAAAAAAAGAAAATTGTACACAATTATATTTCCTTATCCTAAACACTGTATAAGAAGTTAATTAGTAGGTGGTAGAAGTAGAAAAGTTTCTTTAAAAAAACTTCAAACATACTCCCACTTTCACAGATTGTTTAAAATTTGCTGTGAACTCTAACTTGCTGTTCAGCTTGAGTATGTAATACACCCATTTCTGTGGTCTTGTACCCTCTTCCCTTTAGTTCAGTTTGAAAGGAAGATCCAAGCCTCCTTCAAGGACTTTCCAGCCTTTTATAGACTGATAAACTGATAGCTGGGGCCTATTAACAGCTTTCTTAAGTTTCTTAAATTCATGTTCAAGTTTTATTTCCTTTTAAGAATCGGTGTACAGACACAAATCCATTCTTCCTATTCATTCCCTGCCTGCCTTTGTGCATATATCATCAACTTGCATGAAAGACTGATAGAACTGGGTAAAAAGAAATAAAATATCAAGACATTTTGAAAATTCTAACTGCCGAATTATGTCATTAGTTAAAAGAAGATTAGTTGCTCTACAAGCAAAACATAATAGAAGCCCATTCATATTACTCAGAAATTTCCACACTAAAATAATCCCATCATTTATCTGGGCTTGAGGATTCATTACTTCCCCTCTAAGAGCTAGCTAAAAATTGCTTGCTTTGCCTCTGTTAGGCACAGCATATTTCTAGAATGTGCAAACATTAATTCTCTGTCTATACTGCAGAAAGTTAAGCAGACACTTGGCAGTTGTTCAGTTCCTTGCACCAGTGGAGACAACCAGCTGTCGTGAATTATTTTATCAAGCTTCACAAACAAATGCTCACTTAACCTAATAGCTGTGTAGACTTCACCAGACTGGGAAGCATTAGAATCAACATCAAATCTCATAATTTACTACAAGTTATGCTAAAGAGCATGATGGCATTCTCCATATTTTTCTGGAACAAAACCAAACAAAATTTCAAGGTCCAGGTATGCAGAGGCTTTGTTACCTCCAAAAAAATGGGGCATTTCTCTTGAAGAATGCATTAGAGATAAAAAAGAACCCATGGTAATAGCTAATGTATCAGTAGGCTCTGCCTCTGCTCCCAGAATCTTGCTGAGCTCCTTGTGAGCATTATTTCATTCTTTCATCACAAAATCCCTGTGGGTTCATTATTATCATTGCCATTTCACAGTACCAAGGTTTTAAAATGTATGGTAGCTTCCCCCAGTTTAGACAGCTAGTTGGTAAGTGAAGTAGCTGATTTCAAATCTTACCATCTGCCTCCTTAACATCTTTACTAGAATTGTGGCCCGTTTAACCCAGGATGAGCCAGGATGTAAGTTTTGATGGGATGACAGATATATCATGAATACAAAATAAAGGCAATAGTTATTTTCTGAAATGAATACAGCTAGTCTTGGAGATAAGAATATCAATTAAAGCCTGAATCCTGCTGATTATTTAGAAAAGAAAGTAAAAACTGACTCTTGAAAATATTACTTTCTTAAGTTTCTTAAATTCATGTTCAAGTTTTATTTCCTTTTAAGAATCGGTGTACAGACACAAATCCATTCTTCCTATTCATTCCCTGCCTGCCTTTGTGCATATATCATCAACTTGCATGAAAGACTGATAGAACTGGGTAAAAAGAAATAAAATATCAAGACATTTTGAAAATTCTAACTGCCGAATTATGTCATTAGTTAAAAGAAGATTAGTTGCTCTACAAGCAAAACATAATAGAAGCCCATTCATATTACTCAGAAATTTCCACACTAAAATAATCCCATCATTTATCTGGGCTTGAGGATTCATTACTTCCCCTCTAAGAGCTAGCTAAAAATTGCTTGCTTTGCCTCTGTTAGGCACAGCATATTTCTAGAATGTGCAAACATTAATTCTCTGTCTATACTGCAGAAAGTTAAGCAGACACTTGGCAGTTGTTCAGTTCCTTGCACCAGTGGAGACAACCAGCTGTCGTGAATTATTTTATCAAGCTTCACAAACAAATGCTCACTTAACCTAATAGCTGTGTAGACTTCACCAGACTGGGAAGCATTAGAATCAACATCAAATCTCATAATTTACTACAAGTTATGCTAAAGAGCATGATGGCATTCTCCATATTTTTCTGGAACAAAACCAAACAAAATTTCAAGGTCCAGGTATGCAGAGGCTTTGTTACCTCCAAAAAAATGGGGCATTTCTCTTGAAGAATGCATTAGAGATAAAAAAGAACCCATGGTAATAGCTAATGTATCAGTAGGCTCTGCCTCTGCTCCCAGAATCTTGCTGAGCTCCTTGTGAGCATTATTTCATTCTTTCATCACAAAATCCCTGTGGGTTCATTATTATCATTGCCATTTCACAGTACCAAGGTTTTAAAATGTATGGTAGCTTCCCCCAGTTTAGACAGCTAGTTGGTAAGTGAAGTAGCTGATTTCAAATCTTACCATCTGCCTCCTTAACATCTTTACTAGAATTGTGGCCCGTTTAACCCAGGATGAGCCAGGATGTAAGTTTTGATGGGATGACAGATATATCATGAATACAAAATAAAGGCAATAGTTATTTTCTGAAATGAATACAGCTAGTCTTGGAGATAAGAATATCAATTAAAGCCTGAATCCTGCTGATTATTTAGAAAAGAAAGTAAAAACTGACTCTTCGAAAATATTACTTTCTAACTTTTGTGAGTTGATTCATTTCCATTTTGCTTCTACATAATCTCTCTTTGTTTCTGAAATTCTAAGATGCTATGGGATGAAGGGAGCCAAAGGGCCTCCTAGGTGGTGCAGTAGTAATGACTCCTGCCAATGCAGAAGATGCCAGTGCGATCCCTGGGTTGGGAAGGTCTCATGGAGTAGGAAATGGCAACCCGCTCCAGTATTCTTGCTTAGAAAATTTCATGGACAGAGGAGCATGGTAGGCTACAGTCCATGGGGTCACAAAGGGTCAGACATGACTGAGCGTGCATAAGCATGTACTGTTACCTCTCTGTAGGAAACAGAAAGTATTAGCACAGGATTTTATGTAGAATTTAATAAAAGTAAAATAATTTTAAGCAGTAAAATTATTTTACATAGTAGTACATTTGCAATGAACCATGAAAATAGCTGAAAATATATTTGATCATAAGGTCAAATAAATAGGCTGATTGCAAGCATCCTCCTCATCCCTTCAGTGTTTTTATTTTTCATATTAGAATCCAAATATGTATGTAGAGTATAAATGGTTTAATATGAATAACACAACACTACTCCTCTGGGTCTTATTCCTCATCAATAGTATGTAGGAAGAACAGAATTGAGTGAATTAATGAAAAATAGTGAGTCATAGAGATAAAAAAGAACCCATGGTAATAGCTAATGTATCAGTAGGCTCTGCCTCTGCTCCCAGAATCTTGCTGAGCTCCTTGTGAGCATTATTTCATTCTTTCATCACAAAATCCCTGTGGGTTCATTATTATCATTGCCATTTCACAGTACCAAGGTTTTAAAATGTATGGTAGCTTCCCCCAGTTTAGACAGCTAGTTGGTAAGTGAAGTAGCTGATTTCAAATCTTACCATCTGCCTCCTTAACATCTTTACTAGAATTGTGGCCCGTTTAACCCAGGATGAGCCAGGATGTAAGTTTTGATGGGATGACAGATATATCATGAATACAAAATAAAGGCAATAGTTATTTTCTGAAATGAATACAGCTAGTCTTGGAGATAAGAATATCAATTAAAGCCTGAATCCTGCTGATTATTTAGAAAAGAAAGTAAAAACTGACTCTTCGAAAATATTACTTTCTAACTTTTGTGAGTTGATTCATTTCCATTTTGCTTCTACATAATCTCTCTTTGTTTCTGAAATTCTAAGATGCTATGGGATGAAGGGAGCCAAAGGGCCTCCTAGGTGGTGCAGTAGTAATGACTCCTGCCAATGCAGAAGATGCCAGTGCGATCCCTGGGTTGGGAAGGTCTCATGGAGTAGGAAATGGCAACCCGCTCCAGTATTCTTGCTTAGAAAATTTCATGGACAGAGGAGCATGGTAGGCTACAGTCCATGGGGTCACAAAGGGTCAGACATGACTGAGCGTGCATAAGCATGTACTGTTACCTCTCTGTAGGAAACAGAAAGTATTAGCACAGGATTTTATGTAGAATTTAATAAAAGTAAAATAATTTTAAGCAGTAAAATTATTTTACATAGTAGTACATTTGCAATGAACCATGAAAATAGCTGAAAATATATTTGATCATAAGGTCAAATAAATAGGCTGATTGCAAGCATCCTCCTCATCCCTTCAGTGTTTTTATTTTTCATATTAGAATCCAAATATGTATGTAGAGTATAAATGGTTTAATATGAATAACACAACACTACTCCTCTGGGTCTTATTCCCTCATCATAGTCATGTAGGAAGAACAGAATTGAGTGAATTAATGAAAAAATAGTGAGTAAATTATGTGAGGGTCATTTTTAAACAGTAATTATATTTAAGGATAGAGCATGATTATTAAGTTATGAGGAAGGGAAAGTCACAGGTTTTATTGTTATTATTTATTGTATATAAGTAACAGAAATGCCATCTATCTGATGGATAAAATGAGCCTATAGTTCATTTATACTCCCTGAAATAACTTTACTGGTTATTTCCACCCCACCATCCCACAGGCATTCAGCTCAGAGTCAGAACCTATGCCTCCCATAGCCTGAGAAACCCATGATCCATAGGGCAAGTAAGGAAAATCCAGAGGATATTTTGTTTTAATTTCCACAGGAAGGCTGCCAATCTGAAATTCAAAGTGCCTTCTTTAAACAGGGTTTCAAGAACTGTCCCTTTTTCAGAGAAAAGGGGTCTGACATTATTATTTTTCCTTTCTTTTACTGGCCTTATTACAGTCTACTGTAAGAAGTTTGAGGGAATCAATGAAGTGGCTGTTTGTTGGTTGTCTTTCTTCATCCTCCCTCCTTTCTTTCCTAATTTCACTCTGAATTTCCTGGCAATGTGGTTTGCCAGAAATATATCACACCACAAATGTGTATGAAGCCCTGACTTAGACTGATCTTCATAGTTCATATTACCAATAATAGTTGAGTCAAGGGTAGACATGTAATACATGGCAGGCAAGGAGGTGCAATTGTATTTGAAAGTGAGATATCTGGGAAGCAGACATTTTCATTTTCTACTTGAAATGAACAAGGAAGTATTGAACATCAGGAACCTCTAAAAGATAGCTTGTGCCACAAGGAGACCCATCTGAGAAGGAGCCACCACCAGGAAATCAGAGCTAACAAACAGGGAGAGACAAACAAGTGTTTTGGTGATCCGGTTGACCCAGCAGGTCAAACCTGAAGCCTGTAAACTTTTCAGTGTGATTGTCCCAAGACTTCCCTTTATCTTAAAAGACAATTCAACTTGGCTTGAGTGTTTATTGCCACAGAAAGTATGGCTAGTGACATAGCCATTTCTACTTTTTATTAGGTAGCACTGATCACACCAGAGGTTAAAGACTGAGAAGTTTCTGAAACATGTTCTCTCAAACTTTAATACTATTGTAATTATATTTAAGGAAAAATTGTGAGGGTCATTTAAACAGATTATTAAGTTATGAGGAAGGAAAGTCACAGGTTTTATTGTTATTATTTATTGTATATAAGTAACAGAAATGCCATCTATCTGATGGATAAAATGAGCCTATAGTTCATTTATACTCCTGAAATAACTTTACTGGTTATTTCCACCCCACCATCCCACAGGCATTCAGCTCAGAGTCAGAACCTATGCCTCCCATAGCCTGAGAAACCCATGATCCATAGGGCAAGTAAGGAAAATCCAGAGGATATTTTGTTTTAATTTCCACAGGAAGGCTGCCAATCTGAAATTCAAAGTGCCTTCTTTAAACAGGGTTTCAAGAACTGTCCCTTTTTCAGAGAAAAGGGGTCTGACATTATTATTTTTCCTTTCTTTTACTGGCCTTATTACAGTCTACTGTAAGAAGTTTGAGGAATCAATGAAGTGGCTGTTTGTTGGTTGTCTTTCTTCATCCTCCCTCCTTTCTTTCCTAATTTCACTCTGAATTTCCTGGCAATGTGGTTTGCCAGAAATATATCACACCACAAATGTGTATGAAGCCCTGACTTAGACTGATCTTCATAGTTCATATTACCAATAATAGTTGAGTCAAGGGTAGACATGTAATACATGGCAGGCAAGGAGGTGCAATTGTATTTGAAAGTGAGATATCTGGGAAGCAGACATTTTCATTTTCTACTTGAAATGAACAAGGAAGTATTGAACATCAGGAACCTCTAAAAGATAGCTTGTGCCACAAGGAGACCCATCTGAGAAGGGAGCCACCACCAGGAAATCAGAGCTAACAAACAGGGAGAGACAAACAAGTGTTTTGGTGATCCGGTTGACCCAGCAGGTCAAACCTGAAGCCTGTAAACTTTTCAGTGTGATTGTCCCAAGACTTCCCTTTATCTTAAAAGACAATTCAACTTGGCTTGAGTGTTTATTGCCACAGAAAGTATGGCTAGTGACATAGCCATTTCTACTTTTTATTAGGTAGCACTGATCACACCAGAGGTTAAAGACTGAGAAGTTTCTGAAACATGTTCTCTCAAACTTTAATACTAGAGTTTTTTCAAATGGACACTTGTGTTTTATCACTGCTGTTTCAGGATATCTGGACCATTACTCTACCTATTGTCAACCAAAGTACTGCACACTCTTAAAACTTTTAGTTCAACAGATTTGCATTTACTTATTTGCAGTTACTTATATCCTTGGAAATTGCAGAGTATAAAGTACATTCCTTTCTTACAGTTTTCATTTGTAATTTGTGAGGTTTCCTTTGTCAACCTGTCATTTGTATTGGCTCAGTAAGTATAAACAAATTGCTTTTAAAATATGTCTTAGACTACTAGCATTCATTTTTGTGAAGAACTTCAACTTCCCTTTAAAATTTATTTAGAAATAAATATAATTCTTTTTTAGGCATATTAATGCTTACTATTCCTATATTCAGCTTCCCTGGTGCATCAGATGGTAAAGAATCTGCCCGCAATGTGGGAGACGTGAGTTACATCCCTGGGTCTGGAAGATCCCCTGGAAAAGCGAATGGCTACCCACTCCAGTATTCTTGCCTGGAGAAGTCCGTGGACAGAGGACCCTGGTGGACTAGAGTCTATGGGATTACAAAGGGTTGGAAGTAGGTCCATGAAGTTCCTTCGGTCAATGAGGAACTGCTAGAAAGTCCTCAATGCCTTGCTGACACTGTGCTAGGTAGGTATGAGACAAGGTTTCATGGTGGGCCACAAGGTAGTGAAATCAAGTGTTACTCAGACCAAAGGATGTTCCCAGCTTCTCAGTGGTCTCTGCATTGACTGCCTACTAAGTGAATCAATTAATTCATGCTATTATTTATGACTCCAGAAATAAGTCACACCCTCATTAAAGACAATATTTTTAACTTTAGTTCTCCTCCCCAAAGTAAACTTTGATCTCTAGGTTATATAGCTCCTTTTACTTTGAAACGGTAGAAGGGCTAAAGGAATACTAATATGTATTAAATGATATCACAGTGTGAGATGCCATAGTATATGTGAGCTCGTGTCAGTCTTACAGAAACCTAGATAGTATATAGTTTTTTAGGTGTTATAGCACTGATCACACCAGAGGTTAAAGACTGAGAAGTTTCTGAAACATGTTCTCTCAAACTTTAATACTAGAGTTTTTTCAAATGGACACTTGTGTTTTATCACTGCTGTTTCAGGATATCTGGACCATTACTCTACCTATTGTCAACCAAAGTACTGCACACTCTTAAAACTTTTAGTTCAACAGATTTGCATTTACTTATTTGCAGTTACTTATATCCTTGGAAATTGCAGAGTATAAAGTACATTCCTTTCTTACAGTTTTCATTTGTAATTTGTGAGGTTTCCTTTGTCAACCTGTCATTTGTATTGGCTCAGTAAGTATAAACAAATTGCTTTTAAAATATGTCTTAGACTACTAGCATTCATTTTTGTGAAGAACTTCAACTTCCCTTTAAAATTTATTTAGAAATAAATATAATTCTTTTTTAGGCATATTAATGCTTACTATTCCTATATTCAGCTTCCCTGGTGCATCAGATGGTAAAGAATCTGCCCGCAATGTGGGAGACGTGAGTTACATCCCTGGGTCTGGAAGATCCCCTGGAAAAGCGAATGGCTACCCACTCCAGTATTCTTGCCTGGAGAAGTCCGTGGACAGAGGACCCTGGTGGACTAGAGTCTATGGGATTACAAAGGGTTGGAAGTAGGTCCATGAAGTTCCTTCGGTCAATGAGGAACTGCTAGAAAGTCCTCAATGCCTTGCTGACACTGTGCTAGGTAGGTATGAGACAAGGTTTCATGGTGGGCCACAAGGTAGTGAAATCAAGTGTTACTCAGACCAAAGGATGTTCCCAGCTTCTCAGTGGTCTCTGCATTGACTGCCTACTAAGTGAATCAATTAATTCATGCTATTATTTATGACTCCAGAAATAAGTCACACCCTCATTAAAGACAATATTTTTAACTTTAGTTCTCCTCCCCAAAGTAAACTTTGATCTCTAGGTTATATAGCTCCTTTTACTTTGAAACGGTAGAAGGACTAAAGGAATACTAATATGTATTAAATGATGTCTCAGTGTCAGATGCCATAGTATATGTTAGCTCGTTTCAGTCTTACAGAAACCTTAGGAGATATAGATAGATAGGTAGATAGCTAGATAGATATAGATCACCTTCATTTTATAGGTGAACTTATATAATATTTCATTGCTAATATGGTAGAATTAATACTGGAAGAAGAAAAATAAGATAGGAATTGAACTCTTTTGCTATCTTTTAGATTGCTACACTGCCTCTCAAGGCAAATGATTATTTCTCAGGATTTCTTAGGGCTGACCCTAAGTGTTTTTTTAGGTATAACCTAGACTATTTGTTAAAGTGAAAATGTTGAAAATGTTAGTTGCTCAGTCATGTCTGACTCTCTGTGACCCCATGGACTGTAGACTGCCAGGCTCCTCTGTCCATGGAATCCTCTAGGCAAGAATACTCCACAGAGTGGGTGGCCATTCCCTTCTCTAGGGAATCTTCTCAACCCAGGAATTGAACCTGGGGCTGCAGCATTGCAGGCAGATTCTTTACCATTTGAAAGTGGAACTTAAAAGCCAATAGCCTAAAAGCCATCTTAAAGTACATATATGGTAGTCACCATTTCCTTAAACCACAAATATCTTGCCATGAATCCAATGTTGTAAAAAGAAAGAATCCATTAATATATAAATATTTTAAACTGTGAGAGATACTGGGGGTTGTTTCATCTACCTTTTTTCATTTTTCAGAGGAGACAGCTGAACGTATGGACTCTCAGTCACAAGACTCTTCATACAGAACCACTCAAATTAGAACCAAATTGCCCTGGGTTGATATTTCATACTCTTTATCCAATTCCAAGAACAAACTAGTAATAAAGTGAATAAAGAGGATTTAGAGAAGGAGAAAAGGGCTTATTAGGGGAGAGTCATAATAGCTAAGTCCAAGTCAAAATTAAGTTACCCAAGCGACAATTTAATACATTTGTGGGTTGAGAAGAAATACAGTTTTTATTAATAAGGAGAAGAAATAGATTAGATGTAGTGAACATTTGCTACTCTCATATTCATTATAAAAATGGCCATAGGATACAGGTACGTTACCTTTTATTATTTTTTGGAGAAGAGTAAAACAAAGGAAAACAAATAATAAAATAGTATAAAACTCCAGTAGAAAAGTGGAGATATGGTGAGACTAGAAAACAAAAGAGAGAAAATGAATTTTTTAAATGATAAAAACTTAAGCCAAAAAATATGCAAGGACAAATTTTAATTTATTCTGTATGTTATGGCATCTCAGGTGGCTCAGTGGTAAAAAATCCACTTGCCAAACAGGAGATGAGAGTTTGATCCCTGGGTTGGAAAGATACTTATAGCAACCTGCTCCAGTATTCTTGATCAGAAAAATCTCATGGACAGAGGAGCCTGGTGGGCTGCAGTCCATAGGGTTGCAAAGAATTGGGCAGGACTGAGGGACTAAGTACACACCACATATAGGATGACATTTTCTCAAATATTTTGATGGCATATATCAGTCAATAATTTTATCTTTCTTGGGCTAAACACAAGGACAGAGCTGAAAATAATTCTGGACTTGGATGTAACCTTCAGCTTTGTCAACAAGACTGGTGTGTGGCCATATGTGCTATGCATGCATGCTATGCATTGACTGCTATGCATAAGACTATATTATGCTTGCTGTGCATAAGACTGGTGTGTGGCTATACAGGCTATGCATTGTAAACTCCAGAGGGCACCATTCATACAGAATGGGTCACTGAATGACATACTCAGCTGCACATTGGCATCCCTATCTGATGTAAGCTATTAGCTAGTTGATTATGTCACAAATGTTGTGGTCCATAGCAGCAAATACATGTTTTCTTTTTATTTTTCAGGTATAATTTGGAGATATGTTGTTGATTTCATTCAAAAAACCATAAAACAAGATGGTCATGGGAAAGAGATTTTCCTAAAGGGCCAAGACACACATATGTCCCAAAGCTGGTTACCTGCTATGTTCACATACACAGACTTCTGGATTCAGACAAATGGAGAGGAAGATTTATTTGGGGGAGTATCTTTGTTATTTTAAACAAAGGGCACAAAATGCTTTCTTAAAAGGTCGTCTTCTAAATATCTTATTGTCACACTGCAAAAACCCACTTACTGATGACTGGCATAGTTACCACACCTAAATAAATAGAGAAGAAGGGTAGCCCCATGAAACACTTAAAGAAAGAAATGGAGAAACTTGCCGTTTCTAACCTCAGCTCTGACCCTAACATGGTGTGTGGTCCTGAGAAAAGCCATTTAACCACTTGGTGTCTCAGATTCCCTTTAAAGTCTCAAATTTCAGGGGGGTGAAGTGAGGATAGAGTTTTGGAATTATCTCCTTAAAACCCAGGAATGCTCCAAGAATGAATGAATATTTTCGAAATGTAGAATAAAATGAAGTTTTCGGTAGGAAAATATTTTGGCTAGAAGTTCTGTGTGAGTAGATAAAGGAGTTTAAGTGATTTTACACTTTGATATCAAATTACTTTCATTTTTTCTCTCCCCGAGGAAAACTTAGAATCTTTGTGGTTTAAAGAAAAATACAAATTTTACTAATAAGAAGAAAAGACAGATTCAGTAGTTTCAACATATTAACATCTGCTACCCCCATATCCATTATTAAGAAGTGCAATATGATACAAGCTCATAGCTGTCTTCTGTGGCATGTAGAAATATATTAGTAGACAGGGTATGTTTCTGTGTGGTAACAAGTTAGGTTATGTAGGACTAGTAAAGCACATTTCCAGCATTTAAAGAGTGAAAAGTCATTTTCAGTAATTCCAGGCCCAATTACAAAACAATTTTGCATCTCTAATGACTATACATAAAATATAGACATTTTAAAATATACATATGTCTTAGAGACCTTAATCTTTGGATTTTTGTCCTATAGGTCTTTAGATTCAAAATATGGCTAACATTAAAAGTAGTTACTACTAATTGTGCAGCTAGTATATAATATTTACTAGTTTTATATTTAAATACATAACAAGTATTTGAGGGAGAGGGGAAATGATGCAGAAAATCTAGTTGAGATACTTTTTTAAAGGCCTAAACCAGAGACTATGAGATAGAGACTGTTAGTATATCAGTTTTAGGAATGAGGGTACTGAGGCACAGATAGATTGTCATTAGTAAAGTAATGCAAGTGGGGGGCAAAAATGAGCTCATGGGTAGAATTATGAATTATAAGACATCACAGCTCTACTTAAAAGGTCGTCTTCTAAATATCTTATTGTCACACTGCAAAAACCCACTTACTGATGACTGGCATAGTTACCACACCTAAATAAATAGAGAAGAAGGGTAGCCCCATGAAACACTTAAAGAAAGAAATGGAGAAACTTGCCGTTTCTAACCTCAGCTCTGACCCTAACATGGTGTGTGGTCCTGAGAAAAGCCATTTAACCACTTGGTGTCTCAGATTCCCTTTAAAGTCTCAAATTTCAGGGGGGTGAAGTGAGGATAGAGTTTTGGAATTATCTCCCTTAAAACCCAGGAATGCTCCAAGAATGAATGAATATTTTCGAAATGTAGAATAAAATGAAGTTTTCGGTAGGAAAATATTTTGGCTAGAAGTTCTGTGTGAGTAGATAAAGGAGTTTAAGTGATTTTACACTTTGATATCAAATTACTTTCATTTTTTCTCTCCCCGAGGAAAACTTAGAATCTTTGTGGTTTAAAGAAAAATACAAATTTTACTAATAAGAAGAAAAGACAGATTCAGTAGTTTCAACATATTAACATCTGCTACCCCCATATCCATTATTAAGAAGTGCAATATGATACAAGCTCATAGCTGTCTTCTGTGGCATGTAGAAATATATTAGTAGACAGGGTATGTTTCTGTGTGGTAACAAGTTAGGTTATGTAGGACTAGTAAAGCACATTTCCAGCATTTAAAGAGTGAAAAGTCATTTTCAGTAATTCCAGGCCCAATTACAAAACAATTTTGCATCTCTAATGACTATACATAAAATATAGACATTTTAAAATATACATATGTCTTAGAGACCTTAATCTTTGGATTTTTGTCCTATAGGTCTTTAGATTCAAAATATGGCTAACATTAAAAGTAGTTACTACTAATTGTGCAGCTAGTATATAATATTTACTAGTTTTATATTTAAATACATAACAAGTATTTGAGGGAGAGGGGAAATGATGCAGAAAATCTAGTTGAGATACTTTTTTAAAGGCCTAAACCAGAGACTATGAGATAGAGACTGTTAGTATATCAGTTTTAGGAATGAGGGTACTGAGGCACAGATAGATTGTCATTAGTAAAGTAATGCAAGTGGGGGGCAAAAATGAGCTCATGGGTAGAATTATGAATTATAAGACATCACAGCTCTACCATAAGAATAAAGACATGTTCAATGACCACTTGAAGTGGAAGAGTTAGGGCTTCAGAGTTAGTGCTATACAAACCTAATTTGGAATGTGTTCTTTGAGATAATCACTAGGCAATCCAAATTAGGGCCTATCAGCAACAACTGAGCATTTACTCCAACTCCAGTAGTGCTGGGAAGGAAAAATAGAAATTATAGTCCCAGCCACCGTGGCTTAAAATCCATCTTTCATGGATAACTACTTGCCTATTCTACTTTAAGACATGTGTTTGACTGTAGGACTTCAAATTCAATATTTCCCCCAAACCTTGTATCTCCTAAGGACTGTGCTAGGTACCAGGGATACAGATGTGGCTGACACAGAATGCAGGCTTTCAAGAAGCTTCAAACTCAGCAAGGTAACCTGATAAACATACAAACCCCATAATACCAGGTGGGAAGTTCATATAGGCTGCATGAACAAAATATGGGAGCCTAAGAGTAGCCTATTAATTATGTGGAGAGTTGGAAAGACAAGTGAGTGTCGGTTTGTGTGGATGACTACAAGGTGAAGGGAAATACCCCTCATGGGTGTACACATGAATGAATGGAATGCAGTGGATTCTGGACATGATGAGTGCTCAAATATAACCATATGTCTAGAAACAAAGGAAAGAATCATGAGATGAAGTTAACTGGGGGCTAGATTATGAATGCCGTGCTCAGAGATCATAACTTTCTAGTGTAGATAATGAAGACTCATCAAAAGTTGGTTGTTTTGTTTGTTTATTTTTTGGCTATTCTGGGTTTTCACTGCTGCCACAGGCTCTTCTCTAGTTGCAGGGAGTGGGGGCTACTCTCTAGTAGAGGTGAGTAGGCTTCTTATTGCGGTGACTTTTCTTGCTGTGGAACTAGGCTCTAGGGCACCTGGGCTTCAGTAGTTGCAGCACATGGGCTCAATAGTTGTGGCTCCGAGACTCTAAAGCACAGGCTCAATGGTTGTGGCTCATGGGCTTAGTTGCTCCACAGCATGTGGGATCTTCCCGTATCAGGGATCAAACCCGTGTCTCCTGTGCTGGCAGGGGAACTCTTTACCACTGAGCTACCAGGGAAGCCCCATCAAAAGTTCTGTAAAAGGTTTGTTTTCATGGAAGGATCAGGTAGCTGGATATGAATTTTAGAAAGATGAATTTTAGAACTGGATGGAGAGAGTGAGAGCAGGGGACTCAGCTAAGGTGTGTTTGTGATACAGCAGATGAGAAAAATTAGAGAAAACAAAAGAAGAGGAGTATATTGGAGAAACAGATTTTGACTGTAAAATCCATCTTTCATGGATCTACTTGCCTAAAGACATGTGTTTGACTGTAGGACTTCAAATTCAATATTTCCCCCAAACCTTGTATCTCCTAAGGACTGTGCTAGGTACCAGGGATACAGATGTGGCTGACACAGAATGCAGGCTTTCAAGAAGCTTCAAACTCAGCAAGGTAACCTGATAAACATACAAACCCCATAATACCAGGTGGGAAGTTCATATAGGCTGCATGAACAAAATATGGGAGCCTAAGAGTAGCCTATTAATTATGTGGAGAGTTGGAAAGACAAGTGAGTGTCGGTTTGTGTGGATGACTACAAGGTGAAGGGAAATACCCCTCATGGGTGTACACATGAATGAATGGAATGCAGTGGATTCTGGACATGATGAGTGCTCAAATATAACCATATGTCTAGAAACAAAGGAAAGAATCATGAGATGAAGTTAACTGGGGGCTAGATTATGAATGCCGTGCTCAGAGATCATAACTTTCTAGTGTAGATAATGAAGACTCATCAAAAGTTGGTTGTTTTGTTTGTTTATTTTTTGGCTATTCTGGGTTTTCACTGCTGCCACAGGCTCTTCTCTAGTTGCAGGGAGTGGGGGCTACTCTCTAGTAGAGGTGAGTAGGCTTCTTATTGCGGTGACTTTTCTTGCTGTGGAACTAGGCTCTAGGGCACCTGGGCTTCAGTAGTTGCAGCACATGGGCTCAATAGTTGTGGCTCCGAGACTCTAAAGCACAGGCTCAATGGTTGTGGCTCATGGGCTTAGTTGCTCCACAGCATGTGGGATCTTCCCGTATCAGGGATCAAACCCGTGTCTCCTGTGCTGGCAGGGGAACTCTTTACCACTGAGCTACCAGGGAAGCCCCATCAAAAGTTCTGTAAAAGGTTTGTTTTCATGGAAGGATCAGGTAGCTGGATATGAATTTTAGAAAGATGAATTTTAGAACTGGATGGAGAGAGTGAGAGCAGGGGACTCAGCTAAGGTGTGTTTGTGATACAGCAGATGAGAAAAATTAGAGAAAACAAAAGAAGAGGAGTATATTGGAGACAGATTTTACAGGATTTTGTGAAACATTATATGTGGGGCAAGAAGAACTGAGAACAAAGGAAGCTGAGGTTGACTCCAAAGTTTCTGACTCATGCAGACAAGTTGCTTATGACAAAAAAGAAAGAAAGCACAAATAGAGAAGTCCCCTTACTATGCAGCACACAGCGTGTACTACACTGGACATGCAGACTTGAGGAGCCTGTTCAAATAGATAAACAAAGGTGAAGTAATTTGTGGGTAGTAATCAACCTGGGTTGACTGAGTGAAGAGTTCAGCACAGGGATTGACTGGACCTTTGTATGGATTTAGGAGGGACCATTTGTACACAGATAACAGGTGATGCGTGAGAATAGGTGACTTGTCTAGCAAGAGAGTGTAAAATAGGAAAAAATGCAGGTGAGAGAATAGAATATGTCTATTCCAAGCAGCGTGAACCTCAGATTAGCAGCATCAGAATCAGCATTTGTTAGAAAAGCAAATTCCCAGGCCCTACCATCGACTTACTGAATCAGAACCCTTGGAGTAGAATATACACATCCGTGTTCTAAGTGCTTCTGATGCACCATAAGGTTTGAGGTCCACTGATTTACTGTCTTGGAAAAGAATGAGGAGCCATCAACTGAGCACTCCGAGAAGCAGAAGGCAGTCCAATTGATGTGATGTCAGAGAAGTTTGCCTGGAGAGAATTTCAGCATGGTCAGTGTGAGATACTGCAGAAATTTCAAGTATGGAGGGGAGATTTCTTGATCTCTGTGTTACAAGCTTCGTGAGAATAAGTACAACCAGAAATTCAAGAGCAGATTATAGCTGGTGGAGGCATCTATTCTTTGTCAAGATTGTATCAATTTTAGTCACGCTGCTTGCTTGATGGTTTGTAAAAGCAGTAAGAGGTTGCTGTTTCGGTGACACTTTAGGGATGTAGAGCAACAAAGAGAGTTCCAGGGGGCTGTTTCTGAAGTGAAAAAATTGAGTGTGATTTTATGTTAAGTGGAAGTAAGATAGTTGATGGAGCAAGATTCTGAAAGGATAAAATGGGTGGAATGCGATGAGCTAGAGAACACAGTCTGAAAGGCTAGAAAAGTGGAGGAGGCAGTCCTCTTCTTGAGAAAAGAGTTGAGATTTAACAAACAAAAGGCCAAGTTTGGATCAGGAAAGGAGAGAATTCTAGGGAGCTGATACCCGCAAATCTCTATTTTCAGGGAAGCAATGGGCAAGCCTATTTGCTTTGAGCTGGAAGAACTGGAAGAACTTGAGAGTGGTCATGGTTTGAAAAACATATGTGGACATAGGAACACTGAAGAAAACCCAATGACCTGTCAACCAGAAGTGGTGTCAGTTTCCTCTTGTTGCTCAGTCCTTAGGTTTTGCAGATTTCCCAAGTTGCAGGATGTCCACACATTCTTAATGCCCCACCTTGTGGCCTGGTAGAAGGAAAGATATTCTTTTGCCTGAGAAACTCACCCACCTCTGGTATCAGTTTAACATCAAACTCTAATCAGCAAAATGGGCAATGGAAGTGCTCTTTAGTTCAGTCCACCCCAGACAATTCAGTTAAGAAGAGACTGAACAGCATTGCTTCTGGGCTTAAAAAGATGTAGCTAAAGAGGTAAATTAATTAATTTTCAGAATCTGTATATCAGGAGTAATGAAAATAATGCTCAAGTGTTAAAATCTTGCCTTCACCCTACATATCAGTTTTCTGGTATGTGCACAGGCCCAAAATGAATTGGGTAAATGCATTTTCCAGATCTTTCCCTTATTTCAAAGCATATAATGGCATTTCAATTTATATAGTCTAGACTTGTTATCTCGTACTGCTATTAAGCCATCAAACTCAGAGTTTCCCAGGCCACAGATTTCCTTTGTGGCCATTTTCACTCATCAGCCCTGTCCCACCAAAGTGCACATTACTCATAGGTGTAAGACGTAAGAGGAGAGTGAAGTTAATATTGTTAGATGACTATGCAAATATGTGGACAAATCTTATCCATTTTGATACATTTCTTGTAAGTAATCCAGGCTAACATTTGTAGATACTCCAAATAGCTGAGGTCTTTGAACAGGGGTAGTTTAAAATTCTGGAAACTTGCTCTTTCGACCCTTCCAGACATAAAACTCCGGAGGAACAAGTTAGAAAAGAACATTGCTGAGAAGGGATAAGCTACATAATACACACTTTACTTCCATCCATTAACAAGTGTCCCCTAGCTTTAGAGTTCATGAGTGGAATCTGGTAAACAGAAAATATCAGGCATCTGGTTATGCCTATTAGTTCACCTCCTAAAAGTCTCATCAAAAACTTAAGAAGGTCTTGGGCCTGAATTTAAAAAGTGGAAAAGGCTTGGGAAGTGACCAAAGGCATAACAGTGCCATAGACAGAATTTATTTTGACTTCCTATCTTGGAATTTAGAGGAGTAAACAAGAATGCAGCATTGTTCCTGGGGGCATTGCTTTTTAACAGGCCATCTAGAATGGCTGCTGAGTAACTGTCTGCACACGAGCTTCCACTAAGTGTGAAAAGAAGTCAGCATTTGATCATTTAAAACTTACTACCTTCGGGGTTCCCTGGTGGTCCAGTGGGTGAAGACCCTGCCTTGCAGTGCAGGAGGCACCAGTTCCATCCCTGACCCGGAAGGATCCCACGTGCCGCGGAGTGGCTGGACCGGTGTGTCCAATGACGGAGCCGGAGCTCTGGAGCACATGTGCCCAGAGCTGGTGCTCTGCGACGAGAGAGGCCACTGCGATGGGAGACCCACACGGGCCAGAGAACAAAGATGGATGAAAATAGATAAATGAAAGACCAATAGAAGTGGCCAAAACAAACAAAAAAAAAAACCTTACCACCTTCATCTTTATCTCATGATCTCTTTTCTGTAAGTCTGAATACCTTTAGTTATTAAATTTGTTCTGTATCAGAAAACAATTCTGTGTAGAGACAGGGGATGGTGAGCTCTCGTCTCATTGGAGACTTAATATGCATCTTCAAAGTGTAGAATTACCCAAACTATACCAAAGTATGAAAATCCCCAATGGCAGTATTTACTTTATTCTTACTGTTTCACTCCTACCTCCATAATCTATCATTGTACACAGAATGTTTCTCTCTCAAATACCTTTATAACATTTTCTTTAGAGAGAAAAGAAAACTTTAAAGCTCAACTGAGGTAATAACACTTTTGGTATCAAATTGAGGATGCCATCAAGTCTTTCCTTTTATAAAAAAAAAAATTACGATGCTTCTTATAATATTCTTATATAAATTTCTAATTATGTAAAAATAAAAATAAAGATGAACATTTCCTTTACCATTCCTCACACCTACTTCCTGTCCAGAAATAAAAAGAGAATTAGCATATCTCTTTCTAGAGTTTTCTTTATGCATTAGTTTTCTTAGATTTGATAGCAGTACAAAGAGTCATAGGATACTTTCTCTATGCTCAGAATATACAGAAAGTTTAAGGAAATGGCCTGCTTAAATACGCCAATGAAAAATCTGAGGACCAGGTAGTTTCCAAAGCCAAGTAATAATCTTAAGCCTTAATATTTCTGTTATGGTTTTTTTTTTTTTTTTTTGTCTCTAAGTCTTCATTTATTTTCATTTGTCTTTATTCTTTGGTCTGTCTAGCCTTAATATTTTATTACGTAGTCTTATCAGTGCCAGTTTGGTGCTGCAGGTATTTTGTACATTTGTTATCACCTACATCCTGGTGCCCTATGCATGAACCAGTGTGCCAAATAAATGTCCAGTGTGCTCTTGGAATTCACCTTGGAATTCCGAAATAAACAGTTATTGAATATTTAATTATCTGAATGAAACAGTTATTTAAACAGTTTTTGAAACACTGAGAATGTTTTCAAGTCTTTTTTTCTTTATTGTTTTGTCAGGGAATTGACTGTTCAAATGTCCAGGTGACAGCGAAATTAAAATTTGTGAAACACTGCCCTCTAATGGATAAATAGATATTTGATCTATTACACAGACGTAAAAGATATATATTTTTATTTCTTTTTTAAAAAATTTTTCTCTTTTGGGGGGTGTCCACTTTGATCTTTCATTTATTTATCTCTGTTGTTTGGCCGTGTGGGCCTCCCATCTCAGTGGCCTCTCTCATCTCGGAGCACCGGCTCTGGGCACATGCGCTCCAGAGCTCCGGCTCGGAAGTTGGACACATCTGTCCAGCCACTCCACAACACGTGGGAGCCTCCCAGGTCAAGGATCGAACCGGCACCCCCTGCACTGCAAGGCAGTGTCCTTACCCACTGGACCACCAGGGAAGCCCAAAAGGTATATTTCTATGAAAGACACCCAGATTGCTAGTATCTAACAGTGTAATCTAAATTAGGACACGCTTAAAATAAGGCAGAGTGGGATTTTTGAAGCCAATACTATAACCTAAGTTTTTGATTAAAGGTTTATATAGAGCAAGAACAACTTTTGAATATGACTCTTTTATGTGACTTCATGTTTAAATCATTTTTATAACATACTAATAATTCTTAAGCCTTCATAGGATACTTTCTCTATGCTCAGAATATACAGAAAGTTTAAGGAAATGGCCTGCTTAAATACGCCAATGAAAAATCTGAGGACCAGGTAGTTTCCAAAGCCAAGTAATAATCTTAAGCCTTAATATTTCTGTTATGGTTTTTTTTTCTTGTCTCTAAGTCTTCATTTATTTTCATTTGTCTTTATTCTTTGGTCTGTCTAGCCTTAATATTTTATTACGTAGTCTTATCAGTGCCAGTTTGGTGCTGCAGGTATTTTGTACATTTGTTATCACCTACATCCTGGTGCCCTATGCATGAACCAGTGTGCCAAATAAATGTCCAGTGTGCTCTTGGAATTCACCTTGGAATTCCGAAATAAACAGTTATTGAATATTTAATTATCTGAATGAAACAGTTATTTAAACAGTTTTTGAAACACTGAGAATGTTTTCAAGTCTTTTTTTCTTTATTGTTTTGTCAGGGAATTGACTGTTCAAATGTCCAGGTGACAGCGAAATTAAAATTTGTGAAACACTGCCCTCTAATGGATAAATAGATATTTGATCTATTACACAGACGTAAAAGATATATATTTTTATTTCTTTTTAAAAGATTTTTCTCTTTTGGGGGGTGTCCACTTTGATCTTTCATTTATTTATCTCTGTTGTTTGGCCGTGTGGGCCTCCCATCTCAGTGGCCTCTCTCATCTCGGAGCACCGGCTCTGGGCACATGCGCTCCAGAGCTCCGGCTCGGAAGTTGGACACATCTGTCCAGCCACTCCACAACACGTGGGAGCCTCCCAGGTCAAGGATCGAACCGGCACCCCCTGCACTGCAAGGCAGTGTCCTTACCCACTGGACCACCAGGGAAGCCCAAAAGGTATATTTCTATGAAAGACACCCAGATTGCTAGTATCTAACAGTGTAATCTAAATTAGGACACGCTTAAAATAAGGCAGAGTGGGATTTTTGAAGCCAATACTATAACCTAAGTTTTTGATTAAAGGTTTATATAGAGCAAGAACAACTTTTGAATATGACTCTTATATGTGACTTCATGTAAATCATGTTATAACATACCAGACATCTTGTATAATTATAGGTCTATGCCAGCATAGATCATGTCATCCAAAGCACTGCCTGCTGACTATTTCTCAGAAATAGTTGTTGAGCCCACCATACATAGCATCTCACAAACACACTACCAACAGAGGGAAGAAAATTACACACACATGCATACAAAGGTAAATAAGGGTAAACAAGGGAAATGGCAGAGTGGGACAAATGTTTGGACTTCAGCATCACACTCCGTGTGATAGCCAGCCTCTCAGATGACCCCTAGTTAAAGAAGAGGCTCTCCACTCTCACCCTCCTTATCCCTAAATTACAAGTGAAACCATTTGTTTCTGGGCAAATTAAGTGAGAAAAGTTCAATTCACCCTTGTGATGTTCTTCTTGAGAGGTCACTTAATCTCTCCTCTTTATTGTCTTTACAACTGGAATGGTGATATTTGCCATCTTCTTTCTTCTCTGGTAAGGTGGTTCAGTAAATGTTCTGCTTTTGAAACATAACTGATCAACAAGCCACTTGTAGGCAAGGGCTGAGCAACTCATCAATCTATCCCTATCTTAGAGCAATGCTTAATATTTTATTGATCATTTAAATCCTAGTGAATGAACTAAAATTTACCTTAGCTTCTGTATTGGTTTGCCAGGACTGTCATAACAAAGATTAGAAAAAGAAAACAAGAAGTTGGTGACTTAACAGAAATGTATTATCTCAAGGTTCTGAAAGCTGAAAGTCCAGAAGCAAGATTTGAGAGAAGAATCTATCGGAAGTTGGACACATCTGTCCAGCCACTCCACAACACGTGGGAGCCTCCCAGGTCAAGGATCGAACCGGCACCCCCTGCACTGCAAGGCAGTGTCCTTACCCACTGGACCACCAGGGAAGCCCAAAAGGTATATTTCTATGAAAGACACCCAGATTGCTAGTATCTAACAGTGTAATCTAAATTAGGACACGCTTAAAATAAGGCAGAGTGGGATTTTTGAAGCCAATACTATAACCTAAGTTTTTGATTAAAGGTTTATATAGAGCAAGAACAACTTTTGAATATGACTCTTATATGTGACTTCATGTAAATCATGTTATAACATACCAGACATCTTGTATAATTATAGGTCTATGCCAGCATAGATCATGTCATCCAAAGCACTGCCTGCTGACTATTTCTCAGAAATAGTTGTTGAGCCCACCATACATAGCATCTCACAAACACACTACCAACAGAGGGAAGAAAATTACACACACATGCATACAAAGGTAAATAAGGGTAAACAAGGGAAATGGCAGAGTGGGACAAATGTTTGGACTTCAGCATCACACTCCGTGTGATAGCCAGCCTCTCAGATGACCCCTAGTTAAAGAAGAGGCTCTCCACTCTCACCCTCCTTATCCCTAAATTACAAGTGAAACCATTTGTTTCTGGGCAAATTAAGTGAGAAAAGTTCAATTCACCCTTGTGATGTTCTTCTTGAGAGGTCACTTAATCTCTCCTCTTTATTGTCTTTACAACTGGAATGGTGATATTTGCCATCTTCTTTCTTCTCTGGTAAGGTGGTTCAGTAAATGTTCTGCTTTTGAAACATAACTGATCAACAAGCCACTTGTAGGCAAGGGCTGAGCAACTCATCAATCTATCCCTATCTTAGAGCAATGCTTAATATTTTATTGATCATTTAAATCCTAGTGAATGAACTAAAATTTACCTTAGCTTCTGTATTGGTTTGCCAGGACTGTCATAACAAAGATTAGAAAAAGAAAACAAGAAGTTGGTGACTTAACAGAAATGTATTATCTCAAGGTTCTGAAAGCTGAAAGTCCAGAAGCAAGATTTGAGAGAAGAATCTATTCCGGGTCTGTCTTCTTGACCTTGTATATAGCCATATTTACCTCGACTTCCCTCTTTACATGCTTATTTATATGTCCAAATGTCTCCTTTTAAAAAGGACGTTAGCAATATTGGATCAGAGATCCACTCCACTGTGGTAAAATTGACCTCATTTTAACCAGTGACACCAGGAGTGACCCCTATATCCAAATAAGGTCACATTCTGAATTACTGGGAATTAGGACATCAACATATGAACTTTTTGTTTTTTGGCCTTTTCATTTCTTTTTTGTTTTCCTTTATTTTAAAGATTTTACAGAGTTTTGTTGTTCACCAACATGTATGTTCCCAGATTATTCATATGCATATCCCTGGACCCTCCCTCCACCCAGTTCCCCCCCTCCCATCCCTCCAGACCATCGCCCCAAGTAGTTGTAGGTACTCCTATTCCCCTAGCACAATGACAATAGCTATCTTTTCCACACATGACAGTATAGGCTTCCATGTTACTCCCTCCATGCCTCCCTCCCACTGTTCGGTCTCCACAATGTCTTTATGTCTATTCTCTGTTTTTTCATGAGTTCACTGCGTGTGTTATCATGACCATCTTACTAGATCCCATATATATGAGTTAGTATACTATACTTGTCTTTCTCTTTTTGACTTACTTCACTTTTTATGATAGGTTCTAGAGCCAGCCACCTCATTAGGACTGAATCTTCTGCATTTCTTTTAACAGCTGAGTAGTATTCCATTGTATATATGTACCAGGGCTTCTGGATCCATTCATTTGTCGATGGACATCTAGGTTGCTTCCATGTTCTGGCTATCGTATAGAGAGCTGCAATGAACATTGGGGTACAGGTGCCTCTTTCATTTTTGATTTCATCAGGATTTAGGCCTAATAGTGAGATTGCTGGGTCACAGGGTGCCTCTATTTTTAGTTTTTTAAGGAATCTCCATATTGTCTTCCATAGAGGTTGTATCAATTGACATTCCCACCAGCAATGCAAGAGGGTTCCCTTTTCTCCACACCCTCTCCAGCATTTGTTGTCTGTCAATTTATTGATGATGGCCATTCTGACGGGTGTGAGGTGGTATCTCATTGTGGTTTTAATTTGCATTTCTCTAATAATAAGTGAGGTTGAGCATGGTTTCATGTGTTTTTGGGCCATCTGGATGTCCTCTTTGGAGAGGCGTCTCTTTAGATCTTTTTCCCATTTTTTGATTGGGCTGTTCGTTTTCCCTGTGCTGAGTTGTCTGAGTTGCTTGTAGATTTTGGAGATGAATTCTTTGTCTGTTGTTTCATTTGCTATGATTTTCTCCCACTCTGTGGGCTGTCTGTTCAACTTTTTGGTGATTTCTTTTGCTGTACAAAAGCTTTTAAGTTTCATGAGGTCCCACATGTTCACTTTTCTTTTCAGTTCCACTATTTTAGTAGGTGGGTCAGAGAAGATCTTGCTTTGATTGATGTCCTTGAGGGTTTTGCCTGTATTCTCCTCTAAGAGTTTGATGGTTTCTGGTCTTACATTTAGGTCTTTAATCCATTTTGAGTTGATCTTTGTGTATGGGGTCAGGGAATGTTCCAACTTCAGTTTTTTGCATGTAGCTGTCCAATTTTCCCAGCACCACTTGTTGAAGAGGCTGTCTTTGTCCCATTTTATAGTTTCTCCTCCTTTGTCAAAAATAAGGTACCCATAGGTGCGTGTGTTGATCTCTGGGTTCTCGATCTTATTCCATTGATCTATAGTTCTGTTTTTGTGCCAGTACCATACTGTCTTGATGACTATTGCTTTGTAGTAGAGACTGAAGTTAGGGAGGCTGATCCCTCCAACTCCATTCTTCTTCCTCAGGATTGCTTTGGCTATTCGAGGTCTTTTGTGTTTCCATATGAACTGTGTTATTCTTTGGTCTAGTTCTGTGAAAAATGTCAGTGGTAGTTGGATAGGTATTGCATTGAATCTGTAGATGACATCTGGTAGTATGGTCATTTTCACAATATTGATTCTTCCAATCCAAGAACATGGAATATCTCTCCATCTCTTTAAGTCTTCTTTAATTTCTCTCATGAGTGTCTTGTAATTTTCTGTGTACAATTCTTTTGTTTCTTTGGGTAGGTTTATTCCTAGATATTTGATTCTTTGGGTTGCGCTGGTGAAGGGGATTGCCTCTTTGATTTCCTTTTCTGAGTTTTCATTTGTGTATAGGAATGCCAGTGACTTCTGTGTGTTGACTTTGTATCCTGCGATGTTGCTGAATTCATTGATTAGCTCTAGTAGCTTTGTAACCGTGTCTTTGGGATTTTCTATGCATAATATCATGTCGTCTGCAAAGAGAGAGAGCTTGACTTCTTCCTTTCCAATCTGGATTCCTTTGATTTCTTTCTCTTCTCTTATTGCTGTTGCTAGCACTTCCAGGACTATGTTGAATAGTAGTGGTGAAAGTGGGCACCCCTGTCTTGTTCCTGATCTTAGAGGGAATGCTTTCAGTTTTTCACCATTAACAATAATGTTCGCTGTAGGCTTCTCATAGCTGGCTTTTATTATGTTGAGATAGGTTCCTTCTATGCCCATTTTCTGAAGAGTTTTTATCATGAATGGGTGTTGTATTTTGTCGAAGACTTTTTCTGCATCTATTGAGATGATCATGTGATTTTTGTCTTTCAAGTTATGATCGATTGATTTATGGGGTCAGGGAATGTTCCAACTTCAGTTTTTGCATGTACTGTCCATTTCCCAGCACCACTTGTTGAAGAGGCTGTCTTTGTCCCATTTTATAGTTTCTCCTCCTTTGTCAAAAATAAGGTACCCATAGGTGCGTGTGTTGATCTCTGGGTTCTCGATCTTATTCCATTGATCTATAGTTCTGTTTTTGTGCCAGTACCATACTGTCTTGATGACTATTGCTTTGTAGTAGAGACTGAAGTTAGGGAGGCTGATCCCTCCAACTCCATTCTTCTTCCTCAGGATTGCTTTGGCTATTCGAGGTCTTTTGTGTTTCCATATGAACTGTGTTATTCTTTGGTCTAGTTCTGTGAAAAATGTCAGTGGTAGTTGGATAGGTATTGCATTGAATCTGTAGATGACATCTGGTAGTATGGTCATTTTCACAATATTGATTCTTCCAATCCAAGAACATGGAATATCTCTCCATCTCTTTAAGTCTTCTTTAATTTCTCTCATGAGTGTCTTGTAATTTTCTGTGTACAATTCTTTTGTTTCTTTGGGTAGGTTTATTCCTAGATATTTGATTCTTTGGGTTGCGCTGGTGAAGGGGATTGCCTCTTTGATTTCCTTTTCTGAGTTTTCATTTGTGTATAGGAATGCCAGTGACTTCTGTGTGTTGACTTTGTATCCTGCGATGTTGCTGAATTCATTGATTAGCTCTAGTAGCTTTGTAACCGTGTCTTTGGGATTTTCTATGCATAATATCATGTCGTCTGCAAAGAGAGAGAGCTTGACTTCTTCCTTTCCAATCTGGATTCCTTTGATTTCTTTCTCTTCTCTTATTGCTGTTGCTAGCACTTCCAGGACTATGTTGAATAGTAGTGGTGTAAGTGGGCACCCCTGTCTTGTTCCTGATCTTAGAGGGAATGCTTTCAGTTTTTCACCATTAACAATAATGTTCGCTGTAGGCTTCTCATAGCTGGCTTTTATTATGTTGAGATAGGTTCCTTCTATGCCCATTTTCTGAAGAGTTTTTATCATGAATGGGTGTTGTATTTTGTCGAAGACTTTTTCTGCATCTATTGAGATGATCATGTGATTTTTGTCTTTCAATTTGTTGATAAGGTGTATCACGTGGATTGATTTGCGGATATTGAAGAAGCCTTGCATGCCTGGGATGAACCCGACTTGATCGCGATGTATGAGTTTTTTGACGTGTCGTTGAATTCTGTTTGCTAGGATTTTGTTGAGGATCTTGGCATCTAAGTTCATCAGTGAAATTGGCCTATAGTTTTCCTTTTTTGTGTTGTCTTTGCCTGGTTTGGGTATCAGGGTGATGGTGGCCTCGTAGAATGTGTTTGGAAGTGTTCCTTCCTGTGCAATTGTTTGGAAGAGTTTTAGAAGGACAGGCATTAGCTCTTCTTTAAATGTTTGGTAGAATTCACCTGTGAAGCCATCTGGCCCTGGGCTTTTATTTTTGGGTAGATTTTTAATCACAAATTTGATTTCTGAACTTCTGATTGGGTTGTTCAAAGTTTCTGTTTCTTCCTGGCTCAGTCTTGGGAGATTAATCCTCTCCAAGAAACTGTCCATTTCTTCCAGGTTGTCCAGTTTGTTGCCATAGAGTTGTTCATAATAGTCTCTTAGAATCCTTTGGATTTCTGCATGATCTGTTGTAATCTCTCCTTTTTCATTTTTGATTTTGTTGATCTGGTTCTTCTCTCTCTTTTTTTAATGAGTCTGGCCAGTGGCTTGTCAATTTTGTTTACCTTTTCAAAGAACCAGCTTTTTGTTTTATTTATCTTTACTATTGTTTCTTTTGTTTCTTTCTCATTTATTTCTGCTCTGATCTTTATGATTTCTCTTCTTCTGCTGGCTTTGGGGTGTTTTTGTTCTTCTTTCTCCAATTGTTTTAAGCGGAGGGTTAGGTCATCTGCTTCATAGTTTCCTAGTTTCTTGAGGTGGGATTGTATTGCTATAAATTTCCCTCTTAGAACTGCTTTTGCAGTATCCCATAGGTTTTGCACTGGCGTGTGTTCATTGTCATTTTCTTCTAGGAATTGTTTAATTTCTCCTTTGATTTCCTCAATGATCAGCTGGCTTTTTAGGTATGTATTGTTTAATCTCCATGAGTTTGTGTTTTTAGGCTTTTTTTTCCTGTAGTTGATCTCTAGTGTCATTGCATTGTGGTCCGAGAAGATGGTTGATATAATTTCGGTTTTCTTGAACTGACTGAGGTTAGATTTGTGGCCCAAGATGTGGTCTATCCTGGAGAATGTTCCGTGAGCACTTGAGAAAAAAGTGTATTCTTCTGCTTTTGGATGGAACGTCCTAAAGATATCGATGAGGTCCATCTTTTCCAGTGTGGCATTTAAGGCTTGTGTTTCTTTATTAATTTTCTGTTTGGATGATCTGTCCATTGGTGTGAGAGGAGTGTTAAAGTCTCCTACTATTATTGTGTTATCGTTGATTTCTTCTTTTATGTCTGAAAGTACCTGTCTTATGTATTGAGGTGCCCCTGTGTTGGGTGCGTAGATATTCATGACTGTTATGTCTTCCTCTTGGATGGATCCCTTAATCATGATGTAGTGACCTGCCTTGTCTCTTAGAATCTTCTTTACTTTAAAGTCTATTTTTTCTGATATAAGGATTACTACTCCAGCTTTCTTTTGATTTTCATTTGCATGAAATATCTTTTTCCAGCCTTTCACTTTCAGTCTATGAGTGTCTCTAGGTCTGAAGTGGGTGTCTTGTAAACAGCATATATATGGGTCTTGCTACTGTATCTATTCAGCCAGCCTGTGTCGTTTGGTTGGAGCATTTAGTCCATTTATGTTCAAAGTAATTATTGAATCAAATGTTCCTATTGTCATCTTCTTAGAAATTTGGGGTTTGATTGGTAAGGCTTCTCCTACTCTTGTATTTATTGGCTATATCAGGCCATTTAACACTTGTTGTAGGGCTGGTTTTGTGGTACAGAATTCTTTTAGTTTTTGCTTGTCTGTGAAACTTTTGACTTCACCGTCGTTTCTGAATGAGATTCTTGCTGGGTAGAGAATTCTTGGTTGGAGGTTATTCTCTTTTAGCCACTTAAATGTGTCTTGCCATTCTCTTCTGGCCTGTAGGGTTTCTGTTGAGAGATCCGCAGTTAAACGTATGGGGTTTCCTTTATATGTTATTTGTTGTTTGCTCCTAGCTGCTTTTAGTCATCTGTCTTTATATTTAGTCTGCATTAGTTTGATTAGAATGTGCCTTGGTGTATTTCTTCTGGGGTTTCTCCTGTATGGAACTCTTTGTGCTTCTTGGACTTGGTTGACTATTTCCTTTCCCATACTGGGGAAGTTTTCAACTATAACCTCTTCAAGAATTTTTTCATAGTCTTTCTTCTCCTCTTCTTCTTCTGGAACTCCTATAATTCTAATGTTGGTGTGTTTGATATTGTCCCATAGGTCTCTGAGGCTATCGTCAGTTCTTTTAATTCTTTGGACTTTGTTCTGTTCTTCAGCACTTATTTCCACCATTCTGTCTTCCAGCTCACTTATCCGTTCTTCATCCTCTGATACTCTACTGTTGAGACCTTCTATAGTATTTTTCAGTTCAGCAATTGAGTCGGTGGCCTCCATTTGCTTATTTTTCATTTCTTGCATGTCTCTTCTCCATACACTAATTTCCTCTAATATTCTGTTTTCGGTGTTTTGCATCCTCATTAGTATAGCTTTTCTGAATTCTCTTTCAGATAGTTTGTTTATCTCCTCCTCTCTCATTTGAAGCGGTGTTTCTCTAGCTTGGTCCTTCATTTGTACAGTGTTTCTCTGACGTTTCATTATTAGGTTAATTTTTGTTTCTTTGTGTGTGTCTGTGTGTACGGAGTTCTTATTCCCACCAGGCTTCTTGGTTGACTTCTCCCTTCCTTTGTGTTACTGTCCTTGTAGAATGGTTCAGTGTTTTGTGTCTTGGGTGGTGTTAGACCTTGTTTACAGGTGAATAATCTCTAGTGTTGTATGTTCTTTGATAGTGTGTGGTCTGGGAATCAGGGCTTCTGCTCCGAGGATCCTTGGTTTGATGATTGGTCAAGAGGTGTAGGCTCTATGTCTGGTTTGCTATGGTGTTCCGTGATATTAGTTCACATACTAGCATCCGCGCCACGACTCCAGCGCCCGCAGCTCTCGCGTGGTTCCAGCGGCCAACATATGAACTTTTAAGGGATGCAACTCAACCCATAACACTATTCCTTTGAGGAGAAATGAATTATTTCTGGAGAGATCCGCAGTTAAACGTATGGGGTTTCCTTTATATGTTATTTGTTGTTTGCTCCTAGCTGCTTTTAGTCATCTGTCTTTATATTTAGTCTGCATTAGTTTGATTAGAATGTGCCTTGGTGTATTTCTTCTGGGGTTTCTCCTGTATGGAACTCTTTGTGCTTCTTGGACTTGGTTGACTATTTCCTTTCCCATACTGGGGAAGTTTTCAACTATAACCTCTTCAAAAATTTTTTCATAGTCTTTCTTCTCCTCTTCTTCTTCTGGAACTCCTATAATTCTAATGTTGGTGTGTTTGATATTGTCCCATAGGTCTCTGAGGCTATCGTCAGTTCTTTTAATTCTTTGGACTTTGTTCTGTTCTTCAGCACTTATTTCCACCATTCTGTCTTCCAGCTCACTTATCCGTTCTTCATCCTCTGATACTCTACTGTTGAGACCTTCTATAGTATTTTTCAGTTCAGCAATTGAGTCGGTGGCCTCCATTTGCTTATTTTTCATTTCTTGCATGTCTCTTCTCCATACACTAATTTCCTCTAATATTCTGTTTTCGGTGTTTTGCATCCTCATTAGTATAGCTTTTCTGAATTCTCTTTCAGATAGTTTGTTTATCTCCTCCTCTCTCATTTGAAGCGGTGTTTCTCTAGCTTGGTCCTTCATTTGTACAGTGTTTCTCTGACGTTTCATTATTAGGTTAATTTTTGTTTCTTTGTGTGTGTCTGTGTGTACGGAGTTCTTATTCCCACCAGGCTTCTTGGTTGACTTCTCCCTTCCTTTGTGTTACTGTCCTTGTAGAATGGTTCAGTGTTTTGTGTCTTGGGTGGTGTTAGACCTTGTTTACAGGTGAATAATCTCTAGTGTTGTATGTTCTTTGATAGTGTGTGGTCTGGGAATCAGGGCTTCTGCTCCGAGGATCCTTGGTTTGATGATTGGTCAAGAGGTGTAGGCTCTATGTCTGGTTTGCTATGGTGTTCCGTGATATTAGTTCACATACTAGCATCCGCGCCACGACTCCTCGCAGCGCCCGCAGCTCCTCGCGGCGGTGGGTTCCAGCGGCCAACATATGAACTTTTAAGGGATGCAACTCAACCCATAACACTATTCCTTTGAGGAGAAATGAATTATCAGCAAGAAACCTAGGCTTTGGACAGGAGCTGATCTAAAACTTAATGCTGTACATTTTTGGTAAGGTCGAAACTTTACCAGAAAGGAAGAAACTCAGTCCTGTAAAAACATGTTTCTATTTGCACTCCCTCTCCACCTTATTATTTCCCGTTCTTTTTCCCTCAGTCTTGTCACTATCCCTCTCTCTCTGCCCTGATCCCTTTTAATAGACTGCCCTCAGCAAATATAAGGAATACACATATGCAGCCTTGAACAAAAACCAGAACTACTTTTTTTGTTCTGACTCAATATTTATTTTTTTTTCCTGCTGTACTATTAACCACATATGAAAGTCTTTTACTCTTGCCAAATAGTAGTTTTGTAGAGGCACATATACCCATTTTTAAAAACTGTACCAAATTAGTAAGAAGGATCACATGTAACAGTTCTCACCTCTCCATGCTCAGCTCCATTAAACCCTGTGTTGAGAGTCTCTAGAAGCTGAAGCAGAATAAAAGAATGTGATGTTTCTTTTGCTTTGGATCATGTCTACCTCTTTGTTCAGGATATAGACTCTGATCCTGAGCCATCTATTATGTGTTTTTGTTCCTGACCTTGGTTATACGTTTCAGATGTGAAATTGCTCACAGATGGCTCAGTGATGGTCTTCTATTACCTACCTTGGAAAAAATTATTTTGTGTTTGTACATGAATGTCTAATAAGAAAAGCAATATCTGTGTACTAGGAAGAACAGATGGAGTAGTATGAATCCATTGAGGATATTCTGATTGTGAGCCTGATCCGAAATATTTGATCAGTGAGACCATAATATTTTGATTTTTCATAGCCTGTTCCATGCACAATCCAAATCAAGATGATGAACATTTTAAAACTCATTAGAAGATAGAATTGAACAAATAAAAGATCATGTTTGAAGTATGTTTCTTGATAGAGAGGTGCATGAATTCCTATTGAGCATAATGTCAACTTAACATATATATATGTGTATATCTATATATATAGTTCAGTTAAACACTCAAGATAAAAATTATTAAGTGACTTACACCTTTACTTTTGTGTATGTGTATATTTCCAAATTAGGAAGGCTTTTTTCTTTCCTTCATGGTATTCAGCATTTTTTCCTTCTCTATTCAACAAATCTTGCCATTATAGAAACATCTGAAATATTTCAAATATAAAATTATCATTTGTAAACATTGGAGTGGGAGTGATAATAAACTGTTATACATTCCAAGAAGGAATAATTAATAATATTAATTAATAACATTAATTAATACTATTGTTGTTAGCTGGAGTAGGTTGTTTAGTCTCTAAATTGTGTCTAACTCTGTACCCAAGGACTGTAGAACACCAGGCTCCTCTATCCTCCACTCCCTCCCTCCCAGAGTTTGCTCAAATTCATGTCCACTGAGTGGGTGATGCTATCTAACCATCTCATCCTCTGCCTCCTCTCTTCTGCTTTTGCCTTCAGTCTTCCCCAGCATTAAGGTCTTTTCCAGTGAGTCTGTGTATCACATCAAGGGGCCAAAGTATTGGAGTTTCAGCTTCGCATCAATGCTTCCATTGTATTATCAGGGTCAATTTCCTTTAGGATGGACTTGTTTGATATCCTTGCTGTCCAAGGGACTCTCAAGAGTCTTCTCTAGCACCATTATTTCAAAAACATCAATTTCTCGGTGCCCAGCCTTCTTTATTGTTCAACTCTCACATCCATACATGATTACTGGAAAAATTATAACTTTGACTATACAAACCTTTATCAGCAAGGTGATGTCTTTGCTTTTTAATATAATGTCTAGCTTTGTTATAGCTTTCCTTAAAAAGAGCAAACATCTTTTAATTTCATGGCTGAGTCACTGTCCACAGGTCATTTCTTGGAGTCCAAGAAAATGAAATCTGTCACTGCTTCCATTTTTTCTTGTTCTGTTTCCCATGAAGAGATGTGACTGGATGCCATGATCTTAGTCTTTTGAATGTTGAGTTTTAAGCCAACGTTTTCATTCTCCTCTTTCACCCTCATCAAGATCCTATTGAGCATAATGTCAACTTAACATATATATATGTGTATATCTATATATATAGTTCAGTTAAACACTCAAGATAAAAATTATTAAGTGACTTACACCTTTACTTTTGTGTATGTGTATATTTCCAAATTAGGAAGGCTTTTTTCTTTCCTTCATGGTATTCAGCATTTTTTCCTTCTCTATTCAACAAATCTTGCCATTATAGAAACATCTGAAATATTTCAAATATAAAATTATCATTTGTAAACATTGGAGTGGGAGTGATAATAAACTGTTATACATTCCAAGAAGGAATAATTAATAATATTAATTAATAACATTAATTAATACTATTGTTGTTAGCTGGAGTAGGTTGTTTAGTCTCTAAATTGTGTCTAACTCTGTACCCAAGGACTGTAGAACACCAGGCTCCTCTATCCTCCACTCCCTCCCTCCCAGAGTTTGCTCAAATTCATGTCCACTGAGTGGGTGATGCTATCTAACCATCTCATCCTCTGCCTCCTCTCTTCTGCTTTTGCCTTCAGTCTTCCCCAGCATTAAGGTCTTTTCCAGTGAGTCTGTGTATCACATCAAGGGGCCAAAGTATTGGAGTTTCAGCTTCGGCATCAATGCTTCCATTGTATTATCAGGGTCAATTTCCTTTAGGATGGACTTGTTTGATATCCTTGCTGTCCAAGGGACTCTCAAGAGTCTTCTCTAGCACCATTATTTCAAAAACATCAATTTCTCGGTGCCCAGCCTTCTTTATTGTTCAACTCTCACATCCATACATGATTACTGGAAAAATTATAACTTTGACTATACAAACCTTTATCAGCAAGGTGATGTCTTTGCTTTTTAATATAATGTCTAGCTTTGTTATAGCTTTCCTTAAAAAGAGCAAACATCTTTTAATTTCATGGCTGAGTCACTGTCCACAGGTCATTTCTTGGAGTCCAAGAAAATGAAATCTGTCACTGCTTCCATTTTTTCTTGTTCTGTTTCCCATGAAGAGATGTGACTGGATGCCATGATCTTAGTCTTTTGAATGTTGAGTTTTAAGCCAACGTTTTCATTCTCCTCTTTCACCCTCATCAAGAGGCTTTGTAGTTCTTCTTCTCTTTCTGCTGTTAGCTTGAAGTCTGCATATCTGAGGTTGTGAATATTTCTCCTGGCAATCTTGATTCCAGCTTGTGATTCATTCAACCTGACATTTCACAAATGTACTTTGCATATAATTTAAATAAGAAGGGTGGCAATATACAGCCTTGTTGTACTCTTTTCCCAATTTTGCACCAGTCCATTTTTCCATGTCCTGTAGTAGGTATTAAATCTTTAACATGAGGCAACTAAGAGATAAGAGTCATATTTCAGGCACCTGAAATGTGATTGAGGGAACATTCTTAAAAGAGAACACCAGACTAATCTGTCTGCATCTTTGAAGTCCACTTGTACAAGTGAAAACCATCTCTATAACCTAAGATAGACTTTTCAATGGAAAGTTTGTTAGATTTTCATGAAATTAATTTAGTAGGATACAACTGGATTTTTTTAAAAATAAAATAGAACAGAGTTGAAAGGAATAGAATAGAAAATATCAGTCTCATGTAGATTTATGCATATCATTAACAAAAAAACAATTTAAAATACTTTTTTATTAAATATTGAGTCTCTATATAAGCATATATTTTAATGGGTGTCATGATGGAAAACACTTAAAAAGTACTCACATGCACAGAAGACACAGTTTGGAGACAAGCTCAATGACTATTTATAAGAACTATCTTAGGGCTCAACTCAAGGTCTAGCAAGTTTGTGTGTTTAGGTCAGCTTTACAGTCAGTCAGAAAAAAAAGTCTTCCATGCTTCTAGTATCATCATTCAATAGATATTTACTCAGTGCTCACTGGGTCAATCAGTATTTAAAACAGGAAAAATAAATATGAAAGGGTTTCAGCCCTTAAGGAATTCACATTCTTTTGGGAGGAAGACCAAAGAACCATCTACAATGCAGTGTGAAAGTAAGATGGTTGACAGAGAACTCTAGAAGGCAGAAGAAGACCTGCTAACCAAGACCAGAAAGGCTTCCTGAAGGTGGAAGACTTTAGTCAGACTTTAGTCTTTATGGACAAATAGAGTTAACCAACTCTACTAAGATCCAGTCAGAGAAATGGAACTCACCCCATGTAGTTTAAGAGGGAGTACTTAATAGAAGTAGCTGTGCAGGTTCTGGTAGAGTTGATGGAGCAACTAGAAAAGGAGAAGCAGTTCAGAGATTATTGTTGATGTTCAGTCGCTCATTCGTGTCCAACTCTTGGTGACCCGATGAACTGCAACACATCAGAATCCTCTGTCCTCCACTGTTTCCCAGAGTTTGCTTAAACTCATGTCCATCGAATCAGTGATGCTGTCTAACTATCTCATCCTCCATTGCCTCCTTCTCCTCTTGGCCTCAATCTTTCCCAGTATCAGGTTATTTTCCAATGAGTTGACTCTTTGCTTTAGGTGGTGAGAGTATTGGAACTTCAGCTTCAGCATCAGTCCTTCAATGAATATTCAGGGTTAATATCCCTTAGGATTCACTGGTTTGATCTCCTTGTAGTCCAGGACAAGTGAAAACCATCTCTATAACCTAAGATAGACTTTTCAATGGAAAGTTTGTTAGATTTTCATGAAATTAATTTAGTAGGATACAACTGGATTTTTTTAAAAATAAAATAGAACAGAGTTGAAAGGAATAGAATAGAAAATATCAGTCTCATGTAGATTTATGCATATCATTAACAAAAAAACAATTTAAAATACTTTTTTATTAAATATTGAGTCTCTATATAAGCATATATTTTAATGGGTGTCATGATGGAAAACACTTAAAAAGTACTCACATGCACAGAAGACACAGTTTGGAGACAAGCTCAATGACTATTTATAAGAACTATCTTAGGGCTCAACTCAAGGTCTAGCAAGTTTGTGTGTTTAGGTCAGCTTTACAGTCAGTCAGAAAAAAAAGTCTTCCATGCTTCTAGTATCATCATTCAATAGATATTTACTCAGTGCTCACTGGGTCAATCAGTATTTAAAACAGGAAAAATAAATATGAAAGGGTTTCAGCCCTTAAGGAATTCACATTCTTTTGGGAGGAAGACCAAAGAACCATCTACAATGCAGTGTGAAAGTAAGATGGTTGACAGAGAACTCTAGAAGGCAGAAGAAGACCTGCTAACCAAGACCAGAAAGGCTTCCTGAAGGTGGAAGACTTTAGTCAGACTTTAGTCTTTATGGACAAATAGAGTTAACCAACTCTACTAAGATCCAGTCAGAGAAATGGAACTCACCCCATGTAGTTTAAGAGGGAGTACTTAATAGAAGTAGCTGTGCAGGTTCTGGTAGAGTTGATGGAGCAACTAGAAAAGGAGAAGCAGTTCAGAGATTATTGTTGATGTTCAGTCGCTCATTCGTGTCCAACTCTTGGTGACCCGATGAACTGCAACACATCAGAATCCTCTGTCCTCCACTGTTTCCCAGAGTTTGCTTAAACTCATGTCCATCGAATCAGTGATGCTGTCTAACTATCTCATCCTCCATTGCCTCCTTCTCCTCTTGGCCTCAATCTTTCCCAGTATCAGGTTATTTTCCAATGAGTTGACTCTTTGCTTTAGGTGGTGAGAGTATTGGAACTTCAGCTTCAGCATCAGTCCTTCAATGAATATTCAGGGTTAATATCCCTTAGGATTCACTGGTTTGATCTCCTTGTAGTCCAGGACACTCCCAAGAGTCTTTTCCAACACCACAATTCAAAGGTATCAATTCTTTGATGTTCAGCCTTTTATATGGTCCAACTCTCACATCCATACATGACTACTGGGAAAACCATAGCTTTGACTATATGGACCTTTGTCAGCAAAGTGTATCTTTGCTTTTAAAAGCCCTGTCTATGTTTGTCATAGCTTTCCTTACAAGGAGCATCTTTTAATTTCATGGCCACAGTTAAGCACCTGACAAAACCAATCACTTTGGTTCTTAGGGCTGAAGAAGTAGAAAAGTGGCTGTATTGCTGAGAGCAGGACATCTGGGGTTACCAGGGAGGAATAGAGCCATGGTAGAATTTGCTTACCAGAAGCTGGGACCATCAAGGACATGCAGCACTCAGGAAGGCTGCCAGTGGCAGAGATGCAAGGGAAAATATCCTGATTTTTACCTTCCTCCAGTATGCAAGTTTCCCATCCTTGCCTCCCCCCACCCCCACTGTGTGCCCCACTGCCCACGCAAGGGAGTCAAGGAATGTGTTTTGCAGAGGTCAGCTCTCTAAGATGCAGAACAGAGCATAGAAAAGACAGGAAATGGAAGAGAGACACAGTAGGCAAATATCAAGCAGAAAAACATGCAAGAATGTTGAGGAACAGGTGAGAAAGATAAGTGTGGAAGAGTTGTAAGTTCAGTACAGCTGGATTGCAGGTGAAAGAGGATAGACAGGTAAGCATTTCTAGGTCAGATGTGGCCTCATGACCATCCATCAGGATGGTCAAAGTTATCAAACTTTGCATTTTGTTATCAGGAAGATGGGAGCCACTGATGATCCTGGTGTGGTTGTGTGCCTTTATGTGTATATATACAAAACCCAGGGATTGAACCTTGGTCTCCCACATTGCAAGTAGATTCTTTACGGATCTGAGCCACCAGTACTGGAGAACAATACTGGAGGAGGTCATCTATCCCTTCTCTAGGGGATCTTCCCGACCCAGGAATCAAACCAGGGGCTCCTGCATTTTAGGCAAACTCTTTACTAACTGAGCTACCAGCGAAGCTCCAGGCAAAAGTTTTGGTTAAAATCAAATTAAAATCTGTACACAGTTAAAGAAAAAAAGTACAACAGTAAAGGACTTTTGCTTAAAAGTGACTTTCTGCCCACCATCCATTCTCTTCCTACCTTTACTTCACAAAGGAAAAGTTTCTAGCCATTTCTGCTTTAATATTTCTGGTAATTTCACTGACATGTTTAAATGTAATGTTTTATATTATGATTTGTAAGACTTCAGACAGTATATTTTGACCACTCTTCCACTATGGAAGATAAGATACACTAAAGCTAAGCTGCATTTTTCTCTTCTCCCAGTTTTTCATGAGTAGATTTATTATTTTCAGCTATCACATTTTTGTTTGTTTTACCCCTTTGGAGCTTTAAATGGTCATTCTTATTGTTCCAGCAACATTTGACAATATCTCTTGACACCCGATCCCTCATCCCAGGTGGTGCTGATGGTAAAAAAGTCTGCCTGCCAGTGTAGGAGACACAAGAAACTTGGGTAGAATTGCCCTGGGACCATCAAGGACATGCAGCACTCAGGAAGGCTGCCAGTGGCAGAGATGCAAGGGAAAATATCCTGATTTTTACCTTCCTCCAGTATGCAAGTTTCCCATCCTTGCCTCCCCCCACCCCCACTGTGTGCCCCACTGCCCACGCAAGGGAGTCAAGGAATGTGTTTTGCAGAGGTCAGCTCTCTAAGATGCAGAACAGAGCATAGAAAAGACAGGAAATGGAAGAGAGACACAGTAGGCAAATATCAAGCAAAAAAACATGCAAGAATGTTGAGGAACAGGTGAGAAAGATAAGTGTGGAAGAGTTGTAAGTTCAGTACAGCTGGATTGCAGGTGAAAGAGGATAGACAGGTAAGCATTTCTAGGTCAGATGTGGCCTCATGACCATCCATCAGGATGGTCAAAGTTATCAAACTTTGCATTTTGTTATCAGGAAGATGGGAGCCACTGATGATCCTGGTGTGGTTGTGTGCCTTTATGTGTATATATACAAAACCCAGGGATTGAACCTTGGTCTCCCACATTGCAAGTAGATTCTTTACGGATCTGAGCCACCAGTACTGGAGAACAATACTGGAGGAGGTCATCTATCCCTTCTCTAGGGGATCTTCCCGACCCAGGAATCAAACCAGGGGCTCCTGCATTTTAGGCAAACTCTTTACTAACTGAGCTACCAGCGAAGCTCCAGGCAAAAGTTTTGGTTAAAATCAAATTAAAATCTGTACACAGTTAAAGAAAAAAAGTACAACAGTAAAGGACTTTTGCTTAAAAGTGACTTTCTGCCCACCATCCATTCTCTTCCTACCTTTACTTCACAAAGGAAAAGTTTCTAGCCATTTCTGCTTTAATATTTCTGGTAATTTCACTGACATGTTTAAATGTAATGTTTTATATTATGATTTGTAAGACTTCAGACAGTATATTTTGACCACTCTTCCACTATGGAAGATAAGATACACTAAAGCTAAGCTGCATTTTTCTCTTCTCCCAGTTTTTCATGAGTAGATTTATTATTTTCAGCTATCACATTTTTGTTTGTTTTACCCCTTTGGAGCTTTAAATGGTCATTCTTATTGTTCCAGCAACATTTGACAATATCTCTTGACACCCGATCCCTCATCCCAGGTGGTGCTGATGGTAAAAAAGTCTGCCTGCCAGTGTAGGAGACACAAGAAACTTGGGTTTGATCCCTGGGTTGGAATAGTCCCCTGAAGGAGGAAATGGCAACCTACTCCAGTATTCTTGACTGGAAAATTCCATAGGCAGAAGAGCTACAGGGTCACAAAGAATTGAACACAGGGTTTCGCTGGTAGCCTCAGTGGTGAATAGCTCACCTGCCAGTGCAGGAGACACGGGTTTGATCACTGATCCAGGAAGATCCCACATGCTGAGGAGCAACTAAGCCGGTGGGCCACAACTACTTTAGCCTGTGCTCTAGAGCCCCAGAGCTGCAACTATCGAGCCCATGTGCTGTAACTGTTGAAGCCTGTGTGCCCTAGAGCCTGAGTTCCACAGCAAGAAATGTCACTGCAGTAAGAAGCCTACTCACCTCTACTAGAGAGTAGCCCCCACTCTCTGCAACTAGAGAAGAGCCTGTGGCAGCAGTGAAAACTCAGAATAGCCAAAATTAATTAATTAATTAAATTTAAAAGAAAGAGTTGAAAACAACTGAATGACTGAACATATTACACACCCCTTCCCATCTTGTCTTGTGAAGTGAGAACAGGAATGTTCCTGTATTCCATATTGCTGCTTATTACCTACTTATGTCTCCTAACTTTTGTCACATTTAAATAGTTACACGTATCAGTCTGATAATTACTTATTCATAAACTGATTTCTGGAAAGTGCAATCTATATGGACACTATGAAGTTGTGAAATCATTCATGTTTTTCTGATGCTATAATCTACTTTCTTTGCCCCTATTTTCCATCCCATGATGGAGTGTGAATTATTCCTAGCTACAGTGCTATGATAGAAATATAGGTGATTACATACCATATTCTTACTAAAATAATGGCTGTATTATTATTTTTAGATTTAGGTGGTCAAATAGAAAAAAACTTATTTTAACTTTATGGTCCCATTGAAATAGCCTGAAGGCAGGGGAAAATGAGTAGATTTATTATTTTCAGCTATCCAGGCCCAGCTTTAAATGGTCATTCTTATTGTTCCAGCAACATTTGACAATATCTCTTGACACCCGATCCCTCATCCCAGGTGGTGCTGATGGTAAAAAAGTCTGCCTGCCAGTGTAGGAGACACAAGAAACTTGGGTTTGATCCCTGGGTTGGAATAGTCCCCTGAAGGAGGAAATGGCAACCTACTCCAGTATTCTTGACTGGAAAATTCCATAGGCAGAAGAGCTACAGGGTCACAAAGAATTGAACACAGGGTTTCGCTGGTAGCCTCAGTGGTGAATAGCTCACCTGCCAGTGCAGGAGACACGGGTTTGATCACTGATCCAGGAAGATCCCACATGCTGAGGAGCAACTAAGCCGGTGGGCCACAACTACTGAGCCTGTGCTCTAGAGCCCCAGAGCTGCAACTATCGAGCCCATGTGCTGTAACTGTTGAAGCCTGTGTGCCCTAGAGCCTGAGTTCCACAGCAAGAAATGTCACTGCAGTAAGAAGCCTACTCACCTCTACTAGAGAGTAGCCCCCACTCTCTGCAACTAGAGAAGAGCCTGTGGCAGCAGTGAAAACTCAGAATAGCCAAAATTAATTAATTAATTAAATTTAAAAGAAAGAGTTGAAAACAACTGAATGACTGAACATATTACACACCCCTTCCCATCTTGTCTTGTGAAGTGAGAACAGGAATGTTCCTGTATTCCATATTGCTGCTTATTACCTACTTATGTCTCCTAACTTTTGTCACATTTAAATAGTTACACGTATCAGTCTGATAATTACTTATTCATAAACTGATTTCTGGAAAGTGCAATCTATATGGACACTATGAAGTTGTGAAATCATTCATGTTTTTCTGATGCTATAATCTACTTTCTTTGCCCCTATTTTCCATCCCATGATGGAGTGTGAATTATTCCTAGCTACAGTGCTATGATAGAAATATAGGTGATTACATACCATATTCTTACTAAAATAATGGCTGTATTATTATTTTTAGATTTAGGTGGTCAAATAGACAAACTTATTTTAACTATGATTGAAATAGCCTGAAGGCAGGGGAAGAAAGTGATGACAGAGGATTAGATGGTTTGAATGGCATCACCAACTCAATGGATATGAGTCTGAGCAAACTCCAGGAGATGGTAAAGGACAGGAAAATATGACTTCCTGCAGTCCATGGGATCACAAAGAGGCATGACTGAGAGACTGAGCAACAACAATAATCATTGAAATAATAGAAATTGTTTTCCTAAAAAATCAATTTAGGGACAAGTTAGCTTAAATTTAAATGGTAAAATAAATTAGAGCTGATCTGTCTTTGGAAATCATAAACAGAATCTTTCATGAAAGAGAACCATCGGGTGTTTATACCCTTCTATATGCAGTTGATGCAGTTAAACACTTACATGGTAATCACATGCTTATAAACAGAACTGTATTTCAGAATCATTAAGAGGCCTCACTATTGAGAATAACTCTGTGATGAATCATTCATAAAGCACAGAATTCTTTTATGGTGCAAATAATCATCTTTAGTTTATTTTTCAGTCAATCCAAATTTTCATATATTGAATTTGCTTAACTCATGACACAACTGTGTTTATGGAGAAAACTGAACTCTTGTAGATGAGTAACATTATCATCATTCATTTTCTCCAGACTAGGAAGGATAGGCAAAGAAGACAGCTATGATCCTTAAGTCTTGGCAAGAGCTTACCAGAGTGATCTTTTATAAACATGCTATAGATATTTTCCCTAGGATACATATCCTTTCAATATCTTGAAAAAACTTTTGGTGAAGGCTCAGCCAGGAAGAAAAGATAAAACTTGCTGACCATGTTTATCTGCCCTCTGTCTTCCTTGCTTCCATCACACAGTTTCACTTGTAGCTCAAACAAGAGGCTCTCCTTTATCTCTAAGAGTCACCCAAATTAGAAGTGGTCTGAGCATAATCTACTTTCTTTGCCCCTATTTTCCATCCCATGATGGAGTGTTTGGAATTAATTTTCCTAGCAAAACAGTTTTTGGGGCCTATGGATAAGAAATATAGGTGATTACATACCATATTCTTACTAAAATAATGGCTGTATTATTATTTTTAGATTTAGGTGGTCAAATAGACAAACTTATTTTAACTATGATTGAAATAGCCTGAAGGCAGGGGAAGAAAGTGATGACAGAGGATTAGATGGTTTGAATGGCATCACCAACTCAATGGATATGAGTCTGAGCAAACTCCAGGAGATGGTAAAGGACAGGAAAATATGACTTCCTGCAGTCCATGGGATCACAAAGAGGCATGACTGAGAGACTGAGCAACAACAATAATCATTGAAATAATAGAAATTGTTTTCCTAAAAAATCAATTTAGGGGACAAGTTAGCTTAAATTTAAATGGTAAAATAAATTAGAGCTGATCTGTCTTTGGAAATCATAAACAGAATCTTTCATGAAAGAGAACCATCGGGGTGTTTATACCCTTCTATATGCAGTTGATGCAGTTAAACACTTACATGGTAATCACATGCTTATAAACAGAACTGTATTTCAGAATCATTAAGAGGCCTCACTATTGAGAATAACTCTGTGATGAATCATTCATAAAGCACAGAATTCTTTTATGGTGCAAATAATCATCTTTAGTTTATTTTTCAGTCAATCCAAATTTTCATATATTGAATTTGCTTAACTCATGACACAACTGTGTTTATGGAGAAAACTGAACTCTTGTAGATGAGTAACATTATCATCATTCATTTTCTCCAGACTAGGAAGGATAGGCAAAGAAGACAGCTATGATCCTTAAGTCTTGGCAAGAGCTTACCAGAGTGATCTTTTATAAACATGCTATAGATATTTTCCCTAGGATACATATCCTTTCAATATCTTGAAAAAACTTTTGGTGAAGGCTCAGCCAGGAAGAAAAGATAAAACTTGCTGACCATGTTTATCTGCCCTCTGTCTTCCTTGCTTCCATCACACAGTTTCACTTGTAGCTCAAACAAGAGGCTCTCCTTTATCTCTAAGAGTCACCCAAATTAGAAGTGGCCACTCTCCTCAGCTGCTTCAAGATTAGAGACAGAATGACTCTTAGTTGTATCAAGGGGTCATCTCTCTCAAAATACTGTGACTTCTCATGGCATGGGTTAAACAATATTAAACTTATTAATACAGTTAATAAGCAATGGTCTATCTGGCCTACTGAAGGTGGATTGTAATGTTGGCATTATGTTTTATATCCATTCAGTCATTCTGTGTATTTTGATTGGAGCATTAAGTTCATTTATATACATTCAAAGTACTCATTAATATGTATCTACATACTGCCATTTTGTTATTGTTTGGGTTGTTTTGTAGTTCTTTTTATTCCTTTCTTCTTTTGCTCTCTTCCCTTGTGATTTGATGACCATCTTTAATGTTATGTTTGGATTCTTTTCTCTGTAGTATGTATATATCTATAAAATCATAGATATTTGGTTTGTAGTTACTACGAGATTTTTATATAGCAATTTATATAGTTGTGTGATTGTTTTAAGTTGCCGATTTCTTAAATTTCACCCCATATTTGTACTCCCCATCTCTCATAATTACTGTTTCTGACATTGTATTCTTCATCTAATTGTTCTGTACATCCCCTGTTAACTGCAGATATAGACAACTTTACTAATTTTTTTCCTTTAACCTTCCCAGTAGCTTTGACCTTGGTTGATTTATAGCCTTTACTGTATATTTGCCTTTACCAATGAACTTTTTCCTTCCATAATTTTCATATTTGTAATTGTGGCCTTTTTGCTTAGAGAATTCCCTTTAGCATTTCTTATAAAACAGATTTGGTGGCACTGAACTCTTTTAGCTTCTTCCTGTCTATAAGACTTTTCATCTCCCATCAAATCTGAGCGAGACCCCTGTGTGATAGAATATTCTTGGTTGTGGGCTTTTCCCTTTCATCACCTCAAATATATCATGCCACTCCCTTCTGGTCTGCAGAGTTTCTGCTGAAAAGGTAGCTGATAGCCTTTTGGGAGTTCCCTTGTATGTAACCTGTTGTTTTTACTTGTTTTTAATATTCTCTTTCTATCTTTAATTTTTCCATTTTAGTTACGTTGTGTCTTGGTTTCTCTGGGTATTTCCTGAATGAGATTCTGGGTTTCCTACACTTGGATATCTTTTCCCTTTCCTATGTTAGAGAAGTTTTCAGCTATTGTGTCTCTAAATTTGTTCTTAGCCCATTTCTCTCTCTTTTTCTTCTGGGACTCCTTTAATGTGAGTGTTAGTGCACTCGATATTGTTCCAGGCCTCTATTAAACTGTTCTCATTTCTTTTCCTTTTTTAAATTTTTCTTTTTTGTTGTTCAGTGTCTATGATTTGCACTACTCTGTTTTCCATCTTGCTCATCACTTCCTCTGTATCATTTAGTATACTGTTGATTCCATCTAGAATATTTTTCATTTTAGTTACATCTCTGTTTGGTTGTTCATTGTGTATTCTCTTTCCTAAAAACTTCTAATTTCTTGCTCTATTGATCTATTTTTCTCCCAGTTTCTTCAGTCATCTTTATCATCATTACCTTGTATTATTCAGTGCTAATTGTTCTGTACATTTTTTTTGCCGATTTCTTAAATTTCACCCCATATTTGTACTCCCCATCTCTCATAATTACTGTTTCTGACATTGTATTCTTCATCTAATTGTTCTGTACATCCCCTGTTAACTGCAGATATAGACAACTTTACTAATTTTTTTCCTTTAACCTTCCCAGTAGCTTTGACCTTGGTTGATTTATAGCCTTTACTGTATATTTGCCTTTACCAATGAACTTTTTCCTTCCATAATTTTCATATTTGTAATTGTGGCCTTTTTGCTTAGAGAATTCCCTTTAGCATTTCTTATAAAACAGATTTGGTGGCACTGAACTCTTTTAGCTTCTTCCTGTCTATAAGACTTTTCATCTCCCATCAAATCTGAGCGAGACCCCTGTGTGATAGAATATTCTTGGTTGTGGGCTTTTCCCTTTCATCACCTCAAATATATCATGCCACTCCCTTCTGGTCTGCAGAGTTTCTGCTGAAAAGGTAGCTGATAGCCTTTTGGGAGTTCCCTTGTATGTAACCTGTTGTTTTTACTTGTTTTTAATATTCTCTTTCTATCTTTAATTTTTCCATTTTAGTTACGTTGTGTCTTGGTTTCTCTGGGTATTTCCTGAATGAGATTCTGGGTTTCCTACACTTGGATATCTTTTCCCTTTCCTATGTTAGAGAAGTTTTCAGCTATTGTGTCTCTAAATTTGTTCTTAGCCCATTTCTCTCTCTTTTTCTTCTGGGACTCCTTTAATGTGAGTGTTAGTGCACTCGATATTGTTCCAGGCCTCTATTAAACTGTTCTCATTTCTTTTCCTTTTTTAAATTTTTCTTTTTTGTTGTTCAGTGTCTATGATTTGCACTACTCTGTTTTCCATCTTGCTCATCACTTCCTCTGTATCATTTAGTATACTGTTGATTCCATCTAGAATATTTTTCATTTTAGTTACATCTCTGTTTGGTTGTTCATTGTGTATTCTCTTTCCTAAAAACTTCTAATTTCTTGCTCTATTGATCTATTTTTCTCCCAGTTTCTTCAGTCATCTTTATCATCATTACCTTGAACTCTCAGGTAGATTGCCTGTCTCTACTTCACTTAGTTCTTCTTTTAGGGTCTTGTCCTCTTTCATCATTTGAAACATGTTCCCTATCACCTCCCTTTGCCTAATTTGCTGTTTATGTTGCTATATATCTGGTAGATCAGTTACATTTTGTGGCCTCAAGGAAATGGCCTTTTGCAGATGTCCTTAATGCTCCGATGCCACATTCTCTTCTGATCATCAGAGCTATATGCCCTAGGGGTGCCCACTGTGTAGACTGTCCTTCTATTGTGGTAAACTGACTGCTGTGGGTGCTTTGGTGGATGTGGTTGTTCCCAGTCTGGTTTGCTGCCAGGCCCTACCTTGTGCAGAGATTGCAGGCTGCTGGTTGGCAGGATAGGGTGATGATACAGCTGGATATGAAACCCAAGGTACCGTGGCCCAAGGCTGGCTCACTAGTGGGTGGAATTGGGATCCAGGAGATTCCAAAGCAGACACTCATAGATCAGTTAGTGAAGCCAGGTCATGGAACTTGTACCAGCCCACTAGCAGGTAGTAAGGTCCTAGGCTCTGGATGCAGGGCCCAGAAGTCCAAGAGCTGGTTTCAGAACCCTGGTAGTTGGGGGTAGTTCCTGACCCAGCTTCATATGGGGTCTGGAGTATTCTGAGGCTTTCTTGGCCAATTGTTAGACAGGGCCGAGGCCCAGCCAGTCTCAGGGCTGGTGCTTGCCTACTAGCGGGTAGGCTGGGTGCTGCCAGGGAGGCTTCAGGGCTGCAGTTGTCCTGGGGCTGGTGGTCATCCACTGGTGGGTGAGGCTGTGTCCTGGGGGTTCTGGCTGTAAGGTCCCAGGATTCCTAGGTCTAGTACCTATGCCTTGGAATATGGGGCTGGGTCATGGACTTTCTGGTTAGCCTGGCCATGTCTGGGGCAGGGTCCTAAGGCAGTCTGTCTGCTGGGGTTAGGGCTCTGTCCCTACCCAGTTGGTTGCTTGGCCTGAAGTAACCCGTACTGGTGCCTACAGGCTGACTGTGGGTGGGGCTGGGTCCTGAGGCTAATAAGCTACAGGGAGGATTCCAAACTACCACTTGTCAGTACCACTCACTGTCCACACTGTGGAATGAGCTCACATAAATGGTTGCCACCAGTGTCTGTGACTCCAGAATGAAGTCCAGTCCTCTGGGAGATTCTCCAAGATCACCAGGTGGGTCTGACCCAGGATTCTTTCACATTATTGCTTCTGCTATAGGTCTAGAGCATGTGGGATTCTGTGTGCACCCTTTAAGAGTGGAGAAGAGTAGAGTCTATTTTTCCCACAATCCAAGTGTCTCCCAAAAGTAAACCCCACTGACCTTTAAGGCCAAGCATTCTGGGCCCTCATATTCTCCCTGCAGGATCCCCAGGCAGGGGAACCCTCTGTGGTGAGAAACTCTGCAATTGCAATTGTCCTCTTGTGCGTGGGCTGACCAGTCAGGAAGTGGCTCTTGACTATATTGTGAGACAGTCCCCTCCTGTTTCATTTTGGTTCCTCCTTTGTATCTTTAGTTGTAGGAGATCTCTTCTGGTGTGTACTTTTTGCACGTTTTTCTGTAAATGTAGTTTTCATGTGCTCATGATGGGATACGAGCCCAGAGTCTTTCTATTCTGCCATCTGGGGAATGCCTCTAGATAGAACTGTGTCTCAATGATGGAAACCATACTTTTGAATACCATGCAGTAAAACAAACTGAAAAAGGTAGGCCTTTCTGAGACATCTGAGTTTCCTACTCAACTTTGAAGTAAATGATTTCATATCCTTCATATATTATGCGCTTGCTTATAACTGCAGAAACCAAGCCCTTCTCTTTAGAATGGTGCTTGCCTACTAGCGGTAGGCTGGGTGCTGCCAGGGAGGCTTCAGGGCTGCAGTTGTCCTGGGGCTGGTGGTCATCCACTGGTGGGTGAGGCTGTGTCCTGGGGGTTCTGGCTGTAAGGTCCCAGGATTCCTAGGTCTAGTACCTATGCCTTGGAATATGGGGCTGGGTCATGGACTTTCTGGTTAGCCTGGCCATGTCTGGGGCAGGGTCCTAAGGCAGTCTGTCTGCTGGGGTTAGGGCTCTGTCCCTACCCAGTTGGTTGCTTGGCCTGAAGTAACCCGTACTGGTGCCTACAGGCTGACTGTGGGTGGGGCTGGGTCCTGAGGCTAATAAGCTACAGGGAGGATTCCAAACTACCACTTGTCAGTACCACTCACTGTCCACACTGTGGAATGAGCTCACATAAATGGTTGCCACCAGTGTCTGTGACTCCAGAATGAAGTCCAGTCCTCTGGGAGATTCTCCAAGATCACCAGGTGGGTCTGACCCAGGATTCTTTCACATTATTGCTTCTGCTATAGGTCTAGAGCATGTGGGATTCTGTGTGCACCCTTTAAGAGTGGAGAAGAGTAGAGTCTATTTTTCCCACAATCCAAGTGTCTCCCAAAAGTAAACCCCACTGACCTTTAAGGCCAAGCATTCTGGGCCCTCATATTCTCCCTGCAGGATCCCCAGGCAGGGGAACCCTCTGTGGTGAGAAACTCTGCAATTGCAATTGTCCTCTTGTGCGTGGGCTGACCAGTCAGGAAGTGGCTCTTGACTATATTGTGAGACAGTCCCCTCCTGTTTCATTTTGGTTCCTCCTTTGTATCTTTAGTTGTAGGAGATCTCTTCTGGTGTGTACTTTTTGCACGTTTTTCTGTAAATGTAGTTTTCATGTGCTCATGATGGGATACGAGCCCAGAGTCTTTCTATTCTGCCATCTGGGGAATGCCTCTAGATAGAACTGTGTCTCAATGATGGAAACCATACTCTTTGAATACCATGCAGTAAAAACAAACTGAAAAAAGGTAGGCCTTTCTGAGACATCTGAGTTTCCTACTCAACTTTGAAGTAAATGATTTCATATCCTTCATATATTATGTGCTTGCTTATAACTGCAGAAACCAAGCCCTTCTCTTTAGAATAGCAGAATCATTACCTAACTTTTTTTCCAGGTTTCGGCCAAAATTCCTAATTGGTTGGCAAAGCCTCACTCAATATCTTGTGTTTTTTTCTTGTTTGCATTCCTTGCTGTGATGTGATCTTTGTGAAAGCCAGGAAACAGTCTGTCTTATTCCCTGCTGCATCCTGAGTGTTTATGAGATAACCTAGCAAGGCATAGGACTCAGTAAATATTGTTGAGTGAATAAATAAAAGAACTAGAGGAACAGTCACTGTTCTGTGATGGTTAACTTTAAATGTCAACTTGGCTAGACTATAGTGCCCAGATGTGTGGTTAAACTCCAGCCTAAATGTTTCAGTGAAGGTATTTTTTTGGAGGTAATTAACATTTAAATTGGTAGACTGAGTAAAGCAGATTAGGTAATCTTCATAAAGCTGGTGGGGTTTGAAGGCCATAAAAGAAAAATCTGAAGTCCCCTGCAGAAGAAGGCATTCTCCCTCTAGACTGTTTTCAGATTCAAGATTACAACACCAGTGCTTCCCAGAGTCTGTAGCTTGCTGGTTTGCCCTGCAAACTTTGGACTTGTCAGGCCTCACAATCACATGAACCAATTCCTTCCAATGAACAACTTTCTCTTTCTCGCTCTCTCTCTCCTATTTCTCTGAAGAACCCTGGGAAATGCATGTGTCTTTCATTCTTCATTTCCAGGCCATGACACAATATTTAAGGGTCTACCTAATGTAATGCAAAAGGATGGTTTCTGGCTTTTCAGTACATAGGGCTGCATGCAGCATTTTCAGTTCAGCTGGAGACGTTGGAATCACAATCCAGGGTCTCTGCTTATCGTGTTGCTTGTATTCTTACTTAAGACTTGGTAAACACTAGCTTTCTGGGCTGTGAAAAGAGAGGTGAAATGAACAATTTTACCTGCTGTGAGCTTCTTCTAGCAGCCAAAGCACCTAACTGTTTAGGCCTTTCTGAGACATCTGAGTTTCCTACTCAACTTTGAAGTAAATGATTTCATATCCTTCATATATTATGTGCTTGCTTATAACTGCAGAAACCAAGCCCTTCTCTTTAGAATAGCAGAATCATTACCTAACTTTTTTTCCAGGTTTCGGCCAAAATTCCTAATTGGTTGGCAAAGCCTCACTCAATATCTTGTGTTTTTTTCTTGTTTGCATTCCTTGCTGTGATGTGATCTTTGTGAAAGCCAGGAAACAGTCTGTCTTATTCCCTGCTGCATCCTGAGTGTTTATGAGATAACCTAGCAAGGCATAGGACTCAGTAAATATTGTTGAGTGAATAAATAAAAGAACTAGAGGAACAGTCACTGTTCTGTGATGGTTAACTTTAAATGTCAACTTGGCTAGACTATAGTGCCCAGATGTGTGGTTAAACTCCAGCCTAAATGTTTCAGTGAAGGTATTTTTGGAGGTAATTAACATTTAAATTGGTAGACTGAGTAAAGCAGATTAGGTAATCTTCATAAAGCTGGTGGGGTTTGAAGGCCATAAAAGAAAAATCTGAAGTCCCCTGCAGAAGAAGGCATTCTCCCTCTAGACTGTTTTCAGATTCAAGATTACAACACCAGTGCTTCCCAGAGTCTGTAGCTTGCTGGTTTGCCCTGCAAACTTTGGACTTGTCAGGCCTCACAATCACATGAACCAATTCCTTCCAATGAACAACTTTCTCTTTCTCGCTCTCTCTCTCCTATTTCTCTGAAGAACCCTGGGAAATGCATGTGTCTTTCATTCTTCATTTCCAGGCCATGACACAATATTTAAGGGTCTACCTAATGTAATGCAAAAGGATGGTTTCTGGCTTTTCAGTACATAGGGCTGCATGCAGCATTTTCAGTTCAGCTGGAGACGTTGGAATCACAATCCAGGGTCTCTGCTTATCGTGTTGCTTGTATTCTTACTTAAGACTTGGTAAACACTAGCTTTCTGGGCTGTGAAAAGAGAGGTGAAATGAACAATTTTACCTGCTGTGAGCTTCTTCTAGCAGCCAAAGCACCAACTTGGGGTTCCAGATTATAGATTCAGTCTGTTCCACATGAATGATACTTGGGCTGCACTGCACTATCTCAAGCCAATCTTTCAATCATATTATTCTCTAATCCAGTTTGTATGGCTCTACCTGGCTAATTCATCTTTTAATTTCCATATTGGCAGCCAGTTATACGGATTGTTCCACTATGCCAAAGATTTAAGTCAATTCATAGCATTAAAGGTAACTCAAGCCAAATCACATCACAGTCAAGGTTTATTGGTTAAATTTCAACATTTAAGAAACTGTTGGAAAAAAAACAGGGAGGGAGGGCACAGAGTCCCTTTGACAGATGGAAACAAGGTAATGACTGAAAACAGAGTGGAAAGTGTGTTGATGGTTTTTTTCTAAAGTCAAATGTCTAAGAAACATTTCTAAACGGAGTGTCTTAAATAGAAAACAATCCATCAGCCCAATTGAAGGACTGCACATGTTGCCAACTCTTTGTCATTTTTACCAACTGAGAACCAGCAGATTCAATTATGAACACCATATAAATATTGTGGCTTGTGAATATTAAAAATAGACACAAGAGAAGTGACCATAAAACGTGATTTGAACCCAGTTCAAATAGGACACCAGGCAGCTGATAGAGATGCTTTGTGTTGCCAAGTGTGCATTTGAACGTGGTTTCATGGAATGGAGTGATGATGGTTGAACTCAAGGGACAATGAGGTGATGAGGACTTGGTGGGGCAAAAGAATTTAGAGTATTATCAGCAAGAGGCTGGCAAAGTCAGTAAAATGACCAAGACATTGTAGATCTCCATATACTGAGAATGTGATTGGCTAGATCATACATTTTAACACAATCATTAGAATTTTGCATTCCTAAATTCTAACACAAATGTCTAATTGCTTCATGTTACAGCATATTCCCCAAAATGGTTAGTGGGGAACTTCCTTTCCAAATTTACCTGCTATGCCTTTGCAAGCCAGCTCTAAAGGCACTATTGTGAGTGAGATGCTTGTTAACAAAGATGGAAGCAACTTGCTTTCTGGGCTGTGAAAAGAGAGGTGAAATGAACAATTTTACCTGCTGTGAGCTTCTTCTAGCAGCCAAAGCACCAACTTGGGGTTCCAGATTATAGATTCAGTCTGTTCCACATGAATGATACTTGGGCTGCACTGCACTATCTCAAGCCAATCTTTCAATCATATTATTCTCTAATCCAGTTTGTATGGCTCTACCTGGCTAATTCATCTTTTAATTTCCATATTGGCAGCCAGTTATACGGATTGTTCCACTATGCCAAAGATTTAAGTCAATTCATAGCATTAAAGGTAACTCAAGCCAAATCACATCACAGTCAAGGTTTATTGGTTAAATTTCAACATTTAAGAAACTGTTGGAAAAAAAACAGGGAGGGAGGGCACAGAGTCCCTTTGACAGATGGAAACAAGGTAATGACTGAAAACAGAGTGGAAAGTGTGTTGATGGTTTTTTTCTAAAGTCAAATGTCTAAGAAACATTTCTAAACGGAGTGTCTTAAATAGAAAACAATCCATCAGCCCAATTGAAGGACTGCACATGTTGCCAACTCTTTGTCATTTTTACCAACTGAGAACCAGCAGATTCAATTATGAACACCATATAAATATTGTGGCTTGTGAATATTAAAAATAGACACAAGAGAAGTGACCATAAAACGTGATTTGAACCCAGTTCAAATAGGACACCAGGCAGCTGATAGAGATGCTTTGTGTTGCCAAGTGTGCATTTGAACGTGGTTTCATGGAATGGAGTGATGATGGTTGAACTCAAGGGACAATGAGGTGATGAGGACTTGGTGGGGCAAAAGAATTTAGAGTATTATCAGCAAGAGGCTGGCAAAGTCAGTAAAATGACCAAGACATTGTAGATCTCCATATACTGAGAATGTGATTGGCTAGATCATACATTTTAACACAATCATTAGAATTTTGCATTCCTAAATTCTAACACAAATGTCTAATTGCTTCATGTTACAGCATATTCCCCAAAATGGTTAGTGGGGAACTTCCTTTCCAAATTTACCTGCTATGCCTTTGCAAGCCAGCTCTAAAGGCACTATTGTGAGTGAGATGCTTGTTACAGATGGGCCAATTATGATGGTCCCTTACTGGAAGACTAATATGTCTGTGTTCTGGTTACTGTTTTAAGTGACATCTCTTCCAGAGTCTCTGCTGTAAGCAAGGTGCTCTTCTATCATTGATGAATCACTCATAGGTGTTCTTCTTGACAAACAGGTTTACTGTATGCACAAAAATTGCTGTAGTTTTTTCCTTCGTTTTTGGAGTTTATTCTCTATACTATCCCTGACTAGTCCAGCTGTATTACTCAAAGCCTAGGATCCCCTCAGAGGGGCCACTGGGGCTCCTGAAAAGGGAAAAAGGAGTGAGCGCAGATCTTGGGTCGGTTACAACCAGAGAGCTTGGCTTTAAGATTATTACACTTCGCTGATCAATTTGAATTTGTTAGGAAAAAACTCCTACTGCTTTAATAAAAAAGACATTTGCAAGCAGTCCCTGAGGCTAGTTTCTTTCTCAGGTTCTGACTTGTACCCTTTTGGGGGCAACAGTATTAAGTTCTGTGTATGAACTTAGAAACAACTTTGTTTTGTTAAATCTATAGTAATAACTATACAGTCAGTACTTGTGCACTAATGATGTTGAATTTGGACATTTAACCAATAAGAATATTCTCAATTAAATGTGTGTCTTATAGCTAGATGAAGGTATATGCATTTCTGCTTCATTATTCATCTGTCAGATGTTTAGGAACTTGCAAATTTATTTAGAAGCGGGTACATGGAGTGTCTGACTTGGGTTAGTTTGAAGCTTCAGTATTCTTGGACAAGTCCTTTCTCTGCATGTCCCCATATGCCCTTAAAATACAGCACATGTGTGTCATGTAACAGTGCAGTGTGCGATTGAAAGACGCTCACAAGACATTTGGGGTGGAATACGGCCTTTATTTGATTGCCACTCTCTTGAAGGTGATTAAGAAAAAAAAAAAAAAACTTACACTTGTAATAAGTGGAAAATTACCCTCCCCCTCCCGCAGAAAATATGTCTACATTATAACCCCTGGAATATATTGTCCTACTTGGAAAAAACACTCTGTGGGTATGATTAAGTTGAGAATTCTGAGATGGAGTGTGTACCCTAAATTGTCTGGGCGGGTCAAATGTAATTACAAGGGTCTTTTGGACTGTAGCCTGCCAGGCTTCTCTGTCCATGGAATTATCCAGACAAGAGGACTGGAGTGGGTTTCCTTTCCCTTCTCCAAGGGATCTTCCTGATCCAGGGATTGAAACCAGGTCTCCTGCATTGCAGCAGATTCTTTATCATCTGAGCCACCAGGAAAGCACCTGTAAAAGAAAATCGGGAAATTCAGAGTGAGGAGAAGATTTCAAAAATACATTACTGATTTTAAAAGCGGAAGAAGGTGTCATGATCCAAGAAATGCAGACAGCCTTCAGAAACTGGAAAAGATGAGGAAGCAGGTTCTCCCCTAGAGCTACTAGAAAGGAATGAATCCCTGACATCTTCATTTTAACGCAGCAATACCTTTTTTTCTTTTCTTTTTTTGGATTTCTGAGTTGCTTTAAGGCATTGCATTTCTAGTCATTTGGTATTAATGGAAACTCATACAATAACCTTCAGAATTCCAAAATTTAGACAGGTGAATAGCATCAAGTATTTGAAAAATATGAAGAGATGGAAAGGTTATAACTGCTTGTGAAAGTATAGCCTGTTTTTTTTCATTCTAGAAAGCACTCTGGAAACGCTTAGTAAAATTAAGTATGTGTTTGTCCTATAACCCAGAGATATTGCTGCTGGATATATATCCCACAGAAGTATTTTCATAGAGTTCCATAAAGATAGTTGTATTCCAGGCTATTGGTATAGCATAGTAAGTGCTAATGGGAGTTTGAAGAAAACTAAGTATTTATTTATGTTTTAAATTCATTTATTTGCTTATTTATTTTTGACTGTGCTGGGTCTTTGTGACAGCTCAGGCTTTTCTTTAGTTGTGATGAGCAGAGGCTACTTTTCATTACTGTGCACAGGCTTCTCATTGCAGTGACTTCTCTTGTTGAGGATCACAGGCTCTAGGGTATGTGGCCTTCAGCAGTTGCAGCACATGGGCTCAGGAGTTGTGGTTCCTGGGCTCTAGAGCACAGGCTCAATAGCTTTGGCACACGGGCTTAGTTAAGCACAGCAGCATGTGGGATCTTCCCAGAGTGGTTTTTTTACCCTAAATTGTCTGGGCGGGTCAAATGTAATTACAAGGGTCTTTTGGACTGTAGCCTGCCAGGCTTCTCTGTCCATGGAATTATCCAGACAAGAGGACTGGAGTGGGTTTCCTTTCCCTTCTCCAAGGGATCTTCCTGATCCAGGGATTGAAACCAGGTCTCCTGCATTGCAGCAGATTCTTTATCATCTGAGCCACCAGGAAAGCACCTGTAAAAGAAAATCGGGAAATTCAGAGTGAGGAGAAGATTTCAAAATACATTACTGATTTTAAAAGCGGAAGAAGGTGTCATGATCCAAGAAATGCAGACAGCCTTCAGAAACTGGAAAAGATGAGGAAGCAGGTTCTCCCCTAGAGCTACTAGAAAGGAATGAATCCCTGACATCTTCATTTTAACGCAGCAATACCTTTTTTTCTTTTCTTTTTTTGGATTTCTGAGTTGCTTTAAGGCATTGCATTTCTAGTCATTTGGTATTAATGGAAACTCATACAATAACCTTCAGAATTCCAAAATTTAGACAGGTGAATAGCATCAAGTATTTGAAAAATATGAAGAGATGGAAAGGTTATAACTGCTTGTGAAAGTATAGCCTGTTTTTTTTCATTCTAGAAAGCACTCTGGAAACGCTTAGTAAAATTAAGTATGTGTTTGTCCTATAACCCAGAGATATTGCTGCTGGATATATATCCCACAGAAGTATTTTCATAGAGTTCCATAAAGATAGTTGTATTCCAGGCTATTGGTATAGCATAGTAAGTGCTAATGGGAGTTTGAAGAAAACTAAGTATTTATTTATGTTTTAAATTCATTTATTTGCTTATTTATTTTTGACTGTGCTGGGTCTTTGTGACAGCTCAGGCTTTTCTTTAGTTGTGATGAGCAGAGGCTACTTTTCATTACTGTGCACAGGCTTCTCATTGCAGTGACTTCTCTTGTTGAGGATCACAGGCTCTAGGGTATGTGGCCTTCAGCAGTTGCAGCACATGGGCTCAGGAGTTGTGGTTCCTGGGCTCTAGAGCACAGGCTCAATAGCTTTGGCACACGGGCTTAGTTAAGCACAGCAGCATGTGGGATCTTCCCAGATCAGTGATCAAATCCATATCTTCTGCATTGGCAGGCAGATTCTTTACCACTAAGCCACCAGGGAAGCCCCCTAAGTATTTATTTCTAAGATATGAGATATGTAGACTGGTGAAATGCTGTGTATCATTTGGAGACAGGAAGCAAATATATGTAGCTATAGTGTTAGATCCTCCAAATGAATTAAGTGGAAAAAAAACACAAGGAACAGTAGATTTATTTCTCAATATTATTTATATAACACAAAATACTGATTTATGTTTTCACCTGTTGATTTATATTAGTATGGCTTTGTAAATATTTATTTCACTCTGTGGCTTATAATCCATTACTACAGTCACTTATTTTGTAGCTCAAGTTTTTCCTTTTTTGGCCACGGAGAGCTCTTTCAAGTTGGCTTATGCACCACATTTATTTTTAATGGAATTAAATTGCTTTTATCTTTACCATAACCTTTTCAGAATATTTACTTGAAATTTAGTCATATTACAAAAGAAGAGGGAAGAGGACATGGGGAGAAGGAGGAGGCAGCAAATAAACAAACAAAGCATTTGGGCTGAGCATGTATTTAGAGAAGGAGCTCTGTCATGGATTAATTATTAAAGGACATCAAATGCTTAATCATAATAATATTATATCCTCTTTTATCAAGTTTAATTCCTAACACATTAAAGGCTCATCTTCAGGAATGGATATAGTAACCAACATCCCCTTGCAGGACAGAAGTGGGGTACCTTGCAGAGGGGGATCTTTCAGAACTTGCTCAGAAGCACAAGTGAGCTAGCCCCTGGTGATTCCAGAAGTAGCTCAGTGTGTGTGTGTGTGCGCGCGCACACGCGTGCGTATGTGTGTGTTATATGTCTGCATGCACATGCCCACATGTGCTTACCACTCATGAACATGCAGTCACCTAACACAAGGGGTAAAAGCAGAAGTTGTACAGTCAGGAAGAGAGCAACATTAAGTAAAAGAAAGATAATTTTATTTCCAAATAGTAGCAGTATCTCAGATACTGTTATGTGGACTCCAAACACAACAAAAAGACTATACTAGAAGATACTTAACTTAGAGTCTGGCAACACTCTTTTCTTATCACTACCCAACTTGGTTACCTCAGCTTCAAGAGTCACAGTTGGCCACTCCCTCTCGGTTGAGCACTCTCCCCCCTGATTGCCAGGTCACCACATCCTGAAGGTCTTGCTCATGCCTCTCTGGGCGTTCATTCTCAGTTTCTTTTACTGGATGCTTCCCATTGACTCAACTTCCAAATGCTGAAGTGCCCTAGCCCTTGCACATTGTCTTTTTGTCTACACTCCTTTGATGGGGATTTTGCACAATTTACGGCTTGAAATTTCACCTATCTCCTGATATTCCCAAATTTGTACCTCCAGCTTGGACCGTTTCCCTGAGCTCTGCACTTGAATGTCAAATTTGTCTATTCATGACCGTCTCTGGCTCTCTAAGAGGCATACGAAAATTAGCAAGTCCAAAGCTGAACTCTGCCTTTCCCCACCACACCATTCCTCCCCGACTAGGAAATGCCATTGTTCTCTGCTCAAGTCAAAACTTTCTGCATTCATCACCCTTGACTCCTTTCTTTTCTCTCACACTGGAAACAATGCACTGGCAAGTCCTTTTAAGTTACAGATTCAAGATGTACCCTGAGTCTTTCTTCTTTCTTAACACCTAAGTCTCACCACCACACCTGAATTACTGTAATAGCCAATAACCTTGTCTCTCTGCTTCTGCCTTCACACCCTGACCTCCTCCAGATCATCTTTTAAAGTCACCTCTGACGCTATCAGTGCCTATCTGCACAATGGCCTAAAGGCCCTTGATACTGTGTACCTTTCTGCTCTCCTTGACTTCTCTGATCTCCTTTCCTGCTGCCTTCCATCCTCATGGACCTTGCTTCTTTCTGGAACCCACCAGTTGCCTTCATCTCTCCAGGCGTTTGCGTTCACCACTTCCAGTGCCTGGATGCCATTTCCTGAGGTGACACTACTCCTTCCCTCTCCAGGGATTTTGTGCTTGTGCCACCTACTCACAGATGCCTTCCACCATAATAAATGTACAGATTAAAAAAAAAAAACTAGTAGCAGTATCTCAGATACTGTTATGTGGACTCAAACACAACAAAAGACTATACTAGAAGATACTTAACTTAGAGTCTGGCAACACTCTTTTCTTATCACTACCCAACTTGGTTACCTCAGCTTCAAGAGTCACAGTTGGCCACTCCCTCTCGGTTGAGCACTCTCCCCCCTGATTGCCAGGTCACCACATCCTGAAGGTCTTGCTCATGCCTCTCTGGGCGTTCATTCTCAGTTTCTTTTACTGGATGCTTCCCATTGACTCAACTTCCAAATGCTGAAGTGCCCTAGCCCTTGCACATTGTCTTTTTGTCTACACTCCTTTGATGGGGATTTTGCACAATTTACGGCTTGAAATTTCACCTATCTCCTGATATTCCCAAATTTGTACCTCCAGCTTGGACCGTTTCCCTGAGCTCTGCACTTGAATGTCAAATTTGTCTATTCATGACCGTCTCTGGCTCTCTAAGAGGCATACGAAAATTAGCAAGTCCAAAGCTGAACTCTGCCTTTCCCCACCACACCATTCCTCCCCGACTAGGAAATGCCATTGTTCTCTGCTCAAGTCAAAACTTTCTGCATTCATCACCCTTGACTCCTTTCTTTTCTCTCACACTGGAAACAATGCACTGGCAAGTCCTTTTAAGTTACAGATTCAAGATGTACCCTGAGTCTTTCTTCTTTCTTAACACCTAAGTCTCACCACCACACCTGAATTACTGTAATAGCCAATAACCTTGTCTCTCTGCTTCTGCCTTCACACCCTGACCTCCTCCAGATCATCTTTTAAAGTCACCTCTGACGCTATCAGTGCCTATCTGCACAATGGCCTAAAGGCCCTTGATACTGTGTACCTTTCTGCTCTCCTTGACTTCTCTGATCTCCTTTCCTGCTGCCTTCCATCCTCATGGACCTTGCTTCTTTCTGGAACCCACCAGTTGCCTTCATCTCTCCAGGCGTTTGCGTTCACCACTTCCAGTGCCTGGATGCCATTTCCTGAGGTGACACTACTCCTTCCCTCTCCAGGGATTTTGTGCTTGTGCCACCTACTCACAGATGCCTTCCACCATAATAAATGTACAGCCAGTTTCCATATCAGGAACTCTCTCTTTGTCCATTCTTTATTTTTTCCATAGTGGTTATAAACATCTAGCTTACTGTATATTTAACTCTTTTTGTTTGTCTTCTTTCACTGGAAAGGAGCATTCACAAAGCAGGGATAAGTATTATTTCTGCTGAACCCAGAACAGTGTCTGGCACATTGTAAGTGTTTAGTACCTAGTGGATGCTTGAATCAGCTGAGTGAAAGAACAATTTCCTTTGATACTTTGCCAGTCACAAAACAGGCAGACAATAAGGTGTCTCTGTTCAAAGCCTGTTTGTCAAGGCTGAATTCATGTTAAAATGCCATTCTTTGAAAGAGATTTTCCTCTTACTGCACCAGAACTAACTTGTCGTTCATGGAAGGAAGCTAAGCTTCACGGCCATGACAGGAAAAGGATGGCATCTAGAAGAAGGGAGGGAAGTGGCAGGGAGAGAATGTGACAGGTTTCAAAGAAAAGCCTGGCCTGCTGGTTCCACTCTTCCTACAGACAGCACACTCCAGAGGCTACTGTGACATCTCTAGGCTGTTTCCAGTGGAGCTTTCCTTCAGCTTAGTAGCCAAGGGTAAGCTGAAGAAAAGGAATCAGGCGGTCTGCTATTTGCACAACTTTTTCCTAATTGTGTTTTCCATAGGCAGTGTGCGCCAAAATGAACATTCGACTAATGATGCTGGCAGGACAGTTTGTCAAACACTGACACCTAGTGAATGTTACTATACAGATCTTGTTCTGGGCTCTGTTTCAGGTCCAAGAAATTCCAGACATGCAATTTAGGAGGCAGTCAAATCTTATTCACCCACTTTTAGTATTAGACTTGGCAGAGTATTAGACTTGACTCTATCTTGGCAGTGGGGAGCAGCGGTCCAGTGGAGAGAGAGAGGGAGAGCGAGCGATCTATCTGAGAGGAGATCTCTCAAATCTCACCATCCCCACTCACAAGACCAAGGTCCCAAATTTACAAAGAAAACAGTGGGGAGAGGGCCTGCAGGTTCCCTCTCCAGGGATTTTGTGCTTGTGCCACCTACTCACAGATGCCTTCCACCATAATAAATGTACAGCCAGTTTCCATATCAGGAACTCTCTCTTTGTCCATTCTTTATTTTTTCCATAGTGGTTATAAACATCTAGCTTACTGTATATTTAACTCTTTTTGTTTGTCTTCTTTCACTGGAAAGGAGCATTCACAAAGCAGGGATAAGTATTATTTCTGCTGAACCCAGAACAGTGTCTGGCACATTGTAAGTGTTTAGTACCTAGTGGATGCTTGAATCAGCTGAGTGAAAGAACAATTTCCTTTGATACTTTGCCAGTCACAAAACAGGCAGACAATAAGGTGTCTCTGTTCAAAGCCTGTTTGTCAAGGCTGAATTCATGTTAAAATGCCATTCTTTGAAAGAGATTTTCCTCTTACTGCACCAGAACTAACTTGTCGTTCATGGAAGGAAGCTAAGCTTCACGGCCATGACAGGAAAAGGATGGCATCTAGAAGAAGGGAGGGAAGTGGCAGGGAGAGAATGTGACAGGTTTCAAAGAAAAGCCTGGCCTGCTGGTTCCACTCTTCCTACAGACAGCACACTCCAGAGGCTACTGTGACATCTCTAGGCTGTTTCCAGTGGAGCTTTCCTTCAGCTTAGTAGCCAAGGGTAAGCTGAAGAAAAGGAATCAGGCGGTCTGCTATTTGCACAACTTTTTCCTAATTGTGTTTTCCATAGGCAGTGTGCGCCAAAATGAACATTCGACTAATGATGCTGGCAGGACAGTTTGTCAAACACTGACACCTAGTGAATGTTACTATACAGATCTTGTTCTGGGCTCTGTTTCAGGTCCAAGAAATTCCAGACATGCAATTTAGGAGGCAGTCAAATCTTATTCACCCACTTTTAGTATTAGACTTGGCAGAGTATTAGACTTGACTCTATCTTGGCAGTGGGGAGCAGCGGTCCAGTGGAGAGAGAGAGGGGAGAGCGAGCGCGATCTATCTGAGAGGAGATCTCTCAAATCTCACCATCCCCACTCACAAGACCAAGGTCCCAAATTTACAAAGAAAACAGTGGGGGAGAGGGCCTGCAGGTAAAAGCCTCCCCCAGTGCTGTTGGAGAGAACAGACCCCACAGCAGTTTGCCTGATGGACAGTCTCTGAGTGCTGGAGAAAACACTATCAAATTGGCCTAAGCCTAGGGTCTGACATTCCCACCCCTTCGCCAATAGACCAAGAAATCAACTTCAAACCAAACCGACATTCAGGAAGCCAAATACCAAGGGCAAATACCATACCACTGGAACCTCTTGCAAGGGGCTGGGGGTGGGGGCGGGAACAGAAAAAGAAACACACCCAAACTGGCCCCTGGAGACAAGATGCCTAGCCTCCCTAAAAGCTGCAGGATTACCCCTGAAAATGACAGTGGCAAATCAAATCTTACCACTCAGCTTTGCCCGGGACACAGGTGGACTAAAGAAAAAGGGGAGGGGGGAGTATTCCCCCATGGCTGTCGGTGAGAATAGACATGGCAGCAGCCCATAGGTTGCACAGACTCCGAATGACACACACACACACACCCATACCACGAGGAGCTCAGCCCAGAAGCAGACACGCCACACCTTAGCCAGTTGCCAGATATCACCAGTTTTCAGTTGCCAAAGGGAGGCTGTCCCCACACTCAGTCAGGAAAAACAAAACAACAGAAAAGGAGAGACACGCTCAATTCAAGGCAAGGTCCTTTGGGATCCGTCTCTTAGAATAATGAAACAAAAAGCCAACCTAAGCCAAAGGGACCTAACGAGCCTTCATAGCATGAGCCTAGCAGAGGAAACCCTCAACCAAAGGGAAAGACGACCCTCAGAACGGGAAACTCTATTGGCAGTCGTCACGACCCACGAAGAATTTGTGTCTAAAACATAGAGAGAGCTCACACGGCTCCATTTCAAAAGCGCAAATATCCCAGCATGGGGGTCTTTTCCCAGGAGTTCTATCTTAGCATCAGGTGGCTGAAGTATTGGAGCTTCAGCACCAGCCCTTCCACTGAATATTCGCAGTTGATTTCCTTTAGGATTGACTGGTTTGGTTTCCTGGCGGTCCAAGTGAGGGAGAAATGGAAGGAAGGAGGGAAAATCTCCCTTTGGGAAAAGACCCCGATGCTGGGAAAGACTGAGGGCAAGAGGACAAGGGCACGACAGAGGATGAGATGGTTGGATGGCATCACCAATTCAGTGGACATGAGTTGGAGCAAGCTCCAGGAGATAGTGCAGCACAGGGAAGCCTGGCGTGCTGCAGCCCATAGCGTTGCCAAGAGTCAGATATGACTGAGCAACTCACACACACACACACACACACGGGAGAGCCACATGCCATTTAATAACAACAAATACCCTTCTTTCTTTCTATACCCGTCTTCCACGCCAAGACGGTATAGAAAAGTAGCTGCCACCCAGAGGCTTGGGAAGTCCAGCAGCTGTCACCCTGAATGATGTCACGGTCTTTATGTGTGGGATGTACCTGCTGCTCCTAAGCGAGAGCCTTTGGGCCACAGGCATGCCTGGGACCTGGTCCCTGCTCCCTTGTGTGGGCTTAGCTGGTAAAGAATCCGCCTGCAATCTAGGAGAGGCAGATCTGATCCTTGGTTTGGGAAGATTCCCCTGGAGAAGGAACTGCGAGCCCACTCCGGTATTCTTGCCTGGAGAATCCCATGGAAGAAGGAGCCTGGCGGGCTCCAGAGTCCACGGGGTCCCAAGCAAGGCGTCGGACACCCACGAGCGTCTAGGCACAGCTTTCCCTGCCTGGCCGTGAGGGACCGCTGGAGGGCTGCATGGAGGAGGGGCCCGGAGAGTTGAGCCCGGAGGAAGGAGGTGGTGGGTGGGGTCAGGCAAGGGGAGCAGCCGCTGCTGCAGCAGCCCCCACCAGTGGTCTGGATTTGACAAGGCACACCTTTCTTCTCTTCCATCCAGGGCTCATTAGTCCCGTGCACGGATGTGGGCAGGGGGGTCCCTTCTGGGTGCCCCAGGGGAGGTCCACGTCCTGCCGGTGCAGCTCCTGGAGCCTCCCGCCCCTCCCCACCCTGCCCCCTTGTCGGCTCGGGGCCCTTGTTCCTTGTGAAGAGCCAGTGATGGCGGGGGACTCCTTCCCGCAGGATCTCTGACGCCCCCTCCTGACGCTGACCCCCCACCGCTGACCTGCGGGAGGAGGGAAGTCCCCCTGCTTCCTGCTCAGCCATCCTGCAAGCCAGCGATGGCCCTGTGCTTGGAGCCTGTCTTGTCCCAAGCCGCACATAGTGTCAACACAGAAACAAGGCCACCTTGGAAGCTGAATGAGCTCCTCTCTCGTCCTCAGTCGCTCAGTCGCGTCTGAGTCTTGGCGACCCCGTGGGCTGTAGCCTGCCGGGTGCCTCTGTCCGTGGCATTCTCCAGGCGAGACTGGAGTGGGTGGTCATTCCCTTCTCCGGGGGGTCTTCCCAACCCAGGGGCGGAACCCGCGGCTTCTGCACGGGCAGGCGGATTCTTTACCATCCGAGCCACCAGGGATAACCAGTCACCCAGCGTCCTGTCCGCCGCCTTTGAAAACGCAGGGTTGCTTCCTTCCCCGTGGGTTGGCCACTCCGAGGATTCCTCCAGATGGAATGAAGGACGTGGGACTCTGTGGGCTGCTCCACTCCGATTCTGTCCTCAGGGGGCATGTGTCTGGGGCCAGGCGTCAGGGCTCTGTCCTTCTGGCTCGAGAACGTTCCACGGGGGAGCGGGAGCGTGACATGGGTGGGTTCAAGTCAAAGTGACCACGTGCGCATTGGAGAAGCCAATGGTGGACTGTCTCTGGGACTCAACCCAGGGTGGATGCCCCCCAGCCCTCTCTCACCCCCCAGGGATATCCCGCCCCCCTCCTCAGCCTGGGCCGGCCCCAAGGGGGCACGTCCCTGCCACTTCGGCTCTGGGTCCCATGGCGACCACGCTAGCAGCCCTCAGCCCCGTCCTCTGCCTCATGCCCCTTCTCCGTCCCATCTCCCCGCGTCTGATCTGGACGAGAGCCTCCTCTGTCCCCTGGAGGAGGCAATGGTAGCCCACTCCAGGTTTCCTGCTGGGAGACCTCCGCAGAGAGAGGAACCTGGCAGTCCACGGTGCACGGGGTTGCCAAGAGAAAGACAGAGCCACTGCCCGCTGGAGCTGTGTCTTGGACTAGCTCTCCGTTGCCTTTGTGATTCTAATCTCACCCAATGGGCCACCTCAGAGAATCCTGCTCCTTTTGGCCTAAGCCATTCTAGGTCCCCTGACCTGCGGGAGGAGGGAAGTCCCCCTGCTTCCTGCTCAGCCATCCTGCAAGCCAGCGATGGCCCTGTGCTTGGAGCCTGTCTTGTCCCAAGCCGCACATAGTGTCAACACAGAAACAAGGCCACCTTGGAAGCTGAATGAGCTCCTCTCTCGTCCTCAGTCGCTCAGTCGCGTCTGAGTCTTGGCGACCCCGTGGGCTGTAGCCTGCCGGGTGCCTCTGTCCGTGGCATTCTCCAGGCGAGACTGGAGTGGGTGGTCATTCCCTTCTCCGGGGGGTCTTCCCAACCCAGGGGCGGAACCCGCGGCTTCTGCACGGGCAGGCGGATTCTTTACCATCCGAGCCACCAGGGATAACCAGTCACCCAGCGTCCTGTCCGCCGCCTTTGAAAACGCAGGGTTGCTTCCTTCCCCGTGGGTTGGCCACTCCGAGGATTCCTCCAGATGGAATGAAGGACGTGGGACTCTGTGGGCTGCTCCACTCCGATTCTGTCCTCAGGGGGCATGTGTCTGGGGCCAGGCGTCAGGGCTCTGTCCTTCTGGCTCGAGAACGTTCCACGGGGGAGCGGGAGCGTGACATGGGTGGGTTCAAGTCAAAGTGACCACGTGCGCATTGGAGAAGCCAATGGTGGACTGTCTCTGGGACTCAACCCAGGGTGGATGCCCCCCAGCCCTCTCTCACCCCCCAGGGATATCCCGCCCCCCTCCTCAGCCTGGGCCGGCCCCAAGGGGGCACGTCCCTGCCACTTCGGCTCTGGGTCCCATGGCGACCACGCTAGCAGCCCTCAGCCCCGTCCTCTGCCTCATGCCCCTTCTCCGTCCCATCTCCCCGCGTCTGATCTGGACGAGAGCCTCCTCTGTCCCCTGGAGGAGGCAATGGTAGCCCACTCCAGGTTTCCTGCTGGGAGACCTCCGCAGAGAGAGGAACCTGGCAGTCCACGGTGCACGGGGTTGCCAAGAGAAAGACAGAGCCACTGCCCGCTGGAGCTGTGTCTTGGACTAGCTCTCCGTTGCCTTTGTGATTCTAATCTCACCCAATGGGCCACCTCAGAGAATCCTGCTCCTTTTGGCCTGACTCTTCAAATGCCTTTGTTCATTCCCAGGTCCTCCTGGAGACTCCAGGAAGCGGGAAATTAACACATGCCCCTGACCGAGAGGGGCCATTCCAAGAGACCTTTGCAAGATCAGCAGGCCTCTTTAGTTGGTCTCCTCTCCTCCCCCGTCTCTGACCTGTAAAAAACAACAAAAAAAACCCCCGCTGCCATCCGGACCCTGACTCGACGGTTACTTGGCGGCACTCCCCGGCCACCTTTTCTGTCCGCTGGCTCTCAGGATGCCGCGGGAACCCCGTCTCGACCCCTCCAGTCGCGCGGTGAGCCTAGCGAGCGTGCACTCCTGCGTGGCCACGCCCAAGGGACCCCTGACCCTTCCGCTGACCTCTCTCCGCGGCTGCTATGCATCTGGATCCTAATCAACTCTGCGCCAGCTCCCGGGAGAGAGCGCTTGTGCACAGGCCCCTCCCAGGGCGCGGGGCCTGTCTGGGCGGGGCTCGGCCCAAGGAGACCCTGCCCAGAGCCCTGGAGCCCTCGAGGCAGAACGCCCACCCCTCCGAACCCACTTCGTCCTCAGAGCTGGCCCCAAACGCCCCCGAGCAGGACCTGGACTCACCCACAGCCGCTCCTGGACAGGTCTGTGACCCTGGGCTTCGCGCTGGGCGTCCCCCCTCCAGTGGAGTCTTCCAGAGACTTCCACCGCACCCGGGGGTCCCTGGGCCCCTATCTCCAATCACCACCCCTCCTCTCCCCGACTCCTGGGTTCCGCTTGTGCAGAGAGGGTCTCCTTGAAGTGGCCTCCCACTCGTGGGCTAGATACTAGATTAGAAAACCCGCCAGAAAAACAAACACACAGGCAAGCCAGAGCTACCCGACCCCACTCCTGTTCCTTCCACCTGGCCGCCCAGTTTCGGCAGCAGTGGGTCTCTGGTGGGTGAGGACTGGCTGACCTGGACAAGTGACCAGCGTTTCCCCGCAGTGCCTGGGTGAAGGTCTGCATCCGCAACCCCCTCCAGGCAGCGGGGCTTGCCTGGTGGCTGCCCTGGGGAAGAGTCGGCCTGCCACGCAGGAAGACGCGGGCTCCATAGCCACTCCAGCATTCTTGCCCTGGGGAATCTCTTGGAAAGAGGCGCCTGTCCGGCTACAGCCCATGCGGTCACACAGAGTCCATTTTTTCCCTTCTAGATAGAGCCGGGTTACACAAGCCCCCGACCGAGAGGGGCCATTCCAAGAGACCTTTGCAAGATCAGCAGGCCTCTTTAGTTGGTCTCCTCTCCTCCCCCGTCTCTGACCTGTAAAAAACAACAAAAAAAACCCCCGCTGCCATCCGGACCCTGACTCGACGGTTACTTGGCGGCACTCCCCGGCCACCTTTTCTGTCCGCTGGCTCTCAGGATGCCGCGGGAACCCCGTCTCGACCCCTCCAGTCGCGCGGTGAGCCTAGCGAGCGTGCACTCCTGCGTGGCCACGCCCAAGGGACCCCTGACCCTTCCGCTGACCTCTCTCCGCGGCTGCTATGCATCTGGATCCTAATCAACTCTGCGCCAGCTCCCGGGAGAGAGCGCTTGTGCACAGGCCCCTCCCAGGGCGCGGGGCCTGTCTGGGCGGGGCTCGGCCCAAGGAGACCCTGCCCAGAGCCCTGGAGCCCTCGAGGCAGAACGCCCACCCCTCCGAACCCACTTCGTCCTCAGAGCTGGCCCCAAACGCCCCCGAGCAGGACCTGGACTCACCCACAGCCGCTCCTGGACAGGTCTGTGACCCTGGGCTTCGCGCTGGGCGTCCCCCCTCCAGTGGAGTCTTCCAGAGACTTCCACCGCACCCGGGGGTCCCTGGGCCCCTATCTCCAATCACCACCCCTCCTCTCCCCGACTCCTGGGTTCCGCTTGTGCAGAGAGGGTCTCCTTGAAGTGGCCTCCCACTCGTGGGCTAGATACTAGATTAGAAAACCCGCCAGAAAAACAAACACACAGGCAAGCCAGAGCTACCCGACCCCACTCCTGTTCCTTCCACCTGGCCGCCCAGTTTCGGCAGCAGTGGGTCTCTGGTGGGTGAGGACTGGCTGACCTGGACAAGTGACCAGCGTTTCCCCGCAGTGCCTGGGTGAAGGTCTGCATCCGCAACCCCCTCCAGGCAGCGGGGCTTGCCTGGTGGCTGCCCTGGGGAAGAGTCGGCCTGCCACGCAGGAAGACGCGGGCTCCATAGCCACTCCAGCATTCTTGCCCTGGGGAATCTCTTGGAAAGAGGCGCCTGTCCGGCTACAGCCCATGCGGTCACACAGAGTCCATTCCTTTCTAGAGGATAATTCTCTGGGATACCTTATGATATTTGTCTTTCTCTTGGTCTGAGGATCACTCTGTCCTTCCATGCTGTGGTCAGTGGCATTATACCTCATTGGATTTCTGATTGGCCTGTCTCTAATCATCAGAGACGGTCAGCATCTGTTCACGCACCTCATGGCAATCTGGATGCCTTTTGGGAAGGTATGTTCCCTTGGAACATTGGTCCCTATATTCCTTGGGATATTTGCGCTTTTGAAATGGAGCCGTGCGAGCTCTATGTTTTGGACACAAATTCTTCGTGGGTCGTGACGACTGCCAATAGAGTTTCCCGTTCTGAGGGTCGTCTTTCCCTTTGGTTGAGGGTTTCCTCTGCTAGGCTCATGCTATGAAGGCTCGTTAGGTCCCTTTGGCTTAGGTTGGCTTTTTGTTTCATTATTCTAAGAGACGGATCCCAAAGGACCTTGCCTTGAATTGAGCGTGTCTCTCCGTTTCTGTTGTTTTGTTTCTCCTGACTGAGTGTGGGGACAGCCTCCCTTTGGCAACTGAAAACTGGTGATATCTGGCAACTGGCTAAGGTGTGGCGTGTCTGCTTCTGGGCTGAGCTCCTCGTGGTATGGGTGTGTGTGTGTGTGTCATTCGGAGTCTGTGCAACCTATGGGCTGCTGCCATGTCTATTCTCACCGACAGCCATGGGGGAATACTCCCCCCTCCCCTTTTTCTTTAGTCCACCTGTGTCCCGGGCAAAGCTGAGTGGTATGATTTGATTTCCCACTGTCATTTTCAGGGGTAATCCTGCAGCTTTTAGGGAGGCTAGGCATCTTGTCTCCAGGGGCCAGTTTGGGTGTGTTTCTTTTTCTGTTCCCGCCCCCACCCCCAGCCCCTTGCAAGAGGTTCCAGTGGTATGGTATTTGCCCTTGGTATTTGGCTTCCTGAATGTCGGTTTGGTTTGAAGTTGATTTCTTGGTCTATTGGCGAAGGGGTGGGAATGTCAGACCCTAGGCTTAGGCCAATTTGATAGTGTTTTCTCCAGCACTCAGAGACTGTCCATCAGGCAAACTGCTATGAGGTGTCTTCTCACCAACAGTGCCAGGGGAGGTTTTTCACTGCCGGCATTATTAACCATATTCTCTTTGTAAACTTGGGACTTGGGGGATGGGGGATTTCAGAGATCTCTCAGATAGATCCGGCTGGAGAAAGGCACCGCTCTCTTCCCGTCTCCGCCTCTGCGGGGCGCAGACGGAGGCACACCAGGCTGCTGCTCTGCTGGGATAGAGAGTTGATCTGTATGGCGTGGGGGAAGAAGCCGGGACACTGTGCCGCCGCTCCAAGGGCAAATAGAGATCTCGCTCTGGCTGTCTCTATGCAGGGGGGCCAATTCGCTTCTGGCATGTCGGACTTAGTTTGAATTCTCTCAGGGCACCCTTCCACGGTCGATTTCCTGAGGTCAGTGGATTTGGGGAGCCCCGCAGTCTTTTTCTGTACCAAGTGCCAGGAGGTGCTTTTTTCTTTATTGTTAGGAATGTAGGTACAGGACATGTCCACAAGGCGGCAGCATTCCCTCCTGCCCAGACCTGTCTAGCTGGGGAACCAGGGGTTGGGCCAAGTCTTTTTCCTGCGGGGTGGGTTCTAGTGGATTGTGCCCCGATCGCCACCCAAGTCCAGGGTCTCCATCCTTGCACGGGCCTCCCGTGGGCTGAATGTCAATGCCTTTCTTTTAGCCGTTCCGCTCCTTATTCAGATGTATGGGTCCACCCTTCCCTTTGGTTCTGTTTCCAAATCGGTTTAAACAGTGTGTGAAGAGAAGGAGCCTCAGAGAAAGAGTCGATTGTTTTCTGATGCTCTATTTTTGGTGGGGACGTGCCTGTTCCTTTCTAGGGACCTCCTTGGGGATCCCTCATGTCCCCTCCAGTCATCCTCTTTGGCCACCCCCATCGACTCTCCTCCCAGGGCTCCCTTGCACCATCACCCCGGTCCTGCCCCCACCCCTGTACCCAAATAATTTTAAGTTTTTTGAAATAGTCCTAAAGGCATGCCACGAATAAGCATTCAAGAGAGCCTTCTAAAAATGTATAAAAACAGCAAAAATGTGTGACATTTTAATCGCACCTTGTTCCCTCCACGCCCCTCCCCACCCCCATTCAGCTCAGCATAATGGAAACCGCACTTTAGATGGGTGCAGCCAAGAACAGAGGGTTTTTTTCTTCCCTCAGCTCCCAGTCAGAGGCTATGGTATCTTCCCAGAGGGAAGGATATCAGCATTCCTCCTCCCGCCTCCGACTATATGTGATAAAAGCTAAGGTCTGGCTAAATACTGCTAAGAGTTGGGGCGCCCCTTCATTCAACTAGCCTCCTGCATGGGACAGGACCTCTACCGTGGATACAGTGAATACTGGAGCCCATCACACTTGGCCTGTTCAGAGAGGCTTCATGTCACGGGTGGCAAACTGAGACTGAAGCGTTCTGTCTTCAGCCTCTCCCTCCCTTCTCCATGACCTAGATCCTGAAGCAGGAGTGTCACCAAGAGAAAAGTATTGTGTCACTTTCTCCACTTTGAGCTTCAGAGAAACTCAAGAGATTTTGCCCAAGAATAAAGGTAGGTCAAAAAAAAAAAAAAAGAGCCATTGTACCCCTTCCTAAAGGAACTCGCTTTATTTGCAAGAGAGTTTGGGGAAGTTCAAGCCTAAGGGCACTTTCAAAAATAAGGGCAGTTGTAGTGAAAAGCAACTAAGAGTCGATTTATAGATTCTATTAGAGATGTAAGCTAAACCATCATCCAGTTAGTTTACCAGGGGAAACCAGTAAAAGGGACAATTAAGAAGAGTCTTTCTGGGGTCAAGAACAAATCTGAAACACTGACCTCAAAAACTATCCCTAACAACACATTCTGCATTTAATGAGACTAGTTGGTGGGGCAATTTATGCCCCAGAGCATTGCTGAAAGCAATAGAACAGTCCACTGGCAACCAGTGGGGCTTCACAGCCAGTTGTGTTCATGGAAAGAGACAGTCAAGAGAGCTCTGCCCAAATCACCGCCATCCCACGGTGACTGTGCATGGCAAGGCTGCACCGTCTTAGCAGCTACATTAGAGGTTTCACCGTGTAGGAGAGAACAGACTGTTAAACTCATCACGTCGGTTACTAAACAAATGTATAAAAACAGCAAATGTGTGACATTTTAATCGCACCTTGTTCCCTCCACGCCCCTCCCCACCCCCATTCAGCTCAGCATAATGGAAACCGCACTTTAGATGGGTGCAGCCAAGAACAGAGGGTTTTTTTCTTCCCTCAGCTCCCAGTCAGAGGCTATGGTATCTTCCCAGAGGAAGGATATCAGCATTCCTCCTCCCGCCTCCGACTATATGTGATAAAAGCTAAGGTCTGGCTAAATACTGCTAAGAGTTGGGGCGCCCCTTCATTCAACTAGCCTCCTGCATGGGACAGGACCTCTACCGTGGATACAGTGAATACTGGAGCCCATCACACTTGGCCTGTTCAGAGAGGCTTCATGTCACGGGTGGCAAACTGAGACTGAAGCGTTCTGTCTTCAGCCTCTCCCTCCCTTCTCCATGACCTAGATCCTGAAGCAGGAGTGTCACCAAGAGAAAAGTATTGTGTCACTTTCTCCACTTTGAGCTTCAGAGAAACTCAAGAGATTTTGCCCAAGAATAAAGGTAGGTCAAAAAAAAAAAAAAAGAGCCATTGTACCCCTTCCTAAAGGAACTCGCTTTATTTGCAAGAGAGTTTGGGGAAGTTCAAGCCTAAGGGCACTTTCAAAAATAAGGGCAGTTGTAGTGAAAAGCAACTAAGAGTCGATTTATAGATTCTATTAGAGATGTAAGCTAAACCATCATCCAGTTAGTTTACCAGGGGAAACCAGTAAAAGGGACAATTAAGAAGAGTCTTTCTGGGGTCAAGAACAAATCTGAAACACTGACCTCAAAAACTATCCCTAACAACACATTCTGCATTTAATGAGACTAGTTGGTGGGGCAATTTATGCCCCAGAGCATTGCTGAAAGCAATAGAACAGTCCACTGGCAACCAGTGGGGCTTCACAGCCAGTTGTGTTCATGGAAAGAGACAGTCAAGAGAGCTCTGCCCAAATCACCGCCATCCCACGGTGACTGTGCATGGCAAGGCTGCACCGTCTTAGCAGCTACATTAGAGGTTTCACCGTGTAGGGAGAGAACAGACTGTTAAACTCATCACGTCGGTTACTAAACAAATAAACAAGAAAAAGGAACCCGGCAAACTTTATTGAAGGGTCAGAGAACCAGTACCTCGTTTTGCTATTAATATATTACCTAAAATGTCTAGTTCCCAAAGGGGAAAAAAAGAATTCAGGACATACAAAGATAGGGAAACCTGTATGTGAGAGAAAACAGCAGTCAACAAAAGCTGCCTGTGAGAACAATCAGATATCAGAGTTAATAAAGACCTTAAGAAGCCACTAGAAATAAGTTCAAAGAACCAAAGGAAACCATGCTTAAAGAAATGAAGGAAGAAGTGTTGACAGCGTCTCCTCAAATAGAAAATATAAACAGGTTATTAAAATTAGTGATGTTTCCAATAGATTTCAAAAAATTTTGGTAATGAAGTCATTGAAAAGGACAAATGGAAATTCTAGTGTTTTCTGAAAAAATAACTGAAAAAATTCACTAGTGGTTTCAACAGTATATTTTAACTTACAGGATAAAGAATAGGAGCTTAAATATAGTCTTTAGACAGTATTCAGCCTGAAGAACAGAGAGAAATAGAAAGGAAGGAAGATGAACACCTCAGAGAAATGTGGGACACCACTAAATGCATTGATATTGGCAAAATGGGAATGCCAGAAGGAGAGGACAGGAAGCAATAGAAGAAATATTTATTGAAAACTCGATGAAGAACATTCGTCTACACACATGAACTTGACGACCTCTGCTTGTCTGGTCCGAGAGACAGGGCGCACAAACGCACAACGGCACCGTCGCTCTCCAGCAGCTGTTAGAAGGCAGCATTAAAAGGACCGAAACATCCATGTCTTTAGCAGAATTATTAAGTAATCAGATGTTTTAATTTTGAGTTAGATAATAAAAATATATTTAGTTCACATCCACAAGAATTTTCCTTTAATGAAAATCTTGAGGTTCTATAAAACACTAACTTCATAATCAAAGATGTGTTAAAATAATCAGTGATGATTTAATGATTAAGTACTATCTTAAGTATCAACTTTATCAGCCTAAATATTTGGCTAATAGAATATTAACTCATGTTATCTAATAGTGTACAGGATAGTTCCTAAACTTTTTCTACTCTTCTTCTGGGATAGAGCAGGCCTCATGCATAGGAATTAAGATTTGAGGGTCTCTAAGTCTCCCATTCCCCAAATTTGCTTCTCCTAAGACTTATTACTTTTAGTGAAGCCCCTCTAGCTGTAAAGAAAAGAAGGACCTTATTTAAAAGTGGATCAATCTTTTACATGAATCTGAGTGAGCTAGTGTGCTTTCCTAAGGTGAAGTAGAGAAACTGGAAGGCCCCTTTAGAGTCACTAAGATTGGAAGATAACACAGCTTGGCAGTGCCTTGATGTATGAGAGTCAGCTTTGACTACTTTGAGACCTTATTTATACCCTGCTCATCTAGGGGATTTAGAAAAGTAAATTATTTTTCCTTTTTTGTAAAAGAATTCAAATTTGTTACATTTATTTGCCTCTGCTTTCATTCACAAAATTTTTAAATGACTGCAATTTTAGCAAATGACAGAAAAACACATAAAGAAAAAGTGTTCTGTAATGAGCCATGTATATTGAAGCTATGTTTTAATTTTAGGACATAAGTCAGTTATGAGGCTTTTTTTATTAAGAGGAAAGCAATAGTAGAGATTGGTACTTAAAGAGAGGTATATGCTTCAACACTGATGAATTTAATCATCATGTTATCTTGACAGTTACAAAATTGATAAAGAAAAGATGCCAGATGATAAAGGCCTGTGCTGTTTTTGAACAATCTGTATATCAAGTTGCTTCAAGAATCTAGTGTGAGGCAGGTCATAGGAATCTGTCCCCTGACTTGCCCTAGTAAAGGGCTGGGGCTTTAGCGGCTTCACTTTTCTGCGTTAATCTCAGCATCTTTAGCCTCTGGGGTACAAGAGTGTGGTCAAAAAGGAAATGCACTTTATTTTTCAGTCATTCATGAAGCCTGCTGGAAAATATATTTTATCATAATAAAACTACACTGTGCTAGTGGAAACATCAGTTTACTTTTGTCTCAAGTCTTCTTTTGGATGAAAGGACACAGAGCAGGAACATCCATCAGACGTGTGGTGATGGAAAACATTAGGAAGACTGATTACTGAGATCAGCTCTGAAGGTAAAATAGAAGACCAAGAAGTCATTAGGGCAGGAGAAGTGTCCAAACAAAAGAATTGGGAAACGCAATGTCCAGGGGCTAAAAGTGATAATGATATATACTGGGACCTGTCGGTATATTAGCCTTGTTGAAGGATCGAGTGTGAGAGGAAGGAGATAGAAAACTCCTGCTATTAAGAGAGATGGTTGAAGAAGTCAGTTAAAGGTTCCTCCTTAATCAAGCACTATCTGGCAGTGAAGTGACGAAGAGCCAGTGGGGTTGATGAGAAGTGGACGAAGTCTAGAGATAGCATGAGGTAGAGATAACAGGACATGGTATCTTTTGTGAATGTTGGAAAAATTGGAGTCCAGCATTTAGGCCCTGGTGCCTGATTTAAGCAACAGGGAGCTGGTATTCCCCTTTCCCGCAAAGGGGGACAGTGTTTGGCTGGTGCATTCAGGTGGGTGATGGGCGGAGGTGGAGGTCAGTATAACCGACACTTCTACAAATGTCTGTTTCGTCTTTATAAGGCATAGATTTTGTGAATGCTTCTTTATTTTTCTGGTCTCTTTTATACAGAATTGAATCTTTTTCTCTAAATTTTAACTGAAAACTTTGATGAGAACAGCAAAAACACTCACGTTTGCTGTTAGCAAGACAACCATCCCTCTCTATCGAGGAGTATCCACAGCTGAGGCATTGCCCAAGCAATTCAACCCAAAACAGGTTTTCCTAAACTATGAAAGTGGCAGTCACTCAGTCATGTCTGACTCATTGCAACCCCATGGACTGTATCCCACCAGCCTCCTCTGTCCATGGAATTCTCCAGGCAAGAGTACTGGAGTGGGAAAAAAAAAAATTCTGGAGTGAGTTGCCATTTCCTTCTCCAGGATCTTCCCAACCTCAGCATCTTTAGCCTCTGGGGTACAAGAGTGTGGTCAAAAAGGAAATGCACTTTATTTTTCAGTCATTCATGAAGCCTGCTGGAAAATATATTTTATCATAATAAAACTACACTGTGCTAGTGGAAACATCAGTTTACTTTTGTCTCAAGTCTTCTTTTGGATGAAAGGACACAGAGCAGGAACATCCATCAGACGTGTGGTGATGGAAAACATTAGGAAGACTGATTACTGAGATCAGCTCTGAAGGTAAAATAGAAGACCAAGAAGTCATTAGGGCAGGAGAAGTGTCCAAACAAAAGAATTGGGAAACGCAATGTCCAGGGGCTAAAAGTGATAATGATATATACTGGGACCTGTCGGTATATTAGCCTTGTTGAAGGATCGAGTGTGAGAGGAAGGAGATAGAAAACTCCTGCTATTAAGAGAGATGGTTGAAGAAGTCAGTTAAAGGTTCCTCCTTAATCAAGCACTATCTGGCAGTGAAGTGACGAAGAGCCAGTGGGGTTGATGAGAAGTGGACGAAGTCTAGAGATAGCATGAGGTAGAGATAACAGGACATGGTATCTTTTGTGAATGTTGGAAAAATTGGAGTCCAGCATTTAGGCCCTGGTGCCTGATTTAAGCAACAGGGAGCTGGTATTCCCCTTTCCCGCAAAGGGGGACAGTGTTTGGCTGGTGCATTCAGGTGGGTGATGGGCGGAGGTGGAGGTCAGTATAACCGACACTTCTACAAATGTCTGTTTCGTCTTTATAAGGCATAGATTTTGTGAATGCTTCTTTATTTTTCTGGTCTCTTTTATACAGAATTGAATCTTTTTCTCTAAATTTTAACTGAAAACTTTGATGAGAACAGCAAAAACACTCACGTTTGCTGTTAGCAAGACAACCATCCCTCTCTATCGAGGAGTATCCACAGCTGAGGCATTGCCCAAGCAATTCAACCCAAAACAGGTTTTCCTAAACTATGAAAGTGGCAGTCACTCAGTCATGTCTGACTCATTGCAACCCCATGGACTGTATCCCACCAGCCTCCTCTGTCCATGGAATTCTCCAGGCAAGAGTACTGGAGTGGGAAAAAAAAAAATTCTGGAGTGAGTTGCCATTTCCTTCTCCAGGATCTTCCCAACCTAGGTATGGAACCCGGGTCTCTGGCATTATAGGCAGATTCCTTACCATCTGAGCCACCAGGGAAGCCTTGAACTATATAGATCATCAAAGTAAGGGAGGAATTTTTCTGTTATATAGGGTCAGAGGTAGTTTCTTCAAATCTTCTCTGTGATGCTTATAATCACAATGACGCTTAAACGATTTTGTAAGGGAAAGATGGACATTTAAAAACCAATCTCCTTTCACTGTAAACAGAATTTGTTTTCCATAGTGATTATAGTTAGAATATGTTTTAGATTGTCAGTCACTTCCTGCTCAAGTCATTTAGGAACATCTAAGAACACTGTCTAGGGTCCAGAAATTTATTTTCTTATTTTATTTTTTACATATCCTGGATGGTAAGTTAATTTGATCTTTATAAGAACTGACTTGGCTGCTGTCAGGGTGTGAGTTAAAATGTCTGAAGTTAGAGAGGAAACAGACCATTTGGGGAAGTACCTTTGGATGTCAAGAGAACTGCAGCATTTAAATCACATCGATCATGAGGGTGGAGGACTACCGCTAAGCACATATGACAATAGTTGGGAAGATTCCAAAGGGATGGAGGAAAGCTATAGCCAGCTCTATAATGTTTAGTTTTAAGGGTGTGGTTCTTTCTTTTAAAATATTTGAATAGCTTTAAAAGGTTACATTTCCTTATATATTGCACTGACTTTTTTTTTTTTTTTTTTGATACTAGCAGAGAACAGCATCACTGGGAAAAGATTTGGGTTATCTTTGGTTGCTAGAGATACCTATTCTGCTTGGACAAAAGATGTGTGTAATGTTGCTTGCTGCCAAAATTATCATCTGCTAGTCTACTTTATATAAGTGAAAATCCACCAGTAGAGATTTTTTCTCCTCAGGAAGGATGACGATTTCTGGTATTTACAAATCACCTCACAATATCCCTCCCATGAAACAGGAGGGGGAATAAGGTGAAGAAAGTGCAAGGTGGGAGCTGAGGAGACAAGAGTGGCTTCCTGGAGTCACAGGGTGCCTGATGTGAGAAAAGAGGGAGAGCAGGGGCAGTGGTGGTTGGAAAGGGTAGCAGAAGAACACGTTTTTTAAAAAGTTGACAAACTTCACAGTTTTCACGGAGCTAACCTTGCAGTCAGCAAAAAGGGTTGAGTGATGACTCCATATATGGCAGATTCCTTACCATCTGAGCCACCAGGAAGCCTTGAACTATATAGATCATCAAAGTAAGGGAGGAATTTTTCTGTTATATAGGGTCAGAGGTAGTTTCTTCAAATCTTCTCTGTGATGCTTATAATCACAATGACGCTTAAACGATTTTGTAAGGGAAAGATGGACATTTAAAAACCAATCTCCTTTCACTGTAAACAGAATTTGTTTTCCATAGTGATTATAGTTAGAATATGTTTTAGATTGTCAGTCACTTCCTGCTCAAGTCATTTAGGAACATCTAAGAACACTGTCTAGGGTCCAGAAATTTATTTTCTTATTTTATTTTTTACATATCCTGGATGGTAAGTTAATTTGATCTTTATAAGAACTGACTTGGCTGCTGTCAGGGTGTGAGTTAAAATGTCTGAAGTTAGAGAGGAAACAGACCATTTGGGGAAGTACCTTTGGATGTCAAGAGAACTGCAGCATTTAAATCACATCGATCATGAGGGTGGAGGACTACCGCTAAGCACATATGACAATAGTTGGGAAGATTCCAAAGGGATGGAGGAAAGCTATAGCCAGCTCTATAATGTTTAGTTTTAAGGGTGTGGTTCTTTCTTTTAAAATATTTGAATAGCTTTAAAAGGTTACATTTCCTTATATATTGCACTGACTTTTTTTTTTTTTTTTTTTTTGATACTAGCAGAGAACAGCATCACTGGGAAAAGATTTGGGTTATCTTTGGTTGCTAGAGATACCTATTCTGCTTGGACAAAAGATGTGTGTAATGTTGCTTGCTGCCAAAATTATCATCTGCTAGTCTACTTTATATAAGTGAAAATCCACCAGTAGAGATTTTTTCTCCTCAGGAAGGATGACGATTTCTGGTATTTACAAATCACCTCACAATATCCCTCCCATGAAACAGGAGGGGGAATAAGGTGAAGAAAGTGCAAGGTGGGAGCTGAGGAGACAAGAGTGGCTTCCTGGAGTCACAGGGTGCCTGATGTGAGAAAAGAGGGAGAGCAGGGGCAGTGGTGGTTGGAAAGGGTAGCAGAAGAACACGTTTTTTAAAAAGTTGACAAACTTCACAGTTTTCACGGAGCTAACCTTGCAGTCAGCAAGTAATTAAAGAGGAGGGGTTGAGTGATGACTCCATATATGATCGTGACTCCTTTTCCAGTGGCTTCCCTGGTGCCTCAGGTGGTGGACATAAAATCCGCCTGCAGTGAAGGAGACCCAGATTCCATCTCTGCATCAAGAAGATCCCCTGGAGAAGAGAATGGCAACCCACTCCAGTATTCTTGCCTGAAGAATGCCCTGGACAGAGGAGCCTTGCTGGTGGGCTACAGTCCACGGAGTTATAAAGAATCAGACATGCCTGAGCAACTAATATGGTAATAAATATCATGAGTGACTTCTCTTTTAATTTACACTAAATGCACCATTTAAAATTCAGTCTCTGAAATTTTCGTAATGTTTTGACTAACAAGAAGATAACCAGCTTCTGCTAACAGATTCAAAGAAAAAAATGACCAGTTATTTTGACCATTCATCCAACAGAATATTTATTGGACATCTATTATGGGCAAGACTCTTCTAGATGCTGGAGATACAGAAGTGAATAAAACAGGGTTGGGAAACCTGTCCTCATAGAGCTTATGAGGTAATAAGCTGAAGTCTTTTCTATACAGAACAGTACATACATTAAGCAAACTGAATACATTTAATATACTATTTTAGATAATGATACATATTGGAAAATAAAACATCAAACAGGAAATGGAGTTAAGAAAATTATGGGTGTTAGAAATGCTCTAATTTTGAACAGGCCAGCCAGAAAAGACAATACTGAGAAGTTGATACTTGTAAAAAATCATAAAGATTTGAGGAAATGAACTTTGTGAATACCTGAGGGAAAAGTATTCCAGATATATTGGATTTTTTTACCAGCTGAGCTACAAGGGAATCAGAAAATAAATATAATACCCAAATGGCAGGCATTATGCCTACCGTATAAGTAAATACATTAAATGCAAGTGGACCAAATTGTTCAACTGAAGGACAGATATAGGGATATTTTGTATAAAAACATAATCCAACTGTATGCTGTCTCCAAAAGCAGCCTTATTAAAATCACCAAAAAGTGGCAACCATCCAAATTCCCACTAGCTGATGAATGGATGAGCAAAATGTGTCACATCCATAAATAGAATATTTTTCAGTCATAAAGTGTAATGAAGCACTTACACATACTACAACATGGATGAACCTTGAAAATATTATGTTAACTGAGGGAAACAATACATAAAAGTCTACCCATTGTATGATTGCATTCTGTAAAGCATGTAGAATAAGCAAATCCATAAAAAGAGAATGTAAATTAGGGGTTGATCATAGTTTTGCAGAAAAGTAACAGGGGTACTGATTATGATGTGGGGTTTCTTTGGGAAGTGATAAAAAACGTTATGGAATCAGATAATGGTAATGATTGTGCAATGATTATGTGCAGTGATTGTGCAATGATTAACCTTGTGGATATACTGAAAACACTGAATTTTAAGAGAGTAAGTTTTAAAGTATGCAAAATTATGTCTCAAAATAATTACCACTGTTCACTGGGGCAAATGACATAGCAGATTAGACAGAACAAAATAGAAATCCCAGATTTGAAAAGAAGAATAATTAAAATCAAAACTAATGGATGGTGGGTTAGGAAAGGCTGAAGATGGTGGAGCAGGAAGACTCTGAGCACACCTCCCCCCATGATCACATCAAACCTACAAATAAATATAGAGAAATTCTGAAAACAACCGATAGGCTAGCAGAATAGTGTCACGGGCACTGTGCTACAGCTTACTCTGATTCTTATTCGTATTAGTTCTCACTAAGAGATACTATCCCAAATAGATCAGAGACCTTTTACAGTCACAGTGTAGTCGCCTCAGAGTCCTGAGTCTTGGACTTAGACAATAAAGTGTCATAGTCTCAAGTATCTCAAACCAAGAGTAGCTTTATTAATCATAGTACATATAATAATCAGAATACTCAATTAATCAGAATCAGAATTCAAATAACTAAAATCAGAGCTCAATCAAAAAAACCTGAGGAAAAGTATATTGTTTTTACCACTGAGCTACCAGGGAATCAGAAAATAAATATAATACCCAAATGGCAGGCATTATGCCTACCGTATAAGTAAATACATTAAATGCAAGTGGACCAAATTGTTCAACTGAAGGACAGATATAGGGATATTTTGTATAAAAACATAATCCAACTGTATGCTGTCTCCAAAAGCAGCCTTATTAAAATCACCAAAAAGTGGCAACCATCCAAATTCCCACTAGCTGATGAATGGATGAGCAAAATGTGTCACATCCATAAATAGAATATTTTTCAGTCATAAAGTGTAATGAAGCACTTACACATACTACAACATGGATGAACCTTGAAAATATTATGTTAACTGAGGGAAACAATACATAAAAGTCTACCCATTGTATGATTGCATTCTGTAAAGCATGTAGAATAAGCAAATCCATAAAAAGAGAATGTAAATTAGGGGTTGATCATAGTTTTGCAGAAAAGTAACAGGGGTACTGATTATGATGTGGGGTTTCTTTGGGAAGTGATAAAAAACGTTATGGAATCAGATAATGGTAATGATTGTGCAATGATTATGTGCAGTGATTGTGCAATGATTAACCTTGTGGATATACTGAAAACACTGAATTTTAAGAGAGTAAGTTTTAAAGTATGCAAAATTATGTCTCAAAATAATTACCACTGTTCACTGGGGCAAATGACATAGCAGATTAGACAGAACAAAATAGAAATCCCAGATTTGAAAAGAAGAATAATTAAAATCAAAACTAATGGATGGTGGGTTAGGAAAGGCTGAAGATGGTGGAGCAGGAAGACTCTGAGCACACCTCCCCCCATGATCACATCAAACCTACAAATAAATATAGAGAAATTCTGAAAACAACCGATAGGCTAGCAGAATAGTGTCACGGGCACTGTGCTACAGCTTACTCTGATTCTTATTCGTATTAGTTCTCACTAAGAGATACTATCCCAAATAGATCAGAGACCTTTTACAGTCACAGTGTAGTCGCCTCAGAGTCCTGAGTCTTGGACTTAGACAATAAAGTGTCATAGTCTCAAGTATCTCAAACCAAGAGTAGCTTTATTAATCATAGTACATATAATAATCAGAATACTCAATTAATCAGAATCAGAATTCAAATAACTAAAATCAGAGCTCAATCATAAGCAAGCACAAATTCTTACCCGAGAACTGGAGAGTCTTGATCTCACATCCGGCACAACCGATCTCTGTGAGTGAGCCTCCTGCACAATCTGGCCTTACCCTTTGTATATTTTCTTAACTAGTAATCTCAAGACATAAAAGTGAGCTTTTTGCTCCTCCTGAGCTACAGAAGTGGTTATTACAAGAGCTTTTTGCCCCTATTGAGCCATCCTCAAGCATGTTTGTACAGGAAACATTCTTGAATTTCTTTTTTGAGGGGCAGGGCGGGTTTGGGAGGGAGAGGGGCGGGTGGGCCACTTCTATTGGTATTTCATTTATCTGTTTTCATCCATCTTTGTTCTTTGGCCCGTGTGGGCCTCCCATCGCAGTGGCCTCTGTTGTCGCAGAGCACCGGCTCTGGGGCGCATGCGCTCCAGAGCTCCAGCTCCGTAGTTGGACACATAGGTCCAGCCGCTCCGCGGCACGTGGGATCTTCCCAGGCCAGGGATCGAACCGGCGCCCCTTGCACTGCAAGGCGGTGTCCTTACCCACTGGACCACCAGGGAAGCCCCATTCTTGCAATTCTTAACCTACAAAGGAAAATTATGTGCCCATGGTTGTAAAAAGCATATTGTACTATAACTAAAGACATACCAGTGACTCAAAAAGCAGAAGTACAAGAGCTTTTGTGCTCTGCACTACCACCTAGGTAAACACCTTATTGATGTTTGCCCTGGAGTGGGGAGGAAGGGAAACAAAGGTAATAGTCTAAACCTGCAAACTGTTAGTTTTAACAGTGGGGCTATTTCAGGTCTTGGCTTCCTATTGGTAACAATACTAGCTACTTAGTCATAGTCGGAAGAGGTCTCGGAGAGGCGGGGCTGTGGGCAGCGCTTATTGCTAGTGTGAAAAGGTACTTGTCTGCTCGGCCTGTTATCTTTTCTTGAGCTTTCCTGTGAGAAATGAACATAGAACCATCCCCTCATACTAATGACCACCCTTGTGGGAGCATCTGACATATCCAGTAAGTTAGAGTAGAGGGGTCTTCTTCCCTGCATAGTGGCATTCCCTGCAAATAACCTAACTTCTCTTCCTCATCGCTTTCTCCATCAGAACTGCTGTCCTCATAATTAGGGTCCCAGTATCTGTCAGTGAAGATGCCTTTGCTTGCCCATGACCATAGCTCTTCTACAACCAAGGCTGTAGAGAAAGAACCATGTAAACTCTGGTAGGAGGGAAGGAGCAGTTGTTTACATCCTTGGTGAGTGACCCAGAAGAGGAAGGGGGTGTCACAGGCTTGGGGGTCCTCTCTGGAGAGGAAGGGGAATTGAGTAACTCATTAGGTATTCTAGTCCTAGGATCTGACACCAGGGAGGCAAGTCCTCTAGGCTGATTTGACCAATCACTGGGGCTTACTAGAGGGCGGGCAAGAGATGGACAACAGTTTTATGTAGTTTGCTCCCTAAATTTTGCTGTCAGTGTTTAGGTATACAAAAAAAGCTCTTGATAAACAAACTCAGGGGCTTCCCTGGTGGTCCAGTGGGTAAGGACACCGCCTTGCAGTGCAAGGGGCGCTGGTTTCATCCCTGGCCTGAGAAGATCCCACGTGCTGTGGAGTGGCCGGACTAATGTGACCAATTATCGAGCCGGAGCTCTGGAGCGCATGCTCCCGGAGCCAGTACTCTGTGACAACAGAGGCCACCGCGATGGGAGGCCCACACGGGCCAAAGAACAAAGATAGATGAAAATAGATAAATAAAAGACCAATAGAAGTGGCCCGCCTGCCCCCTCCCACCCCACCCCACCGTTCCCCACCAAAAACAAAAACAAATTGAGTCCTAACAATGTTCCATTGTTTGTATTACCAATAGTGCTTTTTTAAATTATTTATTTATTTTACTTTTTACTTTTACAGAGTTTTATAGTTCTATCTTTTTTGATTAAACAAAATTCTCATATTTTTCTCCTGTGAGTCATAATTAAAAGCATTTGACTAACTGTGGTTATATTTGTATATTCTGAATACTGTTACCTCTCCAGCTGCCTTATATTAATAATATCAATGCCTTATTCTTTTTTTTTTAATTTTTTAATTTTTATTTATCTTTTTTGGAGGGTGGGGTGGGGAGGGAGGGAGATGGGCGGGCCACTTCCACTGGTCTTTCATTTCTCCATTTTCATCCGTCTTTGTTCTTTGGCTCCTGTGGGCCTCCCATCGCGGTAGCCACTGTTGTCGCAGAGCACAGGCTCTGGGCGCACACGTGCCAGAGCTCCGGCTCGGTAATTGGACACATCGGTCCAGCCGCTCCGCGGCACGTGGGATCTTCCCAGGCCAGGGACGGAACCGGCGCCCCTTGCACTGCAAGGTGGTGTCTTTACCCACTGTACCACCAGGGGAAAGCCAATGCCTTATTCTTATCTGTGTCAACTATTGTGTTTTTTTTTTTCTCTTGCTATTCACTACCTGAAGAAATCATACATTCTCCCTTATGAAGAGAAATATTGGAGATTAAAAACTAATAAAAAATGGTCACCTATTTGTCAAAGTGGCCTTAGAATTACAATATTGAAGTCTAGACTTTGGCAAAAACAAGACTTATGGAAAAGTAAACAAAAAGCTCTTGATAAACAAACTCAGGGGCTTCCCTGGTGGTCCAGTGGGTAAGGACACCGCCTTGCAGTGCAAGGGGCGCTGGTTTCATCCCTGGCCTGAGAAGATCCCACGTGCTGTGGAGTGGCCGGACTAATGTGACCAATTATCGAGCCGGAGCTCTGGAGCGCATGCTCCCGGAGCCAGTACTCTGTGACAACAGAGGCCACCGCGATGGGAGGCCCACACGGGCCAAAGAACAAAGATAGATGAAAATAGATAAATAAAAGACCAATAGAAGTGGCCCGCCTGCCCCCTCCCACCCCACCCCACCGTTCCCCACCAAAAACAAAAACAAATTGAGTCCTAACAATGTTCCATTGTTTGTATTACCAATAGTGCTTTTTTAAATTATTTATTTATTTTACTTTTTACTTTTACAGAGTTTTATAGTTCTATCTTTTTTGATTAAACAAAATTCTCATATTTTTCTCCTGTGAGTCATAATTAAAAGCATTTGACTAACTGTGGTTATATTTGTATATTCTGAATACTGTTACCTCTCCAGCTGCCTTATATTAATAATATCAATGCCTTATTCTTTTTTTTTTAATTTTTTAATTTTTATTTATCTTTTTTGGAGGGTGGGGTGGGGAGGGAGGGAGATGGGCGGGCCACTTCCACTGGTCTTTCATTTCTCCATTTTCATCCGTCTTTGTTCTTTGGCTCCTGTGGGCCTCCCATCGCGGTAGCCACTGTTGTCGCAGAGCACAGGCTCTGGGCGCACACGTGCCAGAGCTCCGGCTCGGTAATTGGACACATCGGTCCAGCCGCTCCGCGGCACGTGGGATCTTCCCAGGCCAGGGACGGAACCGGCGCCCCTTGCACTGCAAGGTGGTGTCTTTACCCACTGTACCACCAGGGGAAAGCCAATGCCTTATTCTTATCTGTGTCAACTATTGTGTTTTTTTTTTTCTCTTGCTATTCACTACCTGAAGAAATCATACATTCTCCCTTATGAAGAGAAATATTGGAGATTAAAAACTAATAAAAAATGGTCACCTATTTGTCAAAGTGGCCTTAGAATTACAATATTGAAGTCTAGACTTTGCAGCAAGACTAGGAAATAAGTAAGGCAAGACTAAAATGTATCCATTTGTGAGAAAAAAAGCTTAAAGACCATCTCTGAGCACTTGTAGTTGAGGAGCTTGGATGAGAAAGCTTAAGGTACATCACAAAATAAGTATGAAAATTGAATGTGTTAAAACAGTAAAATTGAGTAAGACTAGATATATAGAGAAAGATTGAAAATTTTAAAATATTTGCATAAAAATAGCAATTAGTTGAACAAACTTTATAGAACAGCAGTCTGCTTCATCCACTCTACCACACAGTAAGCTGGTGATGGAAGGGAAAAAGTAGAGATCAAGAAGAAAGTATATTGTTTAAAGACACGATGATATAAGGGAAGGAAAGTGACCTTGCAGTTAATCATTATGCAAAGCAAGTCTGCTGTACTCCAGCAGATGTCCAAGTAAAGCTCTTTAGGAAGAGAAAAAGCAATGAGATTAATTGTGGCTTAGAGAATCTGGGAGGAGATGGATGTTTGAGCTAGATATTAAAAAAATGGTAAAGATTGCCATAGCTTGCTTTGGAAAGGAAGAATTCAAGATGTCGGAAAAGGACATCAGCCATGTCAAGACATTAGAGAGGTTAAAAAACATATTCAGGGAATAGAAAGCAGTAGAAGCATAAAATGAAGACTGCCAGATTGGGAAAGAGTTAGAAGCAAGTTGACTTTTTCTGCATCGTGAAAAGAAAAGAAAAATCTATTAATAATGGCATGCAGCTGTAATGTGAGCAAAGTAAAGCAGGAACTGGAAATAATACTTCAGTATTGCTAAGTATTATAGAAATGAAAATCAAAACTACAACGAGGTATCACCCAGTCTGGTCAGAATGGTTATCATCAAATATCTATAAACAGTAAATGCTGGAGAGTGTTTAGAGAAAACAGAAACTTCCTACACTTTTGTTGGGAGTGTAAACTGATACAACCACTATGGACAACAGTATGGAGATTTCTTTAAAAACCTAAAAATAGGGCTATCATATGATCTTAAAATCCCACCCCTGGGCACATATTCAGAGAAACCCATAATTCAAAAAGATACATGCACGCCAGTGTTCATTGCAGCACTATTTACAGTAGCCAAGATACGGAAGCAATGTACATGTCCATTGACAGAGAAATAGATAAGGAAGATGTGCATATATACCATGAAATATTACTCAGCCATTAAAAAAGAATAAAATAATATAATTTACAGGAACACAGATGGACCTAGAAATTATCATACATACTGAAGCAAGCCAGATGAAGACAACTGTCATATGATATTACCGTATATGTGGAATCTTTTGCAAATGTACTCATAGACAAAATAGAAATAGATCCACAGACATAGAAAACAAACTTATGGGTGCCAAGGGGGAAGGAAGGAGGAGGGATAAATTAGGAGTTTTGGAAGAGTATTATATATAAAATAGATAACCAACAAGGACCTACTTATACAAGGGAACTATACTCAGTATTTTGTGATAACCTGTCTGAGAAAAGAAGTGGGAAAAATATATGTATGTAAAACTGAATCACTTGTACATCTGAAACTGACAAAGCTTTGTAAATCAACTATACTTCAATTTAAAAGATGAAAATTAAAGAAAAACAGTTCAGATTGGAAATATGCAAAGTGATCACATAATTTATCCTTCAGACTGAGAAACTAGAAACCAAGGTGAGAAGTGTCAGTCATCTTCAGGCTACAATTGAAACTGGCAATATACTCCATTGGCCACAGCAGTCAAAGGTTAGCTTGGATTCAAAGGGAAGGGACATCATGCCAAGTTCAAATGGAAGAAGTGTCAAAGAACTTGTGACCATGTTTAATAAGCTGCATGTGGTCAAGGTAGGCTCAAGGTAACCTTGGAATGCCTATGCACAGCCATCATTCACTTGCTATTAAACCAAGCAGCATCTACTCTTTGTCCTTACTGAAAGCTGGCAACTCGAATTTATGTAGTCAGTCTCATGGTAATATTAATCTCTTGCTTATTAATTAGATGAGTAACTATTAGCACTGTCTATGCACATGACACTAGCACTGTGTTAATTGCTATGGAATAAAAACACTAATCCCAAAATTCCAACCCTTAAAGAGCCGAGAATCTATGAGAAGGTAATCATTCTCAAATAAGCACCAAAGAAAAAGTGGTGTGAATTTATAGGGAAGTTAACTCCCAGTGCCCATTGAGGTATACTTGACATAAAACAGTTTCAGGTATACAAGGTAATTATTTGATATTTGTATATGTTGTGGAATGACCATCACAATGAATCTAGTTAACATCCATCGTATTTAGTTATGGAATTTTTTCTTGGGATAATTTTAAGATTTATTCTCTTAGCAGTTTTCAAACATGTAGTACAATATTATTTATTCACTAATTATTTTTGCCTGAAAGTTTGTATCTTTTTTCCCCTTTTACTCATTAAGTATGTACAGACTCAGTACGTATGTACAGACTTACTTATGATTACAAGAAAATTATTTATTAAAATTAGACAGTATTAATACTTAAGTGTCAGGCCCATTTAACATTGTATAGTCTTCATTCATAACGGTCCAAGACATTTAGGTATGGTAACATAATTTAATAAGTGACCACACAGTGTTAGACCTAGGTAATAGTTTTAGATTTGTTTAAAACATTTTGTTTATCCTTAAGATTAAAGACTTCGGAGGAAAAAAGGATGTAATTTGTGAAATGTGGCATAAATACAGATGGACTTACAGATCTGGATGTGCAGCTGTACTATCTGAAGAGATGGAGACACTTGTTGCCAGACCCAGGAAGTCCTAGAGAGGTCTCACGGGAGTCAGACACAGAAAACACACACACACAGCAAACTGTGGACATTTCAACCGTTACTCTGACTTACAATTATTGCTATATGAGAAAAAAATTATAGGCCCCCCAAAATGAGTGCTGGAAAAAGCCAGTGTCAACTTTACTGAGAAAGAACTGGTCTAAATCTGCAGCTAACAGCTCCAGAGAAAGAAATGCAGCCTCTCCAAATGAACATTAGCTCTCTAAAGAATTATGAGCTTCCCCCAACAAGAAATGCAACAAAAACAACTGCATAGAATGAGACTACAAGGAAAAAGAAAGGACTCAAAACCACATGCATTATGCCTCAGGAGAGTTAAGTTTATAAGCCCAGGTTCTCAGGAAGTCAGCAAAAAGTAACTATTCATTTTGAAATTTCAAATAATAAGAATAAGAATAATACCATCAGAAATCCCTCCTCCTCAATAAATCCTCAAACATAATCCAGAACTCAGTCTAGTAGCTCTATCTAGGCCGAGAAATACAAGTATTAATTCTGGGCAACCAAATGACAGGTGAAGATCGAGGTTTCTGTTCTAGACAACTGACAACAGCAGAGGGCCACTGACTATCTCTGCCATAAACATTGAATGCATTTAAATGTGAAACCAATGTAGAAGTTACTGCTTTAGAGCCAAATACAAATACTACACATTTCAACGGTGTAAAAACACCCCATCTAATGAGTGAAACATGTTGCACAGAGGCAAACAAATACCGTATGATATCATTTATACACTGACTCTTAAAAAAAAGATACAAAAGAACAGATGAGGGTGGGAGGAATGAGTAAAAGGGGTAAAAAGATATGAACTTTCAGGCAAAAATAATTAGTGAATAAATAATATTGTACTGCATGTTTGAAAGCTGCTAAGAGAGTAAATCTTAAAATTATCCCCACAAGAAAAAATTCCATAGCTAAATACGGTGGATGTTAACTAGATTCATTGTGATGGTCATTCCACAATATATACAAATATCAAATAATTATCTTGTACACCTGAAACTGTTTTATGTCAAGTATACCTCAATAAAAAATATACTGTCTAGCAGGGGAGGTAAGACTCACCAAGCAGCAATCCATATTAAGTGAAAGTGGTGGATATGGCATCAGGCACATATGTACAGAGGCAAAGGTCACACCTGTGACTCAGTGTTACAGTAGGGTTATCGCTCAAACAAGCATGCTCTCAAGGTAGGTGAGGTTAGAATAACACTCATAGTGCCCCATGTTCTTTAACTCTAGAAGAGAGGAGGGAGTTACTCTCCATGACAGGTTAATTCACTTCTTTAGGCAGCTTCCCAACAGGAATCCTATTCCTTCAATAGAAACTGAAGGACTAAATGCTTAGGCAGTGTCCATAAAGACTCAGGCAACTGATCTGTTCAGGTTCACTTACAGCTAAAAAGTATGAAAGCCATGTACATGGGGGAAGAATGAAAATTAACCCTCTGTGTATTATCTAGCATATGTAGAAAGCAATTCATCAAAGACTGTATGACAAGATCTGCTTAAGTACAGAAAGAAGTTGACTTGGGGATTACAGAATAGTGAAATTAATCTTGAAAGTATGCATTGTGTATTGAGAAGAAATTTTATACGTGGGGAAGTACTTTTGCACTGCATTTATTTTTAAGAAAAGCTGACAACCTCAGTTTTTATAAATTTCCTTTTTCAGTTGTTTTATTCAATCTTAATTCAAAGATCAGTTATAAAGCAAACTTTTCTCTTTCTGGACGCATATTTGGTCAGCTAACTGAACTAATAGTAGCAGATGCTCAGATGCTCAGTCGTGTCTGATGCTCTGCGACCCACGGACTGTAGCCCAGAAGAGTAGTGGCATCAGTGCAGTCATTTAGGAGCACTTTTCTATCTGGCCACAAGATGGCAGCACATGCAAGGATCCCTATTTACAGTAATTGTGTTGCGTGCTCAGTGGCTGCGACCGCGTGCACTGTAGTCTGCCAGGCGTCTCTGTCCATGGGATTTCCCAGGCAAGAATCCTGGAGTGGGTTGCCATTCTCTTCTGCAGAAAATTCATGTTCAGACTACAATATAAAACAAATATCAAATAATTATCTTGTACACCTGAAACTGTTTTATGTCAAGTATACCTCAATAAAAAATATACTGTCTAGCAGGGGAGGTAAGACTCACCAAGCAGCAATCCATATTAAGTGAAAGTGGTGGATATGGCATCAGGCACATATGTACAGAGGCAAAGGTCACACCTGTGACTCAGTGTTACAGTAGGGTTATCGCTCAAACAAGCATGCTCTCAAGGTAGGTGAGGTTAGAATAACACTCATAGTGCCCCATGTTCTTTAACTCTAGAAGAGAGGAGGGAGTTACTCTCCATGACAGGTTAATTCACTTCTTTAGGCAGCTTCCCAACAGGAATCCTATTCCTTCAATAGAAACTGAAGGACTAAATGCTTAGGCAGTGTCCATAAAGACTCAGGCAACTGATCTGTTCAGGTTCACTTACAGCTAAAAAGTATGAAAGCCATGTACATGGGGGAAGAATGAAAATTAACCCTCTGTGTATTATCTAGCATATGTAGAAAGCAATTCATCAAAGACTGTATGACAAGATCTGCTTAAGTACAGAAAGAAGTTGACTTGGGGATTACAGAATAGTGAAATTAATCTTGAAAGTATGCATTGTGTATTGAGAAGAAATTTTATACGTGGGGAAGTACTTTTGCACTGCATTTATTTTTAAGAAAAGCTGACAACCTCAGTTTTTATAAATTTCCTTTTTCAGTTGTTTTATTCAATCTTAATTCAAAGATCAGTTATAAAGCAAACTTTTCTCTTTCTGGACGCATATTTGGTCAGCTAACTGAACTAATAGTAGCAGATGCTCAGATGCTCAGTCGTGTCTGATGCTCTGCGACCCACGGACTGTAGCCCAGAAGAGTAGTGGCATCAGTGCAGTCATTTAGGAGCACTTTTCTATCTGGCCACAAGATGGCAGCACATGCAAGGATCCCTATTTACAGTAATTGTGTTGCGTGCTCAGTGGCTGCGACCGCGTGCACTGTAGTCTGCCAGGCGTCTCTGTCCATGGGATTTCCCAGGCAAGAATCCTGGAGTGGGTTGCCATTCTCTTCTGCAGGAAATATTTGTTTTACTGTATAGTTAACATATTCATCTTTGGGGGGACATGTAAAGAATGATTCGAAGGTGAATTCCGCCTTCAATAATGTAACCACTTTACGTTATTACCTAATTTATTTTGTTTTGTTCTTAAGTCTAAAAGCAATGTGTACTTTTTACTCCATAATCAGAATCTAGATTTGTTTCTTTTTTTATAAATTAAACTATCCGGTGAAACATCTGTTTACTTTTAGTTCAGTAGGGAAAGATAACATCCTGAATCACAAGTCTTAACTGGCCTCTCTTCTGACTTTCCGACTTAGGGAGGAGAACATCTCAAGCAGCTATTCCCTGTGGAACCTTGTTCCCCCCGGATTCCACATGGCGCTCTAATTTCCATTGCTCTCTGCATAGTTTAGTTCAGTGAGGTTTTCCATGACTATCCTACAGAAATAAAGTAATGACATAATAAAGACGCTTCCTCTTATAATCTTCCTTTCCACCTTACCCTGATGTGTTGTTAAAATCTAAATTTATCACCACCCCATCTACTTGTGTATTTTCTTCTAGTGAGATGTAAACTCTGCACTGACAGGCTTTTGTCGGCTTTGTTAATTGCTGTGTCTGCGTGCCCTGGAACAGTTCCTGTGCTTGGTGGGTGTTCAAGAAGTAGGTGCTGAAGGGGTTACCAAGGGAGATGGAGCAAATACGTTTAGAAGGATTAGGTAGGTGTACCTAAACAGGACAGCTGTTGTAAATGGGAGTGCTCATCTGAACTATAGAGGTAGAAGTTTCACTTCTGTTCTGCCCCACTGGTGAAGCACCTTGTATTGTGTTTCAAATTTTGTGGGTCTCAGGTTTCTGTTTAGTCATATAGATGATAAAATAACTTTTACTCACATCTCAACATAGGTATGAGCCTTCCAACATGTGGTGACTTCCACATTTGTATCTCCAGTCAGGATATCCTTTCTTCACTCCAGACCTCAGTGCCCGCTCCATGTCATGGACTCCTCAAATCTAAACACTGAACTCTTGGCAGTCCTGTCTTTCTTTTGATTCAGGTCAAAACCCTTGAGTTTGTTCTTGCTTCCTTCTTGTCCCACATCTTAACTTCTAATTTATCTCTATACGCTTCCACACTCTGACCACTTTTCTCCGTCTTCACAACTGTCATCTAGGTCTAAGATACTCTCATTCCTGGAATAGATTACTGCAGTAGCTTCCTAACTTGTCTCCTGGTTCTACTCTGTCCCATCAGTTTATTTCTAACCCAGCATCCAAGGTGACTTAGTTAAAATGTGTGATAACATTGCTTTTCTGCTCCCAAACACTAGTAGCTTTCCTTCTCACTCAAGAATGACTAAACCAGCACTACCAGCAGGGATGCCCTCTGACATTCGCACCTTCTCCTTACTCCTGGGAACTCCACCCCCACTGCTCGCACTCCTTGTTTATACAGGGTTCCTCTTCACTCACATGACAGGTTCTTTGCCATTCTTTAAACATTCCAACCAGACTTCTCCAGCAGGCTGTTTGGACCTTCCTGGATCACTCTTTCTCTGGATACCTACCTGACTATGCCCGCTTCAAGCTGATGCACAACTTTTACATTTTCTCAGAGGCCACATTGCATGTTTTATGTTCTTCAATACCACTGTCCCCATTTTCTGCTTAATTTTTCTATAATTCACGCTACTGTTCTCTAACACGGTATATTTTACATTAGATATGCTCATTGTCTTCTTTTCCTACTAGAACATAAGCTCCATAAATTAGAGAGACTTGTTGCTTGTGGTTTTATTTTTTTTTAATTTTGGCCTCTTCTATCGATTTTTTATTTATTTATTTTCATCCATGAGCAAATACTTTTGAATTTCAAAAGGTTTAAATGGGAGTGCTCATCTGAACTATAGAGGTAGAAGTTTCACTTCTGTTCTGCCCCACTGGTGAAGCACCTTGTATTGTGTTTCAAATTTTGTGGGTCTCAGGTTTCTGTTTAGTCATATAGATGATAAAATAACTTTTACTCACATCTCAACATAGGTATGAGCCTTCCAACATGTGGTGACTTCCACATTTGTATCTCCAGTCAGGATATCCTTTCTTCACTCCAGACCTCAGTGCCCGCTCCATGTCATGGACTCCTCAAATCTAAACACTGAACTCTTGGCAGTCCTGTCTTTCTTTTGATTCAGGTCAAAACCCTTGAGTTTGTTCTTGCTTCCTTCTTGTCCCACATCTTAACTTCTAATTTATCTCTATACGCTTCCACACTCTGACCACTTTTCTCCGTCTTCACAACTGTCATCTAGGTCTAAGATACTCTCATTCCTGGAATAGATTACTGCAGTAGCTTCCTAACTTGTCTCCTGGTTCTACTCTGTCCCATCAGTTTATTTCTAACCCAGCATCCAAGGTGACTTAGTTAAAATGTGTGATAACATTGCTTTTCTGCTCCCAAACACTAGTAGCTTTCCTTCTCACTCAAGAATGACTAAACCAGCACTACCAGCAGGGATGCCCTCTGACATTCGCACCTTCTCCTTACTCCTGGGAACTCCACCCCCACTGCTCGCACTCCTTGTTTATACAGGGTTCCTCTTCACTCACATGACAGGTTCTTTGCCATTCTTTAAACATTCCAACCAGACTTCTCCAGCAGGCTGTTTGGACCTTCCTGGATCACTCTTTCTCTGGATACCTACCTGACTATGCCCGCTTCAAGCTGATGCACAACTTTTACATTTTCTCAGAGGCCACATTGCATGTTTTATGTTCTTCAATACCACTGTCCCCATTTTCTGCTTAATTTTTCTATAATTCACGCTACTGTTCTCTAACACGGTATATTTTACATTAGATATGCTCATTGTCTTCTTTTCCTACTAGAACATAAGCTCCATAAATTAGAGAGACTTGTTGCTTGTGGTTTTATTTTTTTTTAATTTTGGCCTCTTCTATCGATTTTTTATTTATTTATTTTCATCCATCTTTATTTTTTGGCTTATGTGTGCCTCCCACTGCAGTGGCCTCTCTCGTTGCAGAGCATCAGCTCTGGGCACATGTGCTCCAGAGTGATGGCTCGTAATTGCGCACACTGGTCCAGTCACTCAGCAGCATGTGGAATCTTCCCAGGTCAGGGATCAAACGGGTGCCCCTTGCATTGCAAGGCAGACTGTTTACCCACTGGACCACCAGGGAAGCCCTCACTTGTATTTTAACAGAGCACTTGTGATCACGGAAAAGAGTAACATTCCTCTACTTCTGACACAAACATTAGAACTGCCCAGCTAGTTACTTATGATAATTTGTTATAATTAATCATATATGCATGTGTTTTCCTCATTAGATATGATCTGCCTGCTGTTGTTGTTCCATCTCTAATTCGTGTCAGATTCTTTTCTTTTCTTTCCCATGAACTGCAGCACAGCAGGCTTTCCTGTCCTTCACTATCTCCCAGAACTTGTTCAAACTCATGTCTAGTGACTCAGTGATGCCATCCAGTCATCTCATCCTCTGTCACCCCCTTCTTCTTCTGCCTTCTATTTTTCTCAGTATCAGGGACTTTTCCAATGAGTCAGCTCCTCCCATTGGGTGACCAAAGTATTGGAGCTTCAGCTTCAGCATCAGTCCTTCCAATGAATATTCAGGGTTGATTTCCTTTAGGATTGACTGATTCGATCTCTTTGCCATCCAAGGAACTCTCAAGAGTCTTCTCCAACACAACAATTCAAAGACATCAATTCTTCAGCATTCAGCCTTCTTTCTGGACCAACGCTCACATCTGTACATGACTACTGGGAAAACCATAGCTTTGACTATACGGACCTTTGTTGGCCAAGTGATGTCTTGTTTGTTTCATATGCTGTCTAGGCTTGTCATAGCTTTTCTTCCAAGGAGCAGGCCTATCTTAATTTCATGGCAAGATCAATGTCTGCAGTGATTTTGGAGCCCAAGAAAATAAAATCTGTCACTGTTTCCATTTGAGGTGTTTTATTTTTGTTTCCACTTGAGGTATTTTATTTTGTTTCGTTTTAATTTCTATCCTCTGCAAGGTATCTGGATGATGAAAGATACTCAGTAAGCATTTTGACTGAAGTGTGGAATGTTAGTCGCTCAGCCATGTCCAACTTTTTGTGACCCCATGGACTGTAGCCCATTAGGCTCCTCTCTCCATAGATTCTCCAGAGAAGAACACTGGAGTGAAAGAGACCATATAAAAACATATACATTCATAGCATATAGCCAGAGCATAACAGTATATTAAGAAACACATCAGAATTTATAAGTGTAATAAAATATTTCTTTTTTATTTACCTTCAAAAAAGTCTCACTTTGTTACTGAGTCCAAGCTCATACCGCTTGCCACATGACAGGCAAATAAATCAAGAGAGAAGTTGTTGGGAGAAGGAATAGAAACTTAATTCAGAAAGTCAGCGGACAGAGAAGATGATGGACTAGTTTTGCCAAGAACCACCTTGTCGGAGTTAGAATTCAGGCTTCTTTTATACTGAAAGGGAAAGGAGTAAATCAAACAGTTTTGTTGTTGTTGTTTCTGGTCAGCCTCTGGAGGGGATGTGTTAATTTCTCCCCCCTTCAAGGTCCTTCAAGGGTGGGCCTCGTTAGAATGTTTCCTATGCCCTGAACAAAGGTATTTTAGCTTAATGTTCCTTACCTAGGAAGCAGAGCTCCCAGAGATGGGCCATTATGTGTAAATTAAGCTTAGAAGAAACATCCCTTTAGTGATTAACTTGAGGTGGTGATGATGGTTTAGTCCCTAAGTTGTGTCAGACTCTTAAGACCCCCATGAACTGTAGCCTGCCAGGTTTCTCTGTCCACGGGATGTCCCAGACAAGAATATTGGAATGGGTTGACTAACTTGTTACAGAATATAAAGGTTCTTCCCTATTGCAACTTGGGAGTCCAAAACATACATTTTGCCTTTCTTGGGAGTGGGGTCGGGTGAGGTGCTCTTCCTTTGTACTTGCCATCAATGTCTGAACCAGTTTTTTTTTTTTTAAATATTATCAATAATATCAAATCATCCTTTTAAGGTGGATTTAAGAACAACTCAATTTGGAACCAAGTTTAGCGAATACAGTGCATGTGATCTGGAATCCAAAACAAACTGTGGTGATAAGGTCAGATCTTGTCTCTTGTGACTTGTAAGCTGGCTCTGATTATCAGGGTTTAAAATATATTTCAGTGATGATGACTAAGTAATCCTAGTGACACAAACAGATCAACTAAAGTTGCTTGGAAGTATAATATCTATTTTTAATTTTTTTTAAAATTTAGAAACAGTCTTTCAGGCACATCTTAAAAAAATCTTGATTTTCCAAAGAGTCAAAGTGATGTAGTTGCAAGCACGATTTTACATATTGCACAATATCAGAGGAAGACATTCTGAAAACAATGCAGAGTAGGAAAAAATAGTCTTGTCAAAATCTTTTCTGAGGTCCTGAAATGTGTCTTGACCACATATCCAAGTCATTTCCTGCTGGTAGACACTTCCTGATGTGGCCACAGATAAGAAATTAGTTGCATTTATATATTGCATATTTGTTTCCTATGCCCCTGGAACAATACTGAAAGGAAAGGAGTAAATCAAACAGTTTTGTTGTTGTTGTTTCTGGTCAGCCTCTGGAGGGGATGTGTTAATTTCTCCCCCCTTCAAGGTCCTTCAAGGGTGGGCCTCGTTAGAATGTTTCCTATGCCCTGAACAAAGGTATTTTAGCTTAATGTTCCTTACCTAGGAAGCAGAGCTCCCAGAGATGGGCCATTATGTGTAAATTAAGCTTAGAAGAAACATCCCTTTAGTGATTAACTTGAGGTGGTGATGATGGTTTAGTCCCTAAGTTGTGTCAGACTCTTAAGACCCCCATGAACTGTAGCCTGCCAGGTTTCTCTGTCCACGGGATGTCCCAGACAAGAATATTGGAATGGGTTGACTAACTTGTTACAGAATATAAAGGTTCTTCCCTATTGCAACTTGGGAGTCCAAAACATACATTTTGCCTTTCTTGGGAGTGGGGTCGGGTGAGGTGCTCTTCCTTTGTACTTGCCATCAATGTCTGAACCAGTTTTTTTTTTAAATATTATCAATAATATCAAATCATCCTTTTAAGGTGGATTTAAGAACAACTCAATTTGGAACCAAGTTTAGCGAATACAGTGCATGTGATCTGGAATCCAAAACAAACTGTGGTGATAAGGTCAGATCTTGTCTCTTGTGACTTGTAAGCTGGCTCTGATTATCAGGGTTTAAAATATATTTCAGTGATGATGACTAAGTAATCCTAGTGACACAAACAGATCAACTAAAGTTGCTTGGAAGTATAATATCTATTTTTAATTTTTTTTAAAATTTAGAAACAGTCTTTCAGGCACATCTTAAAAAAATCTTGATTTTCCAAAGAGTCAAAGTGATGTAGTTGCAAGCACGATTTTACATATTGCACAATATCAGAGGAAGACATTCTGAAAACAATGCAGAGTAGGAAAAAATAGTCTTGTCAAAATCTTTTCTGAGGTCCTGAAATGTGTCTTGACCACATATCCAAGTCATTTCCTGCTGGTAGACACTTCCTGATGTGGCCACAGATAAGAAATTAGTTGCATTTATATATTGCATATTTTTTGAACTTATGTAACCAAGAGACCTTACAGTACTTTCAGTTTTGCTAGATCACTGGACTTGAACTTTCTCAATCCTCATTCATTCAGCAAATAAAAAGAATCCGTTAGGAGCAAAGCATTTTGTTAGCTGGCAAACAGTAAGGTCTCATATACAATAGTAATTATTGTTTAAATGCCTAATTATAGAAACCTGATTAAAGTTTAAAATAATAATCAACGAGATGCAGAGGTATATAATTAGGTGCTAAAATAAGCAGATGAGAAATTAAGCGCTACAGAAATTCATATATGTTAGTGCTAAAGATCTTGAGATATTTTGAAAAGAAACTGGGCTTGAGCTGCAGAGCTGAGAGTTTGAGGAGGGGCAAGCAGCGTGAAAAGCACAGGATAAGAAAAAGTTGGGAGTGCACGGTCTGGGGCCAAGAACAGTATGAAGTATTCACAGAAGACACAGGTGAATAGCTGAGGGGAAATGTGGAGTTAGAAGGTACGTGATAAGGAATACTACACAGCTGTAAAGAGAAATGCCGAAGAATCAGCTCTAATGAGGTGGCTGGATCTAGAAAGTATCATAAAAGTGAAGTCAGTCAGAAAGAGAAGGACAAATACAGTATATTAACACATATATTGAATCTAGTAGGATGGTGATGATGGCACACGCAGTCAGAAAGAGAAGGACAAATACATTGTGGGGAAGGAATATTGGGTGGGAGGTAAAAGTAACACGAAAAATATTAAGTAAAACAAACCGTGGTGATAAGGTCAGATCTTGTCTCGTGATTTAGGGGAAGGTTTAAAATATATTTCAGTGATGAGTGATCCTAGTGACACAAACAGATCAACTGCTTGGAAGTATAATATCTATTTTTAATTTTTTTTAAAATTTAGAAACAGTCTTTCAGGCACATCTTAAAAAAATCTTGATTTTCCAAAGAGTCAAAGTGATGTAGTTGCAAGCACGATTTTACATATTGCACAATATCAGAGGAAGACATTCTGAAAACAATGCAGAGTAGGAAAAAATAGTCTTGTCAAAATCTTTTCTGAGGTCCTGAAATGTGTCTTGACCACATATCCAAGTCATTTCCTGCTGGTAGACACTTCCTGATGTGGCCACAGATAAGAAATTAGTTGCATTTATATATTGCATATTTTTTGAACTTATGTAACCAAGAGACCTTACAGTACTTTCAGTTTTGCTAGATCACTGGACTTGAACTTTCTCAATCCTCATTCATTCAGCAAATAAAAAGAATCCGTTAGGAGCAAAGCATTTTGTTAGCTGGCAAACAGTAAGGTCTCATATACAATAGTAATTATTGTTTAAATGCCTAATTATAGAAACCTGATTAAAGTTTAAAATAATAATCAACGAGATGCAGAGGTATATAATTAGGTGCTAAAATAAGCAGATGAGAAATTAAGCGCTACAGAAATTCATATATGTTAGTGCTAAAGATCTTGAGATATTTTGAAAAGAAACTGGGCTTGAGCTGCAGAGCTGAGAGTTTGAGGAGGGGCAAGCAGCGTGAAAAGCACAGGATAAGAAAAAGTTGGGAGTGCACGGTCTGGGGCCAAGAACAGTATGAAGTATTCACAGAAGACACAGGTGAATAGCTGAGGGGAAATGTGGAGTTAGAAGGTACGTGATAAGGAATACTACACAGCTGTAAAGAGAAATGCCGAAGAATCAGCTCTAATGAGGTGGCTGGATCTAGAAAGTATCATAAAAAGTGAAGTCAGTCAGAAAGAGAAGGACAAATACAGTATATTAACACATATATTGAATCTAGTAGGATGGTGATGATGGCACACGCAGTGAAACAACAGAAAGACAGACATGGACAGTGGACATATGGACATTGTGGGGAAGGAATATTGGGTGGGAGGTGTAAAGGAAGTAGCGTGAAGGCTTGTACTATCATATGTGAAGAAAATAGTGGTCATTGCTCTGTGAGAAAAGGGGATCCTTCAGGAGTGCTGTGTGATGGTTGGGAGGAGTGGGAAGGGGGGGATATACATATGACTAACCTGGGAACATACATATCTGTAAACAACAAAACTCTGTAAAAGTTAAAAGCAAAATAAAGGTTTAAAAAAACAACAAAAGAAGAAGGTACATGATAAGTTGGACGGGAGATTTGAGTTCTATCTTCCAAAATAGCTGAGGGTCTTCAAGGAAGAGAATGGCCTAGAATTGATGTTTTAAAGATGCTAATATGGCTGCTGAGTGAGAAATGGATTGAAACAGAGATAAATTATTTTTTAAAAGCAATAATAATTTCCAAGAGGCAATTGCTGAAGTCACCAAACACTCTTGCCTGACTCGACCAACCAAACCTCTGCAACTCTGATGGTGCATGTTTAAGATTTGTGTTATCATCAGGCAAAGCATGCTTGGGTGTCTCCTGTATCTATCTATATGAAATGTCTCTAGCACAGACGATTGTTTTTCTTTAAAGCGTGAATTCTGACCATCCTCCAACTCTTGGCTCTGTATTATAGCTAATTCTGTCTACTATTTGACTATTAAAATTGTAAATTTAAAAATGATTCTGTTCACTAAATTAGTTTATTACAAAGAACTCATAGAGGTATATCGCCAAAGAAACTAATGTACTTATTTTTAATAAGAATATTTTCCCAAATCTTTAAACTTAACCATGACTTTTGTGGACTTAAAAAAATATTCCCAGCCTAAAGAAGTTTTCTTTAATAGGAATTTTAGGACGTCACAGGATAAGAAAAAGTTGGGAGTGCACGGTCTGGGGCCAAGAACAGTATGAAGTATTCACAGAAGACACAGGTGAATAGCTGAGGGGAAATGTGGAGTTAGAAGGTACGTGATAAGGAATACTACACAGCTGTAAAGAGAAATGCCGAAGAATCAGCTCTAATGAGGTGGCTGGATCTAGAAAGTATCATAAAAAGTGAAGTCAGTCAGAAAGAGAAGGACAAATACAGTATATTAACACATATATTGAATCTAGTAGGATGGTGATGATGGCACACGCAGTGAAACAACAGAAAGACAGACATGGACAGTGGACATATGGACATTGTGGGGAAGGAATATTGGGTGGGAGGTGTAAAGGAAGTAGCGTGAAGGCTTGTACTATCATATGTGAAGAAAATAGTGGTCATTGCTCTGTGAGAAAAGGGGATCCTTCAGGAGTGCTGTGTGATGGTTGGGAGGAGTGGGAAGGGGGGGATATACATATGACTAACCTGGGAACATACATATCTGTAAACAACAAAACTCTGTAAAAGTTAAAAGCAAAATAAAGGTTTAAAAAAACAACAAAAGAAGAAGGTACATGATAAGTTGGACGGGAGATTTGAGTTCTATCTTCCAAAATAGCTGAGGGTCTTCAAGGAAGAGAATGGCCTAGAATTGATGTTTTAAAGATGCTAATATGGCTGCTGAGTGAGAAATGGATTGAAACAGAGATAAATTATTTTTTAAAAGCAATAATAATTTCCAAGAGGCAATTGCTGAAGTCACCAAACACTCTTGCCTGACTCGACCAACCAAACCTCTGCAACTCTGATGGTGCATGTTTAAGATTTGTGTTATCATCAGGCAAAGCATGCTTGGGTGTCTCCTGTATCTATCTATATGAAATGTCTCTAGCACAGACGATTGTTTTTCTTTAAAGCGTGAATTCTGACCATCCTCCAACTCTTGGCTCTGTATTATAGCTAATTCTGTCTACTATTTGACTATTAAAATTGTAAATTTAAAAATGATTCTGTTCACTAAATTAGTTTATTACAAAGAACTCATAGAGGTATATCGCCAAAGAAACTAATGTACTTATTTTTAATAAGAATATTTTCCCAAATCTTTAAACTTAACCATGACTTTTGTGGACTTAAAAAAATATTCCCAGCCTAAAGAAGTTTTCTTTAATAGGAATTTTTAGGACGTCAAGCCCAGGAGATAGCCTCTCAAGTGACCCTGACAGAACCCTGAGAAATCTCCTTTGGAGAGACAGTGAGACTGAATTATTAGGCAATCTTTAGAAAACAGGAGACTAATTATGTTATTAAAGCATCCAGTGTTCAGTGTCTGCTCTTAAAACCCTTGACTTATCTAGTTCAGTTATGGGATCAAATACACCTAATGGCAACCATACTGGGTTTCATGACAAGTAAGATACCTTTATAAGCACATTATTTTACATGAAGACAGACTGACAACATGGGCCATGCTTGCAAAGATGGATTGATAGAGAGTGTGGGAAAAATTGCTTTGCGGGGGCTGCTGCTCAATTTCACCTCAGAAAGGAAGATATTATATTTTTTGAACTTTTGTTTGTTTGTCTGATATTAATCTTTTTACTGTATTTTAGAGCTTTGTGTTTATCATCATTATCACAACATTCATCTCAGGCTATCAACAATGGGGTTCTGACTAGAATGACTATTTGGCCTTGATATACCTTCCATGATTTTGTACAAATTATTCATTCTTCTAGTTTTTGTAAAAGTAGTTATGTATATCCCTGGCCCCCATTCCTCCTCCACCTCCCTCCCAGTCCCCACAATCCCACCCCTCCAGGCCATCGCACCTGCCCCTGCAGGATCTCCTATTCCCACAGCGCGATGACCATAGCTATCTTTTTCACATATGATAGTATAGGTTTCCATGCTACTCCCTCTACTCCTCCCACCCCCTGTTCATTCCCCACAATGTCCATATGTCTGTTCTCTCTGTCTGTTTTTCCATCACTTCACTACATGTGTCATCATTACCATCTTACTAGATTCCGTAGATATGTGTCAGTAGACTATACTTGTCTTTCTCTTAAATTTTTTAAAATTTTTATTAATTAATTTATCTTAAAATTATTTTTGTTTTCCCTTTACTGAGTTTTATTGTTTATTGTACAGTCATGGGTATACACTTGACCCCTCCCACTTGAACTTGCCTGCCATCCCTCTCCCCATCCCCCCCGTCCAGGTTGTTACACAGCCCCAGGTAAGTTCCCTTAGTCTCACAGCACATTCACGTTGGTTTTCTCTTTCACATGGGGTAATGTAAGTTTCCATGTTACTCTTGCCATGTATCTTGCCCACTCCTTCCTCCCTGCAATGTCAACAAATCTGTTCTCTGTATCTGTTACTCCATTGCTCTGCTCTGCATATACGAGAGACAGTGAGACTGAATTATTAGGCAATCTTTAGAAAACAGGAGACTAATTATGTTATTAAAGCATCCAGTGTTCAGTGTCTGCTCTTAAAACCCTTGACTTATCTAGTTCAGTTATGGGATCAAATACACCTAATGGCAACCATACTGGGTTTCATGACAAGTAAGATACCTTTATAAGCACATTATTTTACATGAAGACAGACTGACAACATGGGCCATGCTTGCAAAGATGGATTGATAGAGAGTGTGGGAAAAATTGCTTATGGGGCTGCTGCTCAATTTCACCTCAGAAAGGAAGATATTATATTTTTTGAACTTTTGTTTGTTTGTCTGATATTAATCTTTTTACTGTATTTTAGAGCTTTGTGTTTATCATCATTATCACAACATTCATCTCAGGCTATCAACAATGGGGTTCTGACTAGAATGACTATTTGGCCTTGATATACCTTCCATGATTTTGTACAAATTATTCATTCTTCTAGTTTTTGTAAAAGTAGTTATGTATATCCCTGGCCCCCATTCCTCCTCCACCTCCCTCCCAGTCCCCACAATCCCACCCCTCCAGGCCATCGCACCTGCCCCTGCAGGATCTCCTATTCCCACAGCGCGATGACCATAGCTATCTTTTTCACATATGATAGTATAGGTTTCCATGCTACTCCCTCTACTCCTCCCACCCCCTGTTCATTCCCCACAATGTCCATATGTCTGTTCTCTCTGTCTGTTTTTCCATCACTTCACTACATGTGTCATCATTACCATCTTACTAGATTCCGTAGATATGTGTCAGTAGACTATACTTGTCTTTCTCTTAAATTTTTTAAAATTTTTATTAATTAATTTATCTTAAAATTATTTTTGTTTTCCCTTTACTGAGTTTTATTGTTTATTGTACAGTCATGGGTATACACTTGACCCCTCCCACTTGAACTTGCCTGCCATCCCTCTCCCCATCCCCCCCGTCCAGGTTGTTACACAGCCCCAGGTAAGTTCCCTTAGTCTCACAGCACATTCACGTTGGTTTTCTCTTTCACATGGGGTAATGTAAGTTTCCATGTTACTCTTGCCATGTATCTTGCCCACTCCTTCCTCCCTGCAATGTCAACAAATCTGTTCTCTGTATCTGTTACTCCATTGCTCTGCTCTGCATATACATTTATCAGTATTATCTTTCCAGATTCTATATGTATGTGTTAGTATACTATATTTATCCTCTTTCTGACTTACTTCTCTTTGTATAATGGTTCTACATTCTTAGAACTATTAACATTTAAATTAAACTAAACCATTGAAGAAATAGGGAACATTTGAGGTTGATAGATCCACAGAGGGAAATACTTGCCTTTATCTACACTAATGGTCCTGGAGCTGTAGGAATCACAGTGTCTTCTCTGAGGTTAAAGTTATCACCCTTTTTTTTTTTTTTTTTTAATGTTCTATTTCCTAGTGCCAGGCCAACTTGGTTATCTCTTCTTTTTTCCCCTGAAAATCTTATATGTAACATTTTAAAATTATATATAATCAAACAATTAAAAAAAAAGAGTAGACTAGTAGGGCCAAAAACAGTGAAAGTACAGTTTGTGTTGAGAACTTTAAAAAATCTGTAAATTATTTCATTTAAGTTACAAGTTAGATACACACATGTGCTGGTTTTCTCTACTCTCATCCAGTGTCTTAAAATCACATATTAAATGATGCTATCACAGAAAGTGTGAATCTTTCTTGGAATGAATTTTTACCTTAGCCTGTGAGTCACTTTGATAAACAGAATACTTTCTTTCTTATTTGTTACTTTCCTGTGGAGAACTCTATCCTCTCCTGATAGTGGAGAACAGTTAGGATTGTCTCAGAACCTGAGACTTTGTGTGTCTTATGGTTACTCTCAGACTTTGAGATTAGTATCTTAGAGTTGTGGTCAGAGGCCCTCAAGAAAGGATGTATTATACTTCAGTACTCTCTTGTCCCTGGTGGCTAATGAGTCAAACTTGTCTTTCTGACCTAACAAAGAAGCATATATGAAGTCATATGGGTGATAATTATATTCAATTTGTTTTCTAAAAGCTTTTACTGGGAACAATTTTGCAAACATCTAATTGATTGGTAAAAATAGAAATATAGCATAGTTCTCATTTTATGGTCAACCTTTTTTTTTTTTTTTTAATTTTAACAAAATGCTAGTTGTAAAGCAACGTGAGCGGTGTTTCCTAGTTTCAAATGTACATGACTTGAGCTAGAAGGAGCCTTTATTCCCAGTGCCTCAGAAAAGTTTCATTCCTATTTCTTTCTCTAGATTGGAGAAAGAGTTTGGAGTTTTCCTTTTAACAGATAACAAGAAATGTTCTCATGTTTTGCTGGTTCTTCTCCTCCTTTTACCTTTTCCCCTACTTGGCGTTGGTTATTTGTTTTCCCAGAATTACTTAGATTTTGGTTCATGATATAAATATAGTTATGGGTTCTTTAAACAAAAATACAAGTTTAAAACTTCTCACAGACAAAAAATAATTCTGGGAAATGGCACTGAATGGATGACACAAGGCAAATTATTTCTGTGTATTTGTTATTGTGTATAATTAGAAATTGTTTGAGGTGTGTAGAAATAGGCACTAGTCAGAAAGGAGGGCAGTTTGGCAATCAGAAGAAATATCCATGTCCAACCCAATAAAACACATTAACTATCATTTATTAGATGAATTTGAAATATCTTTGTTCACAGAAAAAAATCATATATTTTTTAAAATTATAAATGCCTAGCCAATAATTAAATATACAGTACAGAGAAAACTTTTCCTAAATGTTGGACTAAGTTTCTGTTTGCCTTACAGCAAAACCAAGGCTATTTGATGGAGTAAATTGAAAGATGATATCGAAATAGTGAGGAGGGAGGCTTGAGGAAAAATTAATCATGAACATTTCTAATTGTTTTCATGGTTGTCATTTTATTCAAAAAAAACTTTTCCTAAATGTTAGATTGTCTCAGAACCTGAGACTTTGTGTGTCTTATGGTTACTCTCAGTCTTTTAGATTAGTATCTTAGAGTTGTGGTCAGAGGCCCTCAAGAAAGGATGTATTATACTTCAGTACTCTCTTGTCCCTGGTGGCTAATGAGTCAAACTTGTCTTTCTGACCTAACAAAGAAGCATATATGAAGTCATATGGGTGATAATTATATTCAATTTGTTTTCTAAAAGCTTTTACTGGGAACAATTTTGCAAACATCTAATTGATTGGTAAAAATAGAAATATAGCATAGTTCTCATTTTATGGTCAACCTTTTTTTTTTTTTAATTTTAACAAAATGCTAGTTGTAAAGCAACGTGAGCGGTGTTTCCTAGTTTCAAATGTACATGACTTGAGCTAGAAGGAGCCTTTATTCCCAGTGCCTCAGAAAAGTTTCATTCCTATTTCTTTCTCTAGATTGGAGAAAGAGTTTGGAGTTTTCCTTTTAACAGATAACAAGAAATGTTCTCATGTTTTGCTGGTTCTTCTCCTCCTTTTACCTTTTCCCCTACTTGGCGTTGGTTATTTGTTTTCCCAGAATTACTTAGATTTTGGTTCATGATATAAATATAGTTATGGGTTCTTTAAACAAAAATACAAGTTTAAAACTTCTCACAGACAAAAAATAATTCTGGGAAATGGCACTGAATGGATGACACAAGGCAAATTATTTCTGTGTATTTGTTATTGTGTATAATTAGAAATTGTTTGAGGTGTGTAGAAATAGGCACTAGTCAGAAAGGAGGGCAGTTTGGCAATCAGAAGAAATATCCATGTCCAACCCAATAAAACACATTAACTATCATTTATTAGATGAATTTGAAATATCTTTGTTCACAGAAAAAAATCATATATTTTTTAAAATTATAAATGCCTAGCCAATAATTAAATATACAGTACAGAGAAAACTTTTCCTAAATGTTGGACTAAGTTTCTGTTTGCCTTACAGCAAAACCAAGGCTATTTGATGGAGTAAATTGAAAGATGATATCGAAATAGTGAGGAGGGAGGCTTGAGGAAAAAATTAATCATGAACATTTCTAATTGTTTTCATGGTTGTCATTTTATTCAATATTAGTCAATTCTTAGGCTCTTCCTGATATTATTTTTTCTGTTGTTCATATTAGTTTTGCATATTAATGCGTAAGAAGATGATCACAAGAGAGGTGTCTTCTGAAGCACCTTAGATCAACTGAGAGTCCTCAGAGACCACCTTCCCTCAAATGGTGATGGGCTGAAGAGGAGGAGTCACTTGAAATTCAGGTTAGTTGAAACTGTTCAAGTTGGGGTTAAAAAGAGTGGTGTATTATAGGTAGATAGATAGATGGATATTTATATACATATGTAATATATAGGAACTCACCCAACGTATAGGGACAGTGGTCACTATATTTTTGGTAATCATCCCAGAGCTGGGATTTGTGTATATATTATCTTTGTTTGAAGGGAAGCAAAACTTTAAAATATAGTATAAACAAGCAGCTTACAGCTTTAAACAGTAAAAAGTATTCTGACTGTTTCAGGGGATTGTAAAATGAAAATAAGTTTTCAAAATGTGCTGTTTAGTGCGTGTCAAATGTATATGTTGGAGGAGATTACATTTTCAGTTACTTGGTCTTCATGGACACGTAAATGATTTAAAGTGGAAATGGGAGGAAAGTCTGTGATGTGACCATGAGGGAGGTCAAAATATTCTCTGTTCTAGCCAGCTAACTTGTAAACTATGTCAGTACATTCCTTGGTTCAAGTATTTACGCTCAACGTTTTTTTTTCCTTTATAAGCAAAATAAAAAATAAATCATGATTCTAGAAGCATAAAGTCAAGTCAGTAAAAGCCTTGTTTTAAAAACAGAGCAATAAAATTAACTTGTTTGTGGTAGTCATTTCACGGTGTATATATTTATCAAATCATCATATTGTACAGTTTAAACATATACAATTTCACTCATCAATTATACCCCAATAAGACTGGAAAATAAATAATTAAAGTTGCAATACTTCTATGTATATACAAAAAATAGATGGGTGAAAGATATAAATAGATATTTTTGAAAGAAGATTTATAAATAGGAATAGCCCATGTTCAACATGGAAATGCAAATAAAAACCATAAGAAGATACCACTTCACAACTATTAAGATGATAAGTAATCAAAGAGAATAATAGCAAACATTAGTGAGGAGGTGGAGAAATTTAAACCTTCATACAGTGATGGTGAGAATATGAAATTTGGAAAATACTTTGGAGAACAGTCTGGCATTTCCTTAAAATGTTACCAAAGAGTTGCCAAATTATCCAGCAATTCCAAGAAGACATTTGTGAAAATTATGATTAATTTGCTCTTTTTCTTGAGAAATATCTGGGTCAGTCTTTAATAGGGTATTTGCTTCTTTCCCCACACTCTAGTTAACAGAAGATCTTCTTCAATTCCTGGAAGTATTATAGATATCTCTACAGTTAGTTCAGTTCAGTTGCTCAGTTGTGTTCAGCTCTTTGTGACCTCATGGACTGCAGACCATCTCTTGTTTGCAATATAGTCGGTACATGTCAGTCTATGGCTTTTTAGAAATTTTTATTGAAATATAATTGGTTTACAATGTTGAGTTCGTTTCAAGTGTACAGCAGAGTGAATCAGTTATACTTACGCATATATCCATTCTTTTTTAGATATAGTTCAGGAACTTTATTTTCTTCTAGTAAGGTAAACTGTGCCCATTTTGAAGAAGAATGTTTGAGTATATTTTCATTTTGTTTTCCCTAACAAAATGGCACATTAATCTCTTTCATGTATGGGTAGGATATTCCCAGACATCCAGGCCTAAGGTAAATTTTTCTGAGTCTTCCTTCTTCTTCCACATCAAAGTAATTGACAAGCTCTGCATCCATCCTTTACTTCAATCCATCTCCCCTGCCTGCTCTGCAAGATGGCCTTGGCATAAAAATAGACAAATAGAACAATGAAACAAAACAGAGAGCCTAAATATAAACCCATGCATACATGGTCAATTACTTTACGACAAAGGAGCCAGGAATATACAATGGAGAAAGGTCAGTCTTTTCAATAAATGGTGTCAGGAATACTGGATAGCCACATGCAAAATGAAATTGGACTACACCTGGCCTACTCAAAATGGATTAAAGATATAATAGTTAAACCAAACATTAAAAAAGAAGATACCACTTCACAACTATTAAGATGATAAGTAATCAAAGAGAATAATAGCAAACATTAGTGAGGAGGTGGAGAAATTTAAACCTTCATACAGTGATGGTGAGAATATGAAATTTGGAAAATACTTTGGAGAACAGTCTGGCATTTCCTTAAAATGTTACCAAAGAGTTGCCAAATTATCCAGCAATTCCAAGAAGACATTTGTGAAAATTATGATTAATTTGCTCTTTTTCTTGAGAAATATCTGGGTCAGTCTTTAATAGGGTATTTGCTTCTTTCCCCACACTCTAGTTAACAGAAGATCTTCTTCAATTCCTGGAAGTATTATAGATATCTCTACAGTTAGTTCAGTTCAGTTGCTCAGTTGTGTTCAGCTCTTTGTGACCTCATGGACTGCAGACCATCTCTTGTTTGCAATATAGTCGGTACATGTCAGTCTATGGCTTTTTAGAAATTTTTATTGAAATATAATTGGTTTACAATGTTGAGTTCGTTTCAAGTGTACAGCAGAGTGAATCAGTTATACTTACGCATATATCCATTCTTTTTTAGATATAGTTCAGGAACTTTATTTTCTTCTAGTAAGGTAAACTGTGCCCATTTTGAAGAAGAATGTTTGAGTATATTTTCATTTTGTTTTCCCTAACAAAATGGCACATTAATCTCTTTCATGTATGGGTAGGATATTCCCAGACATCCAGGCCTAAGGTAAATTTTTCTGAGTCTTCCTTCTTCTTCCACATCAAAGTAATTGACAAGCTCTGCATCCATCCTTTACTTCAATCCATCTCCCCTGCCTGCTCTGCAAGATGGCCTTGGCATAAAAATAGACAAATAGAACAATGAAACAAAACAGAGAGCCTAAATATAAACCCATGCATACATGGTCAATTACTTTACGACAAAGGAGCCAGGAATATACAATGGAGAAAGGTCAGTCTTTTCAATAAATGGTGTCAGGAATACTGGATAGCCACATGCAAAATGAAATTGGACTACACCTGGCCTACTCAAAATGGATTAAAGACTTGACCATAAAACCTGAAACCATAAAATTCCTAGAAGAAAATATAAGTGATAGTCTTTTGGACATTAGTCATGGCAATGATTCTTTGGATTTGACACAAAAAGAAAAAGCCATAAAAGCAAAATTAAACAAGTAAAACTAGATCAAAGTGAAAAACTTTTTTCTATACAGCTAAGAAAACTATCAATGAAATGGAAAAGCAACCTATGGGATTGGAGAAAATACATCCAAATCATTTTTATGGTAATGAGTTCACATCCAAAATCTATAAAGGGCTCATGTAACTCAATAGCAAAAAGCAAGCACTACAACTTAAAAGTGGGCAGAGGGTCTCATTAGACATTTTTCATTAGAAGACACATATAGGCTACAAGTACATAAAAAAGGTGATCAGCATAACTAATCGTTTATAAAATGCAAATTAAAACAAAGTGATATTTTACTTTCACTTTGATTTCTCACACTTTTTAGAATGGATATTATCAGAAAGACAATAGACAACAAATAATAGGTTGGGAACCCTTGTACACTGTGGGTGGGAATGTAAATTGGTGTAGTTATTGGAAAACAGAATGGTGGTTCCTCAAAATATTAAAACTAGGATTACCATAAGATCCAGCAATTCTACTTCTGGGTTTTTATTTGAAGGAAACAAAAATAAGAACTCAAAAGAATATTTGCAGCCCAATGTTAACTGCAGTATTATTTACAATAACCAAGGCACGGAAACAACCTAAGTGCCTGTTGATGGATGAATAGATAAAGAAAATATGGCTTATATATACACAATGGACTATCATTCAACCATAAAAAGAATGAAATCTTTCCACTTGCAACAAGACAAATGAACCTCAAAAGCATTATCCTAACTGAAATAAGTCAGAGAAATACTGTATAGTTTCACCTATATGTAAATCAAAAAAAGAAAAAAGACCACAAAGTTAAAGTTACAAAGAACAGTTTGGTGACTGCCAGAGGTGGGGTTGGAAATGGGGTCAAGTGAGCAGAGATGGTCAAAAGTACAGACTTCCAGTTATAAAATAAGTAAGTCCTGAGATACAATGTATAACACGGTGACTATAGGTAATAATACTGAATTGTGTATGTGAATGTTGCTAAGAGAGTAGCTCTTAAAATTCTTTTTCACAAGGGAAAAAATCGTTGCCATGTGTGGTGATGGATGGCAAGCAGAAACATGGTGATCACTTTGCTATATATTATATAAACACATTGATCAAATATGTAGTATACCTAACACCATCATAGTTCTGTACATACATTATACCTCAGTTTTTAAAAATGTGCTGTCTTTAGCTCTTACATTTCTCACTCTCTAGCAGTTTACAGTCTAGTGTTTTATATTCTCATGGATGATTCTCTTTGTATTTCCTGTGGATCACAGCACACTGAGCAAGGTAAACTACAGAATGATGTTTAATCAACAGATAGGTTATGCAATTCAGTGCGTCCTCCATTACCAAGAATAGACACCCTGGCATAGTACACAGGGAGATCAATGTGTTGGTATCCATGAGATACTGTCTCCTTCATAAAAAGAAAAAACAGTCTGTTCAAGCTAATTTGTTCAAGTCAGTTTTAGGGAGACCAGAAGATGAGTAATGACATAACACAACAACATGAAAAATGTTTAGTACTACTATAATTTGTGCAAATGCCAAACTATTAAGTTTATACTTTGCAAACCTTTTGAAAAGAATTTTTGCACTATGTAAAAAAAATTACCAAAGCAGTTTCTACATGGCTTCTACTGCCCGTTCATGTATTTAAACTGAGATACTTCCTCCACTATCTATAGTTTTCTTTACCAGCCCCATTGCTACTTAGACCTATTAGAGTTATATGAACAGAAAGTTGAGTTGGTTCTTTTGAAACTGAATTTATTTCCTATGAAAAGGATAAATGCCATGTTTGTAGCCTGACTCACACTGTATTCAAATATAGCAGTATTAATGCTATAGACTCCAGCATAGTGCTGCATACCCTCCTAGGAGACGTCAAAGTTGCGATGATAGGGCCCATATCCCACTGTTGTGACCCTTTAGAATTGTCTTTTTGACCACAGAATGATTATTAGGACCTGGATAAAGAGTTCCAGCCATCTGAGGCTTGGGTAAAGGACAGTGGAAAGAGAGTAGTCCTCTGAGATACAATGTATAACACGGTGACTATAGGTAATAATACTGAATTGTGTATGTGAATGTTGCTAAGAGAGTAGCTCTTAAAATTCTTTTTCACAAGGGAAAAAATCGTTGCCATGTGTGGTGATGGATGGCAAGCAGAAACATGGTGATCACTTTGCTATATATTATATAAACACATTGATCAAATATGTAGTATACCTAACACCATCATAGTTCTGTACATACATTATACCTCAGTTTTTAAAATGTGCTGTCTTTAGCTCTTACATTTCTCACTCTCTAGCAGTTTACAGTCTAGTGTTTTATATTCTCATGGATGATTCTCTTTGTATTTCCTGTGGATCACAGCACACTGAGCAAGGTAAACTACAGAATGATGTTTAATCAACAGATAGGTTATGCAATTCAGTGCGTCCTCCATTACCAAGAATAGACACCCTGGCATAGTACACAGGGAGATCAATGTGTTGGTATCCATGAGATACTGTCTCCTTCATAAAAAGAAAAACAGTCTGTTCAAGCTAATTTGTTCAAGTCAGTTTTAGGGAGACCAGAAGATGAGTAATGACATAACACAACAACATGAAAAATGTTTAGTACTACTATAATTTGTGCAAATGCCAAACTATTAAGTTTATACTTTGCAAACCTTTTGAAAAGAATTTTTGCACTATGTAAAAAAAATTACCAAAGCAGTTTCTACATGGCTTCTACTGCCCGTTCATGTATTTAAACTGAGATACTTCCTCCACTATCTATAGTTTTCTTTACCAGCCCCATTGCTACTTAGACCTATTAGAGTTATATGAACAGAAAGTTGAGTTGGTTCTTTTGAAACTGAATTTATTTCCTATGAAAAGGATAAATGCCATGTTTGTAGCCTGACTCACACTGTATTCAAATATAGCAGTATTAATGCTATAGACTCCAGCATAGTGCTGCATACCCTCCTAGGAGACGTCAAAGTTGCGATGATAGGGCCCATATCCCACTGTTGTGACCCTTTAGAATTGTCTTTTTGACCACAGAATGATTATTAGGACCTGGATAAAGAGTTCCAGCCATCTGAGGCTTGGGTAAAGGACAGTGGAAAGAGAGTAGTCCTCTGAGGTCCTTCCTTCCACACTAGCTTCTAATCACATTTCTTATCGGGCCCTGAGAACAGTCCACATATTCCTAGTTCTGCTACACTGGCCTGTCCATCCTGCCCAGTTTGTTTCCTCCCCCAGGCCGCTGTCATGGAAAACTAAAGCTATTCTCTAGTCTCCAAGACTGGGGAAATTGTACAGTTCTTTGGAGCAGAGGTTTTCAACTTCTTTTTTTTTTTTTTTAACTAGGACCCACAGTAATACAAGTATTTTGCATTATAATTAAATACATATATACCTACATGTGGGTTTCCCTTGTGGGTCAGATGGTAAAAAATCTGCCTGCAATATAAGAGATGTGGTTCAGTCCCTGGATAAGGAAGATCCACTGGAGAAGGGAACGGCTACCCACTCCAGCATTCTTGCCTGGAAAATTCCATGGACAGAGGAGTCTAGTGGGCTACAGTCCATGAGGTGGCAAACAATCAGACATGAGTGAGAGGCTAACACTTTTGGTTTCATACCTGCATGTATACATAACTGAAACAAAAGTCTCTGAAACAAAACTCAACATGCTATGTGATATGCTCAACAATAATTTCTATTCCATTCTAGTGTATTAAACTGTTAGTCACTGCTCACTAAATTGATTTCATGACTCATTTATAGATACATCCCATTGTTTGAAGAATTCACTTCAAGGTCTTAAAAATACTTTAATAGCAATTTTTGCACTAAATGTAAAATTACCAAAGCAGTTTCTACATGGCTTCTACTGCCCGTTCATGTATTTAAACTGAGATACTTCCTCCACTATCTATAGTTTTCTTTACCAGCCCCATTGCTACTTAGACCTATTAGAGTTATATGAACAGAAAGTTGAGTTGGTTCTTTTGAAACTGAATTTATTTCCTATGAAAAGGATAAATGCCATGTTTGTAGCCTGACTCACACTGTATTCAAATATAGCAGTATTAATGCTATAGACTCCAGCATAGTGCTGCATACCCTCCTAGGAGACGTCAAAGTTGCGATGATAGGGCCCATATCCCACTGTTGTGACCCTTTAGAATTGTCTTTTTGACCACAGAATGATTATTAGGACCTGGATAAAGAGTTCCAGCCATCTGAGGCTTGGGTAAAGGACAGTGGAAAGAGAGTAGTCCTCTGAGGTCCTTCCTTCCACACTAGCTTCTAATCACATTTCTTATCGGGCCCTGAGAACAGTCCACATATTCCTAGTTCTGCTACACTGGCCTGTCCATCCTGCCCAGTTTGTTTCCTCCCCCAGGCCGCTGTCATGGAAAACTAAAGCTATTCTCTAGTCTCCAAGACTGGGGAAATTGTACAGTTCTTTGGAGCAGAGGTTTTCAACTTCTTTTTTTTTGAACTAGGCCCCACAGTAATACAAGTATTTTGCATTATAATTAAATACATATATACCTACATGTGGGTTTCCCTTGTGGGTCAGATGGTAAAAAATCTGCCTGCAATATAAGAGATGTGGTTCAGTCCCTGGATAAGGAAGATCCACTGGAGAAGGGAACGGCTACCCACTCCAGCATTCTTGCCTGGAAAATTCCATGGACAGAGGAGTCTAGTGGGCTACAGTCCATGAGGTGGCAAACAATCAGACATGAGTGAGAGGCTAACACTTTTGGTTTCATACCTGCATGTATACATAACTGAAACAAAAGTCTCTGAAACAAAACTCAACATGCTATGTGATATGCTCAACAATAATTTCTATTCCATTCTAGTGTATTAAAAACTGTTAGTCACTGCTCACTAAATTGATTTCATGACTCATTTATAGATACATCCCATTGTTTGAAGAATTCACTTCAAGGTCTTAAAAAATACTTTAATAGCAATTCTTTTAAAACTAACGAGGGAAGATTCACAAAGTTTCTAAAAATGTCACTCTCTTCACCATTGAGTTTGCTTTGGCTCTTTAGATGTTGCAGCTCATTCCTATGTTTGGAAAATTCTCCACCTCATGCTGCCTGAGGAGGCAGGGACTTCTCCTACAGCAAAATAGTCCCTTTCCACTATCCAAACACCCTCTTTCTCTGCCCCTACTAGAAATGACGGATAAGGACAACCTTCCAGACCCTTGGTCGGGAGCATGAGTTCATCTGGCAGCCTGAATTGCCTTGACTGTGGACACCATGGTACAGCAGTGTACACTGTCTAGTGCCAGACTGACCTGTGTGCCACATGCTGCATCTAGTATCCATCTGGAAGAGTAGCAGTGTCTGGATCCACAGGATGTCTGGTCGTGGATTTTAGCCACACTCATGCCCAGGCTTCTTCAGTTCTTCCCTTGTCTATGTCTTATTCTCCAGCTGTTTTGACCATTCTTCTGTTTAAATCTGCACAGTTGATTTCTCTTGTTTGCAATCAGTTGCAGTGATTTCCCCAAGGTTTAATTAAACATTAGGGATTTTAGCTCTATTTTATGCAAAAAAGTCTATCTTGTCAGTTCTTTGCAAAATCTGCATTAGAAGCCCAAGAAGAGAAGGTTGGGGAATTCTGAGAGGTGAACGTTTAATTGGGAGATTGAGGATCTGGCTTGCTAATGAGGCATTAGGTTGAGGAAGAGCCCATCTTGGAGTTTTCCACTTTTGTTTTCCAACTAGCTTCCTCATTATTTTCCTTCTTATTGCACAAAACTCTGAGGGTACTAAAAGAACAAGGGTCAGAGTGGAGGAAAGGAAAGACAATCATAGGCAAAGAAAAGAAAGGGACCCTAGTTGTAGCACTGGGGAATAAGAGCAAGCCGTCCTGGTCAATCCCAGAGACAGACTTTCACATGAAAGAGGCCAGTCCCAAGGATGTATGAGTGGAGAACCACACAGAAAGCTGAAATACATCTGCTACACATGAGCATTCATCTGAATATAAATAAGAATGACTATTATTAAATAATATAAATACTTAGCCAGTTTAGTGCTTCCAAATCAAGAGCAAGATTAACAGTATAAGTTCTCTGATTGATTCATCCAGGTGGTACTCAGTTTCTGTACAGTTTCTAGTCAGTAGGACTGGAACAAAGAGTACCAAAGTATTACAAAGATGCAGGTGGGGTGGGGTAAGCACTCATTTGATTCCAGTGTTGCTCTTATTTGAAGCATTGTTTTAGCACTCCCACCCTCCTCACTGTGCAAGAGACTTCAGACTAAAGGTTTTGTATATCACTCTAGTGCAGATACACTGAAAACTTCTGTTCACAGCCCACATATCACCAAGCTACCAGATCGCCACTGGATTGATGCATACGTGATGACTCTTTATGCCTGCTCCTAAACTGTGCTCCATTGCTCAGGCACAGCCGACTCTTAGTGACTCCATGAACTGTAGCCCACCAGGCTCCTCTGTCCATGGGATTCTCTGGGCAAGAAGGCTAGTGAGCACAAATATGTTCTTGTAGGAAACACGTGCTTGTGAACTGTCTAATGAAACAAACTTGAAATCTCAATAGATTCACACACACACACAGAAAAAAAATGGATGATGGAACAAATAATTCCATTTAAACTTAGACTGATTTATCTTTGGTAGTGGACAAATAGGTGCAATTAATATAAACATTGCTTTAGGGCTTCCCTGGTAGTCCAGTGGGTAAGGACACTGCCTTGCAGTGCAAGGGGCACCGGTTCAATCCCTGGCCAGGGACGATCCCATGTGGTGCAGAGCAGCTGGACAGATGTGTTCAACTACTGAGCCAGTGCTCTGGAGCGCATTCGCCCAGAGCTGGAGCTCTGCTATGAGAGAGGTCACTGCAATGGGAGGCCCACACAGGCCAAAACAACAAAGATGGAAATACATAAAAGACCAATAGAAGTGGCCAAATATATATATAAACATTGCTTTAAATGTCTAAATATCAATTTTAATATTTAAACATTTTGGAAAGGTAATTTTACTGGCTTTGAGCTCATGAATTTTCATTAGAAATATAGACTTAGAAATATTTTATTTATTTCCTTAGAAAGTTTTCTTTTCTTAGGACTTTTCTTCACCTGCATTGTGATAATGAGTTATAGATGTAAGACAGAGATTTTGTTCACATAGATTTTTGTGCAGTAGAGATTTTGAACAGGATGAATAAATAATCAAAAGGTATTACCTGTCATTTCAGACTTTAGTGTAATTACGGCTGTGCTGTCTACACTTGCTACTGTTCTCAGATGTTAAGAAATGGGATCTTTAGGAGCCTCATGTAGTTTATTCAATAAAGTATTAATGTGCTGGGTAAAGATTCTTGCTCATGACCCAAATGCTTAAGGTAGCTTTCAGAAACTTACAGATAAGTGTATTTTCACAAATAGTCCTGTAATTAAAATGAGAAGGAAAGTACCTAAAACATTTTAAGTAAGAACGAATAGTTTGATAGTTTCAGTCTTTGATCCAATTGATAAAAAAATATTTAAGAGTTTATAAAAATAATGTGAATATTTAAATACCAAAAGTTTTTGAGTCTTTCTTGTCTTCATTAGGAATGGTGAGCTCAGAATTTAAGCCTATTTAGAGTCAAGAGAAATGAAAATAAAGTACATTCTATTTCTAGAAGCATCAGAAATTAACTTTGGAAATTATTTTAGGAGATTAATTGCCTCTGTGTCTGTGACTAAACAGCTTCTCCAGGTCTGCTTTTCCTCTTCTGTGAGTCCTGAGCTAGACGGTGTCATGCTAACACCTAATAAGATTAGACAGCTAGTAATGCAAAGAGTAACAATGAATCGTATTTACTAAAAACTTACTGTGTGCAAAACAGTGTTGTTCTTTATCTCGCTTAATATCCATAGTAGTTGTGATGGTAGATGGCTCATGTAAAGCACAAAGAGGCTAACTAACTTGGGTGTGTAACAGGAAGCCCAGGTAAAGCCCAGGTAGTGATTGGGGTACCCCTATTCTTTGGATATGAGAAAGTTCAGAAAAGTTCATTTCAAGTATTACTTCCTTTAAAAGAATTTCTATGGCTCTCCCAAGCAACTCAAGAAATGTTCCCTTATGCCCCACAATACACTTTATTAATATACTTTATACAATATAGTTATATTGACTATATTTTGTTGAGCTTCCCTGGTGGCTCAGATGGTAAAGAATCTGCTTGCAATGTAGGAGACCCAGGTTCAATCCCTGGGTCAGGAAGAACCCTGGGAGAATGGAATGGCAACCTACTCCAGTATTCTTGCCTGGAGAATTCCACGGACAGAGGAGACTGGTAGGCTACAGTCCATGGGGCTGCCAAGAGTCAGACATGACTGAGTGACTAGCCCTTTTTCACTTTCACATACTTTATTAATTCATCCATTATATAAACCATGATACTGGTTGCCTCATGTCCAGCTCTCTTTCCTGAGATAGGATTGTGATATTTCATGTTGTATCCCCAGAATATATAAAAATCTACTACACAATAGGTACTAAGTGTATATCTATTAAATAAGTGAATGGCATATTTAACATATTTCTATGGAAATAATAGCTAGTAGGTTGACCAAAAATTTAAGAGTTTATAAATAAGTGAATATTTAATACCAAAAGTTTTTGATTTCTTTCTTTTTTTTTTTCTTTCCATTAGGAATGGTGAGCTCAGAATTTAAGCCTATTTAGAGTCAAGAGAAATGAAAATAAAGTACATTCTATTTCTAGAAGCATCAGAAATTAACTTTGGAAATTATTTTAGGAGATTAATTGCCTCTGTGTCTGTGACTAAACAGCTTCTCCAGGTCTGCTTTTCCTCTTCTGTGAGTCCTGAGCTAGACGGTGTCATGCTAACACCTAATAAGATTAGACAGCTAGTAATGCAAAGAGTAACAATGAATCGTATTTACTAAAAACTTACTGTGTGCAAAACAGTGTTGTTCTTTATCTCGCTTAATATCCATAGTAGTTGTGATGGTAGATGGCTCATGTAAAGCACAAAGAGGCTAACTAACTTGGGTGTGTAACAGGAAGCCCAGGTAAAGCCCAGGTAGTGATTGGGGTACCCCTATTCTTTGGATATGAGAAAGTTCAGAAAAGTTCATTTCAAGTATTACTTCCTTTAAAAGAATTTCTATGGCTCTCCCAAGCAACTCAAGAAATGTTCCCTTATGCCCCACAATACACTTTATTAATATACTTTATACAATATAGTTATATTGACTATATTTTGTTGAGCTTCCCTGGTGGCTCAGATGGTAAAGAATCTGCTTGCAATGTAGGAGACCCAGGTTCAATCCCTGGGTCAGGAAGAACCCTGGGAGAATGGAATGGCAACCTACTCCAGTATTCTTGCCTGGAGAATTCCACGGACAGAGGAGACTGGTAGGCTACAGTCCATGGGGCTGCCAAGAGTCAGACATGACTGAGTGACTAGCCCTTTTTCACTTTCACATACTTTATTAATTCATCCATTATATAAACCATGATACTGGTTGCCTCATGTCCAGCTCTCTTTCCTGAGATAGGATTGTGATATTTCATGTTATATCCCCAGAATCAAGCAATATCTAGTGTACAGTAGGTACTAAATATATATCTATTAAATAAGTGAATGGCATATTTAACATATTTCTTTGGAAATAAAAGCTAGTAGGTTGACCATCAGTTTGAATAAAATGACTGTTATACTGTTAGTGGGAATGTAAACTGGTACAGCCACAATGGGGAACACTATGGAGGTCCTTAAAAAACTAAAAATAGGCCTATCATGTGGTTGTGTTAGTTGCTCAGTTGCATCTGACTCTTTGCAACCCCAAGGACTATAGCCCACCAGGCTCCTCTACCCATGGGATTCTCCAGGCAAGAATAGTGGAGTGGGTTGCCATTCCCTTCTTCAGTGCAATCCCACTCATGGGCATATATCTGGAGAAGACTATAACTCAGAAAGATACAGGCACCCCAGTCTTCATAGAAGCACTATTCACTATAGCCAAATCATGGAAATAACCTAAATGTCCATCAACAGAAGAATGTGTGTGTGTGTGTGTGTGTGTGTGTGTGTGTATATAATGGTATATTACTCAGCCATAAAAAAGAATGAAATAATACCATTTGCAGTAGTATGGATGGAACTAGAGACTGTCATACTGAGTAAAGTCAGTGAAAGACAAATATCATATGATATTATTATGTAGAATCTAAAAATATGGTACAGTTGAACTTGTTTACAAAACAGAAAGAGACTCACAGATTTAGAAAACAAGCTTATGTTTACCAAAGATGAAAGGTGGGGGTAAGGTTAAATTAAGACTTTGGGATAACTGATACACACTACTCTATATGAGACAGATAATCAATAAGGCCCTACTATATGGCACAGGGAACTCTACTCAGTATTCTACAATAACCAATTAATACGTTCACTAATATTTAATTGCTAAAAGATAATTTGCTGAACTATTCAGAATTCTTTAATGCTTTAGGGGTTTTGTTTTGTGTCTCCCTCTATTACTACCAGTGCTTCAGGCTTGTGCTTGTACCTTCCAGAGGCCATCAGATAAACACTAGAATGTGTGTAAGACAATTAATTCAACCATATTTGCCACCCAGGGCAGGGAAGGGCAGACCCAGTTGTAGGAACAGGATGACATTAAGCCACAAACAGAATTTAAGTGTCAATCTATCCTTTTGATATAAGACAGGAGGGTTAGCACAGGAGCAAGTGTAGATGGTGGGACAGGAGAAGATGGAGGAGGCGGCGGGGATCTCAATAGCAAGATGGAAACTTTCCAAATAGTCTCACATGCTTCTTTCCTGGCACAGTGCTTACTGTATGTCCTCACAGTGGATTGGGAGATGGATGGACTAAATGTGCAGATTTTTGGAAATTCATTATGGAGCTAGTATGAGGAAGGGACTAAGAAATATAAATGAAGACTTCTTAAAGCATTTTAATATTTAAAAATGCATTTCTTGAGAGTCAAAAGATTGGCTTGGCAGATTTTAGAAGATATAATAAAAGGACTAGACTATGCAAATCACTTTATATTTTATTGCTAAGAATTATGATTTATTTAAAGGACCGGTCGTGACTAACCAACCCACTTACTATCTTACTTCAGTAGATCCTCTTCTGCATTAAGCATAGTCAGTAGATTGTTTTCTAATATGCTTTCATGGACTGTCTGACTTCTGCTTGAACTTGGGTTGCAAAAGGTTTTGAAAAAAATATTGCTTGTTCACTAGACTAAAAATACAGATTCATCAACAAAAGAAGTACATATACAGATGTGTCTACTGCTAAGGCATTTCTTTTCATTTGTTTTAACTTTACAACAAGGTAGATAATTCAGAATTTATACATAAGGTAATATATGTGTATATGCGTGTATGTATATTATCTCACTGTCTATTATTAGCCAAATTTAAATGTTCTTTTGGTGACTCAGTGAGTTTCTTAAGAACATCTTGTTTTTTCAAACAACTTTACTGAAATGTAATATATAATAATATAGGAATGGTACCAATTCAAAATGTACAACTTGATAAGTTGTGACATATGTACATGCTGTGAAGTCATCACAACAGTTAAGGCAATGAGCATACCCATCAACCTGCAGCGAGTCCTCCTATGAAATCCCTCTTCCTGCCACTCCCCCACCCCCACCGCCCTGCTCCTGTCCCCAAGCAGATCCTGACAGTGCTTTCTGTCATTATGCTTAGTTTGCATTTTCTAGAATTCCAAGTAAAATGAATCATATAATATACACTTTCATTTTGGTTTGGTTTGGCTTCTTTCATTTAGTGTAATTGTTTTGCTGCAAGTAGAAATGGCTTATTTCTTTATATTGATAAGTAATATTGCATGGAATGGCTGTACCACAGTTTGTTTATCCATCACCTTTTAATGAACATTTGAGATTCTTTCCCAGTTTTTGATCATTGAAAGCAAAGCTGCTGTGAACATTATTCTGTAAATACTTGCCTAGACATATTCTTTCAATTTTCTTAAGTAAATAACTGGAGGGAGAATGTTGAGTCATAGGGTTAGGATCTATCCAACTTTAGGAGAAGTTAGTATCTAACTTTAGAAGAAAATCTCAAAATGTTTTTCACATGGCTTGGACAGCTTTTTATTCTCATCAACAGTGAATGAGGATTTCAGCTACTCCACTGCCTTACTAAGTGCTCAACACTTAGTAAGTTAAAACACTTTCATTTTAGACATTCTAATATCCATGTAGTGATATCTCCTTGTGGGTTTAACTTTATAGCCCCATAATAATGAGCTACTTACTGAGTAGCTTCCTTGGAGAAGCTGACATCAAACCATACAGCTTCCTTGATGAAGTGTCTATCCAAATCATTTGCTTACTTTTATTGTATTTTTGTTGTTGTTGTTTCCTTGTAGAATTTTGAGAGTTCTTTTTATAAATATTCCAGATAAAAGGTCTCTATCACTATGTGATTTGCAAATTTTTTCTGCTGGTCTTCAATTTATCTGCTCCCCTCACTCTAGTTTTCTTTTTTTCTTTTAAACAGTATATAGATCAATGTTTATATAATTTGACAGTGAAGAGAATCTTCTAGATCATGGCTCCAAACACTATTACAATAAAAGAACAGTAGTAGTTTTTGCTAAATTATATTGAATTAAAACTTCTCTCAACTGGGAAAAAAAATTACAATTCAAAATGTCAAGTAGGACAATGGCTTATTTCTTTACTGATCTTTAAATCCTCCCCCACCCCCCCCCCCGCCCAGCTCCTGTCCCCAAGCAGATCCTGACAGTGCTTTCTGTCATTATGCTTAGTTTGCATTTTCTAGAATTCCAAGTAAAATGAATCATATAATATACACTTTCATTTTGGTTTGGTTTGGCTTCTTTCATTTAGTGTAATTGTTTTGCTGCAAGTAGAAATGGCTTATTTCTTTATATTGATAAGTAATATTGCATGGAATGGCTGTACCACAGTTTGTTTATCCATCACCTTTTAATGAACATTTGAGATTCTTTCCCAGTTTTTGATCATTGAAAGCAAAGCTGCTGTGAACATTATTCTGTAAATACTTGCCTAGACATATTCTTTCAATTTTCTTAAGTAAATAACTGGAGGGAGAATGTTGAGTCATAGGGTTAGGATCTATCCAACTTTAGGAGAAGTTAGTATCTAACTTTAGAAGAAAATCTCAAAATGTTTTTCACATGGCTTGGACAGCTTTTTATTCTCATCAACAGTGAATGAGGATTTCAGCTACTCCACTGCCTTACTAAGTGCTCAACACTTAGTAAGTTAAAACACTTTCATTTTAGACATTCTAATATCCATGTAGTGATATCTCCTTGTGGGTTTAACTTTATAGCCCCATAATAATGAGCTACTTACTGAGTAGCTTCCTTGGAGAAGCTGACATCAAACCATACAGCTTCCTTGATGAAGTGTCTATCCAAATCATTTGCTTACTTTTATTGTATTTTTGTTGTTGTTGTTTCCTTGTAGAATTTTGAGAGTTCTTTTTATAAATATTCCAGATAAAAGGTCTCTATCACTATGTGATTTGCAAATTTTTTCTGCTGGTCTTCAATTTATCTGCTCCCCTCACTCTAGTTTTCTTTTTTTTTTCTTTTTTTAACAGTATATAGATCAATGTTTATATAATTTGACAGTGAAGAGAATCTTCTAGATCATGGCTCCAAACACTATTACAATAAAAGAACAGTAGTAGTTTTTGCTAAATTATATTGAATTAAAACTTCTCTCAACTGGGAAAAAAAATTACTCTATGCCCTGTGTCTAAAATACGAAGTTTGCTGTTGTTCAGTTGCTCAGTCATGTGCAACTCTTTGCAACCCCATGGACTGCAGCATGCCAGGCTTCCCTCTACTTCATCATCTCCCGGAGCTTGCTCAAACTCAGATCCATTGAGTAGGTGATGCCATACAACCATCTTGTCCTCTTAAAGTGCCGGTGAGTGGATTGACGCTGAGTCCACTAACATGCCCAGAGTTACTCTGCAATATAGTCGTGCGGATCACGTCTGTTTGCCAAAACCTGTGGAAGCCTGTTAATGTGACTGCTGCATCTGTGTCGTTTCCGAGCCCTTGACACGAAGGTCCTCGGGGCGACTGTGGAGCATCCTAAGCGCGAAGCCCCTAGTTTTCTTAAGAGTGTCTTTCAAGGAACAAAAGTTCTTTATTCTGATGAAGTCTTATTTATTTTTTTATTTTATGGTTCATGTGTTTTATATCCTATTCAAAGTTCTTTTGCCTGAAGTTTCACAAATGTTTCCTCACAGACCTTCTACCTGATAAATAAGAATTTTAGGCTTTGTATTTATACTTAGGATGCATTTTGAGTTAATAATTTATATCATATGGAATATGGATTTAACTTCATTTTCTGAGTATATTGATATCCATTCCAATACCATTTGTTAAAAAGACCTCTTTCTACACTGAATGTCTTTTGCAGCCTTGTTGAAAATCAGTGGTCTATAGATGAATGGTTTTATTTTTGTAATCTCTATTCTGTTTCATTAATCTATTTGTTTTTTTTTTATTTAGAAGCTGACATCAAACCATACAGCTGAGAAAAGATTTTTTTTTTTCTTTTGACTTTTAAATATTCCAGATAAAGGTCTCTATCACTATGTGATTTGCAAATTTTTCTGCTGGTCTTCAATTTATCTGCTCCCCTCCCTCTAGTTTTCTTGTTTTCTTCTTTTTTTAACAGTATATAGATCAATGTTTATATAATTTGACAGTGAAGAGAATCTTCTAGATCATGGCTCCAAACACTATTACAATAAAAGAACAGTAGTAGTTTTTGCTAAATTATATTGAATTAAAACTTCTCTCAACTGGGAAAAAAAATTACTCTATGCCCTGTGTCTAAAATACGAAGTTTGCTGTTGTTCAGTTGCTCAGTCATGTGCAACTCTTTGCAACCCCATGGACTGCAGCATGCCAGGCTTCCCTCTACTTCATCATCTCCCGGAGCTTGCTCAAACTCAGATCCATTGAGTAGGTGATGCCATACAACCATCTTGTCCTCTTAAAGTGCCGGTGAGTGGATTGACGCTGAGTCCACTAACATGCCCAGAGTTACTCTGCAATATAGTCGTGCGGATCACGTCTGTTTGCCAAAACCTGTGGAAGCCTGTTAATGTGACTGCTGCATCTGTGTCGTTTCCGAGCCCTTGACACGAAGGTCCTCGGGGCGACTGTGGAGCATCCTAAGCGCGAAGCCCCTAGTTTTCTTAAGAGTGTCTTTCAAGGAACAAAAGTTCTTTATTCTGATGAAGTCTTATTTATTTTTTTATTTTATGGTTCATGTGTTTTATATCCTATTCAAAGTTCTTTTGCCTGAAGTTTCACAAATGTTTCCTCACAGACCTTCTACCTGATAAATAAGAATTTTAGGCTTTGTATTTATACTTAGGATGCATTTTGAGTTAATAATTTATATCATATGGAATATGGATTTAACTTCATTTTCTGAGTATATTGATATCCATTCCAATACCATTTGTTAAAAAGACCTCTTTCTACACTGAATGTCTTTTGCAGCCTTGTTGAAAATCAGTGGTCTATAGATGAATGGTTTTATTTTTGTAATCTCTATTCTGTTTCATTAATCTATTTGTGTATCTGTACAAACTTCATTTTCAATAAATTCATTATTCTAACTGTAATCTTAAAATACGATATTATTTGTCCTCAAACATAAATTTTGTTTTCCATAGTCAGTTTGACTTTTCTATATTACTTGTATTTCCATTTGAATTTTAGAATCAGTTTTCCAGTTTCTACAAATAAAGTCTGTGGCATTTTTATTCAGAATGCTTTGGATTTATTAGGTCAATTTAGGGAGAAATGACATCTTAACATTATTGATCTCCCAAATCAGTAATGCAATATATCCCTCCATTTATTCTATCTTCTTTTAATATTCGTCAACTTTATGCTGAAAGTTTTTGTTGCATAAGATATAGCACAGCTTTCATCAGATTTATATAATTCATAATCTTGATAACTCTATACAGTATTTATAAACTTTTTAATATCTGATTTTTCATTGCTTGTATAAAGAAGTAAAATTGATTTCTGTTTGTTAGTCTTGTTCCCTGAAACTGTTGCTAAACTCATTTATTAGTTACATTAAATTTTCTTGCATATTCCACTGGGTTTTCCATATAGACAATCATGCCATCAATGAATAAATACACATTTACTTCTTCTTTTCCAATTTGAATGCCTTTATTATTTATTTGGTTTTACCTTATTGTGATAGCAAAAGTCTCTTACCTTTTCTAGGCTCTAGAGGTCACTGAATTCCTTGGGTCATGGTCCCTTCTTCCATTTCTGATTCTGACTCATTCATCCTTCTGTCCCTCGTGAGCTTATAAGGACCAGTGTGATTCCTACCTGAATCATCTCCCCGGATGTTCAGTGTTCAGTAGAGGTGGTGAGAAGACATCTTTATATCATTCTTGACAGTATTAGGAAGATAACATTAAGTCTTTTACCATTAAGTGTGATGTTAACTATAGATTTTTTTTTTTTAATTTTTGGCCTCTTTTATTACTTTTTTTTAAAAATTTATTTATTTTCATTCATCTTTATTCTTTGGCCTGTGTGGGCCTCCCATCGCAATGGCCTCTCACATTGCAGAGCACTGGCTCTGGGCACATGCACTCCAGAGCGTTGGCTGGTAATTGGGTACACTGGTCCAACCGCTCCACAGCATGTGGGATCTTCCTGGGCCAGGGATCGAACCAGTGCTCCTTGCACTGCAAGGCAGACTCTTTACCCACTGGACCACCAAGGAAGCCCCGCTATAGATTTTTTGATTGATACTTTTCATCAAGCTGAAGAATTCTCATATGTATCTAGTTCAGTGCAATATTTTCAGGAGGGATGTTAGATTTTTATCAAGTGCTTTTCTATGTGTACTGATATAATCTTATGTGGTATTTCCTTTTTAATCTACTTTCATTGATTTTCTTATGTGAAAACCAACATTATATTCCTAGAATAAGCCTCAGTTAGTCATGACACACTATTCTTTTTATGTATTGCTGAATTTGATTTGCTAATGTTTTGTAAGGAATTTTTTCCACCGTTGTCTATGACCAATATTGGGCTCTAGCTTTGATTCCTTGTAGTGTCTTTGTCTGGTTTTGGCATCAGGGTAATACCTTCTTCATGGAATGAGTTAGGAAATATTTTGTTTTCATTTCTCTAGAAGAGCTTATGTATCATTGGATCTGGTATTTTATTATTCTTAAATGTTCAACAGAGTAACTTAGTAAAGTGAACTTGTCCTTGTCCTGGAAGTTTATGAGAAGTTTCAAACTATGCATTCAGTGTCTTTAGAAATGCAGATTTATTTAGATTATCTATTTTCATATTAGCTACTGAAATGTAGCTAGTATGCATATGTTAGTTTCAAGCATTAGTTACTCAAGTGGTAAGTGTCCAGCTCTAGTGTCCAGACCGTAGCCTGCCAGGCTCCTCTGTCCATGGAATTCTCCAGGCAAGAATTTGGAGTGCGTAGCCTTTCTCTTCTCCAGGGGAACTTCCCAGCCCAGGGACTGAATCCAGGTCTCCCTCATTGCAGGCGGATTCTTTACCATCTGAGCTACAAGGGAAGCCCCGCTATAGATTTTTTGATTGATACTTTTCATCAAGCTGAAGAATTCTCATATGTATCTAGTTCAGTGCAATATTTTCAGGAGGGATGTTAGATTTTTATCAAGTGCTTTTCTATGTGTACTGATATAATCTTCTGTGGTTTTTCCTTTTTAATCTACTTTCATTGATTTTCTTATGTGAAAACCAACATTATATTCCTAGAATAAGCCTCAGTTAGTCATGACACACTATTCTTTTTATGTATTGCTGAATTTGATTTGCTAATGTTTTGTAAGGAATTTTTTCCACCGTTGTCTATGACCAATATTGGGCTCTAGCTTTGATTCCTTGTAGTGTCTTTGTCTGGTTTTGGCATCAGGGTAATACCTTCTTCATGGAATGAGTTAGGAAATATTTTGTTTTCATTTCTCTAGAAGAGCTTATGTATCATTGGATCTGGTATTTTATTATTCTTAAATGTTCAACAGAGTAACTTAGTAAAGTGAACTTGTCCTTGTCCTGGAAGTTTATGAGAAGTTTCAAACTATGCATTCAGTGTCTTTAGAAATGCAGATTTATTTAGATTATCTATTTTCATATTAGCTACTGAAATGTAGCTAGTATGCATATGTTAGTTTCAAGCATTAGTTACTCAAGTGGTAAGTGTCCAGCTCTAGTGTCCAGACCGTAGCCTGCCAGGCTCCTCTGTCCATGGGATTCTCAAGGCAAGAATACTGGAGTGAGTAGCCGATCTCTTCTCCAGGGAATCTTCCCCACCCAGGGATCAAATCCAGGTCTCCCTCATTGCAGGCAGATTCTTTACCATCTGAGCTACCAGGGAAGCCCTAAATATAATTTTATATCTATATATATTCTTTTTTAAGTTTTTCCCTTGTAGGCTATTATAAGATATTGAGTGTATCTCATAATATAGAGTCGGTCCTGTTGTTTATATATTTTATATATAGTAGTATATATATGTTAATCCCAAACTCCTAATAATTCTTCTTGAAGAAGATGCATTTATAAGAAAGGATAGACTCCAAGGAAATTAATAAGGGACACTTCACATTGATGAACCATTTTGCTCAGCAAGTGAAGACATTTCCAAACAAATCTTTTATTCTCTATGAGAAAGAGGTTCACACTTATCAGGACACCAACCCAGGAGCACTCCGCTTGACAGTGTCTCACTGTACTGGGCAGCTCTTTTTTTTTTTTTTTTCCCTCTGAGGCATTTTATTTGTATATATTATATCCCTAGAAAAAGAATCCAAGGATTTTCCCTCCTGTGTGTTTTCGTCTTGCGTCTTCATGGGCAATGCTGCCAGCTGAGGTTGTCAGTACAATGAAACCAAACTGACGGGATGGGAGCAGGTTATTCTGCCATTTTTCTAGATCTTTGAGTTGCACATCAAACCTGGGGCTGATCACTCCACACTTGTTTAGTCTGCCTGTTAGGTTCACGACAATTTTCCCAGCCCTGTGATCATCAATGATTTCAAATTCGCCAATGTAACCGGGCTTCATCATCACTGTTAGAATCCTGATGATAACTTTGGAGCACGGCCTAATAAGCACCTGGCGTTTGCCTCTCTTCTCGGCATTGTTGATACTCTTCAGAGCATCAGCTAGGACATTCATGCGCACCATTGTGGCCAATGTCTGGACCCACTGAGGTTCGGGTTCTTCATGTCTCTTTGCAGAGAAGAATTCAGCAAGAGACAAAGTGATAGGTTAAGAAATGGATTTATTCAGATTCAGAGAAAGCACACTCCACAGACTAGAGTGTGGGCCATCGACAGTAAAATACATGATCAAATCTATATTCTATTCATGAAATTTCCACATTGAAAAAGGTCCATGTTAGGCCTTTACTTGTCTTTTAAAGGGTTCAAAGGTAGATTTTAGAGTAGTTAAGTTTTTCCTCTTAGCATGCATCAGAAGAATATCCCTGTCTTTAACCTTTAGGTTCTCATTTGATATAATATATTGAGTTACTATATTAACTTGTTTATATATTTTATATATAGTAGTATATATATGTTAATCCCAAACTCCTAATAATTCTTCTTGAAGAAGATGCATTTATAAGAAAGGATAGACTCCAAGGAAATTAATAAGGGACACTTCACATTGATGAACCATTTTGCTCAGCAAGTGAAGACATTTCCAAACAAATCTTTTATTCTCTATGAGAAAGAGGTTCACACTTATCAGGACACCAACCCAGGAGCACTCCGCTTGACAGTGTCTCACTGTACTGGGCAGCTCTTTTTTTTTTTTTTTTCCCTCTGAGGCATTTTATTTGTATATATTATATCCCTAGAAAAAGAATCCAAGGATTTTCCCTCCTGTGTGTTTTCGTCTTGCGTCTTCATGGGCAATGCTGCCAGCTGAGGTTGTCAGTACAATGAAACCAAACTGACGGGATGGGAGCAGGTTATTCTGCCATTTTTCTAGATCTTTGAGTTGCACATCAAACCTGGGGCTGATCACTCCACACTTGTTTAGTCTGCCTGTTAGGTTCACGACAATTTTCCCAGCCCTGTGATCATCAATGATTTCAAATTCGCCAATGTAACCGGGCTTCATCATCACTGTTAGAATCCTGATGATAACTTTGGAGCACGGCCTAATAAGCACCTGGCGTTTGCCTCTCTTCTCGGCATTGTTGATACTCTTCAGAGCATCAGCTAGGACATTCATGCGCACCATTGTGGCCAATGTCTGGACCCACTGAGGTTCGGGTTCTTCATGTCTCTTTGCAGAGAAGAATTCAGCAAGAGACAAAGTGATAGGTTAAGAAATGGATTTATTCAGATTCAGAGAAAGCACACTCCACAGACTAGAGTGTGGGCCATCGACAGTAAAATACATGATCAAATCTATATTCTATTCATGAAATTTCCACATTGAAAAAGGTCCATGTTAGGCCTTTACTTGTCTTTTAAAGGGTTCAAAGGTAGATTTTAGAGTAGTTAAGTTTTTCCTCTTAGCATGCATCAGAAGAATATCCCTGTCTTTAACCTTTAGGTTCTCATTTGATATAATATAGTGCAGTTCATGGATATCAGCTATTAAATGAGACAACATTTGTATGAACCTCCTGTAGCAAAAAAGAACGAACATTCTTTTAAAAAAAAAAAGTGATTTTTTTTTTTTGGCCTCTAAGTCGTCATTTGTTTTTCATCCATCTTTTTCTTTGGCATGTGCGAGCCTCCCACTGCAGTGGCCTTTCTCATTGCAGAGCACTGGCTCTGGGTGCATGCACTCCAGAGCACTGGCTAGTAATTGGACACGCCGGCCCAGCCATTCCTTGGCATGTGGGATCTTCCTGGGCCGGGGATTGAACCGGTGCTCCAGCACTGCAAGGCAGACTCTTTATACACTGGACCACCAGGAAGCCCAAGAACACAAATTCTTGTAATAATTTGGAAAACAGTATCTCTTTGAAGTGTGTGGTCTGGATTTAGAGGCCACATTGCTGCCATATTTCTCAACTCAGAAAAGATCTGATAATTTGATTTAGCTTTTGTTTTAAATGTGTTATTCTAATATACTATATGATGTAGGCTATAAATTTAATATTGTCAAAATCACAAATAGATATAAATTTTGAATTAAAGTCTATATATACTATATATAAAGACTTGTTAACTGAAACAGTATTTGTAATGTAAAAAGATTCAAAAACAAGTCCAGCAGTAGAGAATGAGTTGAGTAGGTTATGATAATAGCACACAATGGAGTATACACCCACAAAAAATGAGGATTTCTGCATAGCTTGTGATCACAGGGATACATTAGGTGAAGGAAGCAAGGTAGAGCTCCTTTCCCCCAAAAGAGCATCAGCTAGGACATTCATGCGCACCATGGCCAATGTCTGGACCCACTGAGGTTCGGTTCTTCATGTCTCTTTGCAGAGAAGAATTCAGCAAGAGACAAAGTGATAGGTTAAGAAATGGATTTATTCAGATTCAGAGAAAGCACACTCCACAGACTAGAGTGTGGGCCATCGACAGTAAAATACATGATCAAATCTATATTCTATTCATGAAATTTCCACATTGAAAAAGGTCCATGTTAGGCCTTTACTTGTCTTTTAAAGGGTTCAAAGGTAGATTTTAGAGTAGTTAAGTTTTTCCTCTTAGCATGCATCAGAAGAATATCCCTGTCTTTAACCTTTAGGTTCTCATTTGATATAATATAGTGCAGTTCATGGATATCAGCTATTAAATGAGACAACATTTGTATGAACCTCCTGTAGCAAAAAAGAACGAACATTCTTTTAAAAAAAAAAAGTGATTTTTTTTTTTTGGCCTCTAAGTCGTCATTTGTTTTTCATCCATCTTTTTCTTTGGCATGTGCGAGCCTCCCACTGCAGTGGCCTTTCTCATTGCAGAGCACTGGCTCTGGGTGCATGCACTCCAGAGCACTGGCTAGTAATTGGACACGCCGGCCCAGCCATTCCTTGGCATGTGGGATCTTCCTGGGCCGGGGATTGAACCGGTGCTCCAGCACTGCAAGGCAGACTCTTTATACACTGGACCACCAGGAAGCCCAAGAACACAAATTCTTGTAATAATTTGGAAAACAGTATCTCTTTGAAGTGTGTGGTCTGGATTTAGAGGCCACATTGCTGCCATATTTCTCAACTCAGAAAAGATCTGATAATTTGATTTAGCTTTTGTTTTAAATGTGTTATTCTAATATACTATATGATGTAGGCTATAAATTTAATATTGTCAAAATCACAAATAGATATAAATTTTGAATTAAAGTCTATATATACTATATATAAAGACTTGTTAACTGAAACAGTATTTGTAATGTAAAAAGATTCAAAAACAAGTCCAGCAGTAGAGAATGAGTTGAGTAGGTTATGATAATAGCACACAATGGAGTATACACCCACAAAAAATGAGGATTTCTGCATAGCTTGTGATCACAGGGATACATTAGGTGAAGGAAGCAAGGTAGAGAGCAGTGTATACTGTAAGCAAAGTTTTATCATCAATAGTGCTGTGCTCTTTTAGGACAACTAGATATTATGTTTATCTTGATGTACTACAACATAAAGCTTATAGCATCCTCTAATAAAGTAATCTTGGCCAAAAATGTTTAACAACCAAGGTCTATCATGTCCTTAAGTCTGACTGTCCAATTATTTGAAATACAAGGGACAAAGGAACATGTTAAAGGAAACATGGGGAAACATCCACCAGTGTAGAAGTTGGGACATTCTGCAAGACCATTGGTCTGTATTCTTTAACTAGGAACTGTCTTGGGCAAAGACACAGAGGTTATGATGACGTCTATTCAGATTAAAAGAGAGGGGTTACAGCTCAGTGGTAGAGCATTTGACTACAGATTAAAAGAGAGCTCGGAGCTTGAATTGATTCTAGTTTAGACCAACTAACTCTAAAAGACATTTTGGAAGGAATTGAATATGAACTAAGTATGAGTTGGCTCTAAAAAATTGTTGTTAATTTGATCTCATGTACTTATGGCACTGCAATTAGGAAGGCAAACATTCTTTTATCAGAGATACATCCAGAGGTATTTACGGTGGAAATACTCTATGTTGTCTGTAATTTAAATATTTCAGAAAAAGAAAAGTTGAAACAAAATTGGGCAGAATGTTAACAATCATTAAACCTAGGTGGTGAGTACACTGTATGAAGAAAGGGGCACTGTGAAATCAAGTCCCCCTTAAACTGAGTTCTCCTGCTGAGTTTGTGATTAATGTCGCTATCAAAAACTTTATTCTTTTTCTCACCCTTCCCCTTGTTCCTCTCAGGATTGAGGAGTAGCATAGAAAAAGGAGGATTCAAAGGTAAAACTCTTTACGGCCTTCCTGGGTACAAAAGCCCCTCTGAGTTCCTCTATTTCTTGTTTGTAGAAAATGACTTTGGTCTCTTCTGCCTTCCCCAAATTCAGAAGAGTAGACTCAGGCAGTTATGAAGTAGAAAGTTGAGGGAATGCCAAAAAAAGGAAAACAAGTTAAGCCTGAAAAGTATGATAGCTTAACAAATAGTTCAGCAATAAAAGAGTTCTATTTCCTTCTGAAGGCATATATATAACAATCCTATACTTATCTTTGAGTCTCTGCAAAAACTAATGCCTTGCCCCCGAGACAGAGGGTAGGGAATGTATATTGACCACAAGTAGTAGACCTCAGACTGACTGAATCCAGAAGGCTGATAATTAAGATTCCTAAATCATCACCCTGTTACCTCACTACCAACCCATCAGAAGAAAGCCTATGAGCTGAACAAATACTCTACAACCTTCACCCCTGAGGTTGACATTTAAAAACTCTGCCCTGAAAGTCATCAAGGAGTTTGGGTCTTTTGAGCATGTTCTTCTTGCTTGGCTCCCTGCAATACATGTTGAACTTAAGTCCACCACAACCAAGTGTCAGTAGATTGGCTTTGCTGTGTGCTGGGCGAGCCAACTCGACCGAGTTGGTTTGGAAACAACTTTTGCATATATTTATCTTTCTGTATATTTGAAAATTTTCATTTAATAATAAACTAAAAAAGATGAAACCTAAACAAAAGAAACACCCACTGAGGTGACTTCCGTGGCCCCCTACTCTCCCCCTCTTGGTGGCTGGGGACAGGCAGGAGCTGGAGTGGCTGCCTTGCTTTTCTCATGGAAAGCGCCTCCTGAAGTCTGAAGAATCATGCCAGCTCTGGATGACCTACCTACCCAGGGAGAATTACCTGGATAGGTAGATGACCCACCTACCCATTACTAGAATTAAGCCATTGGGAAACATTTTAAAAAGTTAAGTGCTATAAACTTGCAGTTGTGTCAAGAAATTTGATCTATACTCTGAACCTCAGAAATCCCACTCTCCCCTCCTTACCGACCAGACTATATCTTTGACCTTATCAGACATGCAAACTTGGGGGCCCTTGAATAACTCACTGCAATATTCAGAAAATTGTTAATTCCTAATAAAAGTTGCCCAAGAGTTTCTTTAATTTATATCGCCATGACCTACCTCCATATAGATGACTTACATTAAAATAGAAATTAGGGGCTTCCCTGGTGGTCCTGTGGATAAGGACAATTATTCACAGACTATTATTATCAAATCACTTATTTGCTATGATAAAAATTCTTTGCTTCAGGAAATATTTCATGTATCTAAGACATGTAATAAAGTTCATGCCTCCCAACTCTCTAACAACAAGCCTCATCTTTTTTAATGTTGAGTTCACTTCATGTGTCCTTGTGAGGAATAATACTGTGGAAAATAATGGTCCATTAATACAAATAAATAGATTGTAAGCTTCCCATTAAAAAATAAGCTCTGGGCTTCCCTTGTGGCTTAGTGGATAAGAACCCGTCTGCCAATGCAGGAGACACAGGTTCGAGCCCTGATCTGGGAAGATCCCACATACCACAGAGCAGCTAAACCCACACATCAACAAAGACCCAGCATAGCCAAAAATAAATAAATAAAAGTTTAAAAAATAAAAAAACTCTGATCAGAGAGTAAAACGGTATTTAAAACCTCAGCAAAACTCTGCTTGTGAACAGAATTTTAAAGGAGATAAGTCTGACATTCAGCACATCTCACCGGCACTTTACCATCTCTCTTCCTCGCATACTCCACTCCATTCCAGCCTCCTCCTGTGTGCCCGCTGCAAGTGCAGGAACTCAGTGCTTCTTGGCCCAGGGAAAATACCTGTTGTGGTACTTGGGTGCCAACGTAGCATCATCTGGGGCCTTTCTATACCTTCATTTCCCCCACCAAACCTCCCGTAATCCAAAATGTGGCTGCTGTACAGTTTCATTATGGAACAAGTAATTGATCTGGAAAAAGTCAAAATTTTAAAACTTATTTATTTATTAACTTCATTTACACCTCTGGGCGTAAAATGAACCATGGCTCATCATATGAACTTTGTTCAGTTTTACTTTGATCTACTCACTAAACAATTCAATCCTCAATATAACTGAGGCTACAGAGGGGTTGAGAGTCTGTTAGAGAGGAAAGTCAAATCAGAAATGTGGGAGGTGTACAGTAGAGCTTATTTAGACTAAAAATAAAGCAGAATTTTTCTTTAACATTGATTTGTAGTCACAACAATTATTTTCAAGTTACATTAAAAAATTATTTTTTTTTTGTATTTCCAGAGGGTGAACTTGAGAAATATCGTATTGTCCTTGTTTGAAAGCAATGTTAACAGAAATGTCTAGACTATGTGTATGTGTTTATTTCTCTTTATTTTACTTAAATGAGAAGCTTGCTTTTAATTACTTTTTGTAATTACTGTATTTCCCTGTTTTGCAATAATTAACATGCATAATTAATAATTGTGTCTATTTTTACTTAGCTGTCTTTGGCACTTTTTGAAAGTGAATCAACATTTCCGAAAAAAAAAATGAAAACAGATTCATGAGATGATATAGGAATACACACAATACTTCTAGCTGACCCAAGTTGATCATTGATTCTTCCTTTTGTGGTGAGATTTCAGGCATGGAATTGGCCTTGGCCAATATAAATTTTGAAAACATATGTTTTTAGTTTTCCTAATAAATCAAACTGCCTCACATTTATGGTGCCAAATATTTTCTCAACTTATATATATCAGTAGTTATTAAAAATTTTGTTCCAAGCCCTTGGTTGGTGCTAGGAGGTCCATAATATGAAAAACCAGTGTAATGACACATGACATGAGCTTTTCATGAAGTTAATTTATTTTCAAAGACTGTCTTTTATTATAATAGTATTCCTTCTTTTTAATGCTGAAATAAATTCTTCCCTTTATGAAACAATGGTGACAGTAGGTGATAATTGTTTTAATGTGAGCTTAATGTTTTTAATTTTACATATAAAAAAAGTTGGCAATCCTATGTTTCTTTACTCATTTTCTGCTAGAAGAGGACAGATTTTACTTGTATTAGAATTTGAAAGTCTGAGACCAGCTGCTCCATATTCTATTCTCTGCTTCAAATATTGTTTTCTAGGAGGTGTCTGATTCAGACTAGAGCTAGGAAAGGAAGGCATAGAATGTCAAAGTGCTTTTCAAGTTGTAAACTAACTTCTCAGGTGTAAACTACTGGATGCTAACACTTTTCTTTAAATGGAAAGGTGTTTCTGAATAAAAAAGACCAGAGTTTCTGAATAAATTTAGAAAGAATTTTCTTGATGGATCTAAAAGGGTTTTAAGAGGCTCTAGTTCTTTTAAACTCTTTACTGTGACTTCACAGCAATCATTTTCAGATTAATAAACCAAAGTCTGTTTTGGACTTATAGGTTTTTCTTTATTGGGAAATCTGAGATTATCTAGAACCCAGCTGAAGAACGTTAAGACAGAAGAGGAAGGAAAAGCTAATAAAGTGAGGCAATGCTTGATTATTTCAGCATGTGTAGTTAATCATTTATACACACTTCTTAAAGGTAGGCAGCTGGGATGGTAGTATCTGGAAGAAAAAAAAGGTAATTAAGCACCCCTCAGTTTATCTTCACTAAAATTTCACCACTTTATAAAGTTTATTATTATTTGCAGTTACCTGTCTGCTCTCCCCTTCGCCCTCTCCCCTTTTAGAATCCTTCATTTGACATTCTGATCATTCATTGAATGATCTCACTGGAAAAAATTATTTTATCCTTTAAAAAAATACGGATGGGAATGAATATGGACTTAAGCTCCCACCTCAAATAGTACTTTTGGGAATTATTTAAAAAAACACTATCAAGGCGCTCTAAGGATTCATCTCTGGTATAAATGTCAATTTCAACTTACTAATACAAGCTTTCTGAAACGCTTTTGCTAGAATAGCAAACCAACTTTGTGATGTTTTATGAACAAAGAATTCAAATACTCCTTTATCTGTGGAGTTCATAAATACCTTTGGTGTTGCCCGTTTCCCCGCTCCCTGCCTTTCCGCCGCTCGTCCCTCCCCCATCCCCTCCTGGCAGCTTTAGTTTTTCTTTTCTTTCATTCTTCTCCCCGCCTGTCTAGCCTCTAGTTTAGTTTCCTTTATTGACTATTAATTGAATGAATGAACTCCCCGGTTCCAGCAGCCGGGCTTCCCTCGACCCGACGCCGCGCGGCTTTCCCTCCTGGTGCTCGGCGGCTGGACGCGCGCCGAGGGAGGGGCCGGCCTGGGGGCCGGAGCGTCTCCGGCGGCCGCGGTCGTACCAGGATTGGCCGGACTCCTGGAGGCGGGTGGGAGGCGACGCCTCGGGAGCCGGCGAGGCTCAGAAGAGGTACACAGCAGCTCGCGAACCTCCGAGGTTCGTTGCGATCAGCGGAGGAGGCAAGCTTCTCCAGTTGGCGCTGAGGTCACCTGGGAGCAGCTGCGGGGCCGGGATCCCGGGAGACCTGGGGACATCCTGGACGGAGACGTGGTCCGCACACCCCGCGGGGTTCTGCAGGAACAAGGCGGGGAGTCTCTGCGTATCTCAGTCGTTGCCACCCCTGCTTCTCTCAGCCGAATTCAGCCTCCAAGTTGCAGGCACCCGAGAGCACCTGCCCTTGAGTGTGGTGAGGTTTTGCTCAGGAGCTAACAAGGCACCGGGGACTGACCTTACAATCCCGGGAGGAGAAGGGGCAGGTGCCTCACAACTCTGCAGGGCGCGGGCCGCCGCGGGGTTCAGAAGTGAGGGTGCGCAGCTGGATTTCTAGATCCCTCCGAGGCCCCTGAGCTTATCTCCCTTGCTAACTGCTCATTCGCCAGGTGTCCTAGGCCTTAACCCCAGCACTCCATGAGGGCGACTTCTGCGCAGAAGACTTCTGACTCTGTTTAGATTTAGAAAGAATCCCTTCTCCCTCCTATAAAAGGTCGGGGCATACTGCAGGTGCCAGCCCTGCACGCTGCAGACCGGTCTACACTGAGAGGTGCACCCAGAAGACAACAATGGCAGGGCCGGGACCGGAGCTGCCTTCCAGCCCTGGGGCCCCCACGTTCCTGCCTTGGCTCACGGGACTAGGCGCTGGAATGGTGCTCCTGAGCTTCCTGCAGAAACTCCTGTACCCTTACTTCTGGAACGACTTATGGTTTCTGCTGAAGATGCTTCGCTGTGGACTCTGGATAGAGGCGTGCAAGCGAAAAGGGGAGCTGGTCACTGTCCTGGATAAATTCCTGATCCAGGCCAAGAAGCAGTCCCAGAAACCTTTCATCATCTATGATGGAGACATCTACACCTACGAGGATGTGGACAGGAGGAGCAATCAAGTGGCTCATGCCTTCCTGAGCCATTCCACGCTGAAAAGGGGTGATACGGTGGCCCTGCTGATGAGCAATGAACCCAGCTTCATTCAAGTGTGGTTCGGCCTGGCCAAGCTGGGCTGCGTGGTGGCCTTCCTCAACTCCAACGTGCACTCTTCCTCCCTCCTGCATTGCATCCGCAGCTGTGAGCCCAGGGCCCTGGTGGTGGGTGCAGGTAGAGTATGGGCTGTGATCTTTTTGAACAGAATGGCAACCCTGCCTCCTATTCGACCCCAGCTCCCCTTATTTTTTTGTTAGAACCAATTCACAATTAATATTCTGGGTGTGTGATGAAGTGTGAATGTTAAGGGCACGAGTGGTTTAATTCCCCCTCTCTTGCTTCAATCATTTACCCCGTTGTAGATTACTAAGTATCAGGACAGCTTCTGAACACTTTTCTGAAATCTCTGCTGATTATTTTAGCAAAGGTAGAGGGTGGTGGGGTGGGCACTCATTTTGCTGTTCTGGATACCTTCAGTGAGTGCAAGAACACCGAGAGAGCTTGGTAGATTTTAAATTGTGTCAGATCTGATGAAATTATTTGATGAGAAGGAAAATGGTCCTGTTTCGTTGTGGAATACCTACTGCCTTTAATAGTAGCACTGTCAGGGCTGACTGCCTTTGCAGAAGAATCATGTTTAACTAGAAGTGCGAGAATTCCTGTCTTCGTGTTTGCTCTTATTTTCTGCACAGCCTGCAAGCTAGGATTTGCCTGTCAAGGTTGGGCTCCCACCTCCCAGCCAGTGGCGAGCTCTTGGCAGACTCTTCAGTCTCTTTCTCTCCCATTTCCTACCCCCACTGGTGCATCTGTTTCTTTCTTTCAGTAAGTGCTGACCTTCTTCCCCTTCCCTTTGGATTTAGGCTTTGGATACGTTTACTGGCAGTGAATTACAAAGACAAGATTTTGGTTGAGTGCCTAACTAATGAAGAACCTAGGAAGATGAGTTGCATAACAGTGGCAGTGAAGTATGAAAGTTGATACTTATTTGGTACAATCTGTGTAGTTTTTTGCATCTGCTTCTTGCATGAGGGTAGGAAGGTGGAGGATAAAGAGGATCATGACAAAGACCAGTGAAAATATTTAAGTATTGTGGGTTAATAGATACATTCCAGTGCCTCATATGGGCTTCCTAAGTGGTGCTACTGATAAAGAACCTGCCAATGCAGGAGACACCAGAGATGCAGATTCAATCCCTGGGTCAAGAAGATCTCCTGGATGAGGGCATGGCAACCCACTCCAGTATTCTTTTTTTTGCGGGGGGTGGAGGGGAGCACTTCTATTGATCTTTCATTTATTTATTTCCATCCATCTTTGTTCTTTGACCTGTGTGGGCTTCCCACTGCAGTGGCCTCTCTCGCTCCAGAGCTCTGGCTCGGTAGTTGGACACATCGGTCCAGCCGCTCCGCGGCGCGTGTAATCTTCCCAGGCCAGGGATCGAACTGGCACCCCTTGCACTGCAAGGCAGTGTCCTTACCCACTGGACCACCAGGGAAGCCCCCACTCCAGTATTCTTGCCTGGATAATCCCATGGACAGAAGAGCCTTGCAGGGGGTACAGTAATACAGAATTTTTAGATTCACAAAGAAATATGGGGGGAAAATCTGCATTTATACACAAGTGCTTTCTAAAGTATAATACTTCTCATGTAATCTTTATTATGTAATAATTGCATATCACATGAGAGTGAGTTAGCCAATATATAGTAAAAACAAAATTAATTACTCAAGTCTTTTACTTCTGCTTGTTCCTGAGGGCAAAGACTTCAATGAGTCGGCTCTTTGCATGAGGTGGCCAAAGTATTGGAGATTCGGATTCAACATCAGTCCTTCCAATGAATATTCAGATTCTAATTTAGATTGAAATTTCTGGAACAAATCTAAACCATAAATTGTGCAAAAAAAAAAAAAATTAGTAAAGCTGCAAGTTCCCTTTAGAAGAGCAAACTAGAAGGGCCACAATATCTCTGAAAAGATTTCTGTGGCCATGGTATCGAGGTCATCCTGAGAAACATCCCATATCCTGTCCCGGGGAGGGGAGCTGCTCCTGAAGTGGGTAGGGCTGGTTACTTCTCAAAATAGAGTTTTCAAGCTTTGCTATTGACTGAGCTGTTACCCAATTAGGACCAATTAATTCTGCAGTGTTACTTGTGCCAGTTTTTGTTTCACTTGCCAATAACTAATTGCATTGTTTTCCTGTTTTTGTTTTTGTCATCACCAGACAGATTTTGTATATGAAAGTCACTTTGGAATGCTGAAATTTTAAGTCAAAATGTTTAATTGCTTTGCTCCTAAGTAGGTACCTGGAGAATTCAACCTTAATGCAGACACTGCAGATTCTTTAAGAAGATCTCCTGGATGAGGGCATGGCAACCCACTCCAGTATTCTTTTTTTTGCGGGGGGTGGAGGGGAGCACTTCTATTGATCTTTCATTTATTTATTTCCATCCATCTTTGTTCTTTGACCTGTGTGGGCTTCCCACTGCAGTGGCCTCTCTCGCTCCAGAGCTCTGGCTCGGTAGTTGGACACATCGGTCCAGCCGCTCCGCGGCGCGTGTAATCTTCCCAGGCCAGGGATCGAACTGGCACCCCTTGCACTGCAAGGCAGTGTCCTTACCCACTGGACCACCAGGGAAGCCCCCACTCCAGTATTCTTGCCTGGATAATCCCATGGACAGAAGAGCCTTGCAGGGGGTACAGTAATACAGAATTTTTAGATTCACAAAGAAATATGGGGGGAAAATCTGCATTTATACACAAGTGCTTTCTAAAGTATAATACTTCTCATGTAATCTTTATTATGTAATAATTGCATATCACATGAGAGTGAGTTAGCCAATATATAGTAAAAACAAAATTAATTACTCAAGTCTTTTACTTCTGCTTGTTCCTGAGGGCAAAGACTTCAATGAGTCGGCTCTTTGCATGAGGTGGCCAAAGTTTTGGGAGATTCGGATTCAACATCAGTCCTTCCAATGAATATTCAGATTCTAATTTAGATTGAAATTTCTGGAACAAATCTAAACCATAAATTGTGCAAAAAAAAAAAAAATTAGTAAAGCTGCAATTTCCCCTTTAGAAGAGCAAACTAGAAGGGCCACAATATCTCTGAAAAGATTTCTGTGGCCATGGTATCGAGGTCATCCTGAGAAACATCCCATATCCTGTCCCGGGGAGGGGAGCTGCTCCTGAAGTGGGTAGGGCTGGTTACTTCTCAAAATAGAGTTTTCAAGCTTTGCTATTGACTGAGCTGTTACCCAATTAGGACCAATTAATTCTGCAGTGTTACTTGTGCCAGTTTTTGTTTCACTTGCCAATAACTAATTGCATTGTTTTCCTGTTTTTGTTTTTGTCATCACCAGACAGATTTTGTATATGAAAGTCACTTTGGAATGCTGAAATTTTAAGTCAAAAATGTTTAATTGCTTTGCTCCCTAAGTAGGTACCTGGAGAATTCAACCTTAAACCCTAGTAACAGTTCCTTTTAGCATACCTCTAAAATAAAGAAATATGTTTTTTTCAAAGATAAGACAGCTCTCTTTTAATTAATTACTGATTTTGTTTTGTAAGCCAGTGTGGCTTTTCTGTGTTTGAAGCTCTTTCCCTGAAAACTGGATTCTTGGTGTCTTGAGTCTAATCCATGAACAATATATACGTAGAGTTTTTAGAATTTTAGATGTCAGAGGTCTTAAATTCTCTTTGGATACTTCTAATGGAGATGTACTATTAAGCCCTTATTATCCCCAGGGAGAGTGTATTGAAGTGGAAAGACCAGACAGTGGTTTAGATTCAGGAGAGCTAGACAGCCCCATGTCTCAGTTATGATCTACCACTTCTTAACTGCGTGGTTGAAGATAAGATCATCAGCTGCTTTGGGTTGCACTTTACTTTGTTGTGAAATGGTCATAATACCATCTCTTTCCCAGTGTAGTGCTAAGGACTACATGACAGAGATTTTGTAAACTTACCTCAGCTCTCTAAACTTACAGGAAATCCTTGGTGAATTTAAATAATTGTTTATTATCCTTATAGAATCATCAGAACCTTTTATTAAGTGACCTCATTTGGATTTTGCTTCTACATTCTAGTTTGGTGTTAGCTGAGAGAAAGACTAGTAAGTCATCTGTTTGGTATAGGGCCTTTAACACTCTGCTATGTTTTAGCAAAATTTAATTTTTCCTAAATTATATAAAAAGTGTCAAACAGGTTTTACTGGCAGGCCCCCAGATATTGTCCATGGTGGTCCATGGTGATAGGTAACATGTTAATAATGACAGGTGCCTAATAGATTTGTCTCCATCAGCTAAGGCACCAGGGAAATAAATGTTATTCTTGCTCTAATTTTCATTAACAGAAATATCAGTGTTGCTGTTTACTCAAGGCTAAGTCAAAGGTATACCCAGTGATTCTCAGAAGCGGGTGCCCAGCTACATTGTTTTTTTTTTTTTTTTAAGATTTATTTATTTATTTATTTTGGGGGGGTGAGGTGGGGAGGGAGGGGAGCAGGCGGGCTACTTCTATTGGTCTTCCAATCGTCCATCTCCATCCATCTTTGCTCTTTGCTCGTGTGGGCCCCCCATCGCGGTGGCGTCTGTTGTCGCAGAGCACCGGCTCTGGGCGCATACGCCCCAGAGCTCCGGCTTCGCAGCTGCACACATCGGTCCAGCCGCTCTGCAGCACGTGGGATTCTCCCAGGCCAGGGATAGAACAGGCGCCCCCTGCACTGCAAGGCGGTGTTCCCACCCACTGGACCACCAGGGAAGCCCCCCAGCTACGTTTAAGAAACTGAGAGGGAAAGAAGTTCACCTCAGGTGCCTAGGGTGACACAGCTTAGTAAGTACAGAGCAGACACAAAGCTTCTTCTTTGACATAAGACTCTGCTGTATTACACACCATAGCCCAGTGGTTTCTGGGGCTTTGAATCCCCTCTTGATATAATCATGGGAAAAAATGCATTCTATTTATTTAAAAATAGTAAAATAAAAAGTTGCCATTGAAGACATCAGGTTTCTCATGCATAGATAACTAGAAAAAATCTAAATGCTTAGAAAACGATTATTCCTTTTTCTCAATCTGAAGACAGTTGCCTAGAAGTATTATATCCATGTAGTCTGGTATAGAAAATAAATCAAATGGCATCTAAAATTTCCCTGGGAAATTTCAACACACTGAAAAGTAAATAGCTGTAGATTAAACCTAAGTCCTTTCCCACCAAGATTTCAGCTCTGATTTTGCCATCAGTGCTTGCTGGCAAGATTATCACCTACCTGTATGTACTTTTCTTTTTACTTGGAACAAACAGAAAAATGTTGAGATATTTGTATATAGCTTTTATTTTACATATATATATATATATATATATATATATTTTTTTTTTGCCTCTAAGTCATCATTTTTATTTTTCATCCATTTTTATTCTTTGGCCTGTGTGGGCCTCCCATTGCAGTGGTCTCTCTTGTTGCAGAGTGCTGACTCTGGGCACATGTACTCCAGAGTGCTGGCTTGTAGTTGGACACACCGGTCCAGCTGCTCTGTGGCATGTGGGATCTTCCCATACCAGGGATCGAACTGGTGCCCCTTGCACTGCAAGGCAGACTCTACCCACTGGACCACCAAGGAAGCCCTATATATAACTTTTAAATGTTGATGTAATTATATCCTTTGACATATTTAGCAAAATGAATAATGAATTTGTTCCATTTTTAAAGTACTGTGTAAATATCAAAGTGTTTTTAGACAGATTATTTTATCAACCTCACCACAGCCATAGCCTGTTCTAAAGATGATGAGGGAAGCCGGGATTGGAGTGGGCAGGTACTTTTCTCAGGCTCGTTCATCTAGGGGAGGTAGTGTGGTAACTGGAGAATTTTCTGATATTGGCTTTTGTCTGTGTCCGCACTTCTGCTCCTGGCTGTCCCCTCATCTCCATCTTCTCCCTTCTTCTTCCCTTCCCTTTCCACACTTCCTTTGCCCTGCTGCTTCTCCTTCTCTCTGTCCTCTCCCAGCTGATCATCTACTTTGTCTTCAGCACTTTTTCCACCCATCCTTTTGCCCCGGTCACTGTGCCACGGCTCACCCAGTGACTCAGTGGGATGCTCAAGATCTGTTTGCCAGATCACATAGACATATTTGTATGACTCAGAGGAATAGGCCAAGAACTCAGATGTAAGCTCTTTGGGCTGAAGATGTTTGTTCTGTTGGCTGCTAAATTCTAGAACTTAGTGTAAAAGAGACCCTCAGTATTTACTGCCTGGATGAATGAATAGATGATTGAATGACCTAATGAAAAACTATAAGGTACTTATGGCATTCAGTAACAGTTAACTTACTTGCCTGTCTTTGCCCATGAATTGTCCCTGTGCTTTTCTTTTGGCAGCTGATTTTGATAGTAGATGATACATCAGTGGAATTTCTGGTTGTGTTATTTATATCAATGTTGCTAAATGTTAGAATCATAACTCCCTGAAAGTCAAAGCATTTCAGACTTCGTATTTTTTAATATTTAGACAAAGTATCCACAAAATTACAGATGTCCTTGCATGTATGTATTTTGCTGGACCTCCTTAGTGGTTCAGTGGTGAAGAATCTACCTGGAATGCTGGAGATGTAGGAGACTGGGGTTCGATCCCTGGTTTGGAAGGATCACCTGGAGGAGGGCATGGCGATGCACTTCAGTAGTCTTGCCCGAAAAATCTCATGGACAGAGGAGCCTGGTGGGCTTGGGTCCCTGGGGTCACAGTCAGACATGCCTGAAGAGGCTGAGCATGTATGCATTGCGTGTATTTTATTTTTTACACATATTAAACCTGATTTTCTAAAGTGTTAGCAGTTATTTTATCAACCTCACCACAGCCATAGCCTGTTCTAAAGATGATGAGGGAAGCCGGGATTGGAGTGGGCAGGTACTTTTCTCAGGCTCGTTCATCTAGGGGAGGTAGTGTGGTAACTGGAGAATTTTCTGATATTGGCTTTTGTCTGTGTCCGCACTTCTGCTCCTGGCTGTCCCCTCATCTCCATCTTCTCCCTTCTTCTTCCCTTCCCTTTCCACACTTCCTTTGCCCTGCTGCTTCTCCTTCTCTCTGTCCTCTCCCAGCTGATCATCTACTTTGTCTTCAGCACTTTTTCCACCCATCCTTTTGCCCCGGTCACTGTGCCACGGCTCACCCAGTGACTCAGTGGGATGCTCAAGATCTGTTTGCCAGATCACATAGACATATTTGTATGACTCAGAGGAATAGGCCAAGAACTCAGATGTAAGCTCTTTGGGCTGAAGATGTTTGTTCTGTTGGCTGCTAAATTCTAGAACTTAGTGTAAAAGAGACCCTCAGTATTTACTGCCTGGATGAATGAATAGATGATTGAATGACCTAATGAAAAACTATAAGGTACTTATGGCATTCAGTAACAGTTAACTTACTTGCCTGTCTTTGCCCATGAATTGTCCCTGTGCTTTTCTTTTGGCAGCTGATTTTGATAGTAGATGATACATCAGTGGAATTTCTGGTTGTGTTATTTATATCAATGTTGCTAAATGTTAGAATCATAACTCCCTGAAAGTCAAAGCATTTCAGACTTCGTATTTTTTAATATTTAGACAAAGTATCCACAAAATTACAGATGTCCTTGCATGTATGTATTTTGCTGGACCTCCTTAGTGGTTCAGTGGTGAAGAATCTACCTGGAATGCTGGAGATGTAGGAGACTGGGGTTCGATCCCTGGTTTGGAAGGATCACCTGGAGGAGGGCATGGCGATGCACTTCAGTAGTCTTGCCCGAAAAATCTCATGGACAGAGGAGCCTGGTGGGCTTGGGTCCCTGGGGTCACAGTCAGACATGCCTGAAGAGGCTGAGCATGTATGCATTGCGTGTATTTTGCACTCTGTCCTTTCTCAGTGTATCACATATTAAATCATTATAGTTGTAAGTAGATAACTGAAAATATGTATTAATATTACCCTGGACCTATTTACTTTAGATCCAATAGTATTTTGACTCTCAACATTCTGGGAAGGGTTTTTTATTCATTTCACAAGAAGTACAATTCTACCTCAGCTCTCTAAACTTACAATAATGCATGATGTATTGCTCTGTTTGTTTTCATGATCTGTTGCATGCAGACTGTGCAGGGGAAATGTTCTAGTTAACAATCAAGCCATCATAATTTTCAAAGTGACCTTCAACCATAAACACATCTGCTTTTCAAAGACCAAGAGGAATAATAGTCAAAAGAAAAATAAAAATCCTCGAAGTTCTATAAAAGAAATGTGTATTCAGATAGCTAGGACATGGCTCAGGTGGACCTGTACTATTTTATCTATATACTATGTCAGCCGCACATGTATCTACTTTAATTTTCAGGGCATTTCTACATTTTTATGTGTAGATTAAGTGGCTGTTTTGCCTTTATTTTATTTTTTACATTTTAGACTCAGCTAGGTCAAAGATTACCTCCATTCCAAAAAAAAACCTGATTTTGATTGGTAAGTCTAAGTGGCTTCCTGGTTTACTAGTTAGGAAAGGTAGAATGCAAAGCATGGTTATTTTCTTCACGAATCATGAGGATACTGACCCTGGGATTCTTATATACAATTTATTCTGAACATGTGTTTATTATAAGGGAATGAAACTTGAATACTGGCAGGAACAAAAACAATTTAAAGAGGGATTGTGCCTCCTCAGAAAAGTGGCAAGACTGAACCGGAGAAACACACATCTGAGTAATAATTATTTATTGGTAATAGGAGATGGTTTGAAATAACATCAGATATTCTACCTTTTATTTTCTTGCACGCTTTTGCCTATTGTAAATACACTGTCTGCTTCTTGAAAGAAGTGGGGACAGCTGAAAATGAAACCCAGAAACCCAAGCACAAACTTGCGTGTCACCATTCAGGGCAGTTATAAACTTGCTTAAGGGAAGAGTCTGTTACCATGATTGAAAGATTTATGCTCCTGTGCACTTGCTAGGGGTATTATTATCAATCAACTACCATTTGTAAAAAAAGCAAAATAGGGACTTCCCTGGTGGTCCAGTGAGTAAAGAGTCCACCTTGCAACGCAAGGGGCGCTGGTTAGATCCCTGGCCCGGGAGGATCCCACATGCAGCAGAGCGGCTGGACCTCTGTGTCCAATTGTGAACCAGCGCTCTGGAGCGTGTGAGGCCGCTGTGATGCAAGGCCCACACAGGACAAAGACTAAAGATACATGAAAAATAAATGAATGGAAAGCCAATAAAAGAGACAAAAATTAAAAAACAAACAAAATATGTTGCTTTAGGACATTGCTAACTTAAGCATCCATTTTCTTAGACACCATAGCCTGCGCTTGTGTTCTGTGCGAACCCCACTGAGCATCTGTTAAGCAGGAGGATGGTTATTATGAGCATGTGATGAGATCTATGATTTCATTTTGGTTTCTCTGTGAATATTGCCTTGCAGTATGGAAAGCTCAGGCTTCCCAGGTAGTGCTTGTGGTAAAGAACCCACCTGTAATGCAGGAGACATAAATGGACATAGGCTCAATCCCTGGGTCAGGAAGATCCCCTGGAGAAAGGAATGGCAAGCCACTCCAGTATCCTTGTCTGGAGAATCCCATGGACTGAGAAGCCTGGTGGGCTATAGTCCATAGGGCCGCAGAGAGTTGGACACAACTGAAGTGGCCTGGTATGCATGGAAGCTCAAGTTAACCCTGTGTAGTTGAATTTCCTATTGGTTTTAGTGATGCATAAAAGTTTAAAGTTCATTTGTTTGCCAGTGTTTTAAGAGCTCCAAGCGATACCTTTGAAAGTATTAGTTTGTTTTATGTAGAACAAATAATTAAAACATAAGTTTTGTAAGTCAGAGAAATACAAATACTCTATGATATTACTTATATGTGGAATCTGAAAAGTGATGTAAATGGACTTATTTACAAAACAAAATCAAACTCACAGAGATAGAAAGCAAGCTTGTGGTTACCAAAGGGGAAGGTGGAGAGAGAAATGTGTTAGGACTTTGGAATTATTAGATCCACAGTACTACATATAAAAAGTTATTAAGCAAGGTGTTATTACATAGCACAGGAAAGGACGTTCAATATCCTGTAATAAGCTATAATGAAAAATAATATATATGTATGTATGACTGAATCACTTTGCTGTACACCGGAAACTAACACAGCATTGTAAATCAACTATACTTCAATTTAAAAAAAATAAAAAAGAGTTTTTAAGGCAGAATGAATAACAATTCACACTAATGGCATATTCAGGAGATTTATTACATCTTCTACTCATTGATTTCATAGTCTCAGAAATGTGAATAAGACGTAACAATGATATAGAAACAATAAATTAATTTGTACGAACAGTGCTGAAGGTTTGTAACCAGAGATCATAATTTACCTCTTTTTATGGTTTCAACCCCACCTAAAGCAGTGCATGCGAGAAACAATGCGCATTTCTTGGAAGAATCTATTGCTTTTAAAAGAGAGATTGTCTTCTCATAGAATTTTCGTCTGCCTCATTTTCTAATGATAATTTACTACGAAGACCTGCACCTACAGTGGACCCCAGGAGCTCCATTCCATGTCTAGCACCTGTGGTTGTGTGCCAGGCACAGTAAGTAAGAGGAGGGAGTGGACCAGCCGTCCTTCTTTTGAGGTGCTTACAGTGCTATGGTTTCCAATGGTAAGACACTTCACTAAAGAGTAAATAAATCTTCTTGAAACACAGCCGAGTTTTCTTGAAATATTTAAACAAATGTTATTTTTTGGCAGGAGTAAACATTTAAAATTTACTTTCAAAGAGACAGTCAAACTTCCCATTTTATTAAGAAAGGTTGATAGTGACAAGTAAATAATGACCCTTTATCCCCTACAAGACTTTTTGAACGTTTATCTCAATTTTCATTCTCATCCATATCTGCTACATTATTGAAGAAATGACTTGGTTAGATAAAATTCAATTTGTTAACTCTAAATGTCTCAGCTAAGTCAATTTAATTATAATGTATGAAAGAGATTAAATTATATCTCGTTTCCTAGGAATCCACTCAGTTCCTTTTCCTTGTAAAAATAATCACGCTTTGCAGGGATATACATAAGACTAATCTGAGATTATACATATCTACAAACAACAAAACACTGTAAAAGTAAAAAGTAAAATAAAACAAACAAACAAACAAAAATTCCACAGAGATGGAAGGAGAACTTGCAGACTAAGGCCTGGAGGAGATCTCAGCCAAGCACAGTGTGTTAACCTCATTTGAATTCATACCAGCAGATGAAAAAATAATTAAAAAGAAAAAAAATAATAATCATGCTTTGTAAATACTATGATTTTTTAGACTGTACAATTCCAACAAAGATTTGGGCACACAGTTAATCATATTGTAACTTTCCTGGCACTTATTTTGCCAATTTAGATACACGTATTATTAAGAACATATAAAGTTTGTGCTGTTGATTTACAGTTTCAGGTGACACAAGCTTGAAATTAAGGGAATAAAATGGATCAATTCAGAGACTTGTACTTATATATTAAAAATGCCAGAAAGAATCATTTAAGCAAAATCTGGTGCTAAAACTTAAAATACCAAGTCCAGATCATTTTCTCGTTCTGTTTTTTCATTTATTTATGACTCATCCTTCCCTCGGCATTACTTATGATTATTTTCACATTTCCTTCTTACCAAAGAAGTCTGTATACAGCAGCATGCTGGGTATGCTCAGTAGAAAAGAATTTTTTCTGGAATTTGACATCTTACTTTATTTGGATTTGTTAAAGAAATAGCTCACAAAATTTCAAGTCCCACTTTATCTCCCCAACCTAACATATCCACTCCTTATCATTTTCCTGTGTTTCCTTAGTTTTCTTGTGGATTTCCTAGTCCAATTTGACATATTTCTCTTGTTGCTTCTTTGTGATCAATATGGGTTATAGATTTTGTAGAAGTAAGTCATGAGTTTTTTTCAAATGTTTTGTATTTATAACAGAGTTAAGTCAAGGCTGACAGATGTTTTTTTGAAAGAACCAGACACTGATTTACAGGAGGATGTTTAAGGTGGCAGTCTGTTTAACTTTAAAATAAACTATAGGGCTTCCCTGGTGGTCCAGTGGGTAAGGACACCGCCTTGCAGTGCAAGGAGCGCCGGTTCGATCGCTGGCCTGGGAAGATCCCACGTGCCGTGGAGCGGCTGGACTGATGTGTCCAATCACCGAGCCGGAGCTCTGGAGCGCATGCGCCCAGAGCCGGTGCTCTGCGACAACAGAGGCCATTTCGATGGGAGGCCCACCACGGGCCAAAGAACAAAGATGGATGAAAATGGACAAATGAAAGACCAATAGAAGTGACCCGCCTGCTCCCCTCCCTCCCCACCCCACCCCCCACCAAAATAAATAAATAAATAAATCTTTAAAAAATAATAATAATAAAATAAACTATATCTGGTGGTTATCTTTTTTTTTTTTTTTTTAATATTTATTTGGCTACACAGGGTCTTAGTTGAGGCATGCGAGCTTAGTCAGCTTGTGGTATGTGGGATCTTAGTTCCCTGATCAAGGATCGAACCTGCATTCCCTGGATTGGAAGGCAGATTCATAACCACTGGGCCACCAGGGAAGTCCCAATAAATAAAATAAACTATATCTGGTGGTTATCTTTTTTAAAAATTATTTTAAAAATGTATTTAGATGGACAGATCCATAATTATGTGGACTTACCATTCTGACCAGGATATATTTTACATTTAATAGTATTTTTTACCATTAATTTCTTTTATGAGGTAATATATAGATTTTAGAGTTGGTTAGACTTAGGTTAGACTAACAGTTTGATTCACCAACATGTGTCCTTGGTTGAATTCATTCCCCAGGGCTGCTGTGATAAAATAGCACAGACTGGTAGCTTAAAATGACAAAAATCCATTCCCTCACAGATTTGGGGGTAAAAGTCCATAGTCAAAATGTCTGTAGGGCCATGCCCCCTCAGAAGGATCTAAGAAAAAAATCTTCCCTTCCCTCTTAACAGCCTCTAGTGGCTGCTGGTGATCTTTGGAATCCCGTAATTAACTCCAAAAGGCCACTGCTTAATATTCCCATAGATGTTAATGTAGATTTTAAGATAAATAATATAGCACTCAGAAATCACTTTTACCTCAGACAAGTGTACTGTTTTGTAGGACTATGAAAATAAAACTGGAGTACCCATGTAGAACATTAAAGTGGAAACTGTTAAAGATCCATGTTAAAGGAAGGGAGTGTAACATTTTAAAATAATTTAAAGAATATAAAGAACTGTTTGTATCTCTGCTCTGGGGGAGAAACAAACAAACAACCTGATGCCTCACTCGCTTATCCATCACCCACGAATGATTATTCTGTGCTTCTTTTATATCCTATAGAGTGCCAGATACCTTCACACTAAGTAGTTCCTCCTCAAGGATTAGCACCCAGCTCTCATCTCTCCTTTTCTACCAGTACTCTCCTCGTGGAGAGTTGACAGTCTCTCCTACATTGAAAATCAAATTGTGAAGGTCTAATTCAGTCTCCCCGAGTCCCTCAACACAGTCTCCCCTACACAACTTGTTATGTGTACAGTAAATGATTACTGAGAGGAGTGTCCCTTTGCCTTTCTCAAGCCTGAGTTTCAACTGAGACCCTTGATCTTGTGAGGGCCCCTAAGCTCTTCTACTCTTTCAACTTCATTTTTGCTTGATGCTGGTTCTAGTCAGGCCTTGAATTCCACTGCTGCTGTGCACTGTGGATTCTACTACCTTTTCTAGAAAGCATTCTTTTCCTTCTTTTGCTTTCAAAGACCTTTCCCCTTTAATAATTATAATCCAAAGAAAAGAGCATCTCTAAATCTCCTCATTGAACTTTTCACTCTGAAATGGCCTCTAAGGCAGACTCTTGTGTACCCTAATCTGGAATCCTGTGGTTCCAGAGCAGTCAGACAGTTTCTCCTGGGTTGTTGCATTAGAGTAGAACTGAGCAGTGACAGGCAGATGGCTTTTTGGAGTAATCAGATACTGAGTTGTATTTCAAAAAGAATGTTTAGTGCAGCGTCCTGAATTTAGATTTAAAGCAAAGTACAAAAACAGAGTTGTATTTAAAAACGGGGAGAGGGGAGGGATGCAATCTGGGTAATGGAATCTCCAAATTTGATTGGAATTAGTCTTTCTGCATTGATTAAATCAGGTAAATCACTAGATCTTCCTTTCAGTTGGTCATGTTGAAACAGAATCACGAAATGGCTAGGGTGTTAACTTATCCAACATGAAAAGGAAGTTGGCATTGTATTTACATTTTATCCCTGTTCCAACAAGCAAAAGAGCACACAAAGTGAGTGGTTTGGAGATTTATGTCTTATTCACTTATTTCTAATCCTTCGGTTTTTAGATTTGCTGGGATCTATAGAAGAAATCCTTCTGAGTCTCCCAGAAGGCATCAGCGTTTGGGCAATGGAAGACTCTGTGCCTCAAGCCATAATTTCACTCAAAGAAAAAATGAGCACAGCATCTGACAGTCGGGTGCCACGTAGACACCATGTTATCTCTGACATCAAGACTCCCTATCTGTATATTTTTACTTCCGGAACAACAGGTATGATCCATTTGTGCTTGAAACTTCAAAAAGAATGCAACAGGGGCTTCCCTGGTGGTCCAGTGGGTAAGGACACCACCTTGCAGTGCAAGGGGCGCCGGTTGGATCCCTGGCCTGGGAAGATCCCACCTGCCGCAGAGCGGCTGGACCGATGCGTCCAATTACCGAGCCGGAGCTCTGGAGCGCATGCGCCCAGAGCCGGTGCTCTGCGACAACAGAGGCTACCGTGATGGGAGGCCCCCACGGGCCAAAGAAAAAAAAAGATGGATGAAAATGGACAAATGAAAGACCAATAGAAGTGGCCCGCCTGCTCCCCTCCCTCCCTACCCCGCCCCCACCAAAATAATAAATATATAAATAAATCTTTTAAAAAAAAAGAATGCAACATGCAACATATTACATTTGCAAAGCAACAAGTTCAGACACATCTCTGCCATGTGCAGTTGTTACTGAGCAAAGAACTCGTGTACCCAAGGCACAGAAAGCCAAACTCTGACATCAGGAATTTGAAGAAAAATAAGGATTTAGTGCAGGGCACCAAGTCTCAGATCCAATCCAGCTTGATGTTTGCACTGGGGATTTTTTAAATGGGAAGAATAGGGAAGCTAGGGTTAATCATCATCTTGTGAACTATCTGTGACAGTCTGGGGAGTCAGAATGTCTCGGGTTCACCACCTTCTGACCAGGCGGTCCGTGGCTGCAGGGTCTGTGAGCTCATCTTACCCTGGAGAAACAAACTATTAACAACGATATCTAGAATAACCACTTTTGTACATTAGCTGTGTTGTCACCAACAGCAATTTTAGTTGTATGACTCTTTGATTACTATTCACTTCTCCAGAATTGAGGTCAGAGGGGACAAGAAAGGGAACAAACCTTTGGCCAGAAAGATTACTAATAAAATGGGTAAAAGAATTTGGTCCTAGTGTTGCTCAATTTCATAGCCATTAGACATCTGAAAGAGCCTGCATCCAAGAAGACCTGTGGTTCTTAAATCTTTGAACTCTCAAACTTGAATGAAAAAAATGATTGCTTTAACTTTAACTTGGCAAGTCGCCATGTTCACTTGGCCATGTGGAAAGGTTTTCTTCAAGTTTGGTAGTATGAATGGCACTGGAATGTGAAGACTTGACCCAGCCCAGTTACTAAGAGTATGACGTTTGGACACAGTTTCTTTGTCAGGATCTTTGCTAACTTCCCTTAGATGCTTAATATATAAAATGAAAAGATTGGCCTTCCCCTGGTGGTCCAGTGGGTAAGGACACCACCTTGCAGTGCAAGGGGCGCCAGTTCGAGCCCTGGCCTGGGAAGATCCCACGTGCCGCGGAGCGGCTGGACTGATGTGTCCAATCACCGAGCCGGAGCTCTGGAGCGCATGCGCCCAGAGCCGGCGCTCTGCAACGACAGAGGCCACCGCGATGGGAGGCCCACAGGAGCCAAAGAACAAAGATGAATGAAAATAGAGAAATGAAAGACCAATAGAAGTGGCCTGCCCACTCCCCTCCCTCCCCAACCCAACCCCCGCCCAAAGTAAATAAATAAATAAATCTTTAAAAAAATTTAAAAAAATAAAAAATAAAATGAAAAGATTAGTTAAAATAGTTTCTAATCATCCTTCTGGATTAAATAAACCCATTAGTCTATTTTAAACAGATTTCTATATTCTTGTGAAACATGTTAAATCCTAAACATAATCCAAGTATAGCTGCAATTTAAGTGCCTGTAATACGCTCCTGGTTTTCCTTAGATTGACTGTAAAACATATGAGAAACAGGAAATCTTGAAGGCTTTGCACACTGGGTCAGGAGGGAGGGAGTTACAAATAAGAATCAAGAAACTAAACATTCCTTTTTTTCAGGTAAATAATGTATGCACACACACACACACACACAATAATGAAACTACCTGGGAATTCAGAAGAAATGTTAAACTTAATTGATTCTTGAAAAATTGAATGGTGTTTGTGGTAGTTTGAATAAGCTTTTGTAATTAATTTGAAGATGACTGGGAGTTTGAATTAGAGGTGTATCAAAAGTGTTGGTACTTATGCACAGATAGTATTATAAGCAAAACTACTATTGCATAAGTAAAGTTTTCTTACTTTGTTCTTTTTCTTTTATGTATTTGGAGGCTAACAATAATCTCTTTCATACTGGAGAGTAGACTATGTTGTGGTTTTTTTTTTTTTTTTTTTTACTCTGTTTTGAATTGCTTTGATAAATGAATTGGGAAATGCTAATATGTATCAAGTTGTTAGCATAAATAGAGTCTGACTTCCGACTTTGAAAGAAACAATAAAAGTTTAGAAATGATATGCCTTCAAAACTTTAAGCAGAAGGTACTAGACCAGTTTGTCTTTGTGGTGTTTTCTTGTAAAAGTAGAAAGTGACTCTGGTCTGCAGAACAGTCTTTACCATACTCCTCTCCTCACAAACCTCCTTCTCACCCCAAAGAGAATAATGTGGAGCAAACTATTAAGAGCTTATGTTCTTAAAGATTAAAACTAGAGTGTTTGATACATTTGCATAACAGGCTGAAAGCAAAAGCTCTATTGATATTTTTCATTTGATATTTATTCATATTAAAGTTCTACAGCACACAGATGAAAATGCTAATAGTTTTAGAAATATTAGAGAAAAGTACCCTGCTTACCCCTCTATTTCCCCATCCCCAAGCCAATTACATTCAGTATTATTAGATTTTTCTTTCTGTAGTCACTTCTGTATATCTAGATAGCTTGAGAATTTTACTGGATACTTAATAGGTACCCTTTAAAAAGTATGTACCAGTTGTCCACAGTGGGAGATGAGGATTTTATCTTCTTTCTTTACCTTTACTACTTTCTCCCACCACTCAGATTTTTCTCGCTAGTACAGAGACTTTCTTGCTCCAACATAATTATAATATTGTTTCATTATAAATAGTGGTTTGATTAGTTATCAGAATAATAATTTAATAAATACTATTTCTAGCTGAGCTCTATAATATAAAGTTCTGTTAATTTTCTTTCATGTAAAACTCTCCTCAATCTGGAATTGATCATTTGTTTTCATTTGTGTGTCAGCTTACTTGCCTAGCTTTCTCCTGTGATAGCCTTCTGTCAAAAAAGTAACTCACTTTTAGATATTGAAAGCTAGTCTGTATTTTATCAAGCCCATGTTCTGTCTTTGTTTTTTAATTTTGATTGGGGTGTGGTTGCTTTACAATGCTGGTTAGTTTTTACTGTACAGTAAAGTGAATCAGCTATATGTATACATATATTCCCTCTTATCTGGTGACCATTTAGGTCACCACAGAACGCTGAGTAGGGTTTCCTGGGCTATGCAGCAAATTCTCGTTAGTTATCTATTTTATATGTGTTAGCATATATATGTGTCAGTTCTTGATGATATCGTTCCCAGCACTTTCCTCTGTACGATTTCAGTCTTAACATGTCCTGGGTTCTCAGGTTCTCACCATCACCCTGAGAATTCCCTTTATTTCATCTTTCTGATCCCCTAATTTTTAGATTCGAAATTTATTTCCTTGGTTTACTTTTCATTTTATCCCTGCATGGCTTTCAGTAACTGCTTGATAAAGAATATTTAGCAGGTAGGTTTGAAGTCCTCACATGCCTGAATATATATTTTTTTGTACCCTTACATTTTTTTGTATAGAATTCCAGATGAGAAATGATATTGATGCAGGGATTTGAAGGAATTGTTTATCTTTTGTCTCCCAGTGTACATATTGAGAAGTCTTTTGTTTCTGAGTCCTTATTCTTTACATGCCATCTGGTGTTGTTTATCTTTCTTTTGGAGGACTTTTAGAATCTTTTATGAGCCTTCAATATTCTATGGTATCATGAATATTTATACTGGGACCAGCCTTACTTATCCATTTTGCTGATAAATCTGTAAGCCTTTTAAACCTAGAAACTCATATTTTGCAATTCTGTGTACTTTGAAAAATTTTAATGACGTCTGCATATTCTTCTCTCTCTTTATTTCTACTCTTTCTGCCCATTTTCTCCTGTTATATTTGTTTCTTCATTCTTTTGGTCTTGCAACTCTAACTTTTTAAAGATTGGCCTCCTTGAGCTGTTAGTGATTTTCTTTTTCTCTGTTTTAATTATTTGGCCTCTTTTATTGTCTTTATTTATTTATTCATTTATTTATTTGTTTATTTTCATCCATCTTTATTCTTTGACCTTTGTGGGCCTCTCATTGCAGTGGCCTCTCTCGTTGCAGAGCACCATCTCTGGATGCATGCATTCCAGAGTGTTGGTAATTTTGATTGGGGTGGTTGCTTTACAATGCTGGTTAGTTTTACTGTACAGTAAAGTGAATCAGCTATATGTATACATATATTCCTCTTATCTGGTGACCATTTAGGTCACCACAGAACGCTGAGTAGGGTTTCCTGGGCTATGCAGCAAATTCTCGTTAGTTATCTATTTTATATGTGTTAGCATATATATGTGTCAGTTCTTGATGATATCGTTCCCAGCACTTTCCTCTGTACGATTTCAGTCTTAACATGTCCTGGGTTCTCAGGTTCTCACCATCACCCTGAGAATTCCCTTTATTTCATCTTTCTGATCCCCTAATTTTTAGATTCGAAATTTATTTCCTTGGTTTACTTTTCATTTTATCCCTGCATGGCTTTCAGTAACTGCTTGATAAAGAATATTTAGCAGGTAGGTTTGAAGTCCTCACATGCCTGAATATATATTTTTTTGTACCCTTACATTTTTTTGTATAGAATTCCAGATGAGAAATGATATTGATGCAGGGATTTGAAGGAATTGTTTATCTTTTGTCTCCCAGTGTACATATTGAGAAGTCTTTTGTTTCTGAGTCCTTATTCTTTACATGCCATCTGGTGTTGTTTATCTTTCTTTTGGAGGACTTTTAGAATCTTTTATGAGCCTTCAATATTCTATGGTATCATGAATATTTATACTGGGACCAGCCTTACTTATCCATTTTGCTGATAAATCTGTAAGCCTTTTAAACCTAGAAACTCATATTTTGCAATTCTGTGTACTTTGAAAAATTTTAATGACGTCTGCATATTCTTCTCTCTCTTTATTTCTACTCTTTCTGCCCATTTTCTCCTGTTATATTTGTTTCTTCATTCTTTTGGTCTTGCAACTCTAACTTTTTAAAGATTGGCCTCCTTGAGCTGTTAGTGATTTTCTTTTTCTCTGTTTTAATTATTTGGCCTCTTTTATTGTCTTTATTTATTTATTCATTTATTTATTTGTTTATTTTCATCCATCTTTATTCTTTGACCTTTGTGGGCCTCTCATTGCAGTGGCCTCTCTCGTTGCAGAGCACCATCTCTGGATGCATGCATTCCAGAGTGTTGGCTTATAATTGGACACACCACAGTCCAGCCACTTCATGGCACGTGGGATCTTCCCAGGCCAGGGATCGAACCAGTGCCCCTCGCACTGCAAGGCAGACTCTTTACCCACTGGACCACCAGGGTAGACCTGTTACTGATTTTCTAATCTCTTCTATCCTGCTTTCCTTCTCTTAACCTTTTGATTAATTTTTGAGAGATTTATCTTTTAACATTGGGTTCTCTGAATAGTTATCATTTTGTAGCATGCTATTTTTGCATTATTGATACTTCATTGTCTCACACTTCTCAGAATGTTAGTATTTTTTAAAAAAATTCTCCTCTCTACCTTGTCTCTATTTTCTCTAGCATCTTTTTATCTTTATTTTACATTGACCTCTGTTCTTTTCCTTAGAGAATTTCCTCAAAAATTTGTTGAAATATCTGTTCATATTTAAAAGTGCGGCTACCAACACACACACACATACAAAAACAAACCAGATCCTAACTAGAAGCTCTGTGTGACTGAGTGGATTGTGAGCTAGTTAGTTTTAATGTCCAGGACAATTTGTTGGCAAATTCATGGCTGTCGGTTTTGAGTCGCTTTAGATTTCTCAGAATCTTGAAGGGAAAACTAGTCAAGTGAAGCTGGAGGAGGGATGCCAACTTTCTCTTACTCCCTTGATTTGTTCAATCCCTTTTCTCTCTGGTGTTTCCAGAGGTTCATCTTTTTCACCAGGATACATATCAGATCATCTTACAGTTTGGGGAAAGCCATCTGGGGCTGTAATTTCATTTTATTTTTTGCATTTTAAAATATCAAAAGCATTTATTGACATTCTTTCAAATTTGGATTGGGGAATGATCCTATACAGAGGTAGTTACGCAAACATCCTCTCCTTTTAGCTTAAAGTTCTGAGCAACATGGGCTCTTACAGAGAGCAGAGGAACATACAGAATTGGGAGGTCATGCTTTATAAATACAAAGCTGTCGAAGAATGTAACAAAATCACATTTGTTACTGACTAGGGTCCTTGGACCCTTGAATCAATAGAAATTCGAAAGCAATCAGATGACGAATTCAGGCAAGGCTTTATTGGGACTCATGATGCTCTACAAAGAAGTGAAAACAAATGACAGGCGACCTTGCTCGCTCCCTAAGGAGGGCAAGCTGGTTCTTTAAGTGGGGTGAGGGTAGGGATGGACTGGTGGGTCAGGCTGGAAGGGTGGCTTAGATGTCTGCCCACCCCCTTGGGGATGCTGTGTGTGGGAATCATGTGCAGTACCTGACCTGCCCATGAGATCTCAGAAATGGCAGTTGATTTGTGGCCTTTTGTCTGTTACTGTTTTCTAATTTTCCTGCTTTCCTTCTCTTAACCTTTTGATTAATTTTTGAGAGATTTATCTTTTAACATTGGGTTCTCTGAATAGTTATCATTTTGTAGCATGCTATTTTTGCATTATTGATACTTCATTGTCTCACACTTCTCAGAATGTTAGTATTTTTTAAAAAAATTCTCCTCTCTACCTTGTCTCTATTTTCTCTAGCATCTTTTTATCTTTATTTTACATTGACCTCTGTTCTTTTCCTTAGAGAATTTCCTCAAAAATTTGTTGAAATATCTGTTCATATTTAAAAGTGCGGCTACCAACACACACACACATACAAAAACAAACCAGATCCTAACTAGAAGCTCTGTGTGACTGAGTGGATTGTGAGCTAGTTAGTTTTAATGTCCAGGACAATTTGTTGGCAAATTCATGGCTGTCGGTTTTGAGTCGCTTTAGATTTCTCAGAATCTTGAAGGGAAAACTAGTCAAGTGAAGCTGGAGGAGGGATGCCAACTTTCTCTTACTCCCTTGATTTGTTCAATCCCTTTTCTCTCTGGTGTTTCCAGAGGTTCATCTTTTTCACCAGGATACATATCAGATCATCTTACAGTTTGGGGAAAGCCATCTGGGGCTGTAATTTCATTTTATTTTTTGCATTTTAAAATATCAAAAGCATTTATTGACATTCTTTCAAATTTGGATTGGGGAATGATCCTATACAGAGGTAGTTACGCAAACATCCTCTCCTTTTAGCTTAAAGTTCTGAGCAACATGGGCTCTTACAGAGAGCAGAGGAACATACAGAATTGGGAGGTCATGCTTTATAAATACAAAGCTGTCGAAGAATGTAACAAAATCACATTTGTTACTGACTAGGGTCCTTGGACCCTTGAATCAATAGAAATTCGAAAGCAATCAGATGACGAATTCAGGCAAGGCTTTATTGGGACTCATGATGCTCTACAAAGAAGTGAAAACAAATGACAGGCGACCTTGCTCGCTCCCTAAGGAGGGCAAGCTGGTTCTTTAAGTGGGGTGAGGGTAGGGATGGACTGGTGGGTCAGGCTGGAAGGGTGGCTTAGATGTCTGCCCACCCCCTTGGGGATGCTGTGTGTGGGAATCATGTGCAGTACCTGACCTGTGCCCATGAGATCTCAGAAATGGCAGTTGATTTGTGGCCTTTTTGTCTGTTACTGTTCATAATTGCCTCAACTATACATGCATGCAGTTATTTTAGGTCCCTTTTGATTTCTTTGTATTCTGTCGCTTGAGCTGCAGGTAGCTCCAGTAAATCACAGACTCCAGATCTGAGCTTGCCTCACATTGAACCTTGTTAAAGACTGAATTGGCTTTTTTATTATTATTATTATTATTATTATTATTATTAAAAGCATCTCTCTCTCTCTCTCTCTTCCTCACTCTCACTAAGCTGATGTTTTGCAACTCAAAACGCAGAGCTGAATTAAATGATTGTAATTGTAATGATCATGGCAATTTATATTAGTATGTCACCTGTTATCATAAAAATCAAACAGATTTTCTCAAACAAAAGACCTTATAGTGTTGATAATGAAGAAAGTATTGGGGCACATTAAGGTGTGATGCAAAGAAGTGAGACTTAGAAAGGTTAAAGATGGGGTAAAGTCTGCTTGGGGCCCTTTCTGGCAGGTTTTGTTGGGAGCACTTTGGATGACATCAGATCCTTCCTAATCATTTTACTACTGTGAAGCTCACCAAAATATTGCATCCACAGCCTAGGAACAAGCTTAGAATGTCTCTGAGTAAGGAAAGGATTGAGGTCAATTTTTATCGCATTCATGTGTCTTTAACCTGGAAGATTCTGTGAGATGTTGATAAACAAGAAAGTATCTCCTTATTTATGACCGAAAAAGGACCCCTGCTCTAACCCAATCTAGTTTAAGGATTGGGCAGTTCTTTAATGGGGTGAGGGTACGGATGCTTTATAAATACAAAGCTGTCGAAGAATGTAACAAAATCACATTTGTTACTGACTAGGGTCCTTGGACCCTTGAATCAATAGAAATTCGAAAGCAATCAGATGACGAATTCAGGCAAGGCTTTATTGGGACTCATGATGCTCTACAAAGAAGTGAAAACAAATGACAGGCGACCTTGCTCGCTCCCTAAGGAGGGCAAGCTGGTTCTTTAAGTGGGGTGAGGGTAGGGATGGACTGGTGGGTCAGGCTGGAAGGGTGGCTTAGATGTCTGCCCACCCCCTTGGGGATGCTGTGGGAATCATGTGCAGTACCTGACCTGTGCCCATGAGATCTCAGAAATGGCAGTTGATTTGTGGCCTTTTTGTCTGTTACTGTTCATAATTGCCTCAACTATACATGCATGCAGTTATTTTAGGTCCCTTTTGATTTCTTTGTATTCTGTCGCTTGAGCTGCAGGTAGCTCCAGTAAATCACAGACTCCAGATCTGAGCTTGCCTCACATTGAACCTTGTTAAAGACTGAATTGGCTTTTTTATTATTATTATTATTATTATTATTATTAAAAGCATCTCTCTCTCTCTCTCTCTTCCTCACTCTCACTAAGCTGATGTTTTGCAACTCAAAACGCAGAGCTGAATTAAATGATTGTAATTGTAATGATCATGGCAATTTATATTAGTATGTCACCTGTTATCATAAAAATCAAACAGATTTTCTCAAACAAAAGACCTTATAGTGTTGATAATGAAGAAAGTATTGGGGCACATTAAGGTGTGATGCAAAGAAGTGAGACTTAGAAAGGTTAAAGATGGGGTAAAGTCTGCTTGGGGCCCTTTCTGGCAGGTTTTGTTGGGAGCACTTTGGATGACATCAGATCCTTCCTAATCATTTTACTACTGTGAAGCTCACCAAAATATTGCATCCACAGCCTAGGAACAAGCTTAGAATGTCTCTGAGTAAGGAAAGGATTGAGGTCAATTTTTATCGCATTCATGTGTCTTTAACCTGGAAGATTCTGTGAGATGTTGATAAACAAGAAAGTATTCCCTTATTTATGACCGACGGACTTGCTTCTTAAACAAAAGTTCTGTTTAGCTCTTTCTTCTTAGGTTCATACTGGTACTCCACTCTGGGAGGTACCTAGTCATCAAGTTTCTGAGGCTTGCTGGGACTCTGTGGGAGCAAATCAGCTTTCTCCAAGGCTTCAGCTCAGGTTTCATCTTCCTGGGTCTGCTGTGTCAGTTGTCCATCTGCCTTCCTAAAATCGTGTTGCAGTCACCTCCAATTCCATTCTTTTTGCCTTGAGGGTCTATGTATGTGTTCAGTCTGCCAATTTCTGGCTCTGTGGTATAGCTTTTTGAATTTGATTAGGTGTCTCAAGATCTCTAGAAAGGCTTTCTAACCCTAGAAAGAGCAGCCTTGCCTTGAGTGATTGCTGTACGCAGTACGAGGAGGGAAAAGACGAAACTGCCTTCCATGCAGGGCTGGGGCCAGTTGCAATCACCATTAAGTCTTTATTTCCTTTGGTCTGTCCTTAATCTTATGGATCCTTTCCCTTTTCCAAAATTATCCCCCAGTTCCCCAGATGTTTTCATCCCTACCCATTAATCGACTTTCTCTTGATAGCACCTCTTCCTCTTTCTTTCTGCTAATCACCAATTCACTGGACACAGCCTTCCTCCCGCCTTTATGCATTGACTCCATCCCACTGGTCTCCCCACATCTGTGGACATGTGGAGCGTTTTCATGCCAGGGATCCACAGGTTAGAAAAGTCAAGGGATTCAGAGACCATCTGAGGTCGCATTTCTTCAGGCTCGTGCTACCACGTATCCTGAAATGTCTACAAAGAAAAAATAATTAAACTTGAAAAGGGGCTTGATGACCACATGAGTTTGAGAAACACCATTGAAAAAAATAGCAACATTTCTGTACTGTTGGGCTTCTCAACGGCTTTAATATGTTAATATGCTTTCTAACTCTTCCAAGAGGGGCTCTAAATTGCAGTTTTAAGAAGCTTCATTTGTTCTGTTGGTTCTTCTTTCTTTCTTTAAAACTTTAAAGAAAATTTTAATGAACTTTTGATCACTTTCATTTGTTGAATAAGCTCCTATCTGTTGTCTCTTTTATCAAAAAGTCTGAGTACCTTGAATGGTTTTATATATTAATGAGATCATTATTCACTTAAAGCTAAGCAAATTAGGAACAGAAACATGACTGATTTGCTTACTGAAGTGCTTTGTGGGAGTGACAGGCACACAGATGAAAAATAACCAGATAAAGCATCCTTCTTTTTTTTGACACATCTCCAACTTAAAAGTTATTTTTAAAGCTGGGTGGCCATGAGATCATGAACAATATGGAAAGTGAAGAATATGGTAACTTAAGAACAGTAAGTAGGAGCTTCTCAGAAGCAGAAAATGGATAGATATTTGAATCTTTGGATGAAGAAGAGAAAAACAGTTACATTATCAAGAATCAAGGATGCTAGGCTCACTCAAAATAGTTGTGCATGGCTTTGACAAGAAATTTTAGAGGATTCTCTATCCCTGTGGAGGGTGATAAACTCTTCAGGTTGTGAGATGCCTAGCTATCTAACGGAGCCACAGAGACTTCTTTTGAAAAAACTTAATAATTGACTTTTAGTTAGGCTAGTAGGCAAGATCATGCCAATTTTGTGTATGAGATCATGTCTCTTCCAGTTAATGGAACTGGAGCACAAAACCTGTCAGAAAATGTCAAAGCAAATGCACTAACAAGGCAGACATGAGCCTCACTCTGGTACGGGGGTCTGGAAGTCACTGTAGACTGCGGTCCAAAGTTACATGCACCGCTTTCACTAAAAACCCCATGGCAACTTTAGCTTTATTCAGTAAATGGTTCAAACCAGAGAAAGAACTATATATTGAGGGCATTTTTATAGCAGTTATATCTCTTTGAAGCTTACAAGATTTCAAAAATCTTACATAATTTTATAGTTTTAAGCCTTCTGGGTAGCTCTAAAATTCTAGAGATTAATTACAGTCATAGCTAGCATTTTACATGGCCCCTTTTACCAAGCATATAGACTATTTTGATGGATTTCTGTCTCAGTTGCTGTTGTAGTTGATAAAATAGTATCTTTTCTGAAAATTCTGCCAAAAGCAGCTGTAATTTCTCATCTGCAGGCTACTTTAAAGTTAATGAACATCATTTTTAAATTTGATCAAAAGTCTGAGTACCTTGAATGGTTTTATATATTAATGAGATCATTATTCACTTAAAGCTAAGCAAATTAGGAACAGAAACATGACTGATTTGCTTACTGAAGTGCTTTGTGGGAGTGACAGGCACACAGATGAAAAATAACCAGATAAAGCATCCTTCTTTTTTTTGACACATCTCCAACTTAAAAGTTATTTTTAAAGCTGGGTGGCCATGAGATCATGAACAATATGGAAAGTGAAGAATATGGTAACTTAAGAACAGTAAGTAGGAGCTTCTCAGAAGCAGAAAATGGATAGATATTTGAATCTTTGGATGAAGAAGAGAAAAACAGTTACATTATCAAGAATCAAGGATGCTAGGCTCACTCAAAATAGTTGTGCATGGCTTTGACAAGAAATTTTAGAGGGATTCTCTATCCATGTGGAGGGTGATAAACTCTTCAGGTTGTGAGATGCCTAGCTATCTAACGGAGCCACAGAGACTTCTTTTGAAAAAACTTAATAATTGACTTTTAGTTAGGCTAGTAGGCAAGATCATGCCAATTTTGTGTATGAGATCATGTCTCTTCCAGTTAATGGAACTGGAGCACAAAACCTGTCAGAAAATGTCAAAGCAAATGCACTAACAAGGCAGACATGAGCCTCACTCTGGTACGGGGGTCTGGAAGTCACTGTAGACTGCGGTCCAAAGTTACATGCACCGCTTTCACTAAAAACCCCATGGCAACTTTAGCTTTATTCAGTAAATGGTTCAAACCAGAGAAAGAACTATATATTGAGGGCATTTTTATAGCAGTTATATCTCTTTGAAGCTTACAAGATTTCAAAAATCTTACATAATTTTATAGTTTTAAGCCTTCTGGGTAGCTCTAAAATTCTAGAGATTAATTACAGTCATAGCTAGCATTTTACATGGCCCCTTTTACCAAGCATATAGACTATTTTGATGGATTTCTGTCTCAGTTGCTGTTGTAGTTGATACCAACATAGTATCTTTTCTGTTACATTTTTTTTCCCATTTTATTCCAGGTCTGCCAAAAGCAGCTGTAATTTCTCATCTGCAGGCTATTAAGAGTACTGTTGGATTTTGGGTTTTTGGTTGTACTTCTGATGACATCATTTATATAACCCTTCCTCTGTATCATAGTGCAGCATCTCTTTTGGGAATTGGTGGATGTATTGAGTTAGGTAAGTTTTTATTGCCTTTTTGATAAGTTTTCACAATGCCTAATAATTTCACAATGCCTAATAATTGAAATGCATAGTGATTGAATTCTACTGATGGAAGAACTGCATGTGATACAATTATAAAATATTTACTAAAAGGACACAGCGTTATCATACTTCAGTGAATGCCTGAAGTGGAAAGAGCAGTTCCCTGGGAATTTGGTCTTGTGGTTGAAACTGGCTGTTGACAGGACTTCCCTGTTCCCTGTTCCCTGTTTGCTCACTGCTGAGTGACCAAGCCCTTGCCTCTTTAAATGGAGATGGGAGCTCTCGCAGAGGGTGAACTCAAAAGCTGTGTTGCTCTTAAATCCTAGCCTCCAAAGTCACATGGATCATTTCATCTATATTTTGTTGATCACAACAAGTCACAAGCCAGTTTGTACTCAAGATTTGAGGAGTGGGGAAATAGACCCCACTTCTTTTAAGGAGGGGTGTCTAATTCACAATGCAAAGATACGTGCAGAGGAGGAGTTATTGATACTGTCTTTGCAGACAGTGAACCCCAGATAGCCAAGAAGTCTGTTGGTAGAACTGTGACTCAGTAGATTCCATTCATAATCATGCTGAGATTATGTGTTTATTACTAGCTTGCCTAGAAATAATATTTAGACTTTTTTACCTAAAATATTATCAAGTAATTTTGTAGAACAGTATATTTAGAATATGATCAGTGTCCACAGTAAATAAAGATGAAGATCAAGTTTTTATCAATGACCCAACCTTTAGCGGTCCAAAGTTACATGCACCGCTTTCACTAAAAACCCCATGGCAACTTTAGCTTTATTCAGTAAATGGTTCAAACCAGAGAAAGAACTATATATTGAGGGCATTTTTATAGCAGTTATATCTCTTTGAAGCTTACAAGATTTCAAAAATCTTACATAATTTTATAGTTTTAAGCCTTCTGGGTAGCTCTAAAATTCTAGAGATTAATTACAGTCATAGCTAGCATTTTACATGGCCCCTTTTACCAAGCATATAGACTATTTTGATGGATTTCTGTCTCAGTTGCTGTTGTAGTTGATACCAACATAGTATCTTTTCTGTTACATTTTTTTTCCCATTTTATTCCAGGTCTGCCAAAAGCAGCTGTAATTTCTCATCTGCAGGCTATTAAGAGTACTGTTGGATTTTGGGTTTTTGGTTGTACTTCTGATGACATCATTTATATAACCCTTCCTCTGTATCATAGTGCAGCATCTCTTTTGGGAATTGGTGGATGTATTGAGTTAGGTAAGTTTTTATTGCCTTTTTGATAAGTTTTCACAATGCCTAATAATTTCACAATGCCTAATAATTGAAATGCATAGTGATTGAATTCTACTGATGGAAGAACTGCATGTGATACAATTATAAAATATTTACTAAAAGGACACAGCGTTATCATACTTCAGTGAATGCCTGAAGTGGAAAGAGCAGTTCCCTGGGAATTTGGTCTTGTGGTTGAAACTGGCTGTTGACAGGACTTCCCTGTTCCCTGTTCCCTGTTTGCTCACTGCTGAGTGACCAAGCCCTTGCCTCTTTAAATGGAGATGGGAGCTCTCGCAGAGGGTGAACTCAAAAGCTGTGTTGCTCTTAAATCCTAGCCTCCAAAGTCACATGGATCATTTCATCTATATTTTGTTGATCACAACAAGTCACAAGCCAGTTTGTACTCAAGATTTGAGGAGTGGGGAAATAGACCCCACTTCTTTTAAGGAGGGGTGTCTAATTCACAATGCAAAGATACGTGCAGAGGAGGAGTTATTGATACTGTCTTTGCAGACAGTGAACCCCAGATAGCCAAGAAGTCTGTTGGTAGAACTGTGACTCAGTAGATTCCATTCATAATCATGCTGAGATTATGTGTTTATTACTAGCTTGCCTAGAAATAATATTTAGACACCATTATGTATATATACCTAAAATATTATCAAGTAATTTTGTAGAACAGTATATTTAGAATATGATCAGTGTCCACAGTAAATAAAGATGAAGATCAAGACATTAGCATTGTTCTTGGAACATATTCATATGACTTCAATTATTATTAAAATTAGGTTGTTAAAATTAGGTTCTACAGTCATTAATGAACCTGTTTGTTGGTGCTTTCTTACTAATTCTGCCTTACTAACTCAACCTCAAAATATATTGAGCCTCCTTTAAAGTTTTTAAAAATAAATACTATGTATATATTCAAGGTCAAAAGTAAGTGAATTGTCTTATTTTCTGTGAAGAAGGATTACCCTTACCAATATTCACACTCTAGTACTTATAATTTCCTACTTATTTTGACTGCTTCTTTCATCCCATTTATTGCAAAAAGTGTATCTGCAGTCAAAATATAGACTTATAGCATGAATATTTTAAAAAGATTTATTGAACTATAAGATTAATGTTTTCAAATGAACTTGATATAAATGACCACTGATAGATTATAAAAGCCTTGAAAGTGAGCATAGTTCTTCTAGACAGAGCACCATTATTTGTGTTTTATGTGAATTCTGCCTTGAATTTTTTTTTCCCCTTGTGCCTTTTTATGTCTTTTCTCATAGGCGCCACTTGTGTGTTAAGGAAGAAATTCTCAGCTAGCCAATTTTGGAATGACTGTAGAAAGTATAATGTGACTGTGTTTCAGTACATTGGAGAACTTTGTCGCTACCTTTGCAGACAACCTAAGGTAAGAGTAATCATTGCTGGAGAGAATAAGTAATTTCAGAAAGAAAAAGTATTGAAAGAAAATCATTTTTGTTTACTTGTACTCCATTTTTTCCCCCAGAACATAGTTTCTATGAACAACAAAAAACAATTTCTGTAAACATAGCATGCATCTGATTATTGATACTGTCTTTGCAGACAGTGAACCCCAGATAGCCAAGAAGTCTGTTGGTAGAACTGTGACTCAGTAGATTCCATTCATAATTCATGCTGAGATTATGTGTTTATTACTAGCTTACCTAGAAATAATATTTAGACACCATTATGTATATATACCTAAAATATTATCAAGTAATTTTGTAGAACAGTATATTTAGAATATGATCAGTGTCCACAGTAAATAAAGATGAAGATCAAGACATTAGCATTGTTCTTGGAACATATTCATATGACTTCAATTATTATTAAAATTAGGTTGTTAAAATTAGGTTCTACAGTCATTAATGAACCTGTTTGTTGGTGCTTTCTTACTAATTCTGCCTTACTAACTCAACCTCAAAATATATTGAGCCTCCTTTAAAGTTTTTAAAAATAAATACTATGTATATATTCAAGGTCAAAAGTAAGTGAATTGTCTTATTTTCTGTGAAGAAGGATTACCCTTACCAATATTCACACTCTAGTACTTATAATTTCCTACTTATTTTGACTGCTTCTTTCATCCCATTTATTGCAAAAAGTGTATCTGCAGTCAAAATATAGACTTATAGCATGAATATTTTAAAAAGATTTATTGAACTATAAGATTAATGTTTTCAAATGAACTTGATATAAATGACCACTGATAGATTATAAAAGCCTTGAAAGTGAGCATAGTTCTTCTAGACAGAGCACCATTATTTGTGTTTTATGTGAATTCTGCCTTGAATTTTTTTTTCCCCTTGTGCCTTTTTATGTCTTTTCTCATAGGCGCCACTTGTGTGTTAAGGAAGAAATTCTCAGCTAGCCAATTTTGGAATGACTGTAGAAAGTATAATGTGACTGTGTTTCAGTACATTGGAGAACTTTGTCGCTACCTTTGCAGACAACCTAAGGTAAGAGTAATCATTGCTGGAGAGAATAAGTAATTTCAGAAAGAAAAAGTATTGAAAGAAAATCATTTTTGTTTACTTGTACTCCATTTTTTCCCCCAGAACATAGTTTCTATGAACAACAAAAAACAATTTCTGTAAACATAGCATGCATCTGATTATGAAATTATTTTCTGTTTACAGAGAGCAGCTATTTCCAAGGGTTGAATTAGATCATCTTTTAAAATGTTTGGTATTTAAAGAAACCCACAAAAATTAATGACACTGATTACACTTGTTTTTCTATTTTTTTCTTTTGAACTAATGATTACATTAGAATATCTTTTTGATTGATTTTGCTGTTAAACTTAAAAAGAATTTTTTTTTTATTTGCAGTGATCTCCTCACTAAGGTCATTTCCATGAGCTTTTGATAAATTGTCCCCTTGTGAAAACAAACAGGCAGAGACAGTTGCATAAACCTGAAGGCTATCTTTATATTAGTTTGTTTGCTTTTTTGTCCTCAAAAGTTCTTGTCCTTTTCCTGGTCTCAAGATGCTTATTTTTTAACTGTGTGACTGTCTAAACTTGCTTGAGCCTACAAAGAAGGAACACTGTAATCAAGTCTACACCAGCCCCATGAAGGATGCTGACAGAGGATACTTCCCCATGCCAGGTGGAAAAGCAGAGCCTAATTGAGGACCTGCCCTTGACCTTTGAGAGGAACACCTTTTCTAGGCAAACACATCTCTCACTCATTACCCTTGGCATCTTCACACTGAATTGGGATGTCTTCTCTGGCAGCTAAAATATGGACATGTAATCCTTTCTTTACCCACAACACAGCTGAAACTAGACTGGGGGCATTTAAGTAAGACCTTCTTAAAGACAGGAAATTACACAGAAGAGATAACACAGAGAAGAATCCGAAGCTGGAGAATCTTATTAACAAAATGCTTGTAATTTTTTTTGTTTAATATTTACTTATTTGACTGTGCTGGGTCTTAGTTGCAGTATATGGGATCTAGTTCCCTGACCAGGGCTCGAACTCAGGCCTCCTGCATTGGAAGCCAGGAGTCTTAGCCACTGGGCCACCAGAGAAGTCCCAAAATGCTTGTAAATTTAAGCTTGGAGTTTACCATGGACAGATCTCCCATCTGTCTCCTGACTTGCCTCCTTGTAGGAGAAGCCATCCTTACCTTTTTGTTTGGTCAAGAGTACTTCAAATTCCTATGGATTCTGCATATCCATAGCTACAACAGTCTCAGAAAAGTGTTTTAGCCTTTTGACCTTCATTCTTCTTCAGGAGAATTTGCCAATATCAGAGTTGTGGTCTTATCTGCCTCCTTCAGTGCAGGGCATAGTAAGCACTGCCTAATGGATTTCTTCATGGCCTTTCTAGATCATGGCTTCAGCCATTCCTGTTTCCTTTCGTCCTTTATTAGCAACAGTAACTTTTGCAAGATGATTTCCTCTATAAGTATTTACTAAATGGTTGGATATGTGGCATTAATTTTTTCCATAAACTTTACCATCTTAAATGATGCTGTGTTCACTATCTTCATGGAATATAGTCAATGTAGGGCCTCAGAGGTGAAGGTAGTCAAAGGGAATGGATATTTTGGTGATTTTTATGGCATACTTCCAGATTGCTCTTCAGAGTGGTTGATGTGATTTAGAATCTCATTGACAATGTGAGAGTATGCCCACTGTACAGTCTCTTATTGATACTAAGTAGTATTAAAAATAGTGGTATTCTGGTATTCTTTATGGAAAACTAGATATTAGTTGGTTTTGCCTTTGTTATTTTTAGCTAGTAGTACTTACATTTTATTTACATGAGTAGCACTTAAAATATATTATGCTTTATAAGTTTCCTCAGAAGTCCCTGTAGGATGGAGAACAGGCATAATAGACCAGTCTCCGTGGCTCACTCTTTCAAATATGATGGATAAAACCCAATTTTCTCGGGCTTTATAGTAATATTGTTTGAAAAAAGAATGTCTTGTTTTTAAAAAAAGGAGGAGAAGAGTTCTAATTTTATAGACGAGAAGCTAACAGGTTTTTTTAGCTGTATTTCCCTTTTAAAATACCTCTTTTATTCATTATCTCTTTGGCACATAATATTTTATTTTATTCACTTGAGCTCCTGTTTCATAAAAAAGGAATTAACAGTTTCTCATATTTGCCACAAACCTTTTTTCAAGGTGTTTTCCTTTGACTTTTTTACATAACGTGAAATATTTTTTTCACCCCTCTGAAATTGTAACACTCTCATTTGGGGAAAATACGTAGCTGCAGAGAATTTGAGAGAACTGAGAATTGAAAACAGAACTCCTGGTTGCTTTCAGTTAATTAAGTATTTAATTCTTAAAGTTCTTTGAGGGAAGACTAGTGTTTATGAGATAATCTCTAAGCACTTACCTAAAGACAAATTGATGAGAAGGGAGAGAGATAAACATATTTGCTGACAGGGAAATGTAATGATTTGGGGGCGCAGAGATGCATTGTATTACCTAATCTTCTTTGCTGATTTCTCACAGAAAGAGTACAAACAGTTTTTGGCATTTAAAGACTAGGGGAAAAAAGAAAGTCATTTTGTTATGACATCTTAGCCCTTCAAGGGGATCATGCTCTCTTGCTGTCCAATGTTCATTCCTTTCAGTGAGCTTCCCCTGAAAGGAAGTGGCAGTGTGGGCTGTGTAGCCAACATAACAGTGGGTTCAAGTAGCGCCACAGAGTGAACACGTGGCACAGTGCATAGCCTCAAAGATTAAATTACATGGCTCAGAAGACGTGGTTTGATGCCCATAGATATTTTGTATAAATCTTTAAAAGAAAGCAAACCACATATTCTCTAAGAATATCCAGAGTTATTGTCAATCTTGGGGTAAGTAATACATTCTGAAGGACATTTACCTATAGGCAGAAGCCACAGTCTTAAGAGTATTTGTATGTAGTTATATAAAAAATCATCCAAGATGTTCAGGTTGATGTGTGGCAGTAGACAACAAAACCCTGTAAAAAGGTAAATAAATAAAAGAGTTAAAGAAAAAATCTGAGCGTTGGCTTTTCGTAGCTGGAAGCTCTTATATCCCTTGACTCAACTCCATCTTTTTTCTCTTTTTAAAAACTCCATTTAGGGAGAGGACCAGGGATATGCATATGACTAATCTTGGAACATACATGTCTGTGAACAACAAAACTCTGTAAAAACTTTAAAATAAAGAAATAAATTTAAAATTCAAAAAAGAAAAAACCTCCAGTTACAAAATTTCCTTTGGCATAAACATTTGGATGTGCCTCAAACTGCTGGCTGCAGCACTGTCCTTAAAAACACTGAAAAAACAAAACAAAACAAAACAAAAAAAGCTGAGGTACTGGCTCCTCTTAACCACGGAGTGTTTTGGGGAATTACCCTCTTCCTCTGAGACTAGAAAAGCAACTCTTACCCCATCTTCCAATCTTACATGTTTTGTCCGTTACTAAAGACCATCATACACTTTATCATTAGGCCTAGCTCTTTATTTTCTTAAAATTAGGGCTGCCCAGGTGACGCAGTGGTAAAGAATTCACCTGTCAATGCAGGAGACATAAGAGGCACTCGGGTTCAATCCCTAGATCAGGAAGATCACCTGCAGGAGGAAATGGCAACCCTCCGGTATTCTTGCCTGGGAAATCCCACAGACAAAGGAACCTGAAAGACTATAGTCCATGGGGTCACAATGAGTCAGACACGACTGAGCACAAGTGCTACATTTAATATTGATAGCTGAGGAATGTGGTGGAGCTCTAGACATCAGTGATCCTCTAGGGGACACTTGCTGCAGAGTTTATCTTATCTAAATAATTCTGCCGTTGCTAGGGATTTACCCAGGAATACCATCATGTCATTCATTCATTCACGCAAGTAATGTTGTAAGTTTGAGTCCACAGGGGCACAGAAGACAAACATGTAACTTTCACTCTGGCTTGAGGAGGAGAAAATAACCCAGCAAAGTGATTATGGATGATGATAAATATTATGGAGAAACATAAACATCCTAGGCAGAAGCCACAGTCTTAAGAGTATTTGTATGTAGTTATATAAAAAATCATCCAAGATGTTCAGGTTGATGTGTGGCAGTAGACAACAAAACCCTGTAAAAAGGTAAATAAATAAAGAGTTAAAGAAAAAATCTGAGCGTTGGCTTTTCGTAGCTGGAAGCTCTTATATCCCTTGACTCAACTCCATCTTTTTTCTCTTTTTAAAAACTCCATTTAGGGAGAGGACCAGGGATATGCATATGACTAATCTTGGAACATACATGTCTGTGAACAACAAAACTCTGTAAAAACTTTAAAATAAAGAAATAAATTTAAAATTCAAAAAAGAAAAAACCTCCAGTTACAAAATTTCCTTTGGCATAAACATTTGGATGTGCCTCAAACTGCTGGCTGCAGCACTGTCCTTAAAAACACTGAAAAAACAAAACAAAACAAAACAAAAAAAGCTGAGGTACTGGCTCCTCTTAACCACGGAGTGTTTTGGGGAATTACCCTCTTCCTCTGAGACTAGAAAAGCAACTCTTACCCCATCTTCCAATCTTACATGTTTTGTCCGTTACTAAAGACCATCATACACTTTATCATTAGGCCTAGCTCTTTATTTTCTTAAAATTAGGGCTGCCCAGGTGACGCAGTGGTAAAGAATTCACCTGTCAATGCAGGAGACATAAGAGGCACTCGGGTTCAATCCCTAGATCAGGAAGATCACCTGCAGGAGGAAATGGCAACCCTCCGGTATTCTTGCCTGGGAAATCCCACAGACAAAGGAACCTGAAAGACTATAGTCCATGGGGTCACAATGAGTCAGACACGACTGAGCACAAGTGCTACATTTAATATTGATAGCTGAGGAATGTGGTGGAGCTCTAGACATCAGTGATCCTCTAGGGGACACTTGCTGCAGAGTTTATCTTATCTAAATAATTCTGCCGTTGCTAGGGATTTACCCAGGAATACCATCATGTCATTCATTCATTCACGCAAGTAATGTTGTAAGTTTGAGTCCACAGGGGCACAGAAGACAAACATGTAACTTTCACTCTGGCTTGAGGAGGGAGAAAATAACCCAGCAAAGTGATTATGGATGATGATAAATATTATGGAGAAACAAAACCTTTTGAGGTGTTGGAAATCAGTGAGTGGTGGCAGTGAGGCATCGCTGACTAGATTGAACTGTGAGGGAAGGCTTCACTGATTTGGCGACCTGTGTGCTGAGGAATTGTCCTGGGGTGGAATCCAGCTGTGGCATAGCTGGGGAATTGCAGTCAAAATGGAATAAACTGAAAACAAAGCAGCCCACAGAGGACACGGCCTGAATGTTTAATGAGAAGGACACTGGCTGGGCCATCCATGGGCCAAATCCTCTGGGGCTCAGTAAACCTTGGAGGTGAAATTTAGATATTGTTCCATCAAAACAAGATCTTGTTCCATCTTGTTTCTGGAGTATTTGGAGAAAGATGAAGGCAAACTGGAAAACACCTATACCAATTTGGGATCTCTTTTGAAAGAAAGATAACAGGAATTATTAGTTCAGGAATAGAAGTGAAGAGTGAAGAAACGGAGAATCACGAAAGAGTCAATCCCAGGTTTGTGGCTCAAATGTCTAGGCAAATTGTGAACCATTTGCTGATATAAGGAAAACTTAGATTTGAGGAATGAAAATTAAATTTCTTTTGAACATGTTAAGTTTGGTGTGTTAACTGTACATCCAGATAAAGAAATAAAATAGGCAGTTGAATGCAGGAAAGTGAAGCTCAAAGAATACAGGGGATGGGGCCTTTTTGTACGGTGCCTCTTTTTCAAGTTAACATTATAGTTTATCATTTGCACTATATAGTTTGTCTATAGCTCTCAATATCGAACAACCATGTTTTGACATTCTCAAGGCATAGCTTATATTCTTTGGTATATGTACATTTGTATAATGTTTTCTGTTAATTATATTCTATTTCTTTATTTTCTTAAAATTTAAGAAATTTATTGGGAACCAGAAAATATGATTCTTTATATTATAGTGAATATCAATATTAAATATTAAATTATCACAAAGTTAAACTTTAACAGTATTAAAACTTTGACAAAATGGTTTATGCTCAACTCTCATGAAGAGACATTTTTAAATGCCTAAATACTTGATAAATGTTCATTAAATGTTTTTAATTAAATATAGATCATTCAATTCCATATGAATTATACAAACTTATCACTAGTAATGTTTAGACATTCCAGCAGTGAGCCCCCAAGTGTTTGCTGTGTTTTTTGACAGTAACAAGATGAAATGTTGACATTGATGATATGAGATTTTTTAAGACTTCAATATGAAAGGGCACCTCCTTTATTTTTTCTGAAAGGAGTTCATCATTTCTTTCAGGCTTTAAGAGATTTCCTTCAATGGAGAGAGGAGCTTGGCATGCTCCAGCCCATAGGGTCGCAAAGAGTCGGACAGAACTGAGCGACTAACACTTTCACTTTGTCATATTTAGATCAGAATTAAGGATAAAGACAATGCAACAGCACAAGACAATAAAATTCCTGTACTTAGTTGCTAAGTCCTGTCTGACTCTTCTATTGTTCCATCAAAACAAGATCTTGTTCCATCTTGTTTCTGGAGTATTTGGAGAAAGATGAAGGCAAACTGGAAAACACCTATACCAATTTGGGATCTCTTTTGAAAGAAAGATAACAGGAATTATTAGTTCAGGAATAGAAGTGAAGAGTGAAGAAACGGAGAATCACGAAAGAGTCAATCCCAGGTTTGTGGCTCAAATGTCTAGGCAAATTGTGAACCATTTGCTGATATAAGGAAAACTTAGATTTGAGGAATGAAAATTAAATTTCTTTTGAACATGTTAAGTTTGGTGTGTTAACTGTACATCCAGATAAAGAAATAAAATAGGCAGTTGAATGCAGGAAAGTGAAGCTCAAAGAATACAGGGGATGGGGCCTTTTTGTACGGTGCCTCTTTTTCAAGTTAACATTATAGTTTATCATTTGCACTATATAGTTTGTCTATAGCTCTCAATATCGAACAACCATGTTTTGACATTCTCAAGGCATAGCTTATATTCTTTGGTATATGTACATTTGTATAATGTTTTCTGTTAATTATATTCTATTTCTTTATTTTCTTAAAATTTAAGAAATTTATTGGGAACCAGAAAATATGATTCTTTATATTATAGTGAATATCAATATTAAATATTAAATTATCACAAAGTTAAACTTTAACAGTATTAAAACTTTGACAAAATGGTTTATGCTCAACTCTCATGAAGAGACATTTTTAAATGCCTAAATACTTGATAAATGTTCATTAAATGTTTTTAATTAAATATAGATCATTCAATTCCATATGAATTATACAAACTTATCACTAGTAATGTTTAGACATTCCAGCAGTGAGCCCCCAAGTGTTTGCTGTGTTTTTTGACAGTAACAAGATGAAATGTTGACATTGATGATATGAGATTTTTTAAGACTTCAATATGAAAGGGCACCTCCTTTATTTTTTCTGAAAGGAGTTCATCATTTCTTTCAGGCTTTAAGAGATTTCCTTCAATGGAGAGAGGAGCTTGGCATGCTCCAGCCCATAGGGTCGCAAAGAGTCGGACAGAACTGAGCGACTAACACTTTCACTTTGTCATATTTAGATCAGAATTAAGGATAAAGACAATGCAACAGCACAAGACAATAAAATTCCAATTGTTACTTAGTTGCTAAGTCCTGTCTGACTCTTCTGTAACCCCATGGGCTCTAGCCCACCAGACTCCTCTGTCGATGAGATTCTCCAGGCAAGAATACATATGGAAGTGGGTTGCCATTTCCTTCTCCACAGCATTAAGCTTTGGAAACTTTCTCATCACACATAACCTCTAAAGAATGACGCTTTAGAATTAATGGTGAATCTTAGCTGTTATCAAAATGTTCTGATATAGTTTCATTACCATTGTCTTCTTGAAAGTATTCAGAATTATTGAAGTTATCTCCAGAACCTAATTGTTTAACATATTTATACTTTTTAAATGTTTTTTTTCCTCAGATACTTGAAACATATTATTGTATGGTTGAGAAAAATCAGCTCTCTCATAAAGCCCTGTTTTTCCTTAATAAATCAAAGGTGTGTTTACTATTCTCATACTGAATATGAAAGCATTTAGAAAAGTTGGCAAGGACCCAGAACTTTCTTTTCTTCTTAGGAACTGTAAATACAGAAATATGATGGACTAAGATTTTTAAAAATAGCTATTAGCAAAAAAAAAGTTATTAACAACCTAAATGTTTAAAGAATTAGGGAATTAATGTTTTGGGACTGTGCATTATTAGGCTTTTTATAAGTGATAATACTTTAATACTTAATGATTCCTAGTTCATGGGTAGTGTTGCATAAAAGTCTACATATCTTTTTCATATCTTTTTCTATCTGCTTGTACCTTTCCTGCTGTCATCTCCACTAAATACATATATCCTTTGTTTACTAGGTTTTCCTACAAATTTGCTTATAATATCAGTGTGTTAGCTGTGGAATCAAAAGACACAGGCTTAGTTTCAATGAAATGTTAGCACCTCCATTGATGATATGAGATTTTTTAAGACTTCAATATGAAAGGGCACCTCCTTTATTTTTTCTGAAAGGAGTTCATCATTTCTTTCAGGCTTTAAGAGATTTCCTTCAATGGAGAGAGGAGCTTGGCATGCTCCAGCCCATAGGGTCGCAAAGAGTCGGACAGAACTGAGCGACTAACACTTTCACTTTGTCATATTTAGATCAGAATTAAGGATAAAGACAATGCAACAGCACAAGACAATAAAATTCCAATTGTTACTTAGTTGCTAAGTCCTGTCTGACTCTTCTGTAACCCCATGGGCTCTAGCCCACCAGACTCCTCTGTCGATGAGATTCTCCAGGCAAGAATACATATGGAAGTGGGTTGCCATTTCCTTCTCCACAGCATTAAGCTTTGGAAACTTTCTCATCACACATAACCTCTAAAGAATGACGCTTTAGAATTAATGGTGAATCTTAGCTGTTATCAAAATGTTCTGATATAGTTTCATTACCATTGTCTTCTTGAAAGTATTCAGAATTATTGAAGTTATCTCCAGAACCTAATTGTTTAACATATTTATACTTTTTAAATGTTTTTTTTCCTCAGATACTTGAAACATATTATTGTATGGTTGAGAAAAATCAGCTCTCTCATAAAGCCCTGTTTTTCCTTAATAAATCAAAGGTGTGTTTACTATTCTCATACTGAATATGAAAGCATTTAGAAAAGTTGGCAAGGACCCAGAACTTTCTTTTCTTCTTAGGAACTGTAAATACAGAAATATGATGGACTAAGATTTTTAAAAATAGCTATTAGCAAAAAAAAAGTTATTAACAACCTAAATGTTTAAAGAATTAGGGAATTAATGTTTTGGGACTGTGCATTATTAGGCTTTTTATAAGTGATAATACTTTAATACTTAATGATTCCTAGTTCATGGGTAGTGTTGCATAAAAAGTCTACATATCTTTTTCATATCTTTTTCTATCTGCTTGTACCTTTCCTGCTGTCATCTCCACTAAATACATATATCCTTTGTTTACTAGGTTTTCCTACAAATTTGCTTTATATGGAAAGCTATCAGGTAGTGTGTTAGCTGTGGAATCAAAAGACACAGGCTTAGTTTCAAGCTCTTGTTGTGTGACTCTCTGCTGGTCTCTTCTCTTGGAGCCACAGTTCCTGTCTTTAGATTGGGTTACTATTTATTTACTTGGTTTTCCATTGCCTCTTCATTTAATAGTCTGTTTCTTTCTTTCTTTTTTTTTTTTAAGACTTTTTTTGGGGGGGGGAACGGGTTGGGGAGGGAGGGGACAGGCGGGCCACTTCTATTGGTCTTTCATTTATCTATTTTTCATCCATCTTTGTTCTTTGGCCCGTGTGGGCCTCCCATCGTGGTGGCCTCTGTTGTCGCAGAGCACCAGCTCTGGGCACATGTGCTCCAGAGCTCCGGCTGGGTAATTGGACACACTGGTCCAGCTGCTCCACGGCACATGGGATCTTCCCAGGCCAGGGATCAAACCGGCGCCCTTGCACTGCAAGGCGGTGTCCTTACCCACTGGACCACCAGGGAAGCCCTAATAGTCTGTTTCTGATGTCCATGCTGTGGACATAAGAAGTCAAGGCCAGAAGCGGTTGATCTTTGCCCTTGCAATAAGGCTTACCAACAAATACAAGAATCTTTAGCAAATTATGAGCAAGTGGAATTTTCCAATAGGTGATTTTCTTCCCAGTGAAAGAAAGAACAATGAATTTAAATTTAAAAGATGAGGGTTCTTAGTCCATCTTTTTCTCTAATTCATCATGTGGCATCAGGCGAATCATTAAAATCTTTGCCCTTTGGATTTCTGGAGCTTGACATTCAGACCTGTCTTCCCTATCTTACAAACTCTGTGATTGTGGACAAATTGTTTTGCTTCTCTGAACAGCTCCCACCTCAGTTTTTTCATCTATAGAATGAGCATAATAACAATTCCATTCAGAGCTAACACAAGGATTAAGAGTCAACTGTTGAAGTATAAATGAAAACAGGTGGACCGTAATGCTGGGGCCTCCCTGGAAGAGGACACAGTCTTCTCCCAAGGAACCTCATGAGATGTTCTTGCTATTATAGCAAATGTGCCAAAGTTGTCCTAGTTTCCAGCCTGACAGGTTCCAAGCCACATCTATCAGTCCCTGTCTTTAGATTAGATTCATATAAACCTGGTTTAGGAATTCCAGTTTAAATTGACTCAATCGTTGGTATGCTCCAAAGACTTCCTGACTCTAAATGTTAGTGAGTCCAGGACTCTCAGTCAGGCTTTTCCCTTCTCTCTCTCTGGACATGTTCCCAGCTGCAAATACCATCTACAGCTTAACTCTTCTGTGACTCTATTCTCCCTTGATTTCAAGTTTTATGTATTTAGGTACCTACTGTAAGAACGCAATGACACGATGAACAGCAAGCTACTAGGAAAGGAGTTTATTTTGGGAAGTGTTCCTGGGTGAGGTTCACAGGTCCAAAAGGTGGGCCAGTGAAGTCACACCCAGAGGACAAACTGAAGGTTTTTTATAGGGGAAAGTAAACAAGGGTAGGGGGCAAGTCAAGGGGAACATGAAGTGGTTCATCAGGTTCCTCTGGACGTCATGGAAAAAACTTGTGACTAGGCTGATTTCTTCTGGTATTGTTCCTTATTGCCAGTTGCAGCACCTTCTGCTCCAGTAAACGGGCCGGTGGTTTTATGGCTTCTTTGTTCCTCTGGAGCCTGTTTCTCAGATGACTCTTCGTCAGCCCATTTATTTTTACCTGGTGGGCTGGGGGCTCTGGTTAGACATCTGATTGACATCTCATCTCAAAAGTGGCCAAAGTCTAACTTTGTCAGGACCTCCTCCATCAGCATGTATGCCTTGCTTCCATCTTGACTGTCTCAGTTAATGACAACTCCATTCTTCCAGGTACCTGGTGACACTCAATAATCTCCCTTGCAGCTTCTCTTTTTCTTCACAACCCCTTTCCAATTTGTAAGCACATCCTGCAGTTTCAGCCTTTAAATATATCCAGACTCAACCCTCATCTTACCACCCTGCAGCCCTCATCTGCATCAGCACTTCTCCCCTGAAATTCCAACAATAGTCTCTTAACTCCATTTTCCACCTCTAACTTCGATTCTTACATACCAGTTGGAATGGTTCTGTTAAAATGTAAGTCAGGGCTTCCCTGGTGGTCCAGTGGGTAAGGACACCGCCTTGCAGTGCAAGGGCGCCAGTTCGATCCCTGGCCTGGGAAGATCCCACGTGCCGTGGAGCGGCTGAACCAGTGAGTCCAACTACCAAGCCGGAGCTCTGGAGCGCATGCGCCCAGAGCCGGTACTCTGCGACAGCAGAGGCCACTGCGATGGGAGGCCCACACGGGCCAAAGATAGATAAATGAATGAACAATAGAAGCGGTCAAAAAAATAAATTAAGGGAAAAAAAAGTAAGTCAGATTATGTTACTTTGATACTCAAATACTTCTGATAGTTCACTTGGAGGAAAATCTAGATTCCCTTAGCATAGGGCCATGCAGCTCTGTGAGACTGAGGCCAGAGGAGAAGGCGACAGAGAACGAGGTGGTTGGATGTTATCATCGACTCAGTGGACAGGAGTTTGAGCCAGTGAAGTCACACCCAGAGGACAAACTGAAGGTTTTTTATAGGGGAAAGTAAACAAGGGTAGGGGGCAAGTCAAGGGGAACATGAAGTGGTTCATCAGGTTCCTCTGGACGTCATGGAAAAAACTTGTGACTAGGCTGATTTCTTCTGGTATTGTTCCTTATTGCCAGTTGCAGCACCTTCTGCTCCAGTAAACGGGCCGGTGGTTTTATGGCTTCTTTGTTCCTCTGGAGCCTGTTTCTCAGATGACTCTTCGTCAGCCCATTTATTTTTACCTGGTGGGCTGGGGGCTCTGGTTAGACATCTGATTGACATCTCATCTCAAAAGTGGCCAAAGTCTAACTTTGTCAGGACCTCCTCCATCAGCATGTATGCCTTGCTTCCATCTTGACTGTCTCAGTTAATGACAACTCCATTCTTCCAGGTACCTGGTGACACTCAATAATCTCCCTTGCAGCTTCTCTTTTTCTTCACAACCCCTTTCCAATTTGTAAGCACATCCTGCAGTTTCAGCCTTTAAATATATCCAGACTCAACCCTCATCTTACCACCCTGCAGCCCTCATCTGCATCAGCACTTCTCCCCTGAAATTCCAACAATAGTCTCTTAACTCCATTTTCCACCTCTAACTTCGATTCTTACATACCAGTTGGAATGGTTCTGTTAAAATGTAAGTCAGGGCTTCCCTGGTGGTCCAGTGGGTAAGGACACCGCCTTGCAGTGCAAGGGCGCCAGTTCGATCCCTGGCCTGGGAAGATCCCACGTGCCGTGGAGCGGCTGAACCAGTGAGTCCAACTACCAAGCCGGAGCTCTGGAGCGCATGCGCCCAGAGCCGGTACTCTGCGACAGCAGAGGCCACTGCGATGGGAGGCCCACACGGGCCAAAGATAGATAAATGAATGAACAATAGAAGCGGTCAAAAAAATAAATTAAGGGAAAAAAAAGTAAGTCAGATTATGTTACTTTGATACTCAAATACTTCTGATAGTTCACTTGGAGGAAAATCTAGATTCCCTTAGCATAGGGCCATGCAGCTCTGTGAGACTGAGGGCCAGAGGAGAAGGGGGCGACAGAGAACGAGGTGGTTGGATGTTATCATCGACTCAGTGGACAGGAGTTTGAGCAACCTCCAAGAGATCGTGAAGGGCAGAGAAGCCTGGCGTGCTGCAGGCCATGGGGTTGCAAAGAGTGGGACATGACTTAGGGACTGAACAACAATAACGTGTTATAGCTTTTTGCAGTAACATTTGCAGTCACAGAGGTCTGTTCTTACTGTTACTTCTGACCAGCGTGTGAAACTGGTGACTGTCATCTCTGAAACCATGGCCTGCCTATACCCAGGCTGGAAAGGCAGCTTGACCATGACTTTTAGGGGCAACTGAGCCCACCCTGTCAACCTTAGAGGTATCTCCTTTCCAGTAAGTCCTTTCTTGAATGAGTCCCCTGCCCGCTTCCTCTACCATCCCTTACCTGCTTCATTGGTAGAGTTTTGCTATTTTATGCTTTTTCTTCTTGTTAAGAGGATTCTGTCACATCTTGTTGGAATTTCTTTGTCACTGTTCTGTGATACCCATTGGGCTTGCTGCCTGCATTTTTTCCATTGTGAAATACTGGATTGTCCGTGAAAGAAGCAAACTATTGGAAAGTATAGTCATTCTTCTTATTACAGGGATGTGTGGGTGTGATACCTGTGCATGTGTGATTATCAGTAGGTTCCAGAGAAAAGAAGTCTTCTGTTAAATAGAATCAAGATAGAAGAATCATAATCCGTAACACATATTGTTGTATGTTTTTAATAATCCTTTATGAATTAGACCATACTTCTGCTTGGAGCCTTAAGGACTACTTATCCAGGGCTAAAGGCAGAAATGACTTGCCCCTTTGTTTTCACTGTGAATTGATTTTTTGTTGTTGTTTCTCCATCTATCAACAAAGTCTTTGTTTCCTGAGAAATCAGAGTTGATGCACAAAATTACCAGTGTTGAAGCAGAACCTCCAGGACTTCACTTCTCAAAGGCAAATACAAAGAGGCTTCAGCGGTCAAAAAAATAAATTAAGGGAAAAAAAAGTAAGTCAGATTATGTTACTTTGATACTCAAATACTTCTGATAGTTCACTTGGAGGAAAATCTAGATTCCCTTAGCATAGGGCCATGCAGCTCTGTGAGACTGAGGGCCAGAGGAGAAGGGGGCGACAGAGAACGAGGTGGTTGGATGTTATCATCGACTCAGTGGACAGGAGTTTGAGCAACCTCCAAGAGATCGTGAAGGGCAGAGAAGCCTGGCGTGCTGCAGGCCATGGGGTTGCAAAGAGTGGGACATGACTTAGGGACTGAACAACAATAACGTGTTATAGCTTTTTGCAGTAACATTTGCAGTCACAGAGGTCTGTTCTTACTGTTACTTCTGACCAGCGTGTGAAACTGGTGACTGTCATCTCTGAAACCATGGCCTGCCTATACCCAGGCTGGAAAGGCAGCTTGACCATGACTTTTAGGGGCAACTGAGCCCACCCTGTCAACCTTAGAGGTATCTCCTTTCCAGTAAGTCCTTTCTTGAATGAGTCCCCTGCCCGCTTCCCTCTACCATCCCTTACCTGCTTCATTGGTAGAGTTTTGCTATTTTATGCTTTTTCTTCTTGTTAAGAGGATTCTGTCACATCTTGTTGGAATTTCTTTGTCACTGTTCTGTGATACCCATTGGGCTTGCTGCCTGCATTTTTTCCATTGTGAAATACTGGATTGTCCGTGAAAGAAGCAAACTATTGGAAAGTATAGTCATTCTTCTTATTACAGGGATGTGTGGGTGTGATACCTGTGCATGTGTGATTATCAGTAGGTTCCAGAGAAAAGAAGTCTTCTGTTAAATAGAATCAAGATAGAAGAATCATAATCCGTAACACATATTGTTGTATGTTTTTAATAATCCTTTATGAATTAGACCATACTTCTGCTTGGAGCCTTAAGGACTACTTATCCAGGGCTAAAGGCAGAAATGACTTGCCCCTTTGTTTTCACTGTGAATTGATTTTTTGTTGTTGTTTCTCCATCTATCAACAAAGTCTTTGTTTCCTGAGAAATCAGAGTTGATGCACAAAATTACCAGTGTTGAAGCAGAACCTCCAGGACTTCACTTCTCACAGGCATACAAAGAGGCTATTCAGCCAGGGTGTGTTATGGATTTGCTGACTAGGATTAAGCACAAGGTATGGAAGAAAGAGGCTCTGTTTGTAAGAGGCATTGTTAGAGACCTGCAAATCTCCATACATGATCAGTCTATGACTGGGTAGGAAGTAACTAGTTCAGCCACTGCCTGGAACACAGCAGCTCAACAGACAGTCCTGGAAAACAGCTCCCAGAGACGCAACAAGAGCCCTGGTACAAATGAATGTGACTCCTTCACTGCTATGGGCACATCACTGTCATGTGTGGCACTGAAAGCCAGAGGGAAACCATCTACTGAAGTATGTGACCCTGGGATCTCTGCATGGACAGCTCTGAACCATTCAGCCAATTCTCTCTTAAATTTCAAATGGGATTTTAAAGGTGTCGACTGAAAAAAGATGAACAACTTGAGAATTGTGGGTTGTTTCATTTGGGCAATAATTAGGACTTCAGCCCGGGAGGCAGCACCCCAGATAGCTCTGAGAGACTGCTCCAAAGAGGCAGGGGAGGAAAGCCAATATAAGGATTTCGGTGTGGGGATAGTTCAAAGGCCATCAAACAAAGGGTTTCCAAGGGGTTTTATTTTACAAATGGTTTGGGTCTGTCAGGAGGATGTGATGTCTTCATGAAGGAATTCAGCATTTTTCTAGGTATGAGGAGACGCAAGGATTGAGATAATAAAAGCTGTTCCTAAAAGCCATTTACCTATCTAAAGACCTGCTCCACCGGATTGCCAGGAACACAGAGTGCCTTGCCCCCTGATTTCCTTCAGGAGGTGTTGAAAGTCAGCATCTCCTGACACTGTGTTCAATCTCTGCAGAGGCAGATGGCAAACGCCCTTGTTGTCCATTCATTGGCAATCAAATTGATAAGAGCCAATTTATAGTTGACAAACGGTTGATGATAAAATGAGTCCTTTCTGTGTACTGTGATGTGACTGACTCTGTGTGTGCACTGGTGTGTAAACTTTAAGCACTTACTACTGAATTAGAAGTTTCTTTTTTTATTATTACCAAATAATTTTATTTCTTTATTTTTGGCTGTACGGGGTCTTTGTTGCTGCAAAAGTTTTTCTTTAACTATGGAGAGTGGGGAATGCTCTCTAGTTGTGGTGCACAGGCTTCTCGTTGCAGTGGCTTCTCTTGTTGTGGAGCACAGGCTGTAGAGCTTGTGGGCTTCAGTAGTTGTGGACGTGGGCTCTTGAGCACAGTCTCAGTAGTTGTGGTGCATGAGCTTAGTTGCTCTGGGGATGTGGGATTTTCCTGGATCAGGATGGAACCCGTGTCTCCTGCATTGGCAGGCAGATTCTTTATCACTGAGTGACTGGGGAAGCCTAGAAGCCCACGTTACAATTTCGCTGTTAAATTTCAAATGGGATTTTAAAGGTGTCGACTGAAAAAAGATGAACAACTTGAGAATTGTGGGTTGTTTCATTTGGGCAATAATTAGGACTTCAGCCCGGGAGGCAGCACCCCAGATAGCTCTGAGAGACTGCTCCAAAGAGGCAGGGGAGGAAAGCCAATATAAGGATTTCGGTGTGGGGATAGTTCAAAGGCCATCAAACAAAGGGTTTCCAAGGGGTTTTATTTTACAAATGGTTTGGGTCTGTCAGGAGGATGTGATGTCTTCATGAAGGAATTCAGCATTTTTCTAGGTATGAGGAGACGCAAGGATTGAGATAATAAAAGCTGTTCCTAAAAGCCATTTACCTATCTAAAGACCTGCTCCACCGGATTGCCAGGAACACAGAGTGCCTTGCCCCCTGATTTCCTTCAGGAGGTGTTGAAAGTCAGCATCTCCTGACACTGTGTTCAATCTCTGCAGAGGCAGATGGCAAACGCCCTTGTTGTCCATTCATTGGCAATCAAATTGATAAGAGCCAATTTATAGTTGACAAACGGTTGATGATAAAATGAGTCCTTTCTGTGTACTGTGATGTGACTGACTCTGTGTGTGCACTGGTGTGTAAACTTTAAGCACTTACTACTGAATTAGAAGTTTCTTTTTTTATTATTACCAAATAATTTTATTTCTTTATTTTTGGCTGTACGGGGTCTTTGTTGCTGCAAAAGTTTTTCTTTAACTATGGAGAGTGGGGAATGCTCTCTAGTTGTGGTGCACAGGCTTCTCGTTGCAGTGGCTTCTCTTGTTGTGGAGCACAGGCTGTAGAGCTTGTGGGCTTCAGTAGTTGTGGACGTGGGCTCTTGAGCACAGTCTCAGTAGTTGTGGTGCATGAGCTTAGTTGCTCTGGGGATGTGGGATTTTCCTGGATCAGGATGGAACCCGTGTCTCCTGCATTGGCAGGCAGATTCTTTATCACTGAGTGACTGGGGAAGCCTAGAAGCCCACGTTACAATTTCTCGCTGTTACTAAAATCATGGAGAAAGGCTTGGAAAAACAGAGCAGAAGCTGTTGAGGGTTTTTCAACTCAGCAAAAATCTGTTTTTTCTCCATGCTCCCCTCCTTTCCTTCCTTCTTTCCATCCCTCCTCCCTTCTTTCCTCTCTGTCCCCAGAGCACTTACACTTTGGTGAGTTCACATTCTGTCTCTATTTATTTGATGTAAGACTTTGGACCTGAACTTCATTATCCCAGTGGGGATAATGCTTCTTATTTCATAGAGTTGTCATGGTGATTAAAATGAGATAATATGATAACCTGGTCACGAGGCACAGACACACTCACTCTCTTGCTTCTTCTGACACGACTGCAGATCTGTCTTTTGTCCCCATCCCACGCTGTCCAGATTTCTACTTTGCCTGCCTTTCTTGGGCTCTCTCTGCCTGGGTTTCTGATTGTCGCTTTATTTGCCTGTATCTCTTTCTGTGTGTCTCAGCACTGATGTCTCTGTGTGCAGCTGTGTATCTGTGTATTTGCCTCTTTCTGTCTTCCAGTACATCTGTATCTAGTTCATATATATATATTTTTGTTTGTTTGTTTTTCTTTTTTATTTTTTTGACTTTGTGTGTGTGTGGACATGTGTATGTGTGAGAGAGAAAATATCGCTCTGTGTGGATGCATCTTTGTCCCTCTCACTCTGTGTGTGTTTTGGATCTCTGTGGTGTGTGACGGTGTCTCACTTTGCGTCCCTGTGTGTGTGTGTGTGTGTGTGTGTGTCTTCAACTGTCTTGGTGGCTCTGTGTTTCTCTCACATGCAGGTGGATCTCTGTCTCTGCCTATGTCACTGTGTCTATGGTTCTATGCGTCTACTTCATGCTGTCTCTTTTTTTTTTCATAATGTCTTTCTCTCTTCTCTCTCTCTCTCTCTCTTACTTTCACTCTGTCTTTCCTTATTTCTGTCTCTTTGTGTGTCTGTTTCTTAGCCTCTGGCACTGGTGTCTTTCTCTTGTATATGTACATATGCCAGTGCTACGTGTTCCTTTGTTCATTTGATTGAATTCATACATGCTGCCCTCATTCTGTTCCCAACACAGCTTAGATATCCAGTGACATTTAAGTAGTAACCTCATAACTCAAGAAGTGAAGAGAACTGGAATTTGTTCTAAAGAAGATTTTAGGAAACTTACAAACAAAGAGGGGATTCTTTAAATTATAGATGGGCATTAGGAAGATTGGAACTTCCCAGGTGGCACCAGTGGTAAAGAATCCACCTGCCAATGCAGGAGACATAAGAGATATGAGTTCAATGCCTGGGTTGGGAAGATCATCTGGAGGAGGGCATGGCAACCCACGCTAGTATTCTTCCCTGCAGAATCCCAAAGACAAGCGAGCTGGACAGGCTACAGTCCATGGGGTCTCAAAAAGAGTTGACCACAACTGAAGTGAATTACCACGCACACATTAGGAAGATTTGGTGGCATTTTAGGCAATTTACCACTAATTTCATAAATCACCTTCAAAAAGGACACATATAAGATGAAGTGTAATTCACAACCTCAGTCCCTTCTCTCAATTTCCATATAATCCAGGACTATGCTTAGAGGCTTCCTTCACCAAACTTGATAATTTTTATCTTCCACACATTTATTTTTTCTGCTAACCATTCTATTCCATTTCCCTGACCATAACCTGGGTTCCTTCTTTTATAATCCTTTATCGGGATGATGTAAACTGCTAAACCTGTACTCCTGCCAAACACAGACCATCATGCCAGTGGTGCCAGGTTCAGTCAGTTCAGTTGCTCAGTCATGTTCAACCCTTTGTGACCCCACGGACTGCAGCATGCCAAACTTCCTTGTCCTTCACCATCTCCCGGAGCTTGCTCAGACTCATGCCCATTGAATCAGTGATGTCATCCAACAGTCTCATCCTCTGTTGTCTCCTTCTCCTCCTGCCTTCAATCTTTGCCAGCATAAGGTCGTTTCCAATGAGTCAGCTCTTTGCATCTGATGGCCAAAGTATTGAAGCTTCAGCTTCAGCATCAGTCCTTTCAATGAATATTCAGGGTTAATTTCCTTTAGGATTGACTGATTTGATTTTCTTGCAGTTCAAGGGACTCTCAGGAGATTCTCTTCTCCAACACCACAGTTCAAAGGCATCAGTTCTTTGGTGCTCAGGCTTCTTTATGGTCCAACTCTCATATCCACATATGACGACTGGGAAAAACATAGCTTTGACTTTTTTTTTCTTTTTTGACCTTTATCAGCAAAGTTATGTCTCTACTTTTTAATATGCTGTCTAGGTATGTGTCATAGTGTTTCTTCCAGGGAGTAAGCGTCTTTGAATTTCATGGCTGCAGTCACCAGCCACAGTGATTTTGGAGCCCAAGAAAGTAAAGTCTGTCACAGTTTCCATTGTTTGCCCATCAATTTGCCATGAAGTGATAGGACCTAATGCCATGATCTTGGTTTTTTGAATGTTGAGCTTTAGGCCAGCTTTTTCACTCTCCTCTTTCAACTTCATCAAGAGGTTCTTTCTACTTCATTATCTGCCATAAGGGTGGTCTCATCTGCATACCTGGGGTTATTGATATTTCTCCTGGCAATCTTGATCCCATCTTATGCTTCATGCAGACCTGCATTTCACATGATCTACTCACCATATAAATTAAGTAAGCAGAGTGACAGTATATAGCCTTCACGTACTCCTTTCCCAATCTGAAACCAGTCAGTTGTTCTATGTCTGGTTCTAGCTGTTGCTTCTTGCCCTGCATACAGGTTTTGCAGAAGGAAGGCAGGGTGGTCTGGTATTCTCATGTCTTTAAGAATTTTCCACAGTTTGTTGTGATCCACAGTCAAAGGCTTTAGCATAGTCAATGAAGCAGAAGTAGATGTTTTTCTGGAATTCCCTTGCTTTTTCTATGTTTCAACAGATATTGGCAATTTGATTGCTGGTTCCTCTGCCTTTTCTAAATCCAGCTCGTATATCTGAAGGTTCTTGGTTCACATACTGTTGAAGCCTAGCTTGGAGGATTTTAAGGATTACTTTGCTAGTGTGTGAAATGAGTGCAATATTGTGGTAGTCTGAACATTCTTTGGCATTGCCCTCCTTTGAGATTGGAATGAACACTGACATTTTTCAGTTCTGTAACCACGGCTGAGTTTTCCAAATTTGTTGGCAATTAAGTGTAACACTTTTTAACAGCATCATCTTTCAATATTTGTAATAGGTTAGCTGAATTCTAACACATCCATTAACTTTGTTCATGGTGATGCTTTCTAAAGCCCACTTGACTTTGTATTCTAAGATGTCTGGCTCTAGGTGACTGATCACACCATCATGGTCATCTGGCTCATTAAGATTTTTTTCATTTAATTCTTCTGTGTGTTCTTTCCACCTCTTCTTAATATCTTCTGTTTCCGTTAGGTCATACTGTTTCTATCCTTCATTGTGCTCATCCTTGCATGAAATGTTCCCTTGGTATTTCTAATTTTCATGTAGAGATCTCTAGTCTTTCTCATTCTATTGTTTGCCTCTATTATTTTGCATTATTCACTTAGGAAGGCTTTTTTAAACTTTTATCTCTCCTTGCTATACTTGGGATCTCTGCATTCAGATGGATATATCTTTTCTTTTTTCCTTTGCTTTTTGCTTTGCTTTTCCTTTGCTTTTCTCAGCTATTTCTAAGGCCTCCTCTGACAACCACTTTGCCTTTTTACATTTCTTTTTCTTAGGGATGGTTTTGATCACTTCCTCCTGTACAATGCTACAAACCTTTGTCCATAGTTTGTCAGGCACTCTATCAGATACAATGCCTTAAATATACTTCTCACTTTCACCATACAATCATAAGATATTTGATTCAGGTCATACCTCAATGTCCTAGTGGTTTTCCCCACTTTCTTCAGTTTAAGTCTGAATTTTGCAATAAGGAGTTCATGATCTGAGCCACAGTCAACTCCAGGTCCTGTTTTGGCTGACTGTGTAGGGCTTCTCCAACTTTGACTGCAAAGAATATAATCAGTCTGATTTTGGTATTGACTATTTGATGATGTCCATGTGTAGAGTTGTCTCTTATGTTGTTGGGAGAGGGCATTTGCTATGACCAATGCATTCTCTTGGCAAAATCTAATAGCCTTTGCCCTGCTTCATTTTGCACTCTAAGGCCAAACTTGCCTGTTACTTCAGATATCTCTTGGCTTCCTACTTTTGCACTCCTATCCCCAGTGATAAAAGGGACATCTTTTTTGGTGCCAAATTACTGTTTTTATTACCTCAGCCCTTTCTTAATACCTTCTCTTGTCTTTCATTCATCTTCCAGGGTCACCAGAGAGCTTCCCTATATCACAGGCTGTGTAGGACTTTTTAAAAAGGCCGATCCAAGCAACCTTTTTCCCACCTACCAAAATGCTTGTACATAAGCAATTCTTAACCTGCTCTACAAATAAAACCAACTCCCCTCCATTTCCATTGAGATAAAGCCCTTCTTAAGAAGAAAATATAGAATGAAATTACATGGGAATTTGAGTGAAGGAGCTTAATGAACCAATTTGCAGCATCCGGCATTGTCCAGTTTACCAGGTGTTGCTTACCATGTGTTAATAGTAAGAACGTGTTGCTTTTTTAGTCTGTTTATAATTTAGGGCAGAGATCAACCAGCTTTTTCCATAAGCACCAGATCAGTAAATATTTCAGGCTTTGTCAATCATACTGTCTGTTACAAATACTTAGTTCTGCCTCTGAATTACAAAAGCAGGGTCAGTTCAGTTCAGTCACTCAGTCATGTCTGACTCTTTGTGACCCCATGGACTGTAGCACACCCAGCCTCCCTGTCTTTCAGCATCTTCTGAGCTTGCTCAATCTCATGTCCATTGACTCAGTGATGTCATCCAACCATCTCATCCTCTATTATCCCTTTCTCCATTTGTCTTCTGTTTTTCCAGACATCAGGGTCTTTACCAGTGAGTCAACTCTTCACATCAGGTGGCCAAAGTACTGGAGCTTCAGCTTCAGTATCAATCCTTCCAATGAATATTCAGGGTTTATTTACTTTAGGACTGACTAGTTTGATCTCCTTGAAGTTCAAGGGATTCTCAAGAGTCTTCAACAACACCACAGTTCAAAGGCATCAATTTTTCAGTGTTCAGCCTTCTTTATAATTCAGTTCTCACATCCATACATGACTACTGGAGAAACTATAGCTTTGTATGGACTTTATCAGTCTAATAGCCTTTGCCCTGCTTCATTTTGCACTCTAAGGCCAAACTTGCCTGTTACTTCAGATATCTCTTGGCTTCCTACTTTTGCACTCCTATCCCCAGTGATAAAAGGGACATCTTTTTTGGTGCCAAATTACTGTTTTTATTACCTCAGCCCTTTCTTAATACCTTCTCTTGTCTTTCATTCATCTTCCAGGGTCACCAGAGAGCTTCCCTATATCACAGGCTGTGTAGGACTTTTTAAAAAGGCCGATCCAAGCAACCTTTTTCCCACCTACCAAAATGCTTGTACATAAGCAATTCTTAACCTGCTCTACAAATAAAACCAACTCCCCTCCATTTCCATTGAGATAAAGCCCTTCTTAAGAAGAAAATATAGAATGAAATTACATGGGAATTTGAGTGAAGGAGCTTAATGAACCAATTTGCAGCATCCGGCATTGTCCAGTTTACCAGGTGTTGCTTACCATGTGTTAATAGTAAGAACGTGTTGCTTTTTTTAGTCTGTTTATAATTTAGGGCAGAGATCAACCAGCTTTTTCCATAAGCACCAGATCAGTAAATATTTCAGGCTTTGTCAATCATACTGTCTGTTACAAATACTTAGTTCTGCCTCTGAATTACAAAAGCAGGGTCAGTTCAGTTCAGTCACTCAGTCATGTCTGACTCTTTGTGACCCCATGGACTGTAGCACACCCAGCCTCCCTGTCTTTCAGCATCTTCTGAGCTTGCTCAATCTCATGTCCATTGACTCAGTGATGTCATCCAACCATCTCATCCTCTATTATCCCTTTCTCCATTTGTCTTCTGTTTTTCCAGACATCAGGGTCTTTACCAGTGAGTCAACTCTTCACATCAGGTGGCCAAAGTACTGGAGCTTCAGCTTCAGTATCAATCCTTCCAATGAATATTCAGGGTTTATTTACTTTAGGACTGACTAGTTTGATCTCCTTGAAGTTCAAGGGATTCTCAAGAGTCTTCAACAACACCACAGTTCAAAGGCATCAATTTTTCAGTGTTCAGCCTTCTTTATAATTCAGTTCTCACATCCATACATGACTACTGGAGAAACTATAGCTTTGTATGGACTTTTATCAGTAGAGTGAAGTCTCTGCTTTTGAATACACTGTCGAGGTTTGTCATAATTTCCTTCCAAGGATCAAACGTCTTTAAATTCCATGGCTACAATCACCATCTGCAGTGATTTTAGACCCCAAGAAAATAAAGTTTGTTGCTGTTTGCATTGTTTTTCAATCTATTTGTCATGAAGTGACAAGACCATATGCCATGATTTTGTTTTTTGAATGAATATGATATCAGATTGATTATATTCTTTGCAGTCAAAGTTGGAGAAGCTTTATGTAGTCAGCCAAAACAAGACCTTGAACTGACTATGGCTCAGATCATGAACTCCTTATTGCAAAATTCAGACTTAAACTGAAGAAAGTGGGGAAAATCACTAGGGCATTGACGTATGACCTGAATCAAGTATCTTGCCATTATAGTGGAAGTGACATATCCCTTATATAGTGGAAGTGACAAATAGAGTCAAAGGTTTAGATCTGACAGAGTACCTGAAGAGCTATGGAAGAATGTTTGTAACACTATACAGGAGGCAGTGATCAAAACCATCCCCAAGAAAAAGAAGTGCAAGAAATCAAAACGGTTGTCTGAAGAGGCCTTGCAGATAGCTCAGAAAGGAAACGATGTGAAAGGCGGTGCAGAATTCCCAAGAATAGCAGTGAGAGATAAGAAGGTCTTCTTAAGTGAGCAATGCAAAGAAATTGAGGAAAACAATAGAGTGGGAAAGACTGAAGGAAAACAATAGAGATAGACACAATCTTCTGAGCTTGCTCAATCTCATGTCCATTGACTCAGTGATGTCATCCAACCATCTCATCCTCTATTATCCCTTTCTCCATTTGTCTTCTGTTTTTCCAGACATCAGGGTCTTTACCAGTGAGTCAACTCTTCACATCAGGTGGCCAAAGTACTGGAGCTTCAGCTTCAGTATCAATCCTTCCAATGAATATTCAGGGTTTATTTACTTTAGGACTGACTAGTTTGATCTCCTTGAAGTTCAAGGGATTCTCAAGAGTCTTCAACAACACCACAGTTCAAAGGCATCAATTTTTCAGTGTTCAGCCTTCTTTATAATTCAGTTCTCACATCCATACATGACTACTGGAGAAACTATAGCTTTGTATGGACTTTTATCAGTAGAGTGAAGTCTCTGCTTTTGAATACACTGTCGAGGTTTGTCATAATTTCCTTCCAAGGATCAAACGTCTTTAAATTCCATGGCTACAATCACCATCTGCAGTGATTTTAGACCCCAAGAAAATAAAGTTTGTTGCTGTTTGCATTGTTTTTCAATCTATTTGTCATGAAGTGACAAGACCATATGCCATGATTTTGTTTTTTGAATGAATATGATATCAGATTGATTATATTCTTTGCAGTCAAAGTTGGAGAAGCTTTATGTAGTCAGCCAAAACAAGACCTTGAACTGACTATGGCTCAGATCATGAACTCCTTATTGCAAAATTCAGACTTAAACTGAAGAAAGTGGGGAAAATCACTAGGGCATTGACGTATGACCTGAATCAAGTATCTTGCCATTATAGTGGAAGTGACATATCCCTTATATAGTGGAAGTGACAAATAGAGTCAAAGGTTTAGATCTGACAGAGTACCTGAAGAGCTATGGAAGAATGTTTGTAACACTATACAGGAGGCAGTGATCAAAACCATCCCCAAGAAAAAGAAGTGCAAGAAATCAAAACGGTTGTCTGAAGAGGCCTTGCAGATAGCTCAGAAAGGAAACGATGTGAAAGGCGGTGCAGAATTCCCAAGAATAGCAGTGAGAGATAAGAAGGTCTTCTTAAGTGAGCAATGCAAAGAAATTGAGGAAAACAATAGAGTGGGAAAGACTAGAGATCTCTACATGAAAATTAGAAATACCAAGGGAACATTTCATGCAAAGATAGACACAATAAAGGAGAGAAACAGTATAGACCTAACAAAAGCAGAAGATATTAAGAAGAGGTGGAAAGAATACACAGGAGAATTATATGAAAAAGATCTTAATGAGTCAGGTGACCATGATGGTGTGATCAGTCACCTAGAGCCAGACATCTTAGAATACGAAGTCAAGTGGGCCCTAGAAATCATCACCATGAACAAAGCTAATGGATGTGTTAGAATTCAGCTAACCTATTACAAATATTAAAAGATGATGCTGTTGAAGTGCTACACTCAATATGCCAGCAAATCTGGAAGACTCAGCAGTGGCCTCAAGACTGGAAAAGGTCCATTTTCTTACCATTACTAAGGCAGGGCCGTGCCAAAGAATGTTCAAACTACCACAACATTGCACTCATTTCACATGCTAGCAAAGTAATAGGCTTCAACAGTATGTGAACCAAGAACTTTCAGATGTAAGAGCTGGACTTAGAAAAGGCAGAGGAACCAGAAATCAAATTGCCAACATCTGTTGAATCGTAGACAAAGCAAGGGAATTCCAGAAAAATATCTACTTCTGCTTCATTTACTATGCTAAAGCCTTTGTGTAGATCACAACAAACTGTGGAAAATACTCAAAGAAATTGGAATACCAGACCACCCTGCCTTCCTCCTGCAAAACCTGTATGCAGGACAAGAGGCAACAGTTAGAACCAGACATGGAACAACTGACTGGTTTCAGATTGGGAAAGGAGTACGTGAAGGCTGTATACTGTCACCCTGCTTACTTAACTTATATGGAGAATAGATCATGTGAAATTCAGGTCTGGATGAAACAGAAGCTGGTATCAAGACTGGTGGGAGAAATATCAATAACCCGAGGTATGCAGATGAGATGACCCTTATGACCAAAAGTGCAGAGGAACTGAAGAGCCTCTTGATGAAGTTGAAAGAGGAGAGTGAAAAAGCTGGCCTGAAACTCCACATTCAGAAAACAAAAGCAGGGTAGACAATTCCTCTAAGTCCGTATGAATTTGTCCCAATAAAACTTTATTTACTAAAAGAGGAAGTTGGTTGGATTTAGCCCCTGGTCACCCTTGATAGCATTTATGATAACATCTTACTGGGTGCTATCTATCTTTTAAGTAAACTTTCTACTCCTGTTGTAAACTAGTTTTTTTTTTTTAAAAAAAAAACTTCCCTCCTCCCCCTACCTCTCCATATATGTGTACATACATGATTTTGTGTGTGTGTGTGTGTGTGTGTGTGTGTGTGTTATGTGTGTATGCCACATGTAACTATCTGTTTTTGTCCTGCTCCAGAGCTTCATATATTTTTGTATTATTAGTACAAATAAATGAGTCATAGTATTTTTATTTATGTATTTCCCTGCTTGTGATTTAAATCAGATAAACAAATATCTGAATGATGTCATTGAAACTTTAGATTATATCTCCATAAACTGTAAGATAACTGTAATTTGCATTCCTTGTATCAGTTATGTCAGTTGTATTCTGCTCTTTTAGGGGTATGTGAATTCCAACAACAGAAGTAATACACATTCATTTTTTTCCCAAAACACTAAATAATGAATCTGTTGATCTTTTTTTCATAACCCTCAAAGCATGATCTTCTGAATTTTCTTTTAAAGAGAAAAGAAAATAGAATAAATATTTAAATACTTTAAATAAATATATATTTTAAGAGTTAAATACATGAATTTGATGTTTCTAGACAAAAACCTTATCCTAGGTTTGGTGATTTTGTTTTCTATGTCAGTCGAATGACTCTGGATGAATGTTTTTATTTATTCGTAGTAAGCTTGTATAGCTGTAGTCCACACAGGTTAAAATCTGTGGAATTGGGTCCATAAGCTACCTTTTACCAGTTTTCTAGAGTGTGCCAGTTCATTTTATAAATAATGATACTGGCTAAAACTCATCTCTTACCCTAAAAGCAACCAGCAGTCATGCTGTACAAAAGATCGTTCTCTGTTAAAGAGAAATAAATCCTGATATTTGCAGCACTACTGTTTTATATAGGAAGATGGCAGTGGAAGATCCTCGAGCTTATTCCATGCCAGGTGGGCAGTATTGGACATGCCCACGGAAAGGAGGAACAATACAGAATTGCTCCTGGTTGTCGCTGGTGACAGAGAAGAATCCTCTGTCTCAGAAGAACCTACTCTGATTGAGTGAGGTTTTTTGTCTATTTGTTGTTTTTTTTTCTCTATCCGTGGAATATTTGCTTGAAACCCTCAAGAGTTTAAGGGCCTAGGGGGAACTCAGGATGTCAGATTCTGATGCATCCATAATCTTGGCTCTTATTTTATTAATTTAATTTTTATTTTGTTAAATTAGTAGTTTTACAATTTAAAAGCATTAAATAGTACTGCTCCAGAGCTTCATATATTTTGTATTATTAGTACAAATAAATGAGTCATAGTATTTTTATTTATGTATTTCCCTGCTTGTGATTTAAATCAGATAAACAAATATCTGAATGATGTCATTGAAACTTTAGATTATATCTCCATAAACTGTAAGATAACTGTAATTTGCATTCCTTGTATCAGTTATGTCAGTTGTATTCTGCTCTTTTAGGGGTATGTGAATTCCAACAACAGAAGTAATACACATTCATTTTTTTCCCAAAACACTAAATAATGAATCTGTTGATCTTTTTTTCATAACCCTCAAAGCATGATCTTCTGAATTTTCTTTTAAAGAGAAAAGAAAATAGAATAAATATTTAAATACTTTAAATAAATATATATTTTAAGAGTTAAATACATGAATTTGATGTTTCTAGACAAAAACCTTATCCTAGGTTTGGTGATTTTGTTTTCTATGTCAGTCGAATGACTCTGGATGAATGTTTTTATTTATTCGTAGTAAGCTTGTATAGCTGTAGTCCACACAGGTTAAAATCTGTGGAATTGGGTCCATAAGCTACCTTTTACCAGTTTTCTAGAGTGTGCCAGTTCATTTTATAAATAATGATACTGGCTAAAACTCATCTCTTACCCTAAAAGCAACCAGCAGTCATGCTGTACAAAAGATCGTTCTCTGTTAAAGAGAAATAAATCCTGATATTTGCAGCACTACTGTTTTATATAGGAAGATGGCAGTGGAAGATCCTCGAGCTTATTCCATGCCAGGTGGGCAGTATTGGACATGCCCACGGAAAGGAGGAACAATACAGAATTGCTCCTGGTTGTCGCTGGTGACAGAGAAGAATCCTCTGTCTCAGAAGAACCTACTCTGATTGAGTGAGGTTTTTTGTCTATTTGTTGTTTTTTTTTCTCTATCCGTGGAATATTTGCTTGAAACCCTCAAGAGTTTAAGGGCCTAAGGGGAAATCAGGATGTCAGATTCTGATGCATCCATAATCTTGGCTCTTATTTTATTAATTTAATTTTTATTTTGTTAAATTAGTAGTTTTACAATTTAAAAAGCATTAAATAGTACTCTCAAGAGAAACAGTACCCACTATTATCAATACTTGATTTCTATAGGTAAACATATTTTATTATTTTAAAATACGTTGGTTGTTACTTACTTCTGTATTTCTTTTTTAGTAAATAATTTTATTTATTTATTTATTTTTGACAATTATGGGTCTCCATTGCTGCCTGGGCTTTTCTTCAGTTGTGGCAGGAAGGGGCTAGTTGCAGTGCACAGGCTTCTCATTGCAGTGACTTGTTTTGTTGCAGAGCATGGACTCTTAAGGCACACAGGCTTCAGTAGTTGCAGCACGTGGGCTCATTAGCTGTGGCACCTAGGCTTTAGAGCACAGGCTCAGTAGTTGTGGTATATGGGCTCAGTTGCTCTGCAGCATGTCAGATCTTCCTTGATTAGGGATCAAACCCATGTCTCCTGCAGTGGCAAGAGGACTCTTTACCACTGAGCTGCCAGGGAAGCCCCTTCTTCCATATGTCTTCATAAAACATGTATATTATTATTTCCTGATTTGTCAGTTTTAGTTTTCATCTACCTGATTTTCTAGTCATATGCTGCTGCTTAGTCACTTCAGTCATGTTTGCCTCTGTGTGACCCCAAGGACCAGCCTGCAAGGCTCTCCTGACCGTGGAGTTCTCCAGGCAAGAATACCAGAGTGGATTTCCATTCCCTCATCCAAGGAGATCTTCCCAACCGAGGCATGGAACCCGGGTCTCCTGCATTGAAGGCAGATTCTCTACCACTGAGCCATCAAGGAAGCCCCATATATCTGTCTATCTATCTATCTATAGATATATGTGAGACCCCATGGACTGTAGCTCACCAGGCTTCTCTGTCCATGGAATTTTCCAGGCAAGAATACTGGAGTGGTTGCAGTTTCCTTCTACTTCTAGTCACATATTCACACACATATGTTTCTTCTCCCTCCATGGCACCAATACGATTATGTTGATGTTTTAAAATATATTGTTTTAAATTAATTATGATTTGTTCATTTCATCTTTAAAAAGCATATATATTTTATTCATAGCTAATGCAGAATGTAATTAAAATATAATAATAATTTTAAACTTTTTATTCTTGATAATAACTAACTTTTAAACTTTTGCTTTCCCAATGCCTGTCACTAATTTGTTTCAAAACTTTCCATCATAGCTGAAATTTCTGAATATAATTTAATAACACTTCAAAAATTTTTATCAGTTTTATTTATTTTCTTCTTGAAGACATTCCCCTGGATGTCATAAAAAAAATCAGGCATTGTTCTACCGGATGGAAACAATATTCTGGTATCTATCTCTGTAGATTGCTTTGGCTCTGAGTTCTCACCATTTAGTATTCAGGCTTGCATTGAACCTACTGTTTACAGTAGATTCCTGCACCTGAAATGGTGTCTGGTTTGGCTTCTTCAGAGAGTACGTCTCCAGTGGTTGACTGGTGTGTGGAGGGCAGACTCTTAGATGCATTGTCTGTATTATGGTGATTAGGGGTACAGCTGCGTCTTAAATAAATTTCCAACCAAGCCTTCTGCCTTCTTCATTTTTTTTTTCTGATGCTTTCTTGACACATTCTGGAGTGTGTACCATGTTCCCAACCGCAGACTTAGAGTCCAGAATTATCCACTCTGCTTAGTTACCTGCCTCTTAGCTCTTCGCCTGTCTGGTTGAGAAATTACCTTTCCCATTCTCTCTGTTCTTGAAAGTTACCAATGAAAATGTCCTTTAATACTGAGAAGGAACTGTGATAAAGGATATATTCATTGGACTATTTTTAACTGTGTCAGAGACGTTGATTTCTCTATTATTGTAGCTGCCTTATTATTATTTCCTATTATTTTATATTACTTTTGTAAGGATGGTGGTACGTCAGAAGGATATTGCTGCAATGAACATGGGGTGCAGTATCTTTCCAAATTCAAACTTTTGTTTTCTTCAAATAAATACCCAGGAGTGGAATTGTTTAGATCATGTGGTAGTTCTGTTTTTAAATTTTTGAGGCACCTCAATTCTGGTAAGGAAGAAAATCTGTTTCAGAGAAAGTAAGACTCCAGCATTTCAAATTTAAGAAGAGATTTTGCTAGATATGGGGAAATAAAAGTTGTATTACTCTGGGCCAGTGTCCACTAACTATTAGACACAGTTCTTCAATGGACTTACCTGACTTCTTTTTAACTTTTTTTAAGTATTTCACACATCCAGCTTACTTCTGGATGGCTGCCATTTAAGTAATAGCAAAGAAAGAAAAAAACTTGGGAGTAGGAATTAACAAATTAGAGTAAAATCTTTTCTTTTAACAGAGGGAAGGTGAGAAGAACCATCAGGTGCGTTTGGCAATTGGAAATGGTGCACGCAGTGACGTATGGAGAGAATTTTTAGACAGATTTGGAAATATTAAGATGTGTGAGCTTTATGGAGCTACTGAAGGAAACATTTGTTTCATGAATCACACTGGGAAAATTGGATCAGTTGGGAGAGCGAGTTTCTTTCACAGAGTAAGTACAATATTTTCTTTACAAAAAAAATGTCTTGAGGTCTGCTAATCTTTCCTCCAGACTTTGTACTATAAATTATAGTAAATATTATCACTTCTTTAAAAATTTCAGGATAACATAGTGTCCTCCAGATGAACTGTGGTGCTGCAGACTATGGAAACCTCACTTGTCTCCCATTTCCCCCTAAATAAATTTCCAACCAAGCCTTCTGCCTTCTTCATTTTTTTTTTCTGATGCTTTCTTGACACATTCTGGAGTGTGTACCATGTTCCCAACCGCAGACTTAGAGTCCAGAATTATCCACTCTGCTTAGTTACCTGCCTCTTAGCTCTTCGCCTGTCTGGTTGAGAAATTACCTTTCCCATTCTCTCTGTTCTTGAAAGTTACCAATGAAAATGTCCTTTAATACTGAGAAGGAACTGTGATAAAGGATATATTCATTGGACTATTTTTAACTGTGTCAGAGACGTTGATTTCTCTATTATTGTAGCTGCCTTATTATTATTTCCTATTATTTTATATTACTTTTGTAAGGATGGTGGTACGTCAGAAGGATATTGCTGCAATGAACATGGGGTGCAGTATCTTTCCAAATTCAAACTTTTGTTTTCTTCAAATAAATACCCAGGAGTGGAATTGTTTAGATCATGTGGTAGTTCTGTTTTTAAATTTTTGAGGCACCTCAATTCTGGTAAGGAAGAAAATCTGTTTCAGAGAAAGTAAGACTCCAGCATTTCAAATTTAAGAAGAGATTTTGCTAGATATGGGGAAATAAAAGTTGTATTACTCTGGGCCAGTGTCCACTAACTATTAGACACAGTTCTTCAATGGACTTACCTGACTTCTTTTTAACTTTTTTTAAGTATTTCACACATCCAGCTTACTTCTGGATGGCTGCCATTTAAGTAATAGCAAAGAAAGAAAAAAACTTGGGAGTAGGAATTAACAAATTAGAGTAAAATCTTTTCTTTTAACAGAGGGAAGGTGAGAAGAACCATCAGGTGCGTTTGGCAATTGGAAATGGTGCACGCAGTGACGTATGGAGAGAATTTTTAGACAGATTTGGAAATATTAAGATGTGTGAGCTTTATGGAGCTACTGAAGGAAACATTTGTTTCATGAATCACACTGGGAAAATTGGATCAGTTGGGAGAGCGAGTTTCTTTCACAGAGTAAGTACAATATTTTCTTTACAAAAAAAATGTCTTGAGGTCTGCTAATCTTTCCTCCAGACTTTGTACTATAAATTATAGTAAATATTATCACTTCTTTAAAAATTTCAGAACTTCTATAGATAACATAGTGTCCTCCAGATGAACTGTGGTGCTGCAGACTATGGAAACCTCACTTGTCTCCCATCTCTGTCCTCTGTAATATGGGGATAATGAGAGTTAGTCCTTTTGTTCAGCTTTCAAATTCAATGATGTAATGTATAAACAGCAAGCATAGGTCCTGATATATATTAATTTGACTCCTTCCATTTTCTGTGTTCTCAATCCACTATTTCTACTTTCCATTCATTTTTATATCACTCAAAAATTATATGTAGGCTTCTGACATGGTTTTCCTAAAAATTATGCCAAGATAGCACTGAAATTTTAAAAGTAGCCAAGAAATTACCTTCTTAGGAGTAAAATACAGCTGACTTCTCAGTAGCAATCATGGGAGGCAAAATATAGTGGACAGATGCCTTCAACTTGCTTGGAGAAAATAATTATCAAAATAGAATTTACATTCAACAATAATATTTTTGAAGAATAAAAATGAAAAATTTTAAAAATATCACAATTTATATACCCTCAAGGAGAAATAAACAAATCCAGGACCATAATAGGATATTTAGTTTTAGTTCTTTCATTATTTGATATAATGCAGGATTTTTTTTCAATGATATAGTGTATTAGAATAAGCATATATAGGACACAGCATTTAAAATTGAAGTATAGCCATTTTTTTTTTAATTTTGGCCTCCTTTTTGGTTATTTATTTATTTATTTTCATCCTTTGGCCTGTGTGGGCCTTTCATTGCCATGGCCTCTCTCGCTACAGAGTACCAGCTCTGGGCGCATGCACTCCAGAGTGCTGACTCATAATTGGACACACCAGTTCAGCTACTCTGCGGTAGGTGGGATCTTCCCAAGCTAGGAATCGAACCCGGTGCTCTTTGCACTGCAAGACAGACTCTTTACCCACTGGGCCACCAGGAAAGCCCTAGCCATTATTTTTAAGCCTTTATGAAATGTTCCCAAAGATTATAGGACCACTTAGAAAAATTTCGAGCAAATTTTCTTTACAAAAAAAATGTCTTGAGGTCTGCTAATCTTTCCTCCAGACTTTGTACTATAAATTATAGTAAATATTATCACTTCTTTAAAAATTTCAGAACTTCTATAGATAACATAGTGTCCTCCAGATGAACTGTGGTGCTGCAGACTATGGAAACCTCACTTGTCTCCCATCTCTGTCCTCTGTAATATGGGGATAATGAGAGTTAGTCCTTTTGTTCAGCTTTCAAATTCAATGATGTAATGTATAAACAGCAAGCATAGGTCCTGATATATATTAATTTGACTCCTTCCATTTTCTGTGTTCTCAATCCACTATTTCTACTTTCCATTCATTTTTATATCACTCAAAAATTATATGTAGGCTTCTGACATGGTTTTCCTAAAAATTATGCCAAGATAGCACTGAAATTTTAAAAGTAGCCAAGAAATTACCTTCTTAGGAGTAAAATACAGCTGACTTCTCAGTAGCAATCATGGGAGGCAAAATATAGTGGACAGATGCCTTCAACTTGCTTGGAGAAAATAATTATCAAAATAGAATTTACATTCAACAATAATATTTTGAAGAATAAAAATGAAAAATTTTAAAAATATCACAATTTATATACCCTCAAGGAGAAATAAACAAATCCAGGACCATAATAGGATATTTAGTTTTAGTTCTTTCATTATTTGATATAATGCAGGATTTTTTTTCAATGATATAGTGTATTAGAATAAGCATATATAGGACACAGCATTTAAAATTGAAGTATAGCCATTTTTTTTTTAATTTTGGCCTCCTTTTTGGTTATTTATTTATTTATTTTCATCCTTTGGCCTGTGTGGGCCTTTCATTGCCATGGCCTCTCTCGCTACAGAGTACCAGCTCTGGGCGCATGCACTCCAGAGTGCTGACTCATAATTGGACACACCAGTTCAGCTACTCTGCGGTAGGTGGGATCTTCCCAAGCTAGGAATCGAACCCGGTGCTCTTTGCACTGCAAGACAGACTCTTTACCCACTGGGCCACCAGGAAAGCCCTAGCCATTATTTTTAAGCCTTTATGAAATGTTCCCAAAGATTATAGGACCACTTAGAGAATTTCAGCAAATTTCATAGGGTAGAATATATATAGGTTATGTACTCTGACAACAGCTTGTGTTTAAAATAGCCACTAGACCATTTTCTATATATTTGGAAATGAAGCATGTCTAAATATCTATGAATCAAAGAAAAATAATAGAAAAAATAGAAGTAGAAAATAATTTAAGCTGAATCATAATGAAAATATTACATTTCAAAACTTGTATACTCAGATAGGAATAAGCATTAGTGAGCTAAATGTCCATTTCTGTAAGTTAATTTTTAAAAACAGCTAAAACAAACTCGAAGGATATGAAGAAGGAAACAGTAAAGAGCATAATTTAAAGGAAGAGAGAAGAAGTACTTATGAGTAGTATCAAGAGAGATTAAAATGTAATTTTTAGAAGCAAAGAAATAGATTCAAAGCTAGTATTAATTGCTCTTATGTTTGAAACTTAAAGAAGGTACAAACTATTTTTATAATGTATTCGTTGGGATTGTGAGGGTCTTACTGATATTTAAGAAATTCATGTGCACTGTGAGCAAAATAATTGGGGGAATGTAAGTGAAGATTTCTCCAAGTGCTACGTTGTCTACAGTTAGTTTTCTCAGTGGATTGCATTGGTTCCATTAAAAATTGCTATTAATAAGTTTTTTGTTGAAGCTGAGTCATTCCGAAGTAATTATGTAGTAGGAATACGATGAAGACCATTTATATTTTATATTCCTGGCTTGACTTCATTATAATTTTCTCATATCTTAAAGTCCCTGCCAACAACTGTTATAATGCCTGTAATACAGGAAGTTATGATTGTCTCCAGCTTATTTGGAAAACTTCTGATTTTTTTTTTAGTTTGGAAATGAAAAAAATAAGTACCTCATGTCATATGAATTTTACTCCATCATTTTATTTGCCCATTGTTTCATTACCTAGCAGGTAGTCAGAAAAAAATGTACTGATACTGTTTCATAATTATATGAGGAGATTCAATAAGCGTGTCTCTCAAAAAATGTGAACCTATTGGGAACTTATGCTTACCATCTCAGAAAGGAGCCAGCCTCTAAATGGAGATAGGATGTTATAGCCAAAAGAAAAAGATGAGGCAGCAACACAAAGTTCCTGTGACCCAAATGTCCTTCTTGCATGCTGTTTCCTATTTATTTAACTGCTTGAAACTAAAGGAAGGTGTGTTCCAGAAATTTCTCCAAAAGCAAACAATATAAGAAAATTAGAAAAAGGTGGCATTGCATTTGAGAGACAAATCCATATGAAAGTTGTAGATTGTGTCTCTTCTATGCCCAGTAATAATAACTGAGAAGGAACAAACATGAAATCAAAAACTTGAAGGAAGAAAAGGAATCTAAATTTAAAAACAGCTAAAGAAAATATGGATGAACACCAAAATATTAAGTCCTCCCAAATAGCCAGAAAATGTTTAGAAAAACAATTTCCCATGGGTTCAAACACTTTTATTAATATTCCCTCTAACAGTAAGAGCTTGAAGGAAAGTACAGGAAAAGCATAAATCAACAAAATGAGTTGGAAAGTAGTGATACTTAACCCAAAAGAAAAAGAAAAAAGAGAAAAATGAAAAATATTACAGAGCTGAACATCACATTGAAGAACTTAAACAAGAGTGTAAACATTATTAGAGAGCAAGATGGATGGAATTAAGGAGTCACACGAACATAATATAAAGAATAAGCAAGGGCTTCCCCTGGTGGTCCAGTGGATAAGGACAGCGCCTTGCAGTGCAAGGGGCGCCGGTTCCATCCCTGGCCTGGGAAGATCCCACGTGCCGCGGAGCGGCTGGACCGATGTGTCCAATCACCGAGCCGGAGCTCTGGAGCACATGCACCCAGAGCCGGGGCTCTGCGACAACAGACGCCACCGTGATGGGAGGCCCGCAGGAGCCAAAGAACAAAGACGGATGAAAATAGAGAAATGAAAGACCAATAGAAGTGGCCCGCCCACTCCCCTCCCTCCCCAACCCGACCCCCGCCCAAAATAAATAAATAAATAAATAAAATCTTAAAAAAAAAAAGAATAAGCAAATAATAATATAAAATAAATGAAAAAGATAAATTTTCAGAATATAGACAGTTATCAGACATGTGCTAATTTGTGTTCCTACAGGACAAAAAACAAATCAATGTGAAAAGAAAAAAATGACTTGAAACCTAATAGAAGAAAACTTCCTGAAAATAAAAATTTGAATGTTTAGCAGAACAGCACATTATATTTCAGAGGTGGAAAATATGAGGAAGAATGACCATCAGAAATATTTTCTGGTGAAATTACTGAATATAAATTGAAGAACCATAAGCAGATGCTAAGGCAGAAAAAGCTAAATGTGTACAAAGATGAAGATAGGAAATGGCTCAGGCATCTTTCAAAAGAAAACCATCACACTTGGTGCCCCCCAAAAGGGAAAGTAATGTTTTCAGTTAAGAAATTTAGTTCTAACAGAGTTGTCCTGCAAGTCCAAAGGCAACAAAATAGTTTTCTTAGACATTTAAGAAATCAGAGAATGTAATTCCTATGTACTTACAGGAATATCCTACTTGTTTATATTCACTGAATGAAAATTCTTGTGAACTTGAAGATAAAGCAGAATTTAGAAATGAAGGAACCACCTTCAGTTAAAAGGTTTGATTGAATCCATTTAAAAGTAGAGGATTTAAAACTCTGAATTAGTTTATAGATGGAGTGGAAATACAAATCCTGACCATATGTGGTCCAGAACTTAAACAAGAGTGTAAACATTATTAGAGAGCAAGATGGATGGAATTAAGGAGTCACACGAACATAATATAAAGAATAAGCAAGGGCTTCCCCTGGTGGTCCAGTGGATAAGGACAGCGCCTTGCAGTGCAAGGGGCGCCGGTTCCATCCCTGGCCTGGGAAGATCCCACGTGCCGCGGAGCGGCTGGACCGATGTGTCCAATCACCGAGCCGGAGCTCTGGAGCACATGCACCCAGAGCCGGGGCTCTGCGACAACAGACGCCACCGTGATGGGAGGCCCGCAGGAGCCAAAGAACAAAGACGGATGAAAATAGAGAAATGAAAGACCAATAGAAGTGGCCCGCCCACTCCCCTCCCTCCCCAACCCGACCCCCGCCCAAAATAAATAAATAAATAAATAAAATCTTAAAAAAAAAAAGAATAAGCAAATAATAATATAAAATAAATGAAAAAGATAAATTTTCAGAATATAGACAGTTATCAGACATGTGCTAATTTGTGTTCCTACAGGACAAAAAACAAATCAATGTGAAAAGAAAAAAATGACTTGAAACCTAATAGAAGAAAACTTCCTGAAAATAAAAATTTGAATGTTTAGCAGAACAGCACATTATATTTCAGAGGTGGAAAATATGAGGAAGAATGACCATCAGAAATATTTTCTGGTGAAATTACTGAATATAAATTGAAGAACCATAAGCAGATGCTAAGGCAGAAAAAGCTAAATGTGTACAAAGATGAAGATAGGAAATGGCTCAGGCATCTTTCAAAAGAAAACCATCACACTTGGTGCCCCCCAAAAGGGAAAGTAATGTTTTCAGTTAAGAAATTTAGTTCTAACAGAGTTGTCCTGCAAGTCCAAAGGCAACAAAATAGTTTTCTTAGACATTTAAGAAATCAGAGAATGTAATTCCTATGTACTTACAGGAATATCCTACTTGTTTATATTCACTGAATGAAAATTCTTGTGAACTTGAAGATAAAGCAGAATTTAGAAATGAAGGAACCACCTTCAGTTAAAAGGTTTGATTGAATCCATTTAAAAGTAGAGGATTTAAAACTCTGAATTAGTTTATAGATGGAGTGGAAATACAAATCCTGACCATATAGAAATTACTATAAGTTTCCAGTATGCCTGACACAAATGAGTACAGTGAACAAAAATGGGTAGGAGGAGAGAAGAAGGTATAAATACTAATTATTTTTCATGGTAGTAAATCCATAGATATGAAAAGCAAAGATAATGTATGAGACTTAGGAAAAAGGTTCCTTTTCTTCACATCTATATAAACACTTTTATTGTCTTAATAAACATCTTTTAGAGACTAGGAAACTGAGCCAACTATGAAGTTAGAAAATGGTTCACACAGGACCATCTTCACACCTGACTTCAGTTGCAGCTGGGAGCCCTGACGACCACCTTTAAGTCTGATAATTCACTACAAATTTACACAAGACTCATCAAAATCTGACATAGTAGTTGCAGTTTATTACACCTAAAGGATATAGATTAGCATTCGTCAAGGGAAGGAGCAGTGGGGTAGAATCCGGGAGGGTACCAAATGCAAGGATTCTGTCCTCTTCCGTGGAGTCTGGAGGGCCTTACTCTCCTGGGGCTGAAGGGTGACAGTGCACATGGAGTGGTGCCAGCTCAGGAAGCTCACCAAGTCCTGATGTCCAGAGTCTTTGGGGAGAGGGGCACCTCAATCATTTATATCTAGTTGGCTACCTCTGTGGTCAGCCTCCAACTCCAGTCCTTCAGAAGGCCCAACACAGGTGACCCCAAACCTCCACACTACGTAATGTTAAATTTTCATTTGTATCATAAAATTACTGAATTTCTGACCCGTCAAAGCCTCTGTACCCAGTAAGAACAGTGCTTTGGTGCAGAATGAATCTTACCTCCATATGTGATAGCCAAATTAATCTAAAAGAAATAAAGTTAACTGGATATTACTAGTTGCTGGGTGAATTTTTCAAGATATAAAGCGTGCTAAAACAGGAGAGAGAAAGATGGATACTAAACAGGGCTCCTTTCTTGTTTGGTCAGAATGATAAATGCAGTTCTGGAGCTTCTGTATTCTTGTATTAGGCAAGAGGCCAGTTTCCTGTTTAACTTGAAGATAAAGCAGAATTTAGAAATGAAGGAACCACCTTCAGTTAAAAGGTTTGATTGAATCCATTTAAAAGTAGAGGATTTAAAACTCTGAATTAGTTTATAGATGGAGTGGAAATACAAATCCTGACCATATAGAAATTACTATAAGTTTCCAGTATGCCTGACACAAATGAGTACAGTGAACAAAAATGGGTAGGAGGAGAGAAGAAGGTATAAATACTAATTATTTTTCATGGTAGTAAATCCATAGATATGAAAAGCAAAGATAATGTATGAGACTTAGGAAAAAGGTTCCTTTTCTTCACATCTATATAAACACTTTTATTGTCTTAATAAACATCTTTTAGAGACTAGGAAACTGAGCCAACTATGAAGTTAGAAAATGGTTCACACAGGACCATCTTCACACCTGACTTCAGTTGCAGCTGGGAGCCCTGACGACCACCTTTAAGTCTGATAATTCACTACAAATTTACACAAGACTCATCAAAATCTGACATAGTAGTTGCAGTTTATTACACCTAAAGGATATAGATTAGCATTCGTCAAGGGAAGGAGCAGTGGGGTAGAATCCGGGAGGGTACCAAATGCAAGGATTCTGTCCTCTTCCGTGGAGTCTGGAGGGCC